>CM061137.1:81008435-81608435 GCA_030789695.1 Scilla litardierei
GGCCACCTTTATGACATTCATCTCCTCATCAAGACTGGCGCAATTAGTGGGGGTCAACACTTCCCCCATTTGCACGTCCCCATGAATGATGGCCTTGATATGTCACATCATGGCACATTATTAGGACGAGTCGCCTATATGAGGAGGGGGTTGGCATCATCCAAGGGGGACCGGATCTTCACGATCTACAACGGAGGTATCTCAATCTCCCATCTTACACCTTCTTCCACCTTCACATATTTCTCCTCCATAGCTCGGCCCAAGGATCGATGCTTGGTATCTCCGCGAACCAAGCCCGATCCCACCGAGCATCCAACAAATCAGATCTGACTTTGGCATCAGAGGGGAATCGATCGGAACCAAGGTCCGACCCCCCTGACGAGCTTCCTCGTCCATTCAGGTCCAGGAGATCCAACGATGCCGAGGTTGCCCCTCGGCGTCCTCCCAACCGGAGCCGAGCGCCCTCGTCCTCGAGTCCACTCATCTCCACCACGAAGAGTCCACCGCTCTGCCGAGGCTACCCTTCGTCAGGCTGACGCGAAGGTCGGCGCGTCCCTCACCGAGCGACCCCACCTTCAACCGATCCCGAAGGTCGTCGTCCCGTCGAGGCTACCCCTCGGCGCGTCGAAGAACGGAACCGCGCCTTCCTGCCCAAGCGAATGCGCCATCGATCGACCCCAAGGGTCATTTCCGTCCCACGTGACTGCAACGACAACGCGGGGGTCCCGCATGTCCCCTTTTGACCGCATTGACCCCGCACCCTTCGGGCCTCCAGACTATCAACTTGTGCGAAAAAATCGCCCAAACATTTAGCGCCGTCTGTGGGAACGAGTCAACACCCATGTCATCAACCACATTGGTAAAGATTCGTTCCGTTAAAAGAAGACTTGGGAGATCCAACAAGACTCGAAACAGGTTGAAAGATGGTTCCTTGTTTCGAACTGGGTTTAGCTAAGGATCGACCAGCCCACACGAGTGGGACTCTAACAACCCCGCGTGAATGACAGCCGCCACAATTGAAGAGCATTAAAATCTCAATTGTAGCCTCACGATTAATGCAATTGAGGAGTCTCAGAATCTCAATTAATTTTTACTAATGGCCTCAAGTGTCGGGCGGGTAAACGTATCCGCCGACACCTGAAAGAAATCTCGCCAGCCCACGTTGTCGTACAACGTGAGCATCCCCTCTAGTACCCCCAGGCGTCCTAGGTCTGCAAGGTGTGTGAACCTGGAGGGTACGATCGAGCGCTGGGAGATACGCTCGAAAGCGACGTGGTGTGCGTCGTTCCGGAACGTGATCCCCAGCGGCCCGATAAGTGGAGCCGGAGGTGGTGGCTGTGGAGCGGCAGGGAGCGGCTGTGCGTGGTGTATGGGCTGTGCGGGCTCTGCAGGCTGTGCGGGGTGTGTGGGGCCTGCAGGGTGAACGGGGTGTGGTGGAGAAGGCGGAGGAGAGCCCTCCAACTCGTGGGAGGGGCCGGCATCATCCGACTGCTTCCGCTTGGCGGAAGCTCTCCTCGACCTCGGCCTCGTCCGGGGCGGCATATGGGCCCCGAGCGCGCACCAAAAAGCGTGAAAAGTGCGGCATGTGTAAAATAAAGGAAAGAGTGTACCACGACATGCCGCGAGTGCACAAATGTGGAAGCGTGCGAAGACGACGCCTCCACGTAGCCCAAATCAGTCCCTGGAAGCTCCCCTGGGCTCCCCTAAGCTCCCAAAAATAACCTGCGCATGAAATGGAGATATCAGCGAGTAATATTCAAAACGTACGGGGCATTAGGGGTATAATAGATAGAAATAGAAATTAATTTGGGTTTGGGGTTCGTTAAGCACATGGATCCTCAAAAAACACACAAAAGAGGAGACAACAGGCTGAAAATAGGGTTACCGGAGTCGGCCGGAGCGGTGGTCGCCGGCGGCGACTCGGGCGAGGAGCGGCGACGGCTCAGCCGGCGGTGGGTGGCCGAGCGGCGGCGCGGGTCGACGGTCGGGCGAGTGGGCAAGGGTTCGGGCGCTGGGGGATACGAAAATTCAGGGCGCGAGCAGATTATGTCGTTTCGAAAAACGCGCCCCCCAGCCCCTTTTATAGCAGAAGTTACGACTCGGCCGAGTGACTAGGTCGCTCGGCCGAGTAGCGCAACGGAAAAATTCCCCCCCCGTTTATGCTTCGGCCGAGTGGCCTTGCCACCCTCGGCCGAGTGGAGTAAGTCCATTCGGCCGAGTGGCTCAAGCTACTCGGCAAGACTCGCCCTAGGAGCGCATCCGTTTTACTCGGCCGAGTGAATATATATACTCGGCCGAGTAGCAGTTATACTGAAATCAGGAAAATAAACAGAGAGTTGGGTATAGCAGACTTCCCTCGTTCGTGAGCGGCTCGGCCGGACGAACTTGTGTGCTCGGCCGAGTGACTAGTATACTCGGCCGAGTGAGCCTTATGTTCTGCTGTTTGTCTTCGTTTGGGCTCTAAACTCCGTCTTTCTTCCTCCAGTCGATTTCATCTTCCTCCTAAGCATCGAGCGCCTTCCTGGGGCGCTCCTCATCGCCTTGTGCATCCTCCTAATGATGGGTACCTCATTCTCCTCTCCTGTCAGAAAAAATAGGACCCGTTATCACAAGATTTTTGGGCGAACGACTCAAAACACTAAAATTTCTAAAACAAAAATAAAAGAAAAGTGAAAATAAAGCAATAACCGTCGGGTTGCCTCCCGACAAGTGCTCGTTTAAGGTCATGAGCTCGACCCCCCTATGATTTTCAATTAATGCGGGATGTTTGGTGCATATGAGATGCACCCATCAAACTTTCCGGGGAGAACGCTTGGATTCGGAAGTTACGGTGGCGTGTTCTCCCTCGGTGGTCTCCCGTCTCGAATAGTGTTGGGGGGAGGCTCCCCCAAGCTAGCATTTGCTCCGGTCAACGGCTTCAACGGTGACGTCGATTTCCGTATCGGCGGAGCTTTCTTCGGAGACTTCATTTTCGAGAGCTTGCAGAGCTCTCGAATCCTTGCGACATCAGCGTCGCCTTCATCATTTTCAGCGGAGAGGTCGGGGGAATCATTTATCTTCTCTTCTTGGCCTAAATCCGGGCCTTCCTCGAAATCCTCATCGAATAGAGCGCCAATGGAGTGAGGGATCGCCTCCTCAATTACCTCATCAAGGAGGTCCATGTAGTCAAGCTCCTCGTGGTAAGGCATGTGTTTCATAGCCTTAGGAATGTGAAGCTCCACCTCGATGTTGCCGACGTTTAAAGTTAGGGTACCTTCTCGCACGTCGACAATGACACCGGCGGTGGCGAGGAACGGGCGTCCAAGTATCAATGACGTATCTCCCTCCTCCTTAACGTCCATGATCACGAAGTCACATGGCAAGCATATGCCCCCGGGACTTGTAGCGGGATGTCTTCGGCGATCCCTACCGGCCTTGTTATCCGTCCATCGGCTAATTGTATCCGCATGTCGGTAGGTTTCAACTTCGTCCCGGTGTTTAGCCTTAAGAACATGGAGAGAGGCATGAGGCTCACACTAGCCCCTAAATCTACCAACGCCTTTTGTAGAGGGACACCGCCCAAGGTGCAAGGAATCCGAAAACTCTCTGGATCTTTGAATTTGGCCGGCTCCTTCTCTCTCTTGGTGAACCAAGAGCCATCCTCGGCTAGCATGATCTTTTCCTTCCTCTTCCCCCCCCGAAATCAAATCCTTTAGAAATTTAGCATATGTGGGAATTTCCACGATGGCGTCGAGGAAGGGAATGTTAAGGCTAACTCCTCTCAGATACTCGAGAAACTTTGCTAGCCTTTTCTCCATTTTCGCTCTAGCGAGCCTTTGGGGGAATGGGACCGGTGGCATGAAGCGCCTCTCCTCAATCAATTGCTCCGCTCTAGATTTCTCCTTTTATTGCGGCTCTTTCTCCTTCTCAACTTCAACTATCGGCTCAATCGGCTCTAAACTTTCCTCCACGGGCTCCTCGGTAGTGATCATGGCGGGGGTGGTGTCCTTCCCGCCTCTAGTAGTAACGGCAACCACGGCATTGATGTGGCCGGTATTACCCCGTGGGTTTTGCTCGGGTTGCGCCGGTAATTGTTGAGTATTCCGATTGAGCAACGCCAATTGCTCCGAGATTTGAGCGACAACGGTTGTAAGGGAGTCTTGGCCCGCCTTCAAGGAAGCATTAACCTTCTTTTGCTCGACCATAAACGCCTCCACTCTAGCTTCGAAGTCGGATTGTTGTTGAGCTTGTGGGGGATTTTGATCTTGATTTCTCCACCCTTGATTGTATCCGGGCGGCCTATAAGGTGGAACTTGTTGCTTCGGTTGGAAATTTTGTTGTGGAGGCCCCCTCGGTGGATAGTGTTGTTGTTGGGGTGGTGGTGGTCGAGCTTGTTGAGGTGGTTATTGTGGCGGGTTCAAAGCTCCTTCATTGTTGGCGTAAGAGAAACCGGGATGATTTCTTGTGGCCGGATTGGCCCAATATCCTTGGTTCCCGGTGACATATTGTACTTGCTCCAAGGATCCTTCTCCTTGCTCTCCTCCCAAGTACATGGCTTGAGATTGGTCTTGCCAATCACACATTTGGTTCGTTGGTGCGGAGGTGGAAGGGGTTCCTTGGGGCTCCGTGATAAACTTCTCCAGTCTCTCCACTACCTTGTGGAGAGAATCAAACTTGCTTGTAAGCTCCGCTACGGCCTTCGCCTCATAGATACTAGTTGGCTTCAAGGAGGACGTAGAGTGTCCTCGCTCATCACCCCATTGTTGATTGTTTGAGGCCATCTCCTCAATTAGGGCCGTAGCTTCTTCGGGAGTCTTTGATAAGATAGCACCATTCGCCGTGGCATCAATAATTTGTTTGGTCCCCGGTTGGAGACCATTGTAGAAGCTATGAACTAGCTCCCAATCTTCAATGCTATGGTGAGGGCATTGATGCTGCAGATCTTTAAAACGCTCCCAAGCCTCATAGAGCGTCTCTTGGGGTCCTTGCTTGAAGGACATAAGAGCGCTCCGAATCTTCACCGTCTTGGAGGGCGGATAGAACTTGTCAATGAATGCACTCGCCAACTCGTCCCAAGTGGTAAAGACTCCATCAGCTTGCGTCCTCAACCAATAGAGTGCCTTGTCTTTTAGCGTGAAGGGGAAGAGACGCAGTCTGATGGCATCGATGGAGACCCCCGGCATCTGAAATGTGGCGCACTTCGACAAGTATAACTGGATGTGGTAGTGGGGATTTTAGTGGGCATTCCCATGAAATGGATCCTGCTGCATCAGAACCACTAGTCCAGTCTTCAGCTCAAAGTTCTTGTCAGCCGCCAACTCCGGCATGGCAATGGATGAGGTCGTAGACGAGGTCTTAGGCCGGAGCCTATCGCGAATAGAAATTATCCTTGCCATTCTTGTCGCTAATTGGTCCGCAGTTTCCAGGTTGGTCATAAACCTCCCTTCCCGATCTTGTCTCCTCTCCGCTCTAATTCTCCGCGCGGTACGTTCGATCTCGGGATCAAATAATATAGCTTCAGGGTCCGCCGTAGATCTCGTGTACATGCAATGAGAAAACAGAGTTTCAAAGAAATGATTAACACAATGGAAGGGTTAGGTAAAAATAAAGAAATAAAATAAAAAGAAAGAAATAGCTAGGGTGGTAAGATCAAACGCAATCGCCTCCCCGGCAACGGCGCCAAAAACTTGATCGCTCTGGAATGTAACCCAAAGAACGGTTGTAGTTTTACCGCAAGCGCACGGTATAGCGGCGAGCGGGTTATCGAACACAGGGAGGACGAATGACCGTGCTTGTTCCAATCAACCTGGCTATTAAGAAGAGAGAAATTTGCCTTTGGCGATCCTGTCACAATCGTCAGACAAAGTACGGAAATATTAAATCAAATAAAGAACGTCTAGGGAATGGGGAATTCCCGCTACTCACCATATTTCGTAAATGTGGTTCATTGGTATCAAAATTGCTAGAATAAAATTTTGGATGAACTAGTTGCAACTGGATGTAGAACCTAGCTCACGCTCTCGCGCTGTTGCCGGTCTATAGCTATCCTAGGTTCGGGTCCAATCTCTTGCAAACCCTAACCTAGGGAAGCTAGCATTAGGATCAACATCATCGTTCAATCGCGCCCCGCGCCCACTCTCGTGCAAACTCGGGCCACGACCTAGGTTGGGATAGTTCCTA
This sequence comes from Scilla litardierei, assembly GCA_030789695.1. NCBI lineage: Eukaryota > Viridiplantae > Streptophyta > Magnoliopsida > Asparagales > Asparagaceae > Scilla > Scilla litardierei. The sequence continues at coordinate 81,014,595 of CM061137.1, forward strand.
CCCGTCCAATCTCTTGCAAACGGGTATCGGCATGGAATTGCAACCGGAAACCCTAGTATCGGTCCAATCTCTTGCAAACCGATACTACGGAAATTTGATTCCAACCCAATTCGGATTTCTAGGGTTTCCTAACGAATTGGGATCCAATCTCTTGCAAATTCCAATTGATATGAATACCTAGCCATCCGTAGTAAATCGATCCCAATCTAATCCCTAATAGCAATCCTAGCAAAGTTCCTACCAATTCATCACAAATATGAAATTGGGCTCGTAGGGTTCATCCCCACGCCCCAAGACGTGGAGACTACTCACAATTCATAGCACAAACACAAAAATAATCAATGAAATAAACAAGAGAATTCATCATAATATTGAGATATGCAATAAAAATAGTATTTTTAGAGAAGAGAGACACAAACCAATGGAGTTCTTCAAATAATTCAACAAAAATCAACTTTTGTCTCCTCTCCAATCACAAGAATAAAGCTAAAAAGTTAATCTAAAAAGCTGCAAAAATCTAAGAGAAAAGCTCCCTAAACTAGGGTTAAAACAGGGGTTAAATACCCCCCAAAATCGTCCAAAAACTGTGACCAAAATGCCCCTGCGCAGCCTGAAATCTGCAATTTTCGCTACAGGCAGCGCGTCGCACTCGGCCGATTGACAAAAGTCGCTCGGCCGAGTGAGAAACCCTGTAAATTTCCAGTAAGTCTGGGTCTTCGGGGGTCTTCACTTCGGTAGTCGCTCGGCCGAGTGAGTTGTCGTCACTCGGCCGATGGCTTCTTGGTACTCGGGCGGTCGGCATTTGCCACTCGGCCGAGTGGGTACTCTGAAGCTCAGGCAGACGAAAAACAGTAAGTTGGCGATTTTTGACATGCGTCGTCTGGGTGCCACTCGGGCGGACGGGATCTCGTCACTCGGCCGATGTGGCTTCCGATACTCGGCCGAGTGCACGTATGAAACGTATCCGATCTGGTCGGCCGAGCGGTGTCTCGCTGGTCGGCCGAGTGACTCCTTCACTCGGCCGAGTGGGACACCAAAAATGCCCAAACAGCTTGTTTTGGCCTCCTCGTCGCTCCTGTGACGTCCTTTCTTCTTCCGCTCCTCTCCAACAGCAAAATACCCCTCGGGGAGGTCGTCGGTGACACTCTGTAGTAGGCGTATCTCGAGATCACTCCGAATCGCTCCAAATCACCTGAAATTCGACAAAAACAAGAAATCGTGAAAAGCATCGCAATATCATCGATATATCGTGAAAAACATGATTTGGGCGATCTAAATGGCATGCAAACATGCGAGAAAAAAGTGTTAAATAAGGAGCGATCAACATATCCAACACCTTCATCTGACCATTGGCGGTATGTTAGCAGTCATGCATTCCAACATGGGCCGCATATTCGCAATCTCCACCAGCTGGAAGTAGTGACAATTTTCTAATCAAATGACCATATTTTGCCTTTTCTTTAACATTGGCTTTTTTTGCTAACATACCCATATTTTGCCTTACAAATACAGGAAATGGAGATGAGGTGAACTACTCAAAAACAGAAAATGTTGACATCTTCTTTAGCATTCTCAAGAGCCTGGATCAATTTGGAATCATCACAACAACCAGAATTGCACTAGAACCAGAACCAAAAATGGTAATAAATGACATTTCATTGAAAGAATCTTTTTGAAAATAACTTCCTTCCTGAGCTTTAATTTCACTTTGTAATATTTTTGAGATTTCTGAGCTTGCCGGGTTCTCTTTTGCTGTGGTCTTCGACGGGCATGCTGGGTTCTCGACTGTGGAGTTCCTCAGGTTCGTGATGATCTCCATCTCTTTTGGGATGTTTTTTGTGATCTGGGTATTTGATAAGATGACTCAATGAAAATTGTTAGTTTAAAGAATGATTTTTGTTACACATAATGAATCTATAACTGAAAAAATAAGTATAATGTCTTAGAGTAATCTATTCACAATGAAAGGAAGCTGTTTCGATTCATTTACATAATCCCTGGGAATATTTAGATTTATCTGGATATTTTGCTGGCCAAATTCAGTTAGCTGAGTGTATAATTGTGTGCACACAATGAGAAATCAAGAATCTTTTTGCAAAGAACTTCCTTCCTGAGATTTGCCATGCAGTTGAGAATCACTCACTTCCTTCATTTGTCTAATGCCGTTGGATTCCAGACATTATTCAAGTAGTTGGGCTCACTTAATAATGCCAATACCCTTAAATAACACCAAGTCTTAGTTAAATTTTCATGTGATTTTCAGGACGCCAGATTATGTCCAACTTCATTTGGAATGGTATACTTCTCTAGCATTCATAATAAGAGTTGTGAACCCTTCTCTTCTGGTATCCTCGGTAACCTGTATGCTCTAACATCATGTTATTCATGCATGTTTGGCCAGCATTTGTTTTTTTGCTCTGGTATTGCTGTAAATTATGGTATACAGTTTAATGTGATCTATTATAATTTGTAATCATGCCGAATGTGTGCCTTTGATGTGTCCATTTTTTGTAAAATTTTGCATGGAGTTCTAGGCTAGCGTTTACTTTTTCTTTCTGCACATTTTTAAAATTTAGCTCACGGGATCATCGACTCCATATTTCCATTTGGTTCGTTCAAGTAGCATCCTTTCCCATTATGATCCTTTGATTTCATGAGTATGGTATAAATGTAAGGTTTAAATTCAGTTTTCAGGAAATTTTCCTGCCAATTTTGTTACATTGATTACATACTTCTGATGTTTATTCAATATATTAACTTCATACCATACCAAGGGTTCAACCTCAAAGTTGTCATATTTGATTTTTTTGTATATTGTGATTCTTGAGATCTCATTTATAATTGATGTAACGACCACTTTTCGTTGTACGATATTCGTGCACGTGCTTTTGACCGTGCACGTGTTTATTTTAGACTTTGTTGTTCGTGAACACTTTAGTGTGATATGACGTTGTGAACGTCTCTGAGAGTATTAAATAGTGGCACTAATTTGAAACGACGTTTCTCGAGTCGTTTTCCCACAATTTAATCTTACTCGATGAGACGTTGCGATTCTCACTTTTGACGGGAGACGTTTCTATTTTTAGTTTCGTCGTCCGATGTAGAAATTAAGATCCGTCTTCTTAGTTAGCTCACTTTCGTCACCACGATCAGCCCGATATTTATTTTATAATTTTTGGAGTTTATTTGACCACTTTTATATTTTTAACAAGGTTTATAATATTTTTAATAATTAATTTTTTAAATTATTTTCGGCCAAATAAAATTTATTTGAGTTTTAAACGTATTAAAGAATTTTTGAGCCAAATTCCAGCTCATTTGGACCGAGTCAAATCCTTGTGTGAGTTGGAGAAGTTGAGATTCAAATTTAAAATTATTTTAAACTTCTAATCCTATTAGATTTAGCCCTAGACCAAGTCAACCCATCTACACTATATAAACAACCTCTAGGAAGACCTATTTTCGCAAGAAATTAACCCTAGCCGCTTCCAAAACCCAAAAACCCACTTGCGACGATTCGTCGCAACGTTGAAGCCGTCGCCTGTGCACGACCGAAGAATTCCGCCCCGTTCCCTCGGTCTGACCGAGGCCACCGCCCACACCAAACTCCGCTCCACACCCGCTGCAGCTGCCCGCTCGCATCTCCGTGCCCGACCGAGAGGATGTCTCGGTCTGACCGAGAGATTTCGCCTCAACTCCCACACCGCACAGCCCCGCTTCGCAGAGCCCGCACCGACCCCGCTCCGCCCCGTGTCCGACCGAAGCGCTCCCCCGCTCACGCTGCATCGCCGCTTCGTTGCAACATTGCAACGTTGCAACGCCCGCACAGCGCTGCGACCGACACGCCCCAAGCGCCCGACCGGAGGCCCGCTCCGCACCGACCGAGAGCCTCTCCGCAGCGCTGCACAGCGCCGTGCGCTGTGTCTGACCGAGAGATTCTCTCGGTCAGGCTAGTGTCCGACCGAGAGACGTTCGTCGCAACGTCGCAACTCCCGCACCGCTTGCCACCGTGGGCCCCCCAAGTTCTCCCGAGGTATTGTGGGTCCCCCAAAGGTCCCTAGGACTACTGTGGGCCCCACCTAGGTGCTTTCTCTCCGACGATTTGCCGCGTACGACGTTGCGACACTTCGTAGCCGTCGTCGCACGTGCTAGCTTTGGAATCTGGAATCGTCACTCCGGTTGATTGCTCTGAACTTTCCAGCGAGGAATCTATATTGGAATCAGGACTTGGAGCGCGTTCTTTTATTCCAACCCCTGGCGTCGCTACCCGACGCCAGTGTAGCTTTCGCGTCGTGTTGAGGTAACGCTTTGCACCCTTAGGACCCCCAACCTATTGCATGCTAATCAAGACTAAAATCAGTATTTTTAAAGTATTTTTAAATGTTTTAAATTCACTAATGAAGATTAATAATATGGACTTTAGGCCGGTGGACTTGTGCACGTAGGATAATTGTGATTTTGAACTCTCTTGGACGGTGTGCTCAGACGTTGTACTTGCAGGCAAGTGAAACTTGCCAACTCTTGTGTAGGGCTATGTTTTTAGGCCACTTCCTTGCTTTTAGCGTAAAAGAGACTAGTCAGTGAAATGATAGCTGGCTAGACGCCTACTTGATCTAGTTTGACAACGAAACTAGATCCGTCACCTAATTGATCTAGCTTGACAACGAAGCTAGATCCAACCCTTTAAACTTGTTTTTCATGCATACTAAACTGCCACGTTTACTTTCCTTATCTGTACGCACTTTTAACTGCCATGCATTGCATCTTACATGTCATCCCAGTTGATTGTTGCATTCGTAGCACACGCTACATTACTTGTCCTTGAACTTCCTTGTCCGGCTAGGTGCACCCCTATGCCATACTTGTTAAAACACTTCCTGGCTCGTGATCCAGAAGCGAGCATTCCATGTTCGGGGGTAAGGCCCTGGCTCGATACACGTGGAGGGGTAGGGATAAACGGTCAACTGAGCTTAGGAGTGGCCCGATCAGCCCTCTAGCCAGAAGACGGAATCTCTGTGCACGAGGTGCTTACTTTCCTTGTCTTGTACTTGTCTTGTGAATGATTCATGTAATACTTGTCATCCATGCCATGTTTAAATGCCATGCTCGTACCTTACTTTACTTTACTTTACCTGTTGCACTCATATAACTGCCATGTCATCGCATCATGCTAGAACTGCTAGGTTGCTTTCCTTTTTCCTAATTTCAGTTTCCTTGCACAAGTCTCTTGTAGACTTGCTGACATGTGCCCCTTGCTCTTTTGGGTGTCACATGTTAGACCCTGAGCCGGAGACCGTTGCTGTGTACGTGATGTTTTGCTGACGCTGAGTCTGAGTCCATGATTGCCCAGGAGGAGTTTTGTGGACACCGGAGACCTTCTTTGGTGACTTTGCTGAGTTCCTTTCATTTTAGGCGTTGTTGTTAGTTGACGGTGCGTGGCACCTCTTCTCTGTACGTTGTACTTTTGTTGGCCATGTTTGGGCCTTTAGTCTCTTTTTCTTTTAGCCTGGTGGTTTTTTCTGTGATGTTGAAACTTATTTTATGGATATTCTGAGATATCTCTTTTGTCTCATTTCGTTATTATTATCTTGTTTCGTTCGCGTTGCAAGGACCTGCAGTTTTAAATTTGATTGACGTTTATCGGACTTGCAGCTTTGTAGCTTCAAGTCTGAGCGGACCTTCTCACGCTTCGCCTCCATATTTTTGGGAAGCGGGGCGTGACAATTGATGAGAAGTCTTGGCAAGCAGTATGTTGGCTACAACAGTTTAGATTTTCCAACGTTGCAGCTTAGTGTGGTTGGTGGCCGGCCATTTTCCTATGGCGGCGAAGCATTATTTCGGCTAAGCCTTCCGTCTGCAAGGTTAGTATACATGAAACTTTTTATTACATTGATATTTAGGGCAAAAAATAAAAGTCATGATCTATGTAATTTCTTATAGATTTCAATGGCATGAGCCACTTCAATACAAATGCTACCATTAGTTATGAAGAACAATGGATAGACAATATGAGGTAATAGAAGGTGATTAAGGAAAACGATGAATGTGATAGCTACTCTTCATTCATTAACTTTTCTGCATTCTAATTGTAAGCATGTTTTAATTTTGACACAATTTCACTGGCTTGATCTTTGTACATGGAATAATCTTAGCTTCCTAAAGCTGACGTTGAGAATCTTGATATATGAATGGTGTTGGTCATTGGTGCATTTCAATTGACAAAATTTTGTAACTCGCTTAATCAGTCCTTAACCCCCTCCTCCCTCTCTCCTCTATCTTCAAGATGATGTTTTTTTGAAATAATTAAATTACACTATAAAATAGTTTGAGCAGCTAGATATGTTGTTGGATTAGCTTGCCATATGGGCCATGCGACAATCACATTTTTATTTTTAATCAAGTAACATGCATTCCCATACTAATATTGGATGCTATCCCCTAAGAAGCATGTAACGACCACTTTTCGTTGTACGTTGTTCGTGCACGTGCTTTGACCGTGCACGTGTTCATTTTTGGCTTTATTTGTTTGTGAACACTTTCGTGTGATATGCCGTTGTGAACGTCTCTGAGAGTATTAAATAGTGGCACTATCTTGGAACGACACTTCTCGAGTCGTTTTTCCACAATTTAATCTTATTCGATGAGACGTGGCGATTTTCACTTTTGACGGGAGACGTTTCTATTTTTAGTTTCGTCGTCCGACGTCAAAATTGAGATCCGTTTTCTTAGTTAGCTCACTTTCGTCATCGCGATCACCCCGATATTTATTTTATAATTTTTGGAGTTTATTTGACCACTTTTATATTTTTAACAAGCTTTAAAATATTTTTAATAATTTATTTTTAAATTAATTTCGGCCAAATAAAATTTATTTAAGTTTTAAACGTTCTAAAGAATTTTTGAGCCAATTTCCAGCTCATTTGGACCAAGTCAAACCCTTGGATGAGTTGGAGAAGTTTAATTTCAAATTTTAAATTATTTTAAACTTCTAATCCTATTAGATTTAGCCCTAGACCAAGCCAACCCATCTATACTATATAAGCAACCCCTAGGAAGACCTATTTTCGCAAGAAATTAGCCCTAGCCTCTTCCAAACTCGAAATTGGACGTTGCGACGATTCGTCGCAACGTTGCGACGTTCAGCCCCGACCTGACCGAGAAAAACCACCGCAAATCGCCGCTCCGACCGAGGCCCAACCCCGCACCGCAGCCGCTCCGCATCGCTTCAACAGCCGCCGCCCCGTTCCCCCGCCCTGACCGAGAGAGGCCATCGGTCAGACCGATGCCTCAAGCCGCACAGCGCTCCGCATCGCACCCCCGCTTGTCGCCCCGCTCCGCACCCCGCACGACCGACCCGCCGCTCCGCACTGACCGACGTTGCAAGCGCTGCAACGTTGCAACGTCGCCCCGCCCGCATCCAAGTGTCTGACCGAGCATCCCTACCGGTCTGACCGAGAAGAAACCCCGCACCCAAGCCACCCCGCAGCTTCTGCACACCCCAAATCGTCGCAGCCCCGCATTCACAGCGCACGACCGACGGATCTCCCCGCATTGGCTGTGTACGACCGAGAGCCACTCGTCGCAACCCCGCATCCGTCGCACCACTTGCCTCCGTGGGCCCCCCAAGTTCTCCAGAGGTATTGTGGGTCCCCCAAAGGTCCCTAGGACTACTGTGGGCCCCACCTAGGTGTGTTCTCTTCGACGACTTGCCGCGTACGACGTCGTCGCACGTCGTAGGCCGTCGTCGCACGTGCGAGCTTTGGAATCTGGAATCGTCGCCCGGATTGATGCTCTGAACTTTCCAGCGAGAAAACTATATTGGAATCAGGACTTGGAGCGTGATCTATTATTCCAACCCCCGGCGTCGCTACCCGACGCCGGTGTAGCTTTCGCGTCGTGTTGAGGTAACGCTTTGCACCCCTAGGACCCCAAACCCAATTGCATTCTAATCAAGACTAAAATCAGTATTTTCCAAGTGTTTTAATTGTTTTAAATTCACTAATCAAGATTAATAATATGGACTTTAGGCCGGTGGACTTGTGCACGTAGGATAATTGTGATTTTTGGACTCATTGGACGGTGTGCTCAGACGTCGATCTTCCAGGCAAGTGAAACTTGCCAACTCTTGTGTAGGGCCATGTTTTTAGGCCACTTCCTTGTAATTAGCGTAAAAGAGACTAGTCAGTGAAATGATAGCTGGCCAGACGCCTACTTGATCTAGTTTGACAACGAAACTAGATCCGTCACCTAATTGATCTAGCTTGACAACGAAGCTAGATCCAACCTTTAAACTTGTTGTTCATGCATACTAAACTGTCACGTTTACTTTCCTTACCTGTACGCCTTACTACTTGTCATGTCATGTCATCCATGCATTGAATGTCGCATTGGTAGCACACGCTACAATACTTGTACTTGTACTCCCTTGACTGGCTAGGTGCACCCCTAGACCAGCAAGGCAAAACACTTCCTGGCTCGTGTTCCAGAAGCGAGCATTCCCGTTCGGGGGTAAGGCCCTGGCTCGACACACGTGGAGGGGTAGGGATAAACGTTCGCTTGAGCTTAGGAGTGGCCTGATCAGCCCTCTAGCCAAAATACGGAATCTCTGTGCACGAGGTGCTTACTTTTCTTGTCTTGTACTTGTCTTGTGAATGATTCATGTAATACTTGTCATCCATGCCATGCCATGCTCGTACTTTACTTTACTTTACTTTACCTGCTGCACCCATACTTTAACTGCCATGTCATCGCATCATGCTAGAACTGCTAGGTTGCTTTACTTGTACTTTCAGTTTCACTTGCACAAGTCTTCCAGACTTGCTGACATGTGCCCCTTTCTCTTTGGGTGTCACATGTTAGACCCTGAGCCAGAGATAGTTGTAGCGGACGAGGTAGTTGCTGACGCTGAGACTGAGTCCATGATTGCACAGGAGGATTTTGTGGACACCGGTGACCATTCTTTGAGTCTTTGTTGAGCTTTATTTTTGTTTTAGGCCTTTTGTTAGTTATTGGTGCGTAGCACCGTCGTTTGTACCGTGTACTTTTGTTGGCCATGTTTGGGCCTTTAGTCTCTTTTTCTTTTAGCCTGGTGGCTTTTCTGCGATGTTGGAATTTATGTTTATGGATATTCTGAGATTATTCTTTTTCTCATTTCATTATTATTATCTTGTTTCGCTCGCGTTGCAAGGACCTGCAGTTTTAAATTTGATTGACGCTTATCGGACTTGCAGCTTTGTAGCTTCAAGTCTGAGCGGACCTTCTCACGCTTCGCCTCCACGTTTTTGGGAAGCGGGGCGTGACAGGTTTTGTTGGTGGCCCATGCAGGTCCAGTCTTGCAATTGCGAATCAACGAAACAACGATAGTAACGGAATGTCCAGTAAATAAATTGCAACATCCGAGTCATAAGCCCGAGTCTAGTCGTTTTCTTAGGACACTAGGTGATAAGAAGACTCAGTTAGACGCCTGTGCTTGTTAGATAGAGGCCTCTGTTTGTTAGTTCGACCCCCTGCCAGCAATTGATTTAATCGTCGTAGGAGTTACCTTAGTGGTTATTGTCTACCCCTGATCATATTAGACTTCTAGGATTTCCTTCGGTCGTTCGCTTTTGGGTTCATCGATTTCGGACCAAGCTGAACGCATTTCATTACCGTCCAGCCCCTTAGAAGGTCTTAGTGCCTAGTTCCAAATCTTTAGTTGGTCGACCGTAGGAGTCTCCCCGTAGATCCTTCAGAATCATATCCTAGGCGTATGTGTGTTCTGATCACCTGCCCAAATTTCCTTGCCTCGATTCACGAGATCGCCTCATGACGATCGTCGTCACTCTTCGAACATCTCCATTACAAATCCTGAATCTTCTGAAAGTATTTTTCGATTTCCTCTTTCCCTAAGTTTAACCTTGTTCAAAATTTTAATATACTTATACTTCATACTCCTTCATTGATTTAAATTTTTTTTAAAAAACTTTTGTCGAAATTTTTTGAACACTAGTTATAATATTTTTCCAGCCTATAATTTCCGTACTTATGTAATTGTGTTGCCCTTCATATATTAATTTTATATAGAACCGTACTTTTATTTTTCCCAATACGATTTATAATTTTCCTTCTTATACGAATGAAACGTCGCGTTTACTTTAATATACTTTCAAGACACATGGAATTTCAGCTTTCAGCAAGTTGGCTTTTGCTCGTCGTTTTCGCTACTTCAGATTTTTGCAAAATCGCTATTTTCATAACCTCTTCCTTCTTTAGACCCCCTGACTTGATTTTAAAGATTTGCTATTCGACCTTGATAATTCTTATGCTAAATTACTATTATTTTCTTCCGCTCACCATACACGTTTTTGGAAAAATTTCTAAACCAAATTGAATTTCAATTATTTTTATATCCGTGCCAGACTTGTGGTGCTCGTATATTAAGAACCCTGCGTAAATCAGTTTTTTTTCATTTTTTTTGCAAACCCTGGTTCTCTAAAAGTAGTTTCAATGTTGGTTATTTTAAAATTTTCCATAGCCTAAAGTTTTGAAGCATTTAACATGAGTTTAAATCTTTCCGTTACTTGATTTCATTCTTTGACTTTCAAAAACTTTTGACAACACTAACGGATAGAATTTTCTAAACCATGTCCTTAATATTCGTGTAAATAATTTTACTTCCTTTTACATTGATTTTATATAAACCAATAAAACATTTTCTCTTATTATGAATATTCGACTCAAACTTATTTCAACGCGCTTTATCGATCTTCAAATATTTTATACAGATGAGGAATTCCAACTTTTTTGAAGTACAACAGTTTTCAATTTTGCGTATTTTAGCTCATGCTATTTACCCTATTTTCTTTTCCCCTCCTATATAAGCATCACTACATCTCCCTTTTCCCTCAACCTAAACATCACCATCGAGTCAATGCTTTCCCTAACCAAGCCGTCTCCTTGTATTCGTCCTATCTGAACTCGTGCTTATCGATCCTCCCCTCGTCACGACCTCGACCTCTCTTCATTGCTTAGGCCTTAGGGTCCGTCAATGTCTGTGTCAACCCTTAATTGTTAGTAGGCCCTTGGACCTTGTGAGGTAGTCGTGGTGCACGTACCTAAGTTGTGTACGTGGGCTTGAATGAGTGTGCCCCCATAGTATATTGATGCTTGCCTATTGTGTGGTATATATATACTCGGAGTTATTCGTGATAGTATGAAGTTGTGGTGTGTTAGTAGTTATAGATTTTTGTGTGGATAGCTATACTATACTAGGGATGCCTGTGTATTAGAGTTAGCGTTGAAATATCTAAGTTGTGTATGTAGTTAGAGATACTTATAATGGTTGAAGTAAATGATTGGTAAAGCTATGTGTATGATAGTAGTGATAATAATAAGTGTACGTATAGTTAAGTAAGTAGGCCTATTGAGAGACCCATATATATTAGCACGTATGAGCGTGTGCACGTATGTGGGTATGCATTGTGTTTAGACATAAGTAGTTATGTTTTGATGCCTGAGTATATAGGTGATATACATATGGTAGTAGGAGTATAATTTTGATTGGTATTGCTTGCTTTTCGGGATGTTGCATGCGTGCATACCGTGAGGTATACACGACTATTGCACATCTTAATTATGTATGTGTGGATGTGTTAGTATACTAATTATAGGTAGTAGGCTATGTTGTGAATATATATATATGTGTTACATGTGAGTGACTATACGATGAGTACGTATGCATGTATTAGGGAGTATATTATGAATATGTGGGTACTGATGTCTGTAATGTTATTATTATGGTATATAATTAGATTGAACTATGTGGGTGTTATCTGACTAAATATTAAGTGTGATTGACCTATGGTATGCATATGGTTGTATTGGTAGATATATATATATATATATATATATACATATATATATGTTAGAGTGGTATTGGTATATGTATGAATGCCGTGTTACGTATATAGAATATTCTGATATGTGTATTGAGTCTCACTCAAGCTTGAGTGGGTATACTCTAAGTACATTGAATGTATGTTTATAGTTTGAATATAGCAATGGTTGATGTATGTATAGTGATATGAGTGTTTGTGCCTGGTTGTGCTACACACATGATTGTGGGTCGCTACGCCAGTATATAGTTATAGGTGCTGGTCTTATGGTATAGTTATTTACTAAGGACTTGCTCGTGTGAACGTATGTGTACTAGCTAAAACTAGGTGTGTATGTGTGCTAGTAATATAATGGTATGATTGGTATGCGTAAATGAAATGCTAGCGTGTATGGGTGTGCACCATGCACGGGTAAGTATGTGCTTAGTTATAGGAATTGATGACTACGATATATGTGGCGTGACGTAAATACAGTTATAGGACCGTATGTGATGAGAATATATGGTGAACTATTTGCATGCACTGTATGACTATATGTTGTGAAATTATAGTAGTGGTGAATGTATATTAAATATAGTGAACTTGATTAATAATGGTATGGCGTGACTATATGTGTTGAGATGTTTGGTATTGGATGACTAATTAGAGGGTAGTATACCCTTGATGTTTGTGCATAGGTAGCTACCTATAGGTAGAGTAATGATTGCATTTGCTAAGTGTGAGACTATCCTTATATGAGTATCTGAAATATTGTTTTGTGTTTAGGTAAGTAGTAGTGATATAAGGAATGTATGCTTATATATATGATTGAAATACATGTATAAATTTGACTGACTATAATAAGTATAAGTATATGACGTACGTGAATGTATATACGTGTTGGTAGCATTAATGTTTGACTACTTAGTGCATATATAAGCACTTGTAATGACTATACTTGGTTTAAATTATAATGTGGCTTGATTGGGGTAGTTACTAGAGTGACTAGCTATATTAGAAAGTCCGAGGACGGACTTTATTCTAAGGTGGGGAGGATGTAACGACCACTTTTCATTGTATGTTGTTTGTGCACGTGCTTTGACCGTGCACGTGTTCATTTTTGGCTTTATTTGTTTGTGAACACTTTCGTGTGATATGCCGTTGTGAACGTCTCTGAGAGTATTAAATAGTGGCACTATCTTGTAACGACACTTCTCGAGTCGTTTTTCCACAATTTAATCTTATTCGATGAGACGTGGCGATTTTCACTTTTGACGGGAGACGTTTCTATTTTTAGTTTCGTCGTCCGACGTCAAAATTGAGATCCGTCTTCTTAGATAGCTCACTTTCGTCATCCCGATCACCCCGATATTTATTTTATAATTTTTGGAGTTTATTTGACCACTTTTATATTTTTAACAAGCTTTAAAATATTTTTAATAATTTATTTTTAAATTAATTTCGGCCAAATAAAATTTATTTAAGTTTTAAACGTTCTAAAGAATTTTTGAGCCAATTTCCAGCTCATTTGGACCAAGTCAAACCCTTGGATGAGTTGGAGAAGTTTAATTTCAAATTTTAAATTATTTTAAACTTCTAATCCTATTAGATTTAGCCCTAGACCAAGCCAACCCATCTATACTATATAAGCAACCCCTAGGAAGACCTATTTTCGCAAGAAATTAGCCCTAGCCTCTTCCAAACTCGAAATTGGACGTTGCGACGATTCGTCGCAACGTTGCGACGTTCAGCCCCGACCTGACCGAGAAAAACCACCGCAAATCGCCGCTCCGACCGAGGCCCAACCCCGCACCGCAGTCGCTCCGCATCGCTTCAGCAGCCGCCGCCCCGTTCCCCCGCTCTGACCGAGAGAGGCCATCGGTCAGACCGAGGCCTCAAGCCGCACAGCGCTCCGCATCGCACCCCCGCTTGTCGCCCCGCTCCGCACCCCGCACGACCGACCCGCCGCTCCGCACTGACCGACGTTGCAAGCGCTGCAACGTTGCAACGTCGCCCCGCCCGCATCCAAGCGTCTGACCGAGCATCCCTACCGGTCTGACCGAGAAGAAACCCCGCACCCAAGCCACCCCGCAGCTTCTGCACACCCCAAATCGTCGCAGCCCCGCATTCACAGCGCACGACCGACGGATCTCCCCGCATTGGCTGTGTACGACCGAGAGCCACTCGTCGCAACCCCGCATCCGTCGCACCACTTGCCTCCGTGGGCCCCCCAAGTTCTCCAGAGGTATTGTGGGTCCCCCAAAGGTCCCTAGGACTACTGTGGGCCCCACCTAGGTGTGTTCTCTTCGACGACTTGCCGCGTACGACGTCGTCGTACGTCGTAGGCCGTCGTCGCACGTGCAAGCTTTGGAATCTGGAATCGTCACCCGGATTGATGCTCTGAACTTTCCAGCGAGGAAACTATATTGGAATCAGGACTTGGAGCGTGATCTATTATTCCAACCCCCGGCGTCGCTACCCGACGCCGGTGTAGCTTTCGCGTCGTGTTGAGGTAACGCTTTGCACCCCTAGGACCCCAAACCCAATTGCATGCTAATCAAGACTAAAATCAGTATTTTCCAAGTATTTTAATTGTTTTAAATTCACTAATCAAGATTAATAATATGGACTTTAGGCCGGTGGACTTGTGCACGTAGGATAATTGTGATTTTTGGACTCATTGGACGGTGTGCTCAGACGTCGATCTTGCAGGCAAGTGAAACTTGCCAACTCTTGTGTAGGGCCATGTTTTTAGGCCACTTCCTTGTAATTAGCGTAAAAGAGACTAGTCAGTGAAATGATAGCTGGCTAGACGCCTACTTGATCTAGTTTGACAACGAAACTAGATCCGTCACCTAATTGATCTAGCTTGACAACGAAGCTAGATCCAACCTTTAAACTTGTTGTTCATGCATACTAAACTGTCACGTTTACTTTCCTTACCTGTACGCCTTACTACTTGTCATGTCATGTCATCCATGCATTGAATGTCGCATTGGTAGCACACGCTACAATACTTGTACTTGTACTCCCTTGACTGGCTAGGTGCACCCCTAGACCAGCAAGGCAAAACACTTCCTGGCTCGTGTTCCAGAAGCGAGCATTCCCGTTCGGGGGTAAGGCCCTGGCTCGACACACGTGGAGGGGTAGGGATAAACGTTCGCTTGAGCTTAGGAGTGGCCTGATCAGCCCTCTAGCCAAAAGACGGAATCTCTGTGCACGAGGTGCTTACTTTTCTTGTCTTGTACTTGTCTTGTGAATGATTCATGTAATACTTGTCATCCATGCCATGCCATGCTCGTACTTTACTTTACTTTACTTTACCTGCTGCACCCATACTTTAACTGCCATGTCATCGCATCATGCTAGAACTGCTAGGTTGCTTTACTTGTACTTTCAGTTTCACTTGCACAAGTCTTCCAGACTTGCTGACATGTGCCCCTTTCTCTTTGGGTGTCACATGTTAGACCCTGAGCCAGAGATAGTTGTAGCGGACGAGGTAGTTGCTGACGCTGAGACTGAGTCCATGATTGCACAGGAGGATTTTGTGGACACCGGTGACCATTCTTTGAGTCTTTGTTGAGCTTTATTTTTGTTTTAGGCCTTTTGTTAGTTATTGGTGCGTAGCACCGTCGTTTGTACCGTGTACTTTTGTTGGCCATGTTTGGGCCTTTAGTCTCTTTTTCTTTTAGCCTGGTGGCTTTTCTGCGATGTTGGAATTTATGTTTATGGATATTCTGAGATTATTCTTTTGTCTCATTTCATTATTATTATCTTGTTTCGCTCGCGTTGCAAGGACCTGCAGTTTTAAATTTGATTGACGCTTATCGGACTTGCAGCTTTGTAGCTTCAAGTCTGAGCGGACCTTCTCACGCTTCGCCTCCACGTTTTTGGGAAGCGGGGTGTGACAAAGCATGTGCATGAAGATGCCATCGCATGTTAATACTCAACAAATTAAATCACTACGTACAAAGCAGAAGTATTGTGTTGTCCAATATGACACGACTTCACCATAGATGGTTTAGTATCATAGTATGGCATAGTATTGTTTTATCAGATATGCCCAGAATTATTTACATTACAATTTATAGTCGGTTCCATTGTTGCCATATAGGCCATTGGTGCATGTCATTGATGTTAGTATATGCTTGCTGTTATAATTGTGCATCTTGGTGGCCTTGAACAAGAGCTGACCTCTTCCATCTATTTTGTAGATTCTTTTATTGCTTGGGACATTATATTTGAATGTAATTGGTGTTGAAAAGAAACAATGGGAACAACGTGAAAGTGTTATGCGGCTGGGGACAAGTGAGATGTGATGATGGTGAATATGAGAGGATTATGATGATGTATGTGAGAAACAACTGGAACAATGTGAAAGTGTTATGTTGTTGTATGTGAGATGTGATATATTGGGGATCAAGAACAAAGTTGTTAGCCAGGTGCATTTGCATGGTGGAACTCTTGAATGTGATGTCGGTACCTCATGCATGATTTGAGCTAAATTTGAAATTAATAGATGCAATGAGTGTTGTTAATTGTAAATAGATGCAACTTTGTAATGGCTATGAAGGATGTAACATGTATTCAAATGAATAAGAAGATGAAACATTTCATGAATTTTGCTTGCATAATATGAACATCTCTGCTTTTCAGTTTTGTTTTGTTTTGTTTTGTCTGTGTTGTATTTTTTATTTTTCTACTTCTTTATGTTTTTAGATCTATTCCAAGTTTACATGTTTTTAAGGGGCTTCTACTTGAAGAGATCATGGTTCAATTATTATCATTTCTTTTATTGTCATTTTTACTAGAATTTTTTGTGACGTAATAAGTGATTTTATGACGTAATAATACCAACACAAGTGATGAGAGTATCATATGAAGCTTCTCTTGAGAATCTATTCTACGATCATTTGATAACCTGACATAAAATGCTAACACAAATGCATTGATCCAATCAGACACAGAATTTAGCCAGAGCGACGCCCATGATCATGCTGGTGGAAGGATCCATCATGAACACTGGACCACAAGAATGATGAACGCTATAGATGAATGAACATTTTTTGATTCTAAAACATCCAAGGTGAAGCTGACAAATTTTTGACCAAATACAAATAAAAAACCGTGAACTAAATTCTCTAGGAAAACTAATTTTTGGGTGGAACTGATAGAAAATGTAATTAAATTTTGGGGAGGAATTATAATTTTTGGAATGAACTAAAAAACAATTATTGCGTTTTATTTTTTGATGTTCGTTTAAAATTAGGGGATCCGAATATTTTAAATTAACAGGGGAATGACATTTTGGGAGAACTAAAATTTTTGGATGAACTAAATAATAATAATTGCTCTTTAATTATTATTCTTCATTGAAAATTATTGATCTAAGATTTTTATGGGGCCAATATTATTTATGAACAGTGCCCAAATCTTGAGTGAACAAAATTTTAGGGGTGGAACAAAATTTTATGGGGAACTAAATTCTCTGGTGGAAACTAAATTATGCGGGGACCTAAAATTTTTGGGGCAATTAAATAACAATTATTGAACTTTACTTATTGTTGTTCGCTTAAAATTAAGTGATCTAAGATTTTGACGAGAGAATATTTTAAATTAACCGTGCCATAAGGGCACGGGTTATGACTAGTATATATATGGGTAAAGGGATCCTAAGGTGCCTCCTTAGATTCAATCTAAGGAGGCGCCCCCATTTCTCCCTATCTCAAACATATTTTTTGAAAAAAAAATTCATGGGTTTATTGTTCACCTTATGGATGATCAACATACCAAATTTCAAGTGATTCCAATACTTTTTGAGCCCCCATCTACCCCTTGCAACTTCGTGGGTTTTTCAGCACGTTTTTAGACCGTTGAAGTTGTAAGGGGTAGATGGTGGCTCAAAAAGTATTGGAATCCCTTGAAATTTGGTATGTTGATCATCCATGATGTGAACAACAATCCCATGAAAGAAATTTCCAAAAAAATTGTAGGAGATATGGGGAAATGGGGACGCCTCCTTAGATTTTCATCTAAGGAGGCACCTTAGATCCCCTTTTTCATATATATATATATACTAGTCATTACCTGTGCCCATATGGCACGGTTTATTTAATGGCTGAGTTTTTCCCCCCACAAATATCAAGTTCCCCCAAATTTCAAGTTTTGCCACAAAATTTCAAGTTTCCCTCCAAATATAAGTTTCCCCCCAAAATTAAGTCCACCCAAAATTATCATTACCACCATGGACAAACTTGCTACGTAGGACAAAGATTTGTCCTATAAGGATAAGATTCCAAATCTTCAAAGGCCTGGAAAAAATGGTCGGAAAGGGGGGGAGAATAAAAAGTGTGGGTGGGTGTCTATTATCCATGTCCAAATTCTCTTATCCAACTTCTCTTGATAACATCCCTCTTTTATATAATAGATATCCAAATTCTCTTATCCAATTTCTCATGTCCAAATTCTCTTATCCAACTTCTCTTGATAACATCCCTCTTTTATATAATAGATATCCAAATTCTCTTATCCAATTTCTCATGTCCAAATTCTCTTATCCAACTTCTCTTGATAACAACCCTCTTTTATATAATAGATATCCAAATTCTCTTATCCAATTTCTCATGTCCAAATTCTATTATCAAACTTCTCTTGATAAAAACCCTCTTTTATATAATAGATATCCAAATTCTCTTATCCAATTTCTCATGTCCAAATTCTATTATCAAACTTCTCTTGATAAAAACCCTCTTTTATTTAATAGATATCCAAATTCTCTTATCCAATTTCTCATGTCCAAATTCTCTTATCCAACTTCTCTTGATAACAACCCTCCTTTATATAATAGATATCCAAATTCTCTAATCCAATTTCTCATGTCCAAATTCTCTTATCCAACTTCTCTTGATAACATCCCTCTTTTATATAATCGATATCCAAATTCTCTTATCCAATTTCTCATGTCCAAATTCTCTTATCCAACTTCTCTTGATAACATCCCTCTTTTATATAATAGATATATATATATATATATATATATATATATATATATATATATATATATATATATATATATATATATATATATATATATATATATATATATATCCTTATATTAAAACACAAGGCTTGATGGGATGTTTGTCCTACTAGGACAAACATCCCATCGTTGGGGTTTTTTTTGTTTTTTTTTTTGGTTTTTTTGCAGAAAGAACCCCGTACAAATCCCTAATTGCGCAGAATACCGCCCCTTTACACCTCTTTTAAAAATAACCCTCGCTTTTGCTGTTTTGCACCTTTGACCCCCCCACAATCCCCACACACACCCTCCCTTTTCCGCTTTCTCCCTTTGGCTTCCGATCGGATCTTTTTTGGTCCTCCGTCTTGATTTTTGCCGTGCACAATACAATGAACACATCCAAGAAAATCCTACTTCGATTATTCTTTATCTATTATTTTATCTATTATCAATATATAATCAAAACAAGCTTAGCATTTATTTTTTGCTTTGGTATATTTTAAAAATTATTCTTTATTTCATCTTTATTTTCACCTAGGCCAATAAAAAGTCCCGATTATGTCGCTGAACACTAACCATTTCAATAATTTTGTTCTTCCTCAATCTTCTATAAAACGGATACATTGACACAACGTCTCTCCTATCTGCTCTTTGCTCATGAGAAGGGGAGGAAGGAACAAAGCTGCTTATATATATATATATATATATATATATATATATATATATATATGACAAGTAAATGGGAATCTTTATTAAATGCAAAATTATGTACATAGTTACAAGCTAGAATATTCCAATTCATTCATAGAGAGAGGGGGGATAGGGCACAAGCGCCGTCACCCCCTACAGACTACAAATGCACTGAAAATACGTAGCCACTATACATGGAAGCCAGAAGGTACAAATCACCCGTTATCTATAAATCCCCAATTAGAGAAGGGAGTGACTGCTGTAGGATGGTCCCTATCAATGTCCCGGAGGGCAATACGCACATCACCAGCAATGTCCTCAAACAACTGTGTTTTCTGTATACATTTGCCCTCAAATATCCTGCTGTTACGTTGTCTCCATAAGTGCCAGACCATGAAGGCAAAGGCAGTTTTAGCTAACACCCCAACACAATCTTTGTTATTATAGAGAGAAATGATGAGGTCCCCAATACCTGCTAGGGTGGGAGGGACTACCCCGGTATAGCCAAGCTTGAGAAAGCACCTCGCAAGAATATAACGAGAGTAAGAATACTCAAAAAATAGGTGGGGGATAGATTCGGCCTCTCCAGCATTACAGAGGACACAAGCTTCATTAGTAATGATGCCCCATTTTGATAAGATATCCTTGGTAGGAAGTTTATTTTGGAAGGCTCTGAGCAGCATAAGGGACATCTTTGGCACGTACTTGGGGTACCAGATCACCTTGTAGTACACAAAAGGAGGTCCCACCGCTCGGCACCCCTCCCACGCATCGTGGAGTGAGCATCGGACCCCAGGACTCCAATTCCACTCATCATGGCCGGCATGCAATCTGATTTGACGGAGAATAGGTATCAAGTTTTGGATCTCAGAATTCCAAACTCCGTCCACCCAATAATCCCTTACAAAGATGGTTTTGGCATTAGGAGGGGGCCTATGAATGAGATGAAGAGGCCCGCAGGGGAGCCAGTTGTCAAACCAAAAAGATGTAGAAGCTCCATCCCTCACAGTCCTCTTGATAAGCTTTTGAGAATTGGATCTGTGTTTAAGAAGGAATTTCCAAGTACCTGATTGTGTAGGACGAGGCCTGGAAGAGTAAAAACCACTGTCAGCAGACTCATACTGACTACGCATACACTTTGCCCATAGCCCATCAGAAGTAAGAAATCGCCATGTCAGGCGTACACTAGAAGCAACGTTCAGTTCTTCTAGCAACCTCAAACCAACACCCCCTTCGCTTTTTGGACGGCACAAATCCTTCCAAGCCCAAATGTGCTGATTACCCCATATGAATTTCCTGCAAGCCGAATTAATGCAGCAAATGATTGAAGTTGGAAGACTGTAAGCCTGCATCCAAAAGGCAACCATTCCATAGATGACGGAACGCACTAGTTCAATTCTCCCATAAATGGACAACAAAGAAGAAGACCAACCCATAAGCCTTTTTTTACATTTGTCTATCAACCGGCCAAACATCGGAGCTTTAGGGTACTTAGAAGATAAAGGTAGACCCAGATAAGTGGAAAAAGAAGAGACCATTTTAATGCCAAGCAAATCAGCAAGGTCTCTAGGGTTACGCGTACCTTTGTTAAAAATAGCGGAACTTTTTCCCAATTAATTTGCAATCCAGTATATAATTTGAAGGTGAGAAGTAAATCCCTGAGCCCATTGATGGAGTGGGAATTTGCACGACAGAACACTAACAGGTCGTCTGCAAAGAGAAGGTGTGAAATAGACCCACTGCGTTTCATAGGATGAATAGATAGAGAGGCTTCAGCTCTAGCCATTAAGAGGGAGAAAGCTTCCATTGTTAGGACAAAAAGGTAGGGCGAAAGGGGGTCACCTTGCCGTAGCCCCCTGTTGGAAGTAAAATTACCTTCAGGAGAACCCTCAATTAACACAGAAAAGGAGGGAGTAGTAATACATTCTGAGATCCATCTGATAAACCTGCTCCTGAAACCCAACTGGTGTAAAAAGAAAAGAATAAATTCTCTGCTGACACTGTCGAAAGCCTTGCGGAGATCAAGTTTGAGGCAGGTCCTAGAGCCCATAGGATTGCTGAAATCACGGATCTGTTCATGGGCAATAAGAGTGCAATCAGCCAATAATCTATCTTTTAGAAATGCCGCCTGATTGGGAGAGATCAGCTCGCTAATGGCCATCTTTAATCTGTTGCAAAGGATTTTGCTGATGATTTTGTAAATGACATTACAACATGCAATAGGCCTGTAATCCCCTAGACCAGTAGCATTAGAATTCTTTGGTACCAGAGTCAGAAAGGTGTGATTAATTTGGCGGAGAATATTACCAGATCTGAAGAAGGAGGAGACAGCATTTGTAACATCCTGCCCAACAATACCCCAAGAATTTTGGAAAAAGAAAGCATTAAACCCATCCGGGCCCGGGGATTTATCCTTTCCAATTTGAAATACAGCCGTTCGGATCTCCAAGGCAGTTACTTCCCGATCCATCCATTGAGAAGCCTCATCAGTCAATTTACGCTTAGGAATCAGATTCGGGAAAACATTCCAATAATCTACTTGGTTATAAAGGTTCATATAGAATAGTGGCGCCTCTTTTCTAAGGGAGTCTAGCCCAGAGCTTCTGTTGCCAGCAGAGTTAATAAGATGGCTAAGGGAATTATGGCTATGTCTAGACTTCATAGCAGTATAAAAAAATTTAGAATTACGGTCTCCCAAAGATAACCAGTTTTGCCGACTTTTTTGCCTAAGATCCGCCTCCTCCACATCAACAGCATGGGACAATTTCAACACAGCCATTTTATGTTGTTCTTGGACATTCTCATCAGCATCCAGCTTTGGATTTTTTTTGCAACAAGTCGAGCTCTCTACGGCAAACGTTCACATCCAACTTATCTCTGTAAATAGAGGCCCAGTTTCTCAAATGGAGTTTCAAGCCTTTAAGCTTGACCATCAGCCGATGCATAGGAGAACCAATAGCATGAACATCCCACGCATTACGCACAAGATCATGATATCCTGGATATGAAGCCCAAGAGTTGTAAAATCTAAAAGGCTTAGGACGGGAGGTTACCTGAGTGTGAAGATAAATTAATATTGCCGAGTGATCACTCGTTCCAGGTCCAGTATATTCACAGTAAGAGTGCGGCAGAGTGCTGATCCAGGGCGTGTTGCAAAGTGCGCGATCAAGGCGAGCAGAAATCCGCATTGGGCCAATGCGATTATTACACCAACTGAAATTACGCCCAACACTCTTAAGCTCAATGAGTTGGCACAACCCAATTGCATTATTGAAAGCATCGGTTGTAATAGGGTCAATGGGTCGACCTCCCTTCTTCTCACTAGAACTGCGGACACAATTGAAGTCGCCACCAACCAACCATGGCAGCGAAGAGAAACTGTTGAAGTCCGCATATAGATCTGCCCATAAAGGCAATCTATCATATGGCAAGTTATAGCCGTATATAGCAGAAATAGCCATTTCAAATCCCCCAGTATTGGAAAAAATACAAGATAAATGTTGGGCAGAAGAAGACACTTCCCTGCCACTCCAGACATGTTTATTATAAATGATAACAATTCTACCACCCTTGGCATGCCGCCTATTATCAAAGCTTTCCCATGCAGAACCAACACAGTTCAGGATCTTGAAAGCGTTGGATTTATTTACCTTTGTTTCAAGCAAACAGAGGATGCTGGGTTTGAATTTACGAAGATTATGTTTCAACTCCGATCGTCGAACAGAATTATTTAGGCCCCGAGAATTCCAAAAGTATATAGACATAAGATAGATAGAGGGGTGTGGGCTTGGAACCAAGCAGCAATTAAGTAGCAGCTATGTTGCCCGAGAGACGGGGGCTGCGCCTAATAGAAGTTGGGGATACCTGGCCAGATTTGGCCTTGCTATGAGATGCCTCTTCCTTCAACAAGTTCATCGCAGAAGACCACTCCAAATTGGGAGCACTCCATACTGCAGGCAGCTCCCCATCATCAACCGGGTTGGCTGAAGAACTCCCTGTCACTGGGACAGGGGGAGGTGGGTTACTGTACTGACCCTTATCAAGCACAGGACCATGAGATGCCAATGCTGGAGCAGGGGGGGTGGCAAGCTTCTTGAGCGGGACATGGTTCTCTTCCCGAAAAACAGCAGCAGAGGTACGAAGGGGCGCTTGTTGATCAAAAACGATGGCTTGGTTAGCAGCAACAGAGGTAGGAAGGGGCACATGTTGGTCAACAACGATGGCTGCATTATTTCCAACCGCAAGAACTGGCAAGGCAACGGGAGATTCCTCCATAATAGTCGACTCAGAGCAAGAGTCGCCATTGGCCCCCAAGACAGAGCCAGCAGTAGATAGAGGACATATAGGAGGGGGAACAACGCCTTGGATTGAAGGGACCTCAGGAGCGGTCTCAGGCGATACAGTAGTAACCATTGGGACATTAGAAATAGAACAGAGGGAATCAAGGTGGCCAATGCTAGAGCATTTGTTACACCTGGGAGGCTCTCTCTCATACTTGATATTCACTGATATTGTACTGCTGTCTTCCAATTCAACCACAACATGTCTAGATAAGGGCCTATTAGCTTCAACCTCAACAAGACATCTGGCGTATAAAATGCGTTCAAGATTCGCCGTTGCACGATCTAGACAAATTGGCTTCCCAACACCACTGGCCACCATATTCAAGATATCGATAGTCCACATGTGCAAGGGCAAGTTGTGTATTTGGATCCACAACGGGACAGCGGTTAGGAAATCACGATCATGCTTCACGGTTTGACTCCAACGCTGGAGAACGACTAGGCGACCATCAAATAGCCAGGGCCCCCCGTGGAGTATACCATCACAGTCTTCCTCCTTTTCGAAACGGAAATAAAAGAAACCATTTTCCTTGGAGAAAATTTGCAGACACCCCTTTAGTTTCCATAAGCGCTCAGTCCACGATTTAATCTGACCATAGTAGGGTATGTCCCCCAGTACATATCCCACAAGAGAGTTTCTCCATCTTGCCGCTCCAGTCTCCAGCAAGGTGTTTGGAATTTTAACTTTTGCAATACCATCCTCACCAAACATAGGCGGGACAAGCTTCATCACCAGGGGATCAGCATATTTGCGCCTCGAGGAGCAAATATCGACCCAAGACTTTTTGTCCGCAGAAGGGTTGATAGAGATTGGCACATTAGGTCTAACAGGCATTTTTGCGAACGTCTGATGGGCAGCAGCACCTCCGATGGGATTCTGGGGTGTGGAAAATTTCTTTCTTACCTGAGAAGGCAATCTCGAAGGGGGACGCTGACGAACGTCGCGGGGACGGCCTCTATCACGATTAAACGTGGAAAGACGGCCTCCATCACGATTACGATGTTCATTGGATCTGGCCGCCCTCCTCTTCGCGTGGATCACTTGCCAGCCATCTCCCGAATCGCTAGGGGCATCATGGAGAATTCCCTTGCCTTTGTCCGTCAAAGCCCTAGAGGCCGCCGCCTGAGGAGAAACCCTTGCATCGCCAGAATCGCCTGAGATTTTCGCTCCATGAAAGTCGGACGCCATAACAAGACACACACACACACACACACACACACACACACACACACACACACACATATATATGGGTAAAGTGTTCCTAGGGTGCCTCCTTAGATTACATCTAAGGAGTCGCCCCCATTTTCTCCCATCTCCCACAATTTTTTTTGAACTTTTTTTCCTTGGGATTGTTGTTCACCTCATGGATGATCAACATACCAAAAATCAACTCATTCCAATACTTTTAGAGCCCTCATCTACCCCTTGCAACTTTATGTGTTTTTCAGCGCGTTTTCAGACCGTTGAAGTTGCAAGGGGTAGATGGGGGCTCTAAAAGTATTGGAATGACTTGATTTTTGGTATGTTGATCATCCATGAGGTGAACAACAATCCCAAGAAAAAAAATTTCAAAAACAATTGTGGGAGATGGGAGAAAATGGGGGCGGCTCCTTAGATTTAATCTAAGGAGGCACCCTAGGAACACTTTACCCTATATATATATATATATATATATATATATATATATATATATATATATATATATATATATATATATATATATATATATATATATATGGGTAAAGGGATCCTAGGGTGCCTCCTTAGATTCAATCTAAGGAGGCGCCCCCATTTTCCCCCGTCTCACACATTTTTTTTGAAAAAAATTTCATGGGTTTATTGTTCACCTTATGGATGATCAACATACCAAATTTCAAGGGATTCCAATACTTTTTGAGCCCACATCTATCCCTTGCAACTTCGTGGGGGTTTCAGCACGTTTTCAGATCGTTGAAGTTGTAAGGGGTAGATGGTGGCTCAAAAAGTATTGGAATCCCTTGAAATTTGGTATGTTGATCATCCATGATGTGAACAATAACCACATGAAAAAATATTTCCAGAAAAATTGTAGGAGATGAGGGGAAATGGGGGCGCCTCCTTAGATTTTCATCTAAGGAGGCACCTTAGATCCCCTTTTTCCTATATATATATATATATATATATATATATATATATATATATATATATATATATATATATATATATATATATATATATATATATATATATATATATATATATATATATAGGGAGATGCTATGGTGAGATGGGAAGCAAACCATCTTAAAGTGAGCAAATCCATCCTGGCCGTCGGATCTGAGCCAACGTCTCAGATTTTCCCCTAATTCGCTGCACACGTGATTCCCAAAGACGCAGCATCCGAGTAGCTCACGTGAGCAGCACATGCTCCCCAAATGCATCTCCCAGCAACGCTTCGCCTTCTCCCTCTCACGGACGAAAGCCCTAAAACCCGACCGAAGACATCCTCATCTCCCTCTCTCTCGCGGACGAAGACCCCAAAACTCAGTCGTGTCCTCATCTCCTTCTTTCGATCACTCCCTCGCCCGATGACCCCATGATTTCTCCGGCGACCGATCCTCTCCCCAAAAAAACCCTAACCCATCCCGTACACAGCAGTATACCCCGTAGATCGACCCATCCCCCCCCCCCCCCCCCGCCCCAAAAAAAACCCTTAACCCTAGGCCCGTTTGCGATCATCTTCTTCAGCAGAAGCTTCAATTGCATAAAAAATCTAGCTCAGCACCCACAAGGTAAAATTATGTGGCAGAGCATAAGCAATTATGTTTTTAAATTTAATGTTTTTAGTAATTCATGCATGGAGTTAAAATTCCGTGGTGTGCTATTGTTTTATCTATTTGTGGAGATGCTTTCATATTTTTGCATAAATTGGAGCGAGGTTTGATTAATGCTATATTGTAAAATTGTATATCGTTGAATAAACTGAAGAATGAGTAAATTTATGATCAGATTTTTGACAGAGGTGTCACAGATTCGCAGAAAAATAAGAGGTCTGAATTTTGTTTATATATTCTTTTTAAGGATTTGATATGCTTTAGATGACATGGGTTTCTTTGTGTTTAGGGTTTCTTAATAGGCTGTCTGAATCCATTGTGAAATCATTTATAGAAGATGTGGCTAGTATCTTCCTCGCCAAGTCTGACTACTTATGTTATTTCGATGTCTGACTACCAAGTCTGACTACTTATGTTATTTCGATGTTAAGTAGGCATGCCTGCAATTTTATTTATTTAAATGAATTTTTCACAGTCACTTCCTCGCAGCGTCGGTTGTCAGATTATCAATGAGGAGGTCATTGTATCGTGCTCGAGAGGGCCTCGTGGCAATGAACAGATAAGGCCATGTTATCAACACTCCATTTTTATTTTTATGTGACAGTATTTTGAGAAGGATTCATTTCATAACCACGAATCGGCTCTTTGTAGCTTGGATAAATACAAATGCCTTGCCAATTTGATAAATTCTGTCCGCTAAATATGAGAACAGTAAGTAGAATCGTATGACCAAGTTTCTTGGTCAGTAAATCAAAATTACATTTGTATTATACTAATTTACTGGCATTAAATGACTGGTATTCTGCATCTTATGAATTTTGGCATGCTATGAATTTTGGGGTGTTGATTTTTCATAAATTACATTTGTTAAGAGGTTTTTCCCCTAGGGCCCAGGTTTTTCATAAATTATATTCTTATCCCCCTATCTTATTGGATCTGAGTGCCCAGGTGCTCAACATTTCCTCTAGGGCAACCAAGGAAGACGTGATCACGCTCTTCTCATACTGTGGAAAAATTGATGAAATCCAGCTCCAGATGCAACTGAACAAGTTTCTATTGTTCTTACATTTTCTTACCATCTATATAGAGTTCACTCTGGCAGTTCCTGACATAGTTGCATTGCGAATCTTAATCGGGATGGGGATGAATCACAGTCAGCCATATTGTTAAAGTATCTTAAATCTAATTCCCAATCCAGGTTTGCAAAAAAATGATGTTTTTCAGATTTAAGATTTAAATCTGATATTCATTTCATCAATTCATATGCTTAATCAGTATGAATTGTTTTACTATTTTTACTGTCAGTTATA
Source organism: Scilla litardierei (assembly GCA_030789695.1). Lineage (NCBI taxonomy): Eukaryota > Viridiplantae > Streptophyta > Magnoliopsida > Asparagales > Asparagaceae > Scilla > Scilla litardierei. The sequence goes on from CM061137.1 coordinate 81,042,622, forward strand.
TTGTTCCTAATTTACTGCTACAATTTTTTGTGTAATAGGTGAAAAATATGAACCTTTGAGCTGGAATCTGAGGATTAATATATCTCTGGAAGTTGCAAGAGGCTTGGAGTAGCTTCATGATGGTGTATGCAACCAATTACACATCAAGTTATATAAGTAGAGATTGTGCCAGATGTGTCTCCATCAAGTTGTATATTTTTGCCAGATTTGTATATTTTTGCCAGATTTGTAAAGCTTGTGCCAGATTTGAATGAATTATCAAAGCATGGAGCTTGTGCCAGATGTCTTAAGTCTGTATTTTATATTGGCAAAATATTTGAAGGAATTTTCAAAGAGTGAATCAATATTGGCAACTTATTTTTCTTATGTATTTTATAAAGTCTGTATTGTGAAAATTGTAAATAGTTTATCTCAACATTATGAGATGTCTCGAGAATTATGAATTATGTATTAAACATGGAATTTTGGAATAATGAAATTTCTGTTATATTCCCCTTCCATTTATGTTTTGCACCAATGCTAGATGCTGGAACAGTGCCGGATGGTAGATGCTAGAATCTGGTTACTTGATTACGCTTTCTTGCTAGTAGATGTAGGACAGCACCAGTTCCACATTTTGAGGTGTGCCCATGTGTTGTTCTCGGCTTGGCTATTGGAAGTTGTTTATCTCAAAGGCTGAACATGATGAGTCATTCAATTAATCAGAGCTCATGCAATAGCCAAATTTAGCAGTGAATTTTTTGACAGAATTAAGCATACATCTTAAGGACCCTCACAAACACAGGAGGGAAAATGATGAAGACTGTACTCCTTGACATATGAAAGCACTAAAAAAATATATTTGACCATATATATGCAGCATAAGTTCCCTCATTTTTTAGACACTAGAATCAACAGTAGTGAGTGAGTCAAAATTTTCTGGGAAATTTTGAACATTTGGAGCGAAACAATAAGTAATCCACAAACTAATTGGACCGATACCACGCTCTCGTATCAATATACAGAACATTTCATCAGAGTTTCTAGCAATGAGATGAAAAAAATGCCAATTAAGAATCAAAATATAGATGATCAATATAATGAAACAGATGACTGTTTACATGATGAAAGATTCAGACTTCGAAAGATTCAGACTTCAATACAGATCACTTACAGACTTCAATACAGATGACTCTACATATTGCATTTTTTTTCAATACATACTTCAACAGACTTCGACAAACTGCATTTACATGATCAAAGATGTGGTAATAGCTGTATTCCCCTCTTCCACTATGGCTAGCTGCTGCACAGGCCAAAGCTTCGCCTCTCCCGGAAACTTTCCCTTGTCACTTGCCATGTGTTAACAATACATGAGTATAGTTGTTCTTCAGAAATGAGTTTGTGAGCCCGTTGTTTCTTAACTTTCCTGTAGATTTCATCTTCGGCTTCTAGCGCTTCTTCATCTTCCTTCTGGCGCTTCTCAGCCTTGCTATGTTTGATGATTAAATTTCAGGTTCCACTTGAGCTGCATCATTGTTCAAAAAGATCTTCAGTTGGACATGGAAAGTAATATGTTGAAACATATCAAAGGAATAAATCATAAACGCCAATAATTTCATAATAATTTTTGGAAAACTAACAATGACAATGTGAGGTAAGAAAATTGGACTTCTCAGCCATCAATCCAGATATCTTATGGACTTCCTGGAAACCATAAAATTTTTGAGTGAACATGGGGAAAGGTTCTAAATATAGTTTGCCAATGGTCAAATTTTGAATTAGAAACTGGGACTAATGGGAAAACTTAATAATATTTTGGTGGAAAAGTTATCATGAACAATGCTAGCATCATGTAGTTTTGACAGTTTAAGATTGACACAAACAAACATAATGACAGTTATCATTAATTTGTCGAATATGAGGAGCTTGCTAGTGGCTGGAACTATATATGGAGTGATGTTGAGGATTGTTATTGAATTTCTTTTTGTTTTCAGTTTCCTATTGTCTTCGATTATCATGCATAATTCCAATTTGGATATTGACACCATGATGCCTGAATATGTTCAACATACACTTCTTGCTAAACAAGCCCATATATGACTGCAGCTTCAAGATCCCAACGCAGACATTCACAAGGAAGGTAAATACCTAATGCTTGCACTTCAGGGCTGTGATAAGCAGATTACCTGTTGCATGTCCACATAAATGTTTTCCAATGGCCAGGTACCGATGTCCCTCCAAATCTTTTATTCCATGCATATCCAAATTTTCCAATGACCAGTACATCCTTAATAATAATTCTGGTTCAATAAACTGTGAAAGCAAACATCCCAAAATCAGTATAAACTAATGAAATATGCAAAAACTGAAGAACATTACCATTGTATGTTGAATGTTGGGTCCCAAGCACACACATATCCCATTCGAACCCAAGCACTCCTATTTCTAGGAGTGCTACAGTTGTTTGATTGATTGATTCTGCAAATTACAAGGGTGCTGAACGATTATCAACGAAATTCCCCCAATTCACCACTAAATATAGTGCGACTCAACTACCAGATTCTCTAATTCAACAACAAATGACGTCAAAGAGAACCATATGCTTCCACAATTATTTTCAAGTAAAATCAGCAGAAAGCAGTTTTAAATAAATATGCTACCTGAACAATCCAACAACTTACTCCATAAAAACAATTGCATCAGAAAACAAAATTTAAAATAAAGAAGGAAAGAACAAAAAACATGAAGATGTATCAGATTCTTCTTCAATTTTGCTTACTAACTTTGTCATATCAAAATTCATCTGCAAGACAACATCTAATACATAAAAAGTTATGCCACATCTAAATTTTTAACACAAGTTTATTACCTGAATGATAAAATTATGGGTAAAAAATGATTGAGAGGGACAGTGATTCTATCCGTCTAAAGGGACATGTGATCACATGCAGAACTTGCCGCCAACAGTGTGCTTGATAGTTTGCGTGATTTAATGATATCTGCACCTCGTTGCTGTACGGTGGCGATAAACTCGCCATTTAACCTGGGAGCATATGTTAGTTCGAAAAATAATGCTGAATTATATGGTGAGAAGAGAATATCATTTAACCCACATGATATGCACAAATAATAAATTTCCTGCCGTTTGTAATTGTTAGTATCAAATATGAATGAACATCTCAAATATGATATGCACAAAGAATAATGGCCCATTTTCAAATTTGTCAAGTTGCATATACAGACGTTGCAAATATGTGTTTGCCTCTAAACAACATTGCAAATTTGGGCCCCAGGTTGTGTTTCCTTCAAATTAGGGCTCCAGGTTGTCTAAATCCTCTGAAGTTTTGTAGAAAGGGATGGTGACCCACTCTGACATTATTTCTTGCGTATTTACCCTTGCACTCCTACTTTTTATATTTTCTACTAAAATTATTTGATCAAGATTCAAAAATGAACTCACCCATCGATTCCAAATAAGTCTTTGTCGCAAAAGTTGATTTACCTTTCAAGTTCAAATAATAGGATGTTGGTGACAGAAAAAGCTATTGATCATTAACTAGTAGCTAGCCAAGTCATCGTCAGCCTCTACGTTGATGCTTTTGAGAAAAGCAATGTAGTTGTCGAGAGACGAAAACATTGAGCTCTCATAGACTCTAATCAAGGCGTTAAAGTAAATATATGCCACAAATAGGATATGATTGCTAAATACAAATTGACTAATGAAAAAACACCACTTGATTATATGCCACAAATAGGGTAGTCGTGAAGTTGAAGATATAACATGATAATGATATATGCAAGCAGCCCAAATATAATATATCAAACTTTACATGATAATAAAAGGCAGTTCTGGAAACAAAAGCATGGATATTGAACTGGAAATATCAAACTTTGCATGATTATAAAACTGTGCAAGAAATATCAAACTGTTCATGATTATAAAATCCAAACTGTTCATGATTATAAAATCCATTCTGGCAACAAAAAGCATGGTTATTGAACTGGCAACAAAAGCTTGCTTGCAGTTTGAGATTCCTGGTAGAATGAGATTCAGATTCCTGGCAATTGCTGCCAAACTGTAAAAAATATTTCCAGTATGCAAAGGGGCGTGCTTCCAGCTTCCAGCTTCCATAAAAACATTGATATCCATAAAAACATTGCTTCCAGCTTCCTTTCAATGCTGAGTGATGGAATTAAAAATTAATATAATATTTTTGCAATGAAAATTAATAAAAATGAATTTAAACAATGATGGAATATAGATGGAAGATTGTGTCATACCGGAGGCATATTGATGGACGATTGTGTCGCAGTGACATCACTCACAAGTTCTTGGGTTGAAACACTAAAAATAGAGAAAATAAAATTAGGAAAAATAACGCCTAAAATGAATCAAACGTATAATATGAAAAAATTACCTTTCTTTCATTGGGCAATTACGCCTATCGTGATGCACAAACTTGTTACAACATCGACATAATCGTAGAGGTTTCGATGCTATTTCTCTTGCCTTTTCCCCTCCTCCTTTAATCCGTTTTCCACTACCTTTGGTCTTTGCAATGGAAGGTGGATGAATATCAACCGTTTCCGGCAATTTTGGCCTTTTCTCTGGTTGTGAATTTTGTGGATTTTCAGAAGTCAGTCGCTGAATATCTTCAAAGGCCTTGTCAATCAAAATCTGTCCCATGTCAAGCCGTTCAGTTGAAGAGCGAGCAAATTTCAAAAACTTGTGAACTTTATTTGAAAGCTGGGTGAACTTTAAATCTTGTTCCTTGCCGTAGCTACCTTGAATTTCGACATCATTATTATCTCGAACTATTTCATTTGTTACCAAGGATGTCCATCTTTTTAAAATATAACATTGCGGCAAAGTATCAACAAATTCATTGTGCAATACAATAAGAATATGTCTACAAGGAATCCCATCAGTTTCAAACTTCTTGCAACTACATATTGCGGCTTCTTCTGGACCTTTATAAACAACATCTCTGGGTTTATCTGGATTCTTCATTTTGCCCATTCTTTTTACACAATATTGTCGCAAATTGCCTTCACACCCTCTCATCTGAGATGCATAGTTCAAGCTTTGAACAGCTTCTTCCTGAAAAACATAAAATTTTTCTTGGGTATATATCTCTGCCATCTGCCCCTCCATTTCTAGATCTGTAAGCAATTTTGGTTTTGTATGAATAGTCTCGTAATCAGCCGCCAACTCATTTTGCCGTTGTTTTCTTATAGCTCTTTCAAATCTCGAAACAAACTCAGTTAAGGTATTCATTTTATTCACATACTTATCAATGAAAGAATTCATGCTCTCCGATCTTTGGGTTGTACGAATTCCAGCCGTGAAGATATCTTTAGAATATGCCGGTATCCATTTTTCACGAAACGAGTATAGATCGACGAGCCATTCATGATTATTCAAATGGTTATTACATAAAACATTCTCCCATTTGATTTCAAACTCTTCAGGAGTCTCAGAATTCCAAACACAATCTTGAAATGGAATATTAAACTCACTTTTGAATGCCGTCGCACCTAGTTTATCTGGAAGTTTTTTTAAAACATGCCACATGCAATACTTATGAATGGAAGCAGGAAATACCTCTCTAATTGCAGCTCCCATGGCAGAATCTTAATCGGTGATTATCACGCTAGGTAAATGACCAAACATGGCCTCTTTAAACTTTTCAAATAACCAAATAAAAGATTCTATCCTTTCATTGCATATGAATCCGGCCCCGAAATTTACCGTTTGTCCATGATGATTAACCCCGGTAAAAGGTGCAAAGATGAGACGGTATTGATTAGTGTCATATGTTGTGTCAAATATTAACACATCTCCAAAATATTTGTAATACTTTCTAGCAAGAGCATCTACCCAAAACACATGTGTCAATTTATTGTCATTATCTACTTTATACGCATACTCGAAAAATGGATTTATCTCTTTCTCCTCTTGCAAATGCTCCAACAATAAGTGAGCATCATATGCTTTCTTCTCATCCCTCTCCCTTTGCAAGGCATTCCGAATATCTTTTTCTGTGCATCCAATATCTCCATAACCACCACTTTCAACTGCTAAGACTGAAATACAATCTGATGTCTTTAGGTTAGCATCTTTTAGTGTGTTTAAGAGGCTTTTTTGTGCTTCAGTCACGTTTCTATTGCTTCTTAAGAATTGTTGTTTTCTTGGAGTGACACACACATGATTATAAGATTCATTAAATCTCCGAACGGACCACTTTCCATCAGAGTCTTTTTGAAGCCTTACACTTGCTAAGCAATTTTCTCGAGTTATGGACCTTTTCCTCTTTGCTTTTCCATCCGTTACATTTATTTTCTCCCTTGGTAGCCCTTGCTTTGAGCAAACAAATTGTTGAGAATACCTTTCTCCTGTAACTTTATCAATCAGTGTCGCATATTTTCTAACTGAAAACCCTGCTAATTTTGCATACTGTTTGTAAAAATCCTCCCCTTCTTTCAATGAGTTAAAACTCTTTCCTTTTACTGGTTTATACATCTCCTCAACATTTTCCCAACCGGATGCACAATTCGGAAGTGAACTCGATGCATCCATTAAATATATGCTTCCTACACACTCAAAGAAAACAGTTCTGCCAACAACAACATAGTATTAATCAAACCTCGCTCACAATTCACAATTTTTGCATATAATTAAAAACAAATGCACGAAAATCTGACATCATTAAGTTCTAATTGCAACAAAGGAGAAAACATTATTACTGAAATTAAAATAACATTTTTTCTGAAATTAATACATACATACATGCTCAGGTTATTGATGTTGAAATACATTCATGCTCAGGTTATTGGTGTTGAAATACAATCATGCTCAGGTTGGTTCTGCATGTGCAAATTAAAGTAAATTTAGGTTTCCGAGCCAAAATCATACTGGCACTTCAAAAATTTGGCACTTCAAGGCAATTAGAAAGCTCAAATCGTCTTAATGAAAAAGAAACTGATACTTGCTATAATCATTATTATGAGAGAAATTGAAGGTACTACAATTTTATATGCCAATTTCCCAGTAAATGAAGCTGAACATATATGTTACTCCCCAAAATAGAAATTAAGATACAATACTTGCTAATTCTGACTTAGACAATTTTTGGTCCCTAATGAAAAAAATGAACCTTAGCACACCGGTTCAAGAATTAACAGAAGTTCAAACAAAATAGTTGCAGGTGTAACCGATTCAACAAAAACATAGCTAATGAATTAACCTTTCAAACAAGTAACAAAAATTGAACAACTCTTCATTGTTCCTTCGTATTTAATCCGATGTTAGAGCTCTAGATTTTTGAATCCTTAATCAACAAGTGAATGGCTAGTTTCTGTTTTGTTTACACTACATCAATCTCAGTTATCCTGTGATCTCAGTTATCCTGTGAAACAGACAACAAACAAGAAGCCTCCTCTAATTTTAACTTCGCATGCTCTCGTGTCCAGTGCTACAGATAATACACCAGTCTAAATAAATTTAAAAAATAATTTCTTGAACCCCAGAAATTTACCTTGTGGGTGCTGATCACGGTTTTTGATGCAATTGAAGCTTCCGCCTGAAGAAGAAGATGACAAACTGGCCTAGGTCCAGGGCAAACTTGCCTCGAACACAATTCCTTCCTGAACTGTTGTGGGTCGCCCAAACATCAGTTCTTAAGAATGTAAATGCATGACTTAATAATAACATCAAATTAAAAAAATATCTTCTTGAGCATACCATAGAATTTTACCTTGTGGGTGATGAGCTACGGTTTTGATGCAATTGAAGATTCCGATTGATGAAGAAGACGAGAGCAAACAGGCCTAGGGTTAGTGTTTTTGGGGGTTTCGTCAGCGTTAGAGATGGAGAGGGCTGGGGGGAGGGAGACTGGGTTAGGAGGCTTCGTCGACGAGAGAGAGGGAGATGAGGGTGGCTGCGAGATGAATTTGGGGTTTGCGTAAGAGATGGGGTTTTCGTCCACGGGAGGGAGAGGGCAGGGGGAGGGAGACTGGGGTATGGGGCTTCGTCGGTGAGAGAGATGGAGATGAGGGTGGCTTCGCTCTGATTTTGGGGTTTTCGTCGGCGAGGGATTAGGGTTTTTTGCTTCGTCCGAGAGAGAGAGAGAGTCCGCGAGAGGTTGAGGGGTTGGGTGAATATACAGGGTCTTCGTCCGCGAGCGATCAATTAAGAGAGGAGATGAGCTTCGTTCGTTCGAGAGAGAGAGAGAGAGACACATGTTTCTTTTTTGGGGTCTTCGTCTGCGAGGGGGAGAAGAGGGACGCGAGGCGTTGGGTTCGTGAAAATCACGGGAAGGGATGGTGACCCAGTAACACGTGCGCGACACGTGAGTTGGGAGGGGATTAAATCTGAGACGTTGGCTCAGATCCGACGGCCAGGATGGATTTGCTCACTTTAAGATGGTTTGCTTCCCATCTCACCATAGCATCTCCCTATATATATATATATATATATATATATATATATATATATATATATATATATATATATATATATATATATATATATATATATATATAAGAAAGTGCGGGATGGGAAAACAACTCTTTTCTGGCAAGACAACTGGTTACCTTGCGGCCCACTAAAAAACATTCAAGCAATCCACGAGGGATGCGGTACCAAAGTGGTGGCTGACTACTGGGATGAATCAGGATGGCTTCAAGAAAACATCCAAAGTGTCCAGCACATTCTTCAAAATGTAAAGCTTACACAGGGATCGGATACTTGGGATTGGCTTCCAGGATCAACATTCAACTTTCGGGGTGCATGGGAAGGTAGCAGATGTAGAGGCACACCGTTCCCATTTCACGACCTAATTTGGTTTAAATACAGAGTTCCAAAATTGGCGTGGACCTTGCTTCCGTGCATTCAAGGAGAAACTGCTGACAAGGGATAAGCTTCTGAAGTGGGGAATCACTGATATGGGGGGATGCGTGCTCTGTGAATTCGGCTTTGAGGAGAGCAGCTCACACTTGTTTTTTGAGTGCAATTTCTCACGTTATATTCTTTGCAGAGCCTTATTGAAGCTTGGTTTTAGCACTAACATCCCGCCCAGTCTAGTTAAGGTCGGCAACTACTACAAATCTAAGCTTCGGAAAAATTCTGCCAGCGTACTTGCAAAAACAGTTTTGTGTGCAATGGTGTGGCACATCTGGCGCGAAAGAAACAACAGGATTTTCAATGGGAGGAAAAGAGATAAAATACAGGTATTCGGAGATGTTGCAGCGGACGTTCAGATAACCTTGAATGGCAGAATTAATAGTGATGAAGAGGCGAGCGTCGTGTTATCAAATTGGGAGATACACGATAATGGTTGATATATTGGCAGTTTGGAAACTGGGAGATTATGGATATTTGTGGATTTGTTCGGCTAAATACAGGGGAAGGGCTTTTTTGTGAATTGATTTGATTTGTTAAGTTAAAAAAGATTATGGAATTTTTAGTAGAGAGTGACGGCGCTTGTGCATTATCCTCTCTCTAAAGAATCCAAACTCTTTTTGGCTTCACATGATATTGTATTGTGTGTACAGTTATCAATAAAGATTATCACTTACCTTTCTATATATATATATATATATATATATATATATATATATATATATATATATATATATATATATATATATATATATATATATAAGGAAACAGGAAATATGGTGTCACAGGAGAGAATCCTCTCCTGTGTCGGTCAAAAACTCCAAACTCCACAAGTTTTTTGGAAGATCCGATCCGTTCATCTCGATCTCCTCCCTCTAAAACCCCTATCCACCTATTTTCAGCCTGATCCGAGGTGTTCTGCCCGTTCATCCATCCGACCCAATGAACGGGCAGAACACCTCGGATCGGGCTGAAAATAGGTGGATAGGGGTTTTAGAGGGAGGAGATCGAGATGAACGGATCGGATCTACCAAAAAACTTGTGGAGTTTGGAGTTTTTGACCGACACAGGAGAGGATTCTCTCCTGTGACACCCTATTTCCCGTTTATATATATATATATATATATATATATATATATATATATATATATATATATATATATATATATATATATATATATAATATATATATATATATATATATATATATATATAATATATATATATGAGGGATCAAATGACCCCCAAAAATAACCCCCAAAAATAACCCCTATCAAAAATCATATGCCCTCTATTTTTCGGAAGATCCGAACCGTTCATCTTGATCTCCACCCTCTAAATACCTGACCCACCAATTTTCAACCCGATCCCATGTGTTTTGCCCGTTCATCAACCATTCGCAAAAGTTCTATTCATGCGAAACCGTTAAATTTGGGTCAGATGGATGAACAGGCAAAATACATGGGATCGGGTTGAAAATTGGTGGGCCAGGTATTTAGAGGGTGGAGATCAAGATGAACAGTTCGGATCTTTCGAAAAAATGGGGGGCATAGGATTTTTGATAGGGGGTTATTTTTGGGGGTCATTTGATCCCTCCTCATATATATATATGTATATATATATATATATATATATATATATATATATATATATATATATATATATATATATATATATATATATATATATATATATATATATATATATATATATAAATACTAGTCATAACCCGTGCCCGCGGGCACGATTAATTTAAGATTTTCCCTTGCGAAATCTTTGTTCCCCGAAATTTTTTTAAAGCCAAAATTTAAAAGAAAAACAAATTAGCTTACAATATTTAGCGGCACAGGCGCCTTCAGCGTTGGAGCCTACGGTGCGGAACAACAAATTCAGCGCATGCGCCTTTGACACAGAACACCAAATTCGACGTGGGTGCCTTCAGCGCAGAACAACAAATTCGACGTAAAACAACAATTTCGACACATGTGCCTTAGGTGCGGAACAACAAATCAGCGTTAAAAAATAGCGCGGGCGCCTTCGGTGCGGAACAACAAATTTAGCTCATGCGCCTTCGACACAGAACACCAAATTCGGCGTGGGTGCCTTCGGCACGGAACAACAAATTCGACGTAAAACAACAATTTCGACGCGGGTGCCTTAGGGGCGCGGAACAACAAATCAGCGTTAAAAAATTTAGCGGGCGCCTTAGTATACATATAACACGTGTATACATATAACACGTGCTCTTGGACACTGTTCATTTAAAAATCTTGGACCCACTAATTTTAAACAAACATCAATAATTATCAGCAGATGGGATCAAAATTTTACAGGGTTTAGTAACGCGGATCAATGAGTTGGCAACATCTCCTGCGTTCATTCTCCCACAGCTCGCATTCATTTCCAAGATGAGATTGTGTGTGTGTAGACAACATTTTTTTTCATAACTAATATTAAAAGGCTATTCCTAATTTCAATGTTTTTGTGTATTCCCAACAAATTTCTCTTCAACCCAAAAATTTCCCTCCAAAACTTGATGTGACATTGCCACATAGGACAAATTCAAAATCTGCCCTCAATTGTTATATATATATATATATATATATATATATATATATATATATATATATATATATATATATATATATATATATATATATATATATATATATATCACTAGGGACAAGCTCGGCCTCTGGGGAGTGCAAACTTCACCTCTCTGCGTGCTTTATTCTGATAATTTGCATGAGAATGTGGATCATATCTTCTTTGATTGTTGCTATTCTAAATACCTACTTTGCAGGAGCTTGCTTAAGCTTGGAATCATTTCCGGCCCGCCCTCTTCTCTAACTGGCTTGGGTGATTTGCTACTCTCTAAATATTCCAAGAAGGATTGCATTGGGGTTTTGGCTAAGACTGTGTTAGCTGTGTTGGTTTGGCACATATGGAGAGAGAGGAATAGGAGGATATTTGAAGGTAAGCACCAGCTGAAGACTCGGATCTTTGAGGATATTGCTGCTGACGTCAGAATTGCCCTGAGGCATATTGAGTGGGATCACGAGGTGGATCAAACCCCGCTTTCCAATTGGGGGCTTTTAGATTAGTCTTATCTTTCTTTGTATACTTGTATACTTGTACGATATCTTGGGATCGGTGGGGAGAGGAAGGCGTCAAGTAGGGGTAGAGGAAGGCGCATGTGCCTTAGCTTTGCACTACTAACTTCCTTCGCTCTCCCCTTGATTCTTGTATTCTTTTCCTGAATCAATAAAGATAAAGCATATTCTCCAATATATATATATATCGAAATTTTCGGCTGCAAACACTTCGCATTGCTACAGTGCGTGCGAAATGGTATTTCGTCCGTTCGATGGAAAAAACTCAGATCTGAAGGCTGCGGGCATTCGTTCTGAAAATTTTGTGTGGGGCCCATCATCAAGTCGATGGATTGGGATCAACGCGTGGGGCCCAGCATCTGGTCGACCAGACCAACGCATGTTTTGAAAAAAAAATAAATCAATTCGTGGGGCATTGCTTCAGGGAGAATTGTTTTAATTTTTTTTTCATTGGGATCAGTTCTCCTCACCTTTTCAACTTCCCTCCATACTCTCATCTCCTTCCTCTGCCTCTCATCTTCTTCATCCGCCAACGAGAGGCCTCCGCTGTTGTTTTTTGCGAAGAAGATCGAGAACACTAATTGCTCCACCGCCGAGAATCGTCGCCCTCCACCTCTCGGTCCTCCGCCACTGAGAGATCGTCGCACCGCCTCTAAACACACTTCATCCCCCACCTCACCCTCCTCCTCCGCATATTTTTTTCCAAGCTCTTTTACGATTTTTTCGGAGTGAGATCCGTTGGATTTTTTCGAAGTTTGAACTCAAAAATTCCTCTGTCTATGTAGATCCCATCGGAGTGAGATCAACAATCAGGTAATACTAGATCACAAAAGACTCCAATTTTTTCGATTTTTGATTTCTTTTCTTTATTACTGTGATTTGTTCGTATCAGGCATTTGATTCAATGAAGACAACAATGAAGAACGTATTCTGCAAGGCCTCAAGGGACCCTCCTCACCACTGAGCATGAAGACAACAATGAAGAAAACCCTGATAAGAAATTATTCTGTGGAGTGGATGTTGGAGGGTATTCAGTATAGCTTGAGAGGAGAGGTGTTAACTCATGTACATTGCATGATGCACATGCTGACAAATCCAATACAGGAAAAAAGATGTATTTTCGTTGTCAAAGTGCTTTGGCTGTTAAGTATTGTTCAAGTTATTTTTCATTAATTGCTACATGTGTCTATGTTCATTTTTTTATTTTGGTTTGCTAAAAAAAACTCTGGTCAGGGAGCAGGTTGTTGGGATGGTGGCCGAGTCAATGCACATGGACAGATTTGTGTATGTAGCAATCAAATTTGTATATGTATTCAGCTTTGTTCAGATTTGTGTATGAAACTGGATTCAGATTACAATGCATTCAGATTTGTGTATGCAGCAAGAGAAAACTCAATGCATTCAGATTACTCAAAGCATTCAGAAACTGGATTCAGATTACAATGCATTTGTGTATGTAGCAAGAGAAAACTCAATGCATTCAGATTACTCAAAGCATTCAGAACTCAAAGCATCACAGCACTCAAATACTGGGTCTGATTATATTAGCAGGTCTGATTATATTAGCATGTTACATTGTATTCATGTCACAATAATCTCAATCTACAATTTCCTTCAAGATCATTTCATTAAAATCTGGTTCATCAAGAACATCTCATTCATCTTGTGCAATTTTACAAGCTCGCAAGTCAGATGACCTCGGATTCGCGCATATAATATCATTTTTGGTACACACATACCTACACCTTCTCTCAATTACAGGAATTTGAAGGCAAGACAAATGCCAAACATTATCTCAATTACAAACATATCAACTCCAAACAAACTGATACAAAATGATCCCACAGAAAGTTGTAAACATTAATTGATGATGTCTGGCAGTGTGTGAAAATTCGCCCAGAAGTACTTCATTCCCCATCTCCACAGAAGCTGCAAGATATCTGGTCCTCCCTTGTCTCCCGGTGAACATGATCAAGCAAGAATGGCATTACTTCCCCTCTCAGGCTAGTCTTCAAAGACAAGTGTATCTGATGAGTACCTGGAAACTTCAGCTGTAATCCCAAACAAAATAAAAGCCACTTACCATAAAACAAAATAATACCCCTATTACCAGAAACTGGAGGTTGATTTGATGCAAGGATAATTGAAATCCAACTCATACTCTAAAAGCAAGGTATGTTCTGAAACTAATGACATTGCAAGGAATCAAACAATATCAAGAGACAAGTTTTACAGTACATGTATATATAAAAATAGAGCTGCTGTTTAGTTGAGTACTAAATGTTAACATATGCTACATAGCCAAAGAGTCAATAAATTAGCTAGATTATCATCAAATCATTCTTTAAACCATAACAACTCTGACACTTCTGCACAATTATCATCTGAATACCATTGTTGCATCCTACTGCTAGTTCCTCCCACGTGCACTAAGCTTGAATTAAAAACTGTTAGAATTAAGCTTGACACTCCAACATTAGCTCTCTGTTGGAAGATTGACTAAATGAGACATTCAATGGATGTTATTTGTTGAATTAGACACAGCATGAGGATATCAAATAACATCAGAATGAAACTTGATAACAGGTCTGCAAATACATCTCCATTATTCATTTGAATCATTCCTATAAAAGAAATGGGAAATTATGCAGGAATGCAGCGAAATGAAAATCCAGTTTCATTCTAGAACAGGAACAAACTTATCATATACCTGAAATAACAAAAAATGAACAGGAACATAACTATGCATAGCTATGCCATGATGATAAGGGGAAAAATAGCAATTTTTGAACGCTGTAAGATATAATTTTTCAACTGCGATGATATATTGCCTTCTTCGCAGCAAACCTCAATGATTTGCCTTCGAATCAACCAAAACAATTAGCTAAGCAAGCTAACCAATTACTTGAAAAAATATTGTTTTTTAAACATTATACTCTAAAATCGATACTATATTTCACATTTGATTATGAAGCAAAAATGACACCATTGTGGAGGACGGCCCTTTCCGAATAAACATAGCAGAGAAAACCACATGTCATCAACTGCAGCCCAACTGACCAAGACTAGCTTAAAGGTAAGTAAGAAGCACCAGCAGCATGGACTTCCTCCTGGAGAATATGGAGAATATTCACTATTTCTCCAGGATTCTCCTTTGAAACTAACAAGTTTCAACAAAACTTTTATCATTTAGTTGCCCACGAATTAGATATAAGCTTAATCAACAATGCATGAGTAATGGATACCCAATAGCATGTGAACTTCATGATCATCCAGAATTTAAGAACTAGAAAATTGCATCATTCAGCTGAATAATATAGGCATAAGTTCTTATATAGAATGGTAACTAAGGAGATTATTCTGCATCCGGTCCAAAGGGGTGGAAGTAAATGAGAATTACTGGAGCATAAATGCTCTGCAAATGCTGGATTCAAGGTCAACATCGGACCTCCCAATTGCAAACGCATGCTTCCCAGCAAAAGCTTGGGTGTGGATACTGCCATCGTATCAATATATTTTCCAATTTTTTCATCTCCATCTACCTTTGTTGCAATTGATACGTATCTACTGTTATCAAAATGGGATTTTGATTACTTAGCTTCATAATTCAGTCCTGATCAAGAAAAGCCAGCCCCTTTGATTTCTTTCATTATCTTTTCCATCTCCTGTTTGCAATTTATTTTTGATTTTTGCTTCTTTTATTGCTAACTCTGTTACGAAGACAATGAGATAAGCAATAACCTTTTGATATTTATTGATTGTTAGTTAATTTGAGTCCTGAATCGATTCTAACTTTGTTATAACACTAAAACCATGCAATAGCCATAACCATGATTTCTCCACCTCCTTGAGAATGATGCGACGCGGCTAATTGAGGAGGCGGGCCGCACGGACATTGAGGGGGCGCCGGTTCGGGTCTATCAACGGAGGAGGCGACTTGGATCCACCACGGACCCGGTTCCAAACTTGTAATTACGCAAGAGAAGGGGAGGGTTATTCGGTAATTGGAGATTTGCTAATCCCTCCCCTAATAAGGGGCCGGCCGGCCCTAGTTATGGTTTTCATCGAAGAATTGATGAGGTATTTTATTTTCCTTAGAACCCTAGTTTAATCCTATTACTAATTAGTTGTTCTTGAGTTTAGATCTATTATTCTAGGATTTATTTCATAATTTCAAATCAGTTCTTCGTCTCTAAACCCTAGATTAGGAAGTCCAAAGCCATAAAAATCCCACCTTTGATCCCCACAAAAAGCCCTAATCGTATCAAATTGGTATCAGAGCGGTCGAGGTATGGCGAGCACGCGATCCATGGAACGGGTTGAAGTTTTGGAAGAGAAGGTTGAACGGATGGAAGCCCAAATAAGCAAGGGGTTCATAGACGTGAGAAAGGAAGATGCCGAGATAGCCGCGGAGATCCGGGGAGAGATGAAAGAGAACCAAGAGAGAACGGAGGCGAAATTGACGGAACTAACAGAGGCTATAAAGGCGTTGACCGCACATCTCGCACCAAAGGCGGATCCAAGCAAAAAGGAGCCACCTTTGGCGAAGGACAAGGGTTAAAAGACGATTTTTTTAAGGAGGGCCGGAGCGAGATGAAGATGGAGGCATCGACTCACGAGACAAGGAGTGGGGGGTATTATGACCCCCCCCCCCCCGCCGCGCGGAGAAGAAGGAATCACCGGGGGGATTTCCGCCCCCCGGTGGGAACCCGGATGGCAACCGAACCCCCACAACCCTCTGGGGGGCCGGCAAACCTCCAGAGGGCTGTGGGGGCCCGCCAGGCCCCCCAGGAGAGGCGGCCGCACCCGCCGCCCCTCCCTATGGGGTCGGCGAACCCAGGCGGGCTCACCTGGGGGCCGCCGGCCCAAAATCAGGGCCAGCCGCCCCGGCGAACCCCTGGGGGCTTCCGACCTTCGACAGACCCCCGAGGGGGGCCGCCGACCCTCCAGGACGTCCGACATGCACTTCCGAGCAGATCCAGGCTTCTGGGGGCCCAGGCCGACGCCCGAGGAGCACAATTTCCTGGTTTTCAGCCACTTGGGGGACCCGTCAGAGGATTTCAACAGCCTGGAGGGCACCACCAGTTCACAGGGGGCCCGTCGACCCAGCCCCCACCTTTCGGGGGAGTGACGGATGATTGGAGAGCATACCAGGGCACACTAGGAGGCCACCAGGTAGAGTATGGACATCCATCGGGTGACTGGCAGTGACATGGAGCAGAGGGAGGATTCTAAGATCGAGCCGAGGCTTATTTTCCCAACAGACGACAGGGGTACCAGCAGAGGGGAGGATTCCAGCAGCATGAGAGAGGTGAATTCGCTGGCGAGAGACGTCTGAGGAAGCTCGAGGTGCCCATTTTTTGAGGGAGGAGACCTAGATGACTGGCTGTACCAGGTGGAGAGGTACTTTGAGGTGTCAGCAGTCCCAAGAGAGGAGTGGCTTCGGACGATAGGTGTTTGTTTGGAGGAAGAGGCCTTAGGCTGGTTTCGTTGGACTGATCAGCAGTAGCCTTTTCAGACGTGGAAGGAGTTTACGTCGCTCTTGATGGAGCGATTTGGTGCAGGACAGTCTGGCGGAGTATTTGAGAGACTATATTCACTGAAACAGGAGGAGAGCGTTGGGGATTACATCGGGAAGTTTGAGTCGCTCTGCCACCGTGTTCGGGGAGTATCTGAGGAATCCTTGGAGGGCTGCTTCATGAAGGGGCTGAAGCCTACGGTGAGATCAGGACTGAGGCAGTTCGATCCAGTTAGCCTGCGCGAAATGATTACACTGGCTAGGAAAGTGGAGGACCACCAGGAGACGGAGCGGAGAGCCCGTGGGACGTGGGGAGGCTCCACTTTCAGGGGTCAGCGGCTGCTACCGGTCAGAGGACTGCACCTACTTCAGGGACCACGCCTGGGCAGGGAGCTACAGCCGTTGCTGGGAGAGGCAGAGACAGGAAACAGGAGCCCCGAGCAGGAGGTCAGGTGCGGAGGATGACAGATGCAGAGATACGGGAGAAGCGAGTGAATGGATTGTGCTTCAGATGTGATGAGAAGTTCACTCCAGGGCACCGATGCGCTGATCGGACTCTCCAGATACTGATAGCGGACGATGAGGAGGGAGAGGACGAGGTTGTCATCCTCGAGGCAGGGGAAGATGAGGAGGAGGTAGAGCACTAGCACTCGGACTTTGCGGAGGTGTCCCTCAATTCCGTGGTAGGGTTCACACCGAACCATACCTTGAAATTGGTGGGACAGGTAGGCAGTCGGGAGGTGATAGTGTTGGTCGACAGTGGGGCCACCAACAACTTCATTTCCAGCAGGTTGGTGGGAGCACAGGGACTGCAGATGAGTGGCATGTGGTGGTATGGAGTGATGTTGGGCACGGGACAGGTGACACAGCACAGGTGTCTGCCGCGGGGTGATTGTGACAATTCAGGGAGTGCAAATTGTCACAGACTTTCTTCCCTTGGAGCTAGGGAGTACCGACGTCATCCTGGGGATGAAGTGTCTGCAACCCTCAGGGAGACCAGGGCGAATTGGAAGATGCTGAGGATGGAGTACCCGGACGAAGGGAGGATAGTGGTATTGCAAGGGGATCCCAGCCTCTGCCGTTCTTTGGTGTCCTATAAGGCCATGTCCAGGGCGATCCACAAAACAGGAGGAGGTTTCTTGGTAGAGCTACAGGCTGTGACAGCATCAGTGCAGAGCGAGGACCGGACACAGGTGTTGGTACCGGGGGTTGAGCAGCTGCTGGCTCAGTATGAGGAGGTTTTCCAGATACCGCAGGGGCTGCCACCACACACAGATCATAAGCACGCCATCGTCTTGAGGGGGGGTGTCTCCCATCAGTGTGCGACCTTACAGGTACCCACAGGTACAGAAGGACGAGATAGAGAGGCTGGTGGAGGACATGCTGTAGGCAGGAGTGATTCAGCCGAGTACTAGCCCTTTCTCCAGTCCGGTTTTATTAGTGAAAAAGAAGGATGGCAGTTGGAGATTCGGCGTGGATTACAGGACACTGAATAAAGAGACGGTTGCGGATAAATTCATCATCCCTGTGATTGATGAGTTGCTTGATGAGCTCCACGGGGCAGCTTGCTTTTCCAAGATTGATCTGAAGTCAGGGTACCATCAGATACGGATGAGAACGGCCGACGTGCCCAAGACTGCTTTCAGGACTCATGAGGGGCACTATGAGTTCATGGTCATGCCCTTTGGCCTGACGAATGCCCCTGCGACATTCCAGGCCCTGATGAATAAGGTATTCCGATCTTACCTCCGGAGGTTTGTGCTGGTATTTTTTGACGACGTCCTGGTGTACAATCGCAGCATGGAGGAGCATGTGGGGCACCTACGAGCAGTGCTGCATGAGTTACAGGAGCAGCAGCTGTGTGCTAACAAGAAGAAGTGTTTGCTTGGGCAGCTGCAGGTGGAGTACTTGGGACACGTGGTGTCTGCGGAAAGGGTGGCGGCAGATAGGGCCAAGATTGCAGCCATGTTGGACTGGCCTATACCTACCACCTTACGGGGTTTGCAGGGCTTCTTGGGCCTGACAGGTTAATACATGAAGTTTGTCCAGTGGTACAGTTCGATTGCTTGGCTCTTATAGCCGTTGGCCTTACCGGAGAGAGTCTAGGAGGAGATCAGTATGGATTTCATCGAGGGGTTGCCGCAATCAGAGGGTTACAATTCTATACTGGTGATGGTCGATCGGCTCAGCAAATATGCCCATTTCATACCCCTCAGGCATCCGTACACTGCAGTCACAGTGACAATAGCTTTTATGAAGGAAGTGGTTCGCTTGCACGGTTTTCCCGCCTCCATAGTGTCAGACCGCGATAAGGTGTTCATTAGCAGTTTCTGACAGGAGCTATTCAAGGTGCAGGGGACCAAGCAACGAAGGAGCACTGCTTATCACCCATAGACGGATGGACAGACAGAAGTGGTGAATAAGAGTGGAAACCTACTTGAGGTGTTTTGCATCAGAGGCGCCGAAGCAGTGGGCCAGATGGTTAGCATGGGCAGAATATTGGTACAACTCGTACCACTCAGCAGCGCAGAGCACCCCTTTTCGGATCTATACGGTCGAGACCCTCCCCCTTTGATATACTACAGCAGAGGAGCCACATGTGTCACAGGTAGAGGAGCATTTGGATGAGAGGGACAAATATCTGAGGTTGAAGAAACACCTGTTGAGAGCCCAACAGATTATGAAGACCAAGGCAGATGCGTACCGGAGAAATGAGCAGTTTGCGGTGTAAGACCGGGTTTACCTGAAGCTCCGACCTTACAGACAGAAGACCTTGGCCCGTCGGAGCAATGAGAAGCTAGCCGCCTGCTACTATGGACCCTTCGAGGTGACAGCTCAAATCGGGAAGGTGGCCTATCGTCTGCAGTTGCCGGCCACTTCCACCATTCACCCAATGTTTCACGTCTCGCAGTTGAGGAGGGCCATTGGGAATCACACACTATCACCGACGTTGCCGCCCACTTTGACAGATGACATGGAGGTGCTTATTGAGCCTCAGGAGCTGACAGGGATCCGGCATGCTACAGAAGGAACACAGGAGGTGCGCATTCGATGGAGGGGGCCTACCGGACTACGATGCTACATGGGAGTCAGCCGCAGTGATACAACCAATTTCCGGAATTCCACCTTGAGGACAAGGTGGCACTTTGGGGGGAGTAATGATGCGACGCGGCTAATTGAGGAGGCGGGCCACACGGACATTGAGGGGGTGCCGGTTCGGGTCTATCAACGAAGGAGGCGACTTGGGTCCACCACGGACCCGGTCCCAAACTTGTAATTACGCAAGAGAAGGGGAGGGTTATTCGATAATTGGAGATTTGCTAATCCCTCCCCTAACAAGGGGTCGGCCGGTCCTAGCTATGGTTTTCATCGAAGAATTGATGAGGTATTTTATTTTCCTTAGAACCCTAGTTTAACCCTATTGCTAATTAGTTGTTCTTGAGTTTAGATCTATTATTCTAGGATTTATTTCATAATTTCAGATCAGTTCTTCGTCTCTAAACCCTAAATTAGGAAGTCCAAAGCCATAAAAATCCCACCTTTGATCCCCACAAAAAGCCCTAATCGTATCAGAGAATAAACGGAACAAAGTGCTAAAGAGGGAAGGTAAATTGTTAGACTATTACACAATAAACTAAAATAAGAAATGTGTCGGATAAAGGTGTCGGATTCCTTACACATTGTATTTCATTCATCGCCATTCTTTGGCAATGCAAAAGGCTTATGTTGTTCCAGATTCAACCATAAAACTCTATGCAATAGAGATGATATCATCTGCACAAA
Organism: Scilla litardierei; assembly: GCA_030789695.1. Classification (NCBI taxonomy): domain Eukaryota; kingdom Viridiplantae; phylum Streptophyta; class Magnoliopsida; order Asparagales; family Asparagaceae; genus Scilla; species Scilla litardierei. The sequence goes on from CM061137.1 coordinate 81,063,920, forward strand.
TTGAAATCTCTTCAACACACAAAAAAGAGTGACAATATGGTTAAATATGCAATGTTAAAGTTATTTAATATGCACAAGCCATTACCATCCTCAAAAGATTTTTCTGAATCTTGAGATGCTTCATCAATATCAACTTGTGTCGTTGAACCACTAAACAAAATACAAACAAAGAAATTAGTTAAGAACATTATACATTAAGTTAAAGAAAGAGAAAATTAACAAATGATACATCACCTTGTTAACTTAAGAGGACAATTTCTACTATCATGATTTTGTCCTCGCTTGCCACACGATTTACATTTTCTCGGTCGACCTTTGTGTATCTCTCGTAGTGGCTTCAATCTATGTCCTCTAGGCCTTCCTTTTGTTTTCGCTTGATATGGCTCATGAACAATGACTTGAGATATTTCCTTGCTCCTATCATTTCTCTCAACTTCTTCCACGTTCTCTTCATCATCCTTGAGTTTCAAGCATTGTAGCTCTTTAATAGCCTCAATCATCCTTTTACGAGCTAACTCATACGCACCATTAGACGATATTCCCTCATTGGCAACTTCATTAGCTAGACAAGTTAATTCACTGACGCGGGAAGCAAAATTCATTGTGGTTTCATCTCCAAGAACATGTCCATCTCTGAGGACAATTTCTCTTCTTTTGATATTCCGACACCATCTTTTTAAAATATAATGCTCCGGTAAATCCAGAAAATTAGAACATTTAAGATATGCCAATATATGCCTACATGGTATACCGTCAAATTCAAACATGAGGCATGGACAACGTGCCATTTTCGTCGACTTGAAATATGTAAGATGTCTCATTTTGACTTGACCACAACAATTAACTGGGTAAATTGTTTTGTTTTCATCATCTTCTACCAATTCAATGTTATATACCAAACTGAGGTGAATCTCTTTTTGAAAAATGGAAAAGATATTTCTCGTATAGATTTCAGACATTTGCTTCTCCATTACCCACGGGGTCTTCAATTTTGGTGTCTTCTCTATTGTAAGATGATCTTCTACAAGCTCTTTTTCCCTTTGTCTTGTCAAGACCCTTTGAAAGATCACAACAAAATCATGTAATGAATTTTTTTCTTGATACATGCTTTTTAAGCAATGAATTCATTTCTTCACTTCTTTGGCTAGTAGACATTCCGGCCCAGAAATGTTGCTTATGATATACAGGGACCCATTTTTCACGGATTTGAAACATATCCTTCAACCATGCATTATTTTCCAAATTATATTTCTTAATAATTGCCTCCCATTGTGCTTCAAACGAACTAGTAGTAACACTATCCCAAACAATTTTTTTAAAAGGCATCATAAATTCTTTTCTATAAGCCCAAGCACCCAACTTATCCGATAGTTTCTCCATAATATGCCAAGAACAATATCTGTGCCGGATTTGAGGAAGAACTCTTTTAATTGCCGTGCATATGCCAAAATCTTGATCTGTAACCATGCCCAATGGAGGATGACCCATCACTTTGATCCATTTGTTAAACAACCACACGAAAGAATTTGCCTCTTCATTTGGAATGAAGCCACATCCTAGGAAAACCGAATGCTTATGAAGATTCACGCCAGCAAATGGAACAAAGATCAATCCATATTGATTGGTATTATGTGTGGCAGCAAAGGAACCCACATCTCCAAAATGTTTATAGTCCATTCTTGCAACATCATCCACCCAAAAGCAACGAGTTAATCGCTTTTCATCATCAACCTCATAAACATAATAAAATGAAGGATTGATCTCTTGTTGCCATTCGAAATAATCTATCATCATCTGTGCATCATGCCCTCGCATCTCCTCCCGCATATCTCTTTCATAATTTCTCACATCAGTTTCAGTGCATCCAATTCTATTAAAACCACCACTCACGTTTTCAAAGAAAGCCATCTGTTTGTTTATTGGTATGTTCACCTCCTTGAACTGATTAATCAATCTTTTCTTCACGTCTGTTACCTCACGATGTCCTCTCAACAAATGTGTTCTGCTTGGTGACATAACATGATGCGATCATTACGTATGAGAGGAGGCCGAAGGAGTAATTGCTATACGCACCGACTGTTTGGGCGAAGTTTCTTTATGCACAATAAGTAACTGCTAGTTTTGATGTACGCATCACGCCTAAACATTATATAAGTGAGAGCGTGGGCTAGGGTTAGGATATGCTTATTTTGTGAAGAACTTATAGGCATCTTTTGTGAGGGATTTTAGGCTTTTGTTCCGTGCATCAAAAGTTAGGAGAGCGAGTCTCATCTCGAAAGAGACTCATTTATCAATCAAATCTTCGTTCTTTGCAATATAAGTTCCATAAAAATTCCACCTTTTTATATTTTTCCTCTTTTAAATCCGAAATTAATTGATCGATCCTCTAGATCGTATCAAATTGGTATCAGAACATCTACGATCCATGTGTGATTTGCTACAACTTCGGGCCATGAGGAGAGAAGTCGCGCAGACGGGACGCGATCTCCAAGAATTGAAGGAAGCTAATTCAGATTTGAAGTTTTTGAGGGAGGCCATGGCGTCATTTCCGGCGATGATGGAGATGTTACAAACCCTAACAGCCGGAAAGGAAGGAGATCAAGACAAGAGAATCCAAGGGAAAGAGAATCAGGGCGATTCCACGCTTGATTCAGATCCAGATCCGGAAGTTGCAGATCCGGATCCGGAAGTTGCAGATCCGGATCCAGAAGTTGCAGATCCGAATCTGGAATTTTCAGATCAGAAATTTTCAGATCCAGATCTGAAATTTTCAGATCTAAAAGTCTCAGATCCAGATCTGGAAGTCTCAGATCCAAATCTTCAAGTTTTCAGATCTGAATCTTTTAGATCTGGATTTCTTCAGAACGGCAGTGAAAACGGTGGAAATCATTTTCATCCTTTTGATCCGGGAGGAGGCTTGCTCGCACTTGGAGTTGGGCCTCCGCAAACTTCATGCACCACCTTGAAGACAAGGTGGCTCTTTTAGGGACGGAGTAATGATGCGATCATTACGTACAAGAGGAGGCCGAAGGAGTAATTGCTATGCGCACCGACTGTTTGGGCGAAGTTTCTTTATGCACAATAAGTAATTGCAGTTTTGCTATACTCACCACGCCTAAACAATATATAAGTGAGAGCGTGTGCTATGGTTAGGATATGCTTATTTTGTGAAGAACTTGTAGGCATCTTTTATGAGGGATTTTGGGCTTTTGTTCCGTGCATCAAAAGTTAGGAGAGCGAGTCTCCTCTCGAAAGAGGCTCATTTATCAATCAAATCTCCGTTCTTCGCAATATATGTTCCATAAAAATTCCACCTTTTTATATTTTTCCTCTTTTAAATCTAAAATTAATTGATCGATCCTCTAGATCGTATCATAACGCTATGATTATGTTCTTCGACAAACTTGTAAATTTCCCATTTGTCTCTTTCTTTCTCTAATTTCAATCGAATCAAAGCTTTACAATTTGTTCTCATTGTACCACTTCTCCTAATCTCTAATGACTTATTTTTAGAATCTCCTTCTTTAGAACATACAAAAGTCCTCCCAACTAGCTCCCTTTTCTTGTCGTAATTTGTCGTACGGTTACGGACATCAAATCCTCCAGCCTTTCCATAATTCTTGTAAAAATTTTCAGCTTCCTCAATTGTGTTAAAACACATTCCAATTTGCGGTTTTAGATGGTCATCAACATTTGGCACAACCAAACTATCCAATTGCGATGCAGGGCGATCATCATGAGGGCATGCAACGTCATTTTCCATCCTATCAAAAAAATTCATAAATAAATTGAAAGGTTAATTACATATTACATGACGATGAAAGGAGTACTGCCCATTAGAGTAAGAGAAGATTGCATGATGATATTGATGCAATCAACAAAGTTTCATGGTAGCAATGAAGAGGATGTCATGATAGCACAAATACTTACCAATCATAAAAATGACAGTATAAATAAAAACTTAACAACATCAATTGAAATATTTTTCCATGTCATGATGGTCAAACAGCTAGATTTTGTATTTATTCTCACCATTAAAAATCTTATGTAATTTGTCTCAACTGCATATTCATCTTACATACAAAATATGTGTCCTGTTAGGGCTTGAATTATCTTGAATGTTTAATGAATTCTCAGGCAAACTTTTCAATTTTGTTCCTAAACGGAGGGTCGTAACTAGAGTCTGAACTAAAGCCATGGTCTTTGGGGATGGCAAATAAACTTTTCATTCATTTAATCTCTTAAAGGGCATTTTCTTGCAATTTCATAAGAGCAAATACTGTGAATAACAGGGCCACTGTCTTCATCATCAAGTTTTTTTGGAAATTGAACAAAATCTCTAAAAACAACTTCTTCCTGCAAACTAAAATCAACCAAATTAACAAAATTTTAGAAGAAATAATATTCCAGGAGGATTCTACATACCATAAACTATTCTGAACAAGAACTTGGATACTATACTAGAGTAATGCTACTTGTATTGGCACACTGGACGAGAACATGTCTCACACACAACAGAAAATGATGTGCCAGTAAATAATTTCAGCATCTTTCTTGACAAATGCTCTGAATCTCTTGGTTGCAATGTAATATACTTGGTGTTTGTTAGTTAGTTTGGTTGCCATCCTGGAATAGCTTTAGCTAAATCCATTAGCCAACAAAACAAATGTTTTAAGGCAGACCAAGAAAAGGAAACAAAAACTAAAAACAATCATAATAGCTGTATAATACAATTGTTCGATGAGAAACCCAAAAAATTTCTAAAATGGAAACAATGAAATTGAAGCTATAGCGAAAACATGTATGATTACCCTCGTAAAATCAGTCGGGTTCACGTTCAATTGGAGGAAAGCACGTCCGAACCCCTAAAGCCCCGAATCAGTCGGGATGGCGTTGCTACGAGAGAAGAATCAGAGGCGAAGGAGAAGACCAATAGGGTGGAGGTAGCTGACAACGAATCGCTTAAAGAAAGCAGAGGTGAGAGGGATGGAGATCGACGGAATCGCATTCGCAGCCGACCCAGAACTCGATCTTCCTAGCAAAAACAACAGCGGATTCTACGTCAGGGGCGAAGATCTCTCGGTGGAGGTGGCGGTGGAACGAGAGGCGAGGAGAATGGAGGGAAATGCTGTTGAGAGATTTTCTGATCCCAAGGGCGGGAGGGAACGAGAGGCGAGAGGGAAGGAGAATGGAGGAACAATAACGGCTCGATCTTCTTCACAAAACAACAGCGGAGTCCATGACGAGGGCAGAGATCTCTCGCCGGCGGAGAAACTAGAGGAGAGGAGAAGGGCGGGAAGTTGAAGAGGTGAGGAGAGGAGAAGAACTGATCCCAATGCATTAAACATAAAACAACTTCTCTCGTTTCAGCCGAAATGGGCCCCACACGAAACAAACTCTGAAGAGAGGATACGGCTGGGACCCACACGAAACGCTAAATCAGTTCCCATCGGTCAGATCTCCGAAGTTCCAATCCGACGGACGCGGCAGCGTTTCGCAAGCACTGTAGCAGTGCGAAGTGTTCGCAACCGTAAATTTCCTACTGCTACAGTGTTCGCAACCGAAAATAGCTCAATCCGACACCGTTTGAGCCTCCGTTCATCGATTTCAAAAACGTTGCGCAAAACTGTCCAGAATTCTGGACAGTTTTGCGCAACGTTTTTGAAATCGCTGAACGGAGGCTCAAACGGTGTCGGATTGAGCTGAAATTTTGTGGGGAGCTACATAACAAGTATATCTACCTACTGCAAAAAAAAATTTCAAAAAAAAATACCTACAACATCCGGACAGAGGGGTTGACCTCAGGTAATTCTGCCTGAGGTCAACCTCAGGCACATTTTTTTGTATATATATATATATAGTATCAAATGTTATATGAGCAAAAAATTTCATATGATGGCCAAAAATTCCATTTTCTGAATCCTTTTTCCGAACGATCTGCAGCATATATTATGATCTTCATATTCTAACACTTAAAATACACCCAAAAAATAAGTGAACACTAAGCCCTTTGCTCATTAATCTAATGGCGCAAACGTGTATTTTAATATGAGGGTTTGGGCTGAAATTTTGGACCCAAACTCACTTTATAACTTGAAGAAAAAAAAGAGGTCAGATCAGCCAATACCTCAGACAATGTGACAAATATCAGACGTTGGTTTCAAATAATATGAACAATGTATTTCATTATATTGTATTGTTAGGGAGCCAAAAAAACATGTCTGCCAATATATCTAAATAATGCTTAAGGCTTGTTCTGGTTTCAATGCACACATGAAATTTTTATGTGCGAGTATTCTGTGACGCAATTTTAAACTACGTGAAGATTTGTGCATACAAAATGACTCGAATACAGAGTAATTGGACCTTTTTCTCATAAAGTTTTCAGTTACATCATCTAAGACTAATTAAAATAATATATCATAACTCAAAGAAAAGTTCCCAACTAAGGATATTACTATTAATATCATTACCCATCCTTTTGATATCCGAACCAAGAAAAACATGTGGTGAGCAAATACCAGGTAAAGAGCAAATACCAGCATTCGATATACAATGTTTTGCATAAGGAGACAAAAGCCTCCCAACATCTCAGTCCTTTTTAAACATCTATTCTTTAATCCTACCAAGCCAATTAATTATCCTCATGAATTTGGTCCCTGAGCTTTATCAAAAAGTATAAATTAATGTCAGGAAAACATGAACTCACTAGTAAATATTTGCTTCATAAGAACCTGACATAATCATAGTCCAAGAAGGATGTGCCACTGCTTCTATATAATCCTTGCACCATCTATATAAATACACTAAAAGCATTTCCGAGGTCTAAGGTAGAAGTACTTGGGAAAAACTTGAATCCATTCAGATTTGTGATTGGGGCGCTCTTGTTATCAGATTTTCCCTTCATACCGGAAATGTACATCATAATCATGTCTCAAAGTCTTGAGAGTACTTCTGCAGGAACCCTCTGCAACATCAGGAAAAAATTACCAGCTTAATTAGCACCTTTTCCAAACAATTATTAATATTTTCCTCCATTGAAGATTGTCTTATTATCTGAAAGTAACTAACCACCCAAAGAGATGTGAAGATGTTGAATATCGGCTTTGCTGCATACGTCAATCAATGCATATACACCTGGCCTCAATGCATCATCTATTTCCCTGCATGGAGAAGGCCATGAGTTTAATATAACTGAATAAAACGAAATGTGTTATGGGTAAGCCATAGCTGAACCCTTTGATTGTGTGCGCTATTATAGCTTCCTTTAGTTATCTTCTTATCTTTTTACATGTATGTGCGCGTGGGCGTGGGCGTGGGCGTGTTGAGTGTTGCCATCTCAGAATCAAAGCAGTAAATAGGAAAAAGCAAACCAACCTTTTGATGCCTGTTTTCAACGGACCAAAGCCAGAGTATGTACAGATATAATTGGACAGAAAGTAAAAGGAGTACTTTGCAAAAAACATCCTTTTGATTTCTTATCTGCAAAATTATGAGGGCAAAATTGAACTTACATTCGTATATAGCAATATGATAAGATGCAAATGCTTCTGAAGTACACTTGGATAATATGTAACAATAACCCACCCATCGAGCAGGGACATAAGTTTGTAAAATGGTTTCCAAACAGAACTCAGTTACAAACAAATCAATGCAAACGGACAAAAATTCAACTGGCATGCAAACGGACAAAAATTCAACTGTGGCTGCTGTAATAATTTCATAACAGGTGTCCCTCAATCCACTTCAGTCTTTGTTGTTATGTGAAATGTGTATTAATTCACACAATATTATGTCTCAGATTATCATAACATTTTGAATTAGTTACTCAATGGAGACAGAATTACAAGTATGTGTATGGGCTAGCTTGAACATCACATCTTGCCGAAAGTGGGCTCCCCCAAAAAAAGAAAAAAAAGAAGATAAAAAAAGCTGATTATTGGCCTTCTACAATTTCCAGCAATCCTTAACCAGGACAAAATTACTATATGATACATGATACTAAGTCTCATATATGATATGATATTGAGAAGTTTATCATCCACTATTTTTTTTGGAGGATAGCATCTGTTCATTTTAATCTTCGTGTTCTAAAACCCCAAAACATCAAAAAGATCAGGAGAACCCAAAGCTTTTTGCTCATTGTTGAAAAATTAACGGTTTCAACAATAGAACTTTTTGTCACCCATAGATCAACAAGCAAAAAGCTTTGGGTTCACCTTATATTTGGTATTTTATGGTTTTAGATATAAACATCAAAAATATCGGAGACCATCCTCAAAAAATGGTGAAGAGATTTAATTGATGTCTTATCTGCTCTAAAATTGGAAATTTGGAAACTTCTCTGTTCATTATAGACCAAAAAGCCATGGATCGTTCAGCTCCTCACCATCGCTTACCTCTTTCGGCCTCGAAGATGAAGAAGATGGACTCCATCCTCACCAATTTCCAAATACTTCTCTATTTTCCTCATCGATTTCTCTTCCGTTTCGCATTTCTCGCAAGAAAAACTCAATTTTGTCGATTTTGAAAAGGTTTTCCCCAAAAATTTCAATGGAACGGAGAGATGAAGGGTTCATCTTAGATGGTCAAACGATTCATTTGATGGAAATGCTGGTGATTGGGGCTTTAGAGTGGCGAATGCGATCGATCACTCCGTTCTGGTTTGCAGCTCTCCCTCTGTGTTTCATAACACCTCACCCTCTGTGTTTCATAACACCTCAGATCCATCGTGTGCTTTAAGATCTCAAAATCGACAACTATCTCGGGTCAGTAATTCAAAAAATTTCCAAGCTCACCATCTCAAATCCCAGTTATTACGTTTTTATTTTATCTAATAATTATTCAAGTTCTCTTCGACTCAGTTTTGTTTCAGCTCTTCTGTTGATCTTTGAGCTATGGTGCAAACAAGATATCATTAAAACTGTAGTTTTTCATTTTCTTTTTTCTTCCACCAAAATTTTCTTCGATTTCAACAAATTTTGTGATGGGTAAATTCTTTCTTCACATTTATACAAAATCTGATATTCTCATGAATTACAATGTGAGATCTCCAGTTTGATATCAAGAAACGCTTGGTATTTGAGAAGAGAAAACAATAAATTTCCTGCCTTTTGGTGAGGTACAAGTGTTCCTTCACATTTATGCAATCTTCTGACAGCAATGCGATATTACACATCAATGATCCCTTCAAATCTTGATTCAGTTATTCTACTGTTCACTCAAATCTTATTGTTTTGGGTGGATAAACTTGACCATTGGATTCTGGTAGCTACTATGATATGATACTAGTCATAACCCGTGTCCGCGGGCACGGTTCATTTAAGATTTCCCCCGCGAAATCTTTGTTCCCCGAAAAATTATTTACACAACTAAAATTTAACAGAACAATAATAGAGCGTAAAAATATTTTGCGGCACGGGCACCTTCCGTGCGGAACAACAAATTCGACGAAAGCGCCTTCGGCGCGGAACAACAAATTCGGCGTAGAATAACAAATTTGGCGTCCGTGCCTTCGGCGTGGAACACCAAATTAGTGGACGCCTTCGGCGCGGACGCAGAACAACAAACCTCAGGATATTTTTATGCTAATTTGTTGTTCTGCTATAAATTGTTTTCGCTAAATTTTTTATTGTTTAATTTAATATATCATACTTCTCCACAATCTCCCAATGCACTTTTCCTCCCATTTAATCTCCACAATCTTTCCCAATGAACTTCTAATTTCAAAGTTTCGGTTCCCAAAGCACTTTTTCCCCAAATTTAATCTCCACAATCTTTCCCAAGACACTTCTAATTTCAAAGTTTTGGTTTCCAAGACACTTTTTCCACCAAAATTTAAGTTTTCCCACTAAAATTTTCACAAAATCCAATCTCAACCATTGATTTTCCAAGATCAAATCACAGACACTCTTTATCTTGTCCTAGTCAGCCCTAGATTTCAAAAAACATTGTCAAATGTATAATAGATGTTATTATTCCAAGCGGCCAGTTATCATTTCTTTCCAATTTGCAATTGTCATTTCTGTTGTTTCGTACAAAGTTTGCTTGGTTGCTTGGAATTTATACTGCAGTTATATTTGACAAAATGAATGTTCGGCAATTTCATGGGGAATGTAAATTGGAATTAGTAGTGCAGTTTCATTCTGTATGATGCGTATTCAGCTGTTTCAGGGCAAATGTAAAAATGTTATAGAGTGAGTGAGTGACAGAAAAATAAGCTTCATTAATCTATTGCAATGTTTCAGGCCTCAAGCTACCTTCTCCGAAAACAAGCAAAACATCGAAAACCGTGATGTTTCGGAATTTAATTTCTGTTTGCATCCTTAATCTTCAAGATCTTGGTGCTGCTGGATATATTTAAATTGCTTTCTCATACATTTCATATCTTTTTGCTCTTGATTTCAATGATGATATAACACCTATAATTATTTTGTATAAGACTATTTATATTTTTGCTCTTGCTGGAGAATTCAAATTGCAGGTACAAGACTAAGCTATAGTCTTAATTTCGGTGTTTTCGATTGGAATTTTGCAGATTGGTAGAATAGATACTATACTACGGTTTGCTGATTTTTGTTTGGGTGTATATGATTAAAATGATGGATTAGATGTGATTGTTGGTATTCACAAATTGATTGTCGTTAATTGAAAGGCAATGCATATTCGGTAAATTTAGTATATTTTCTGTTTGTACAAAAGGATAACTCTCTCCTACTTTGATGTGTGATTTTACAGCTTAATCATGCAATGCATGTGATGGGAAGAGTATAGCCTGTCTGTTTTGATTGGTCAACTGCAAAGGAATATTTTGTTTTTATTTTAAGTTTAATGAAATAAACAGTGTACTATTTGATTACAGTGGTAGCTGACCGTCTAATTGGTGATTCGTTGGTCTATACTGACGTGATCGCAGGGTCGCTGGATATGACTACGTACACGACGATTGCGGGGGAAGTTGTGATCTTGGGGATTTCCAAGCATCATCTTGTGTCGTATACTACCTGCGATGTTACTGTGAATATAAGGAATTGGAAGCTGGAGAATTCAAATTGCAAGTACAAGACTAAGCTACAGTCTTAATTTGGGGTTTTTGATTGGAATCTTGCAGTAATTATTATGTAGATAAACAAATTGGTTGAATAGATACTATACTAGGGTGTGCTGATTTATATTTGGGTTTATATGATTAAAATGATGGATTAGATGTGATTGTTGGTATTCACAAATTGATTGTCGTTAATTGAAAGGCAATACATATTCAGCAAATTTAGTATATTTTCAGTTTGTACAAAAGGATAACTCTCTCCTACTATGATATGTAAATTTACAGCTTAATCATGCAATGCATGTGATGGGAAGAGTATACACTGTCTGTTTTTATTGGTCAACTGCAGAAGAAAACCAGGGAACTATTTGATCATGGACTTATAGTACAATGTTTACTCCATTAAACTTAAAATAAAAACAATTTTCTTCTACAGTTGACCAATAAAACAGCCAGTCTATACTCTTCCCATCACATGCATTGCTTGACTAAGCGGTAAAATTAAGCATCAAAATAGTAATCAAAATACAACAATTTTGCCATCAAGAATCACTTCACATTGGAATCATTCGAACTGTTTAAAACTTAATACCGAAGAGCAAGGCAGACTGGCTCAAAAATTAGAAGAAACTGGGCAGATAAATTCTCAAACTCAACAGATAACATAGAAATACAATGTATATGACTAGAAGCATACTGACTTAAACCAATTCCTAGCCATCAAAAAAGCCCTCTCACTGTTTTCCCCTTTAGTTGGAATCGCTCTAATATCTTGATATGTTTCTAATTTTTCGATTTTATTTTTTTGAAATTGAAGGTTGGCAAGTATTGGACTTTCCTCGGTTGAATCACATGACAGTTTAGTTCTTCAATTTCATGTAGTCTGAATCTGCTGTTTCGAGATAGAGTCGAATTAACCTGAATGCCTCTAAGGTTTCTTTTATTTCTTTCCCACTCTATTTTTTAAAATTAATTTTTTTGGCCATGTTTTTATTATTGAGCATGCATTTGCACAAGTGTTTGTAGATCATCCTGAAGAAGAGAGCATGACATTGTCTTCCTGTTTCAATGTGTTTTAAGGATATTTGAGTCTTAGAAAGTGGGATATGAATCATTATTATTTAGCATGCATCTGCAAAAATGTTTATAGATACACAATTGAATTCTTTCACGTTGTTGATATGATTAGTCAGCACATGTAAGTTAAAGAAGAGAGCAGTTGACATTGTCTTCCTGTTTCAATGTGTTTTAAGGATATTTGAGTTTTAGAAAGTGGGCTATGAATCATTATTATTGAGCATGCATCTGCACAAGTGTTTGTAGATACACAAATTAATTCTTCCAAGTTGTTGCTACGATTAGTCAGCACATGTGTTACTATTGGTACACTCCACATTATTGTTGGCAGTGTACCCATGTTGGAAACTATATTGCTATGTAGTGGTGTATGTAGTGGTGTATGGGTCAAAATTTATTAAAACTGTACTTATAGTGATGATTTTGGCAATGGCTGGGGGTTCAGGTGAACCTCTTTAGACTTCTGCATCTATGTGGTTGGTTAATTTGACTATTAGCAAACTATGATTGTATAGATTTGATTTTTTTAACTGTTTGTTAAAGAGTTGTTTGATTTCAATGATGAGGTACCTATCTCTTCAGAACATGAGAGGAGGCATCGGTTCAGTGAATCGGTTTAGTTTAGGATTCACAATATTTCAATACGATTTTTTTGTTCACAGTGGATTCACTGTTGAATGTCATTTTTCTTTCTTGCTCTCTATCACCATTGTCATAATGTTGGTTTATATGTTGGACATATTTGTTCCTTGGTGAGTGCTGGATGTTCCAAGTAAAAATCTACCAAACTCTGAGAACTGCTATTTGGATTTGATGAATCCATGTTGTTTCTTTCTTCTATTTTTAGAACTTTATTGTGGTTCATTAGTTAAAATTTGCACCCACACCCACACCCACAAAATGTGAACTTACTCTTCCTTCCTTGATTTAGGCTATCATTCCTTGATTTAGGCTATCAGATTTGATCAAATACCAATTATCAACATTCTTGGTCTCTCTTCCATTAATTCATGATCTGATCTAAGATTTGTCTTTTTCTTGCCACCAGCTCTCACAACAAGAATTATTCTTCATTTTTTTTATATTTTGTCGGTCCATCTTCTCACCTTTCATTAATCAATTATGTTCTAATTAGAAAGAAATGTGACTTTATGACCTCCATTATTTTAATTTTTTTTTTGGGGGGGGGGGGGGAATGCTACTTTGTGTATACTGCAAGCAAGATGCCAGTTTTTGGAGGGGAAATTTTTGGATCTTCATCATCAAACCCATTTATTTTTTCTATCCAAATAATTTCTAAATCTACTTGGTCATTTATATTTGCCGTCATATTTGGGGGGAGGGTGGATTTTTGGAGGAATTCTTTAAAAAAGAGTTAAATTGCCAGGGATCCTCCTTTTAGTATCAAAAAGCTAACCAGGTAAATGAAGTAAATGAAGTAGAACAGTATTCAATCCATGCATGGCATATTGGCATGGCATCAAAATGGGTCCAAGTTGATTAACTAGCCAACCATGCATGTCATGTCATCAGAATGGGTCCAAGTTGATTAACTAGCCAACAAAATGAACATAAACCTTTCATTAGTTGAAAGATTCACAAATGTCCTTTGCTTTCATGTTTGGATCTTATATGGTCAGATTTAATTAACTTCAAATATGACATCTTATTGTTGCTTTTGTTTTGTTTTTGTTTTTGTTCTGTTTGTTTTGGGGGATATTTAGTATATTTCAAAGTGTCTGATGAACACGAAAATTACTTCATGATATGGGTGGAAACTTTTTGGTGTATCTGTGTGCATGATGACTGTAAGTTTTATTTGATTTTGATGATGTTCTATCCCAATGAACGAAAAGGGTCTGTTCTATGGACTTGATCTTGGCGGCAAAAATTTTACAGTGCTAATGAATGGTGCAGTTGGGAGGGAAAACCCCGATTAGTTGATTTTGAAGTGTCAATTCCTCAGAAACTTATGAATGGTACAACCGAGGTTGTTAATGTCCCACATTTTGTTTTCCCTACTGCACTTTATATTTAGTGTTGGAATTTATACGGTCATTGTGTATATCTTAAACATGAGTAATTTGATTTTATTGCTTCGGAGCTTGCAAGGATTTCTTGCAGTTCTGTGATTGTAGGGGGGATGATGTTGTGGACAAGGAAGAGTGGTCGGATTTCTACATTCAGAGATGGAGGAGGTGGCTGGTTATGCAGCTGGCTTCAGGTAGCTCTAGGAAAGCTTATACTTTAGCGGTTGCTCCGCTTTAAGTAGCACTGCTTTGTAGTATTTAGAAAGATGGTACTGCGGCCATCCTAATTGATAGTTGTCCGTGTTTTCTACTCTGTATTTTCAGGATGTAAGAACGTTGTTACTTTGTTGTATTTTGTTTTTTGGTGGGATTTTTGCTTTTTGATTTGTTTATAGAATGGTTATCCTCAGTATACGTGATATATGATATACTTGGGTTTTGAACACAGCTATCACATCATTTTAGTAGATGATGTGATAAAATTTGGATGTAACTATTTTGTTACAACGTATATATGCAGAGAAATCAAGAATGAGACCACATCTTTTTTCCAAAGAAAGATCTCAAAGAATGTTCATGTCTAACCTTTGATTTTAACTCTGGTTTCCTTGCCTCCTTGAACAAACTGGCACCTAATTGCTGCCAAGCTGTCGGCATTGTGTCGATGACAATTGTAACCTTGGCTTCAAATTGTCGATGCCCTTAAAGACTAGAATTCTAACAAAAAGATTTATTGGCAAACTAGTGAATCATACTAGCACATGATTGGTTTCAAGCTTCCTTCTTCTTTCCAGAATACCAAAATGGACCACTCTATTTTTTGCTATCAATCAGCAGTTATGCAACAGCAAGAACCAGTCAGAAGGTTCACATCCCAGCCCTATATCGTGGGCAACAACAAACACAGAAACATACATTACAAAAAACAAGCTATATTGAGTTGAGCTCATTCCCCCCCCCCCCCCCAATAGATCACATCATCATAATCCACAATTTTTTCTCTGAACAGCAAGCTCATCCATGGCTTCAGTTTTCAACATTTTCTTTGGTTATTATAAAATAGATAGAAGAAAGATTGAGTAGAATCACAAGGCAAGTTAAATAATTTGCAAAGGTTGTTGGCAGACCGAATCAATCTCAACATTTTGGGGCTCAATACAACTATGATGTTGTATTGTCTCCTACTAGCAGAAAACCTCACATTCCCCAGATATAACCATAGAATACAGACTCTATGTTTTTGAATAGGGGAGCTGATTAGTACACAATGGTTGATAGTGTGGCTGTAATTAAATCTTGAGAAATCAATTGATATGATGAGTTTGTTAAAATTTTAGGATGGTGGCGCTAAAATTTTGAGGAAAACTAAATCTGCAGGGAACTAAAAGTTGGCAAAAAGACGAATGAGATTGAATCTTAAGGAATCAATGGGTAGAATGAAAGTTTGTTAAAACTTTAAGGAGAATTCCTAAAATTTTGAGGAAAGTAAATCTGGATGGAACTAAATTTTGGAAAAAAACTAAATTTTTTATGGAAACTAAATTTTCTGGGTACTAAAATTTTTGAAAAAGTTAGGATGAATTATTTTGGAGGTAACAAAATTTTAGGATGTGAAATTAAATAACAATTATTGCGCTTTACTTATTATTGTTCATTTAAAATTAGTGGATCCAATATTTGAGGGTGAAAATATTTAAATGAACTGGGCCCTTAGGGCACGTGTTATTTCAGACGGAATTAAATTTAGTGGAACTACCATTTTTCGGGAAACTAAATTCTCTGGGGGAACTAAAAATTTTGAAGGAATTAAAAAACAATTATTTTGATTTACTTATTGTTGTTTGTTTAAAATTAGGGGATTCAAGATTTTGAGGGAGATATTTTAAATGAACCGTGCCGTTAGGGCACCAGTTATGACTAGTACTATAATACAAAAGGGTGAAATAAAAGAATCAGCATAAGATTCGGGTAATCTTGCATATCTCATTAATTGTAAATGTGATGGGAATACCACAAACCTTACACAGCTACGCTCATGTCATGTGATTCACACTTTGGGTTCTAACAGTCCCAGTGTGACATGGGTTTGAGAACAAAACCGCTGAATAAATTTAATAAAATGAAAAGAGACCACCTCAACATATAAAATTAGCCAAAGCTCACTAATAATGTAATATCACTGACAAGAAAGAATTTGATAGCATGGTTAGCACGGTCAAAAAAAATACTGTTTTGAAATGCCATTATGAAACAGGAATAAGAGCAAAGAAAATAAGTTCCACAATGAAAAAAATAGCCTCCATGAAAATCATTTAAAATTTCCCTACGTAATCGATTAACAACCGATTGCAAGATCTTCATAATAGTTTCGAAATCACAATCAGTCAACGAGCCTGAAGAAAGTATAATGTGGAAGAAAACAAGATATTAGAGAATAACTGAAGTGGGGAACCCCTGTGCATAGATAACAAACAAATAATACACAAGACTAAACCACATTTTTCAAACATTACATACCTCTTCATAAACCCTCCGGAGAAAAGTCGCGCACTTTATTGCCTCATGTTTTTTCCAAGAGAAACAACCTTTCCCTCTAACTAAGTCAATGTCCACCAACTCTAAACTGTTTAGGAGAGTGCGTACTGACTCTTCAAGCATAGAAATGCACTGTTCAGCAGGGCTACAAAGAAAAGAAGCAACAAAGGAATTAGAACAACTTCAAAATTTGTAAGGTAAGAAACTTATTAACTGCAAGAGGCATAGCATATTGCATGTTAAAGATACAGCTCAAGTGTCACCATATTGTACAAAAATAATAAAACAAGAAGACAAAGGAACTAACTTTAATAGAGAACTTGGATGAGTTCAGACCCGTATCATTGTGCAACACTAGTTTATATATTAAATAGCAATGGAATGTAGTAGACCAAAGAGGATATGCAATTATCAGATTATATATTTAACAATTGCTGCCACTGTGGGGGAAAAGTGGGCTTCTCAAGGTATTTTAAAGAAGCTTTTCACATATAACTCAACATAAACGTGAACTCCTTCTACAACATCCACCAATTTTACAATGGCAGTGGTGATATGACGGTGAGGGGCCATCACGTGGCATGGCAGGGCGATGACGGTTTTTTAACTTCTTTTTACATCATTTTCCTTCTTCTATCTTCTTCTTCGTCTTCTTCATCCTCCCCCTCTTCCCCCAGCCCCCTTAGCCTACAGCTGTAGCATACATGGGCTTGGAGAAGAAAAAAGAAAAATATTATTGGCCCCGCCCGCAACAACCCAACCAAACACCTTATAGCTCTAACCCATACCCAATTACTTTCAAGGAAAAAATAAAATAAATAGTTTGTGAGCTTGCTCATTTTTCCGCCTTTGCAGACACCCCCATCATGACGGGCATGACAGCTACCATGAAAATTTGTGGCTGTAAGCCATCACAACTGACCGCCTGGCTTACGGTGAGGCAGCCAGGGCCCGCCACCATCACAGCAGGACAATGACTGGCCATTTTCAACACTGACATCCACTATGACCATATATTGTTTAATCTAATTAGAAGCATATAATGTACGATCAAATGGCCAAATTGTGCCCCCTAGAAAAGAAAAATACACCTCCGAAAAATCTTACAGAAGCAAATGAAATCTTTTCATAGATAGATAATACTATATCAAAGAAAACCGTAACATTCCTCATCATTTTTGGGCATGGCATGCATATCAAGATCTAACATGCAAGAGATACATCTCCAACTTAGTAAATCACAAATATTTTGTAAAAAAACAAGAGTGCAGTTATCGGTAAGCGACGGCAAGTTTGGACATCATTTGTAAAGCAAGGATGACATGATGCCATTTGAAGTTTAAGAATCAAATGGAATGCACGATAACTTTACACCACTACAGTCTATTTGTGCAATATATCAGAACAAAATCCCTCAATCAGTTGGCCTAAGGAGTATTGATACTGTCTTGACTCCTGGGATATGCACACATATGCAAATAATGCACAAGGTAGACCAAAAAGAAAAAATAATTAGTGGAAGCTGTGAATTGATCCCATGCGCTTGAAAGAAAATGAAATGGGTCCAGCATCAACATCCCACTAAATGATATAGCTGATTGCTCAAATGACATGTGAACAAACAAGGTTAGATGCAAGGACTTCAGGCACATCCTAGTAGACTATTACATGACGCTTCAACTGAACAGAGGCAAATTCATGCCAGTGGATACACATTGTGGAGGAATCGGTGTGATGTGATTGGCTTTTAGGGCCATTTTAGGAATCTAATTTTCAGATATGGGAAGAGTATTTTCGTAATTTTCTACTTCTGTAAATATTTTCATTACTTAAACTAGGGCCGCCTAGGAGCGGGCACGCTTGATTTGTTTGTGAAAAATCCTTATTCTAGGTGTCCAAGAACCCTAGCCGGAGATCCTAGGCTTTCTTCTCAAATTGAAAGCTAGGAGATTGGCCGCCTCTCGAATTGTGGCCAATTATCTTTTATATTCAGTTCCTATTATCAATAAAAATCATCTTTCCCCCCAAATATCTTCTTTTTCACATAAAAATCACACCTTTATTCCACAAAAAGCTCTAGGTTGTATCAAATTGGTATCAGAGCGTGTCGATCCATGACGACTACAAAATCCAAGAATAGAATAGACACGTTGGAAGAGAAGATGGAAAAGTTTGAAGGCACGGTCCAAGAACTCACGAAGACAATTGAAGATCAAGGAGCCGAGACGGATCAAAAATTGGCGCAATTCATGGAAGCCCTAAATCAAAAAATTTATGCGCACTCCCAGAAGATGGATTCAAATCAAGCCGAAACCCTGCATCCGGCGAAAGACGAGGACTTTGGCGAATGTGAAGGAGAAAGTTGATCCTTTTCGTGAAGGGCTTCTCTCGTAAGCAGATTTGGTGATGGACGACGAAGATCCCGACTTCCATGGAGGCGAGGAGGCGCGACAAGCTGTTCGAGGCGAACGGGAGGTCGGAACACAACGGCGGAACAACCAGGAGGCTCGGACGACCCTGGCAGCTCGCCAGGGTAGCCACGGCCCACTAGCGGTTCGCCAGGGGCCGTGCGAGCCCCGTGCGGCCTGCCAGGGCTTCGACGAGCCTTGGCGAGCCCGCCAGAATGCTCACAGCCACCTGGTAAACCATCAGGGCCTTGTTGGGCCCCTGGCAGCCTGCCAGGGCTGCCAAGGCCACTTTGAGCCCTCGGCGGCCCCGCGGAGGAGGAACGAGTAGCGTGTTGGCTTTGGTGAGTGGTTTGAGGGCCCCCGAAAAGATTATGGCGGTGATTTCTATGGAGGAAGACCCCCAGGATTTGATGCAGAGTTTGAAGACAACAGATACAACGAGGATGACCGAGGGGACTCGTTAACGGAGGAGCTGATTAGGGAGAAGCTGCATGGTATGGAAGAGATGGAGACCCTGCTGGAGACTATTACTATAACATACTTGCTCCTCCGCCACGACGACATGACTATCAGCGGGAAAAAGGAGCGCCTTGTGTGTTTACCGCGGAGAGCAGAGTCAGGAAGCTGAATATGCATATTCTTGATGGGGAGGACCAAGAGGGATAAATCTACAGGGTTGAACGATACTTCGAGGTGTCACAGATGCAAGAGACTAAGTGGTTGAGGGCCGTTGGGATGTGCTGGAGGGGGAGGGACTATCGTAGTACAGGTGGATGCTGCAGCAGCGGATTTTTCGCTCATGGGAGGAGTTCACGACATGTCTCCCGAAGCGGTTCGGGAAGATCCAGGGGCGACGTGTATAAGAAATTGTACGCCTTGAGGCAGGAGGGGACGGTCAGGAAGATATGAAGATCGAGATGTTGACAGGCCGTGTCTGTGGGGTCTCAGGAGAGTCTCTAGAGGGGTGCTTTATGAAGGGCCTAAGGCCCACCATCAGGGCAGAGCAGCGAATCCAGAGGTCCCAAGGTTTGCTAAACCGGATGCGCCTGGCGAGAATGGTTGAGGGCATGCTAGCAGAGAAAGCGAGGCCGAGGAGCGTGGAGCGGATCCATTCCTCGAAGCCAGGTAGCAACGGAAGAAGAGAAGGCGTCAACAGGGCTCCCGTCCGGTCGCGAGAGAAACACCGAGCTTCAACCGGACAGTAGACGTAAGTGGATCAGAGAGATGGAAATCCAGAAAAGGCGTGCCAAAGGACTATGGTTCTGCTGCGGCGAAAAGTATGGACCAGGAAACCGTTGCAAGGATCTGGCTCTCCAGATGCTGATTATTGAAGATGCCGATGGTCAGCTAGTGGATCAGGAAGAGCCGGGAGGGGACGAGGACATCCACTTAGACTAGTAAGCCCATGGTTTTCACAACATCACCTCGAGGATAAGGTGGTTCTTCGGGGGTGTAATGATGTGATTGGCTTTTAGGGCTATTTTAGGAATTTAATTTTCAGATATGAGAAGGGTATTTTTGTAATTTTCTATTTATGTTATTTGTTCCTTTATTTAAACTAGGGCTGCCTAGGAAAGGGCACGCTTGATTTGTTTGTGAAAAATCATTGTTCTGGGTGTCCAAGAACCCTAGCTGGAAACCTTAGGCTTTCTTCTCAAATTGAAAGCTAGGAGAGTAGCCGTCTCTCGAATTGTGGCCAATTATCTTTTATTTTCAGTTCCTATTATCAATAAAAAAATCCTCTTTTTTACCCAAATCTCTTCTTTTTCCCATTAAAAAAAGCCCTAGATCGTATCACGACGCTACCCAACCTGCATGCACAAATCAATCTAAGAAGAAATGCTAGCTAATTATGCGTGGTTCTTGCCATTACAGAGCCCATAACATGTCAGATGTACACAGCCTTACCCGCCATACTGCAAACACTATTCCGCAACTCAAATTCATTATCTCCAAGCCATAATGGTGCAACCTTGCCATTGCGCAACTGGCTAAGCTCATCCTTTACACAAGAAAAGAATCACTTAAAAGCGTAATTGCATGCGCGTGCACATATTTTTTGTTGGGGGGGGTCAAAATTCTGGCTGATAATTTAAGAGATTTCATGTGCTTAATTATTTCACCATGTAAAAAGTTAAATTTGCAGAACATTCTTGCAATAAAATTTGAATTTACAATGATATTTTAGATAATTTTTAATAGAATTAGCTGCACGAGAGCTCAAAATTCCGAGTGATACTTAAAAAGATTTCATGTGCTTAATCATTTCAATGTGTAAACAATTACCTTTGCAGAGCATCATTCTTTCTAATAAAATTCAAAAGTATAATGAGATCTCATATGATGATTTTAAAAGACTTTAGCTGTACAAAAGCCTTTCTACAAATCAAAGCAAAACAGAGATGTGGATTAATTACACTTCACATATAAATTGAAGCCTTTCTTTGGTCATGATAGTCAATGGCCCAAGCTCACTAGACTTCATGATCCACTGGATCACAAAGACGAAATCCAATCCAGGTCATGAGGAAGTTAGATCAAGTGAGCATTTTTTATCTAGATCATAGATCAAGTAGAAAATACTGACAAATTGCATGGCCAGATCCCTCAAAAAATAACTGGACATTGATGACAACCCAAATCATGGGTGAGTTAAGTAGATCCTGTGGGAAGCAACGAACTAGGATCTTGGTTTGATGATGACAAACATGCGAACTATTTAACGTGTGTGCTACGTGTGTTTCAGGATTGGCAAAGGGGTAAATCTTGAGGAGTTGACTAAGTCAACGTGTTGGAGAAATCGCTATTCGTATAGCATCCTTGGAGAGAAAGGAAGTGTGTGCTCAAATTAGTTTGACTTGGTCAATATAATGGGAGATGAAATCTATTTGAGATTTGATCAAATCAATTAGGGAGATTTGTTGCTACTCATTTCCTTTTCAAATTCCAATTTAAATCCTACTACATCTCAAAATCCTTTAATCATGGGATTCTCCTTTATCATCATTGATCTCCTCCTAATCCTATATAAACCCTCATCAGAGCAACCCTAAAAAGTGCGCGGCCAAACAAAATTCTAAGGGGAGAAATTATTTCGGCCAATGCAAAATTCACTTTAAAAGAGCAACTCACGCATTATGGTTCTCTATTTTTTATTTGTGCACAGAACTTCATGAACAAAGTTTTATGAAAAAGGTTCTCTGTTTTTTTTTGTTCGGAACATTTTTTGTGTGAAGAATCTCAAGTGCCGCACACACAAAATACCATCTCTCTCCAGCATTTTTTTTCCAAGGGTGCTGCCGAAAATTCCAAGAGCCTCTCAATCATTCTCTTTGATTACATTCTTCCAAGAGCTGGCTTATTATTTTTTTTTCACACAAAGATCTAGAAGCCTAGCCGAAATTTTCATAGGGCACGCACAAACCGAACTTGATCAACCCAAGAATCAAAAAGAGGCCGCAAGTTCTTTCTCTTGGGATATATCAAAAAAAAAAATCATGCCAACGTTCTGATTGGAGAAGTACTGTCCATCAAAACAAAAAGGAATTAAGAGAAGGATCATGTGATTTAAAGGTAAGCTTTTTGTTTTTTGAGTTAAAGATTAATTACCTCCTTTTGGTTGTGTGCAGGAAAGGCAAAATAAAGGTGGACTGCACAAAATTAAGTATAAGGCCAAAACAATAACAGAGCCGCACGTTCCAAAGGGAGCCGAATTTTCTTGCTGCCATTTGTGTACATGTGCTTTGCATTGATATTTCTTTTGAAGTTTCCTGATGCTTGTTTATTTTTTGTGCAGAGTTCAACAGATGGGTTTGAAAGTTTCGACTGCATGTGACTGGAAGTAGAGAGGGAGAGATAGAGAGAGAAAGAGATCAAAAGCCTTGCTATTTTATGCTTTTCCCTCTAACTTTAACTTGGTCCTTATTTTGTTTTGCAGGCTGCCGAAATTGCACAAATATTTGCAGTGCCGAATAATTTCACAGGGAGCAGTAATTCAGGCCGATTTGTTTTAAGAAGCACGTGTATGCATACATCAGCCCACAACAAAGGCAATTCCAACCTATTAAAGCCAAGTGCCATCCATTGTCGTAACTTGCAAAAGTCAAATAATCCAAGGCCGTGAGTTATCAAGGAGCATACCAAGGAGCATACCAAGGTCGTAACATCAAGGAGGAGTTGCCGAGTGATAGCGAGAGATTACTACTACTTGCCAGACGACATCTGGCCCGTGCTTATTGGCGAAGACATCGCTGCTACACAATCTGAGCTTCCTAAACTCTATACTTTATTATTTTGTGTAGCAATTGTGATAGATCTTCGTAGGGGAAACTAAACCATCTTTTAGGACTATTTTGGGACTTGTCTAGTTGGGACTAGACAAGTGGGACCCAGCTAGTTTGGGACTAGCTGGTAGAAAGCGTTACTAGGATTGATAGTGAGAGAAAACACTGTGTGTGTGGTACTGAGAGCCTGGCGAGTGTAGAGACGTAGAGGGTGCTCTGAGCGTGCTCTAACTTGAGGTTTTGTACCTATTGCGCTATTCAATACTAGTTCTGTTTTGGGGGCTGGAGTAGGTCGTTGGGACGACCAAACCAGTGTAAATCTGATGTGTACTCTGTGTCTGCTTTTTATTTTCCCTGTTGTTATAACTGTGTGTGCTTATTCGTGGGTTGCACGAATTATTTTTATTAGCCTATTCACCCCCACCCCTCTAGGCTAGGATCCAGATCCAACAAGTGGTATCAGAGCAGGTTTTTAGGATCTAGCCTAGGATTGACCATGAATAACCATATGGATAGTGCTTTTGCTGAGGGTCAGTCTGTTTTCCGTCCCCCTAGATTTAATGGAGGTGATTATGCATATTGGAAAAATCGAATGAAAATCTACCTTATCTCTGTGGATTATAAAGCCTGGCAAATAATTGAAAAAAGATATAAACTGCCTGTTATTAAAGTAGAAAATGTTGAGATTGAAAAACCAAATGACAAATGGGATGATAATGATTGGAAATCGTATTCTCTAAATGCTAAAGCTATGAATGCTCTCATTTGTGCACTTGATAAATCTGAATATAATAGAATCTCACATTGTTTAACTGCGCAGGAAATATGGCATACTTTGGAGGTGACGCACGAGGGAACGTCACAGGTAAAGGAGTCTAGACTGTCTTTTTGAGTGCAGAGTTCGAGGGATTTCGCATGCTACCATCAGAGAGCATATCAGAGATGTATGCGAGGTTCACTGACATAGTCTACAAGTCTAGCTCGCTTGGAAAGCCATACGATAGCCTCGATCAAGTGAGGAAGATCCTAAGAGCATTGCCAAGCTCTTTCAGACCAAAGGTCACCGCCATCCAGGAAGCAAAGGTATTGTCTCAATTGAAGGTGGAGGACCTAATTGGTAATTTGATGTCCCATGAGTTGGAACTGCAAAATGTTGAAGCAAAAGAGAAACCTGAGGAGAAAGAAAAAGCCAAAAAGCCTCTTGCTCTGAAAGCTGACGAAAGTGAAGATGATGATGACGACATAGCGCTAATGGTGAGAAACTTCAGAAAGTTCATCAAGACCAAGCATGGGAGAAACGAAATGGCACCCAGGTTTAATCGTTCTAACTTTAATAATTCTTCCAAGCAATTTAATGATCAGAAATCTACTGATAGAATGCAATGTTTTAAATGCAAGGGAAGAGGACATCTGATGAAGGATTGCCCAAATGAAACTGCTCAGCTCGCTAAAGGAAAAGGAAAAGCGAATGTATTAACATGGGATATGGATAGCGAAGCTGAAATCGAGGAGGAAAATGAAGCCCATTCTCGCATGGCTTTGATGGGGATCCAAGATGAGACATTATCAGGTAGCAAAGCTGAACTTCTTAAAATTTGTGAAGAAATGCAAAATCAAATAGTAGATCATAAGTTCACTATTGAATGTCTCCAAAATCAGAACTATGACATGCAAGTTAGAGATGATAAGGTGTTTAAAGAGAATGAAAAACTTAAAACTAAACTTAATGCATGTAAGTCTACTATTGAAGTCATGAAGAAGGAAAAAGAAAGCTTTGATGAAAATGCTCCTTGTATTTCTTGTTCCTCATTATTAAACCAAATTAGCATGCTTAAACTTGATTTGATTAAGCTCAAAACTGAAAAAGACTATGTGATTAGAGAGCTTAATGATAAATTCTGCATGTTGGATAATGACTTTAAAAGAAAAATGATTGAATTTGAAAAGAAGGAAGAGGAAAACAAGAGAGCTTTTGTTAGTAAATGCACGATGCTTGTGGAAGAAAATAAACAGTTAAAAATCAAAGTCTCTCATCTTGAAGTTGCCATTAAGAAATTCTCTATGGGAAAACAATCGTTGGACACTATTTTAGAGAATCAATTATATGGCAATAATAGAAGAGGACTTAGTTTTGGTGTGAAAAACGTTGAAAAGCATAAATTCAAGAAATTCTACAATGTATCCTCTATTGCAAAGAACAAATATGCGAAGTGCTTTACTTGTGATAGTGTAGGCCACACTTCATATTATTGTAAATTTAGGAACACAAATATCAAGTTTAAACAAGTTTGGGTTCCTAAATCTTTAATGGCCAACACTCGTGGACCTTGTTGGATTCCAATGTCACACTTAACACCTTTCATGTAGGTGTGATGGAGGCTTGGTGAGGAGCAAATTTTTAAAGTCTCATTCTATTTCTAGCTCCTTAGCCAAATAGCGACTCGAAGGTATAATTCGCATCCCTCTTTGCATTTCATTGCATACCTTCATAGATTGTTGTGTGTGCTTGATTTATTTTTGTTTGTGTGCTTGTTTGCATGATTTTTAGTGTTTTTATTTCTGAAAAAAATAAAAAAAAATTTAAAAAAAGAGCTTAAAAGAATACCTTTTATGATTTATCTTAAGTAGTATTGTATGAATATTCAAGTCTATCCCTTGTAGAAGTTAATCCATTATTGTTGTAGCTACATGAACATGTTGTTCTCTTTTTAGTAGCCATGTCATGTCTCATAAATTTCAAATTTGACTTCTACACCTACATTTGCACTTTCACGATATTTGACTTCATAGTACTTTTGGAGATTCTTTTGAAGAATAATGGAAAGTGAATGTAGGAATGATTAATTTCTGAATTTTCTAAGGGATATGAAGTATTTAGCCATGAATTAAAATTGAGCACAAAAGAATTGCAACTTTAAAAAAACTATATTTGCTCCGTATGAAAAATGGATACACTTCATGGCTAATACACAACCCACGAGTATCCAACTTACGCTACATGGGTAATCATTAGCGTTGGTGTATATAACTCGTCAAGCAATGACATCCCACATTTAAAAGACATTTTAGGCCATGTTTTGGGGTTCGGTAACTTGAACTCATCTTTGATGAGGTGGGAAAAATCAATCCTAGTGATATTCATGAAAATTGGAAAATGTGGATTGATTTGGTTGATTTTCTGAAATTGAATCTCCTCTTGTACTTTATTGTCCATTTCACTACACTTACACAAAGGTGGAGAAGTCTTGTTATGAAATCATATTAGCTTGGATTGTCTATTTTGTGGAAAACTCATGCAAATTGAACGCTACATTTAATAATGGTTTATTTTTGCATGGAATATTTTTGTAACTTCATTAATCCACTTTTGGTGATTACAAAAGGGGAGAAAGAAAAGAAAAAGATTTGATGTCCATATTATTTGTTGAAGGGGGAGCATGAAACGTAATATTCAAGGGTGAGCTTGTAAGAAGGGGGAGCATGCATGCTTATGCATCTATATTACAATTGAGGGAAGATTTTAAATTTGTCCTATGTGGCAATGTCACATCAAGTTTTGGAGAGAAATTTTTGGGTTTGAAAAGAAATTAATTTGTTGGGAATACACTAAAGCATTGAAACTAGAAATAGCCTTTTAATATTAGTTATAAAAAATGTTGTGCACACACACAATCTCATCTTGGGAATGAACGCGAGCTGTGGGAGAATGAACGCGGGAGATGCTGCCAACTCATTGATCCGCTTGCAAATCCCTGTAAAATTTCGATCCCATCTGCTGATATTTCAGGGGAAACTAAATTTTTGCGAACTAAGACTTTGAGAGGACATAATAATTATTGATGTTTGTTTAAAATTAGTGGGTACAAGATTTTTAAATGAACAATGTCCCAAGGACACATGTTATATGTATATGAAGCCCGCGCCGAAGGCACCCGCTCTAAATTTTTTAACGCTGATTTGTTGTTCCGCGCCTAAGGCACCGTCGCCGAAATTGTTGTTTTACGTCGAATTTGTTGTTCGGCGTCGAATGCATCCACGTCGAATTTGGTGTTCTGTGTCGAAAACACATGGGCTGAATTTGTTGTTCCGCACCGAAGGCGCCCACGTCGAAGGCGCCAGTGTCGCTAAACATTTTTAAGCTAATTTGTTTTTCTTTTAAATTTTGGCTTTGAAAAAAAAAATTCAGGGAACAAAGATTTCGCAAGGGAAAATCTTAAATGAACCGTGCCCGCGGGCACGGGTTATGACTAGTGCTTTTATATTTACCATTTGTTGTTGTGCATGTTTTGTAATGCTTGAATGACTCATACATACATCAAATTGCATTACACATTCAACACACTTCACACACCCATCTATTGCTCAACCCTTTTATGGGTTTGTCATCACCAAAAGGGGGAGATTGTTGGAAACAACGATCTAGGATCTTGGTTTGATGATGACAAACGTGCGAACTACTTAACATGTGTGCTACGTGTGTTTCAGGATTGGCAAAGGGGTAAATCTTGAGGAGTTGACTAAGTCAACGTGTTGGAGAAATCGCTATTCGTATAGCATCCTTGGAGAGAAAGGAAGTGTATGCTCAAATTAGTTTGACTTGGTCAATATAATGGGAGATGAAATCTATTTGAGATTTGATCAAATCAATTAGGGAGATTTGTTGCTACTCATTTCCTTTTCAAATTCCAATTTAAATCCTACTACATCTCAAAATCCTTTAATCATGGGATTCTCCTTTATCATCATTGATCTCCTCCTAATCCTATATAAACCCTCATCAGAGCAACCCTAAAAAGTGCGCGGCCAAACAAAATTCTAAGGGGAGAAATTATTTCGGCCAATGCAAAATTTACTTTAAAAGAGCAACTCACGCATTATGGTTCTCTATTTTTTATTTGTGCACAGAACTTCATGAACAAAGTTTTATGAAAAAGGTTCTCTGTTTTTTTTGTTTGGAACATTTTTTGTGTGAAGAATCTCAAGTGCCGCACAAAAAAATACCATCTCTCTCCCGCATTTTTTTTCAAGGGTGCTGCCGAAAATTCCAAGAGCCTCTCAATCATTCCCTTTGATTACATTCTTCCAAGAGCTGGCTTATTATTATTTTTTCACACAAAGATCTAGATGCCTAGCCGAAATTTTCATAGGGCACGCACAAACCGAACTTGATCAACCCAAGAATCAAAAAGAGGCCGCAAGTTCTTTCTCTTGGGAAATATCAAAAAAAATCATGCCAACGTTCTGATTGGAGAAGTACTGTCCATCAAAACAAAAAGGAATTAAAAGAAGGATCATGTGATTTAAAGGTAAGCTTTTTGTTTTTTGAGTTAAAGATTAATTACCTCCTTTTGGTTGTGTGCAGGAAAGGCAAAATAAAGGTGGACTGCACAAAATTAAGTATAAGGCCAAAACAATAACAGAGCCGCACGTTCCAAAGGGAGCCGAATTTTCTTGCTGCCATTTGTGTACATGTGCTTTGCATTGATATTTCTTTTGAAGTTTCCTGATGCTTGTTTATTTTGTGCAGAGTTCAACAGATGGGTTTGAAAGTTTCGGCTGCATGTGACTGGAAGTATAGAGGGAGAGATAGAGAGAGAAAGAGATCAAAAGCCTTGTTATTTTAAGCTTTTCCCTCTAACTTTAACTTGGTCCTTATTTTGTTTTGCAGGCTGCCGAAATTGCACAAATATTTGCAGTGCCGAATAATTTCACAGGGAGCAGTAATTCAGGCCGATTTGTTTTAAGAAGCACGTGTATGCATACATCAGCCCACAACAAAGGCAATTCCAACCTATTGAAGCCAAGTGCCATCCATTGCCGTAACTTGCAAAAGTCAAATAATCCAAGGCCATGAGTTATCAAGGAGCATAACAAGGTCGTAACATCAAGGAGGAGTTGCCGAGTG
Organism: Scilla litardierei; assembly: GCA_030789695.1. NCBI lineage: Eukaryota > Viridiplantae > Streptophyta > Magnoliopsida > Asparagales > Asparagaceae > Scilla > Scilla litardierei. The sequence goes on from CM061137.1 coordinate 81,093,205, forward strand.
ATAGCGAGAGATTACTACTACTTGCCAGACGACATCTGGCCCGTGCTTATTGGCGAAGACATCGCTGCTACACAATCTGAGCTTCCTAAACTCTATACTTTATTATTTTGTGTAGCAATTGTGATAGATCTTCGTAGGGGAAACTTTACCATCTTTTGGGACTATTTTGGGACTTGTCTAGTTGGGACTAGACAAGTGGGACCCAGCTAGTTTGGGACTAGCTGGTAGAAAGCGTTACTAGGATTGATAGTGAGAGAAAACACTGTGTGGGGTACTGAGAGCCTGACGAGTGTAGAGACGTAGAGGGTGCTCTGAGCGTGCTCTAACTTGTGGTTTTGTACCTATTGCGCTATTCAATACTAGTTCTGCTTTGGGGGCTGGAGTAGGTCGTTGGGATGACCGAACCAGGGTAAATCTGCTGTGTACTCTGTGTCTGCTTTTTATTTACCTTGTTGCTGCTATAACTGCGTGTGCTTATTCATGTGTTGCACGAATTATTTTTATTAGCCTATTCCCCCCATAGGCTAGGATCCAGATCCAACAGATCCTTCCGACAATATATTGTTGGCCCACTAACAGTAACTTTGAAGTTGATGAATACCAAATGAGTGACGGATATTCAGCCTAAAACTACAATGCTACAGCAATGACAAGGTTACATGTAACTGAGGTATATTGCTAACAAACCCACCCTCCAGCACTCTCATGAGCTTGGCTCAATGCAGGTTCCAAGCGATACAAGTGCCCTGGATCTGACCTACAATTGACTTGCTTGGAAGGAATATGTTTCCATTTGACCTCAGAATGTCCTCCCATCTACAACAAGACATGTCATTCCACTTTGTTTCCACTATCGATCATGGCTATGGCTCAATTATATATGACATCAACTGTGTTAGGCAAGTACAGTGGCTTATATATGAATGATGGAATCATCCAAAGAACTCCAAAACAATGTTGTCACCAGTGTAAGTGATGACACTAATCTACCAATGAAAAAAAAAAAATTAGCAATATAAGAAACGATGCCATAGCCATACTTGTTTCTAGAAGGCGAAGTATGTATTTCATGTTTTGTTTTTGTGTCCCTTCGTTGATTTTCAGTTTCCAATATATTATACTATTTGTTCACACAGTCTGGATATTTATTAAGTTCTAATAATAAGTCATATAATCTAACATTTGTACCTCTTTTTAATTCAAGCAAGCAATACTCATCACATTCCATTTAGAAACCTCCCTTTAGGACAAATGTTTTGATATATCCACAGTGCAGAAGTCACCATAGCAATAGTAATGCCTCTTGCAGTAGGCAAGAGGTATATAGTTGAAAACCTGCATAGAGCATTCTATCGTGCACGCGTGCATGCACACCAAAGTATATCATGTTTTAATACAAACTATTAACATAATAATGTTCAACAACATTATAATTTAACATGAAAATTGAAACCAAAAATCTATTTCAATATTGTCTATTGCATACATGATGAACATATAAATGAAAGTGTTTCAAAAGGGCGTCAGAAGAATATCATAAATTAAGAATCTATATTACATTTGACGGAGTTTTTTGAATCCTAGGGCTGACTAGGACAAGCTGACTAGGACAAAGGGTAGATAAAAGACGGCCAGGATTTAATCCTGATGAATCAATGGTTGGGATGAAGTTTTAGAAGGGAAAAATTTGAATTTTGGGGGACAAAATCATTGGAATCTGCTTCGTCTTGGAAGTTGGAACGCACCAAACGCAATAATTCTTTCATCTTCTTGCAACCTGCAAGAAGCCCAAATGGGCACAGTTAATATATTAAAACAACACACCAAGCACGGTTAATATATTAAAACAACACACCAAAAACAGCTACCTGAGTGTATATCAGAGGTAATTTTGGAGGAGCACATACACAAAGGTGCATTTTTCGTCACTTGCGTGTATTCCGGTCATTGTTGTAGAGCATATGCACAGAGGTAGTGTCTGTTCTTCCATTTGCCAGTTAAATAATGCTCTTTGAGCTTTAAAAAAGATGAATTGTTCTAATTTTGTTGCTTGATTAGTAACAAGTAATTGTTGTGGCCAATTTAGTGTGAATAAGATGAAAGAGATATATGCATGGGTGCCCATTTTGGTTGCAGCCCCTTTGCCCGTTAGCCAGACATCAAATATTTTAGGATATTTAATATTTAGAGGGGAAAATATTTTAAATGAACCGTGCCCTTAGGGCACGAGTTATGACTGGGACAAAAAACCTGAAGGCGCCCACTAAATTCTTTTACGCTAATTTGTTGTTTTTATTGTTCTGCGCCAAAGGCGCCCGCGCCGAATTTTGTTGTTCTACGTCGAAGACGCCCATGCCGCTAAATATTTTTACGCTAATTTGTTGTTCCGCAAAATTTTGGCTGTGGAAATAATTTTTTGGAGAACAAAGAATTCGGGGGAGAAAATCTTAAATAAACCGTGCCCGTGGGCACGGGTTATGACTAGTCTATATAATAAAACACAACTTTTTTTGAATCCTAGGGCTGACTAGGACAAGCTTGTAATGCCCTACAAGCTACTGCACAAGTACTAGAGAGGGGGTGAATAGTACTTTAAAATAATAAGGAGTATAATTCCAAATTAAATTGCAAACAACTACCAAATCAATTTGCGGAAGCTTAAATTGAATGACAACAACAAAATTAACAATGCAAACAAATGATGTTAATGGGTTCGGATCCACCCAAGTCTCCCCGACTTGTTCCCGGTGATCCTACGTCCCAACCACCCGGATCCCCTCCGGATACTTGAGTTAGAAACCCTAACTCAAGATTTCCACTATGAATATCTTGTGAAAAACCTTCACAAGATCAAATCATACAACGGCAATAGTGAATCCCACAACCCGGGATCACAGCCTTCTCTCACAACCGAGAGAATCAACAAGCAATATAAAAGAGTTTATATTGAAATAAGCAAACTTACCACAAAATCCTATACCTTGAGTTTTTCTTACCCAATAGGTGAAATGAAGGATTTGAGGAAGATGAAGTCACCAAGACCTAGCACCAAGGAAATGACCAGCAATCGGTGCCTAGGGATGATTTGGAGACTAGTATCAAGCAATAGCTTGAAGAGCTCACCAAGAACAAGCTTCTCTCAAGATGGATTCTAGATCTAGAATAGTGAGAGAATGGGTTTCTTGTGAGGAAGAGAGCTTTAGATTTGAGTGAGAATGGCTATCTCTTTTGATCTCAATGAATCTCTAAATGGAAGCTCTAACCTAGATAGAAATGACCTAGGTTCGTATTTATAGGGTCCCATAGAAACAACTTAGGTCATTCTCCAACGGATAGAAATCTGGGAGAATTAGTCGGTCAAAGAACAACCACTGACCGACTAGTTCATCAACTAGTCGGTCAGTCAAACAACATGGACCGACTAAGAGAGGAACTGAGAAGAAAGAGAATTTCAGACCTAGAAATCTAGTCGGTCCAAGAAGACTTTCTGACCGACTAGTTTCACAACTAGTCGGTCAGTCAGTGAACGTAGACCGACTAAGAGGCAAAATGAAATAGTCTGAATACAAATTGACTTAGTCGGTCCAAGAACAAAAGTTGACCGACTAGATTGTCAACTAGTCGGTCACCAAACGTTCTTAGATCGACTAACGATAAACAGTAGCTTAGGAGAAATTTAGCATGAACAGTAAGTCACAACTAGTCGGTCAAAGAAGCATCACTGACCGACTAGTTCACAAACTAGTCGGTCGGTGAGTCAACGTAGACCGACTAACTGTAAACAGTAAAGTCCAAGAAAATAAGGAATCAAACTAGTCGGTCCAAGAAGAGTTGCTGACCGACTAGATCACCATCTAGTCGGTCAGTACTTCTTCTTGTACCAACTAACATGCACAAACAAGTCCGAATCGAAGCGCGACGCTTCGAGGAAGTTAGAATGAACTTGTACTAAGATCCTAGAGCTACGATATGAGCGTTATGAAGTTAGAATGGTAAGATATACTCAAGGCTTTACATTCTATATATCGAAGCTAAAAAGACTATAAATAAAACATTAATAAACGGTCTTCGAGAGCTTCGATTGATTCTTCATAACTTCCAAAAACGGCGCAAGAGCTTCAACGAAGCTTTAGGCAAGAATACGAGCTTTGGGAAGTGTTGAGATGTCGCTTTGAATGTTCTCGTGAATTTGGCGACGATCTCCAATACTGCGCTCACAAATTGTTAGATCATGGATTATTTATGTTTGCTCATCATCAAAACCAAATCCGGGGAGTCCAATATTCAACATTCTCCCCCTTTTTGGTGATGACAAACCAACATAAATAATAATCAAAAATAATGATTCAAATGTAAAATACTTACTCCCCCTGCATTGATGACACGTTAATTCCAAAATGAATATATATGAATTGCATCAAGCAGACGAGTTAGATTAATAAAGAGAATCGATTTTCGAAATATCGGATTTTGAAAATCCTTATATATATCTTAACTCCCCCTGAATCTAACATATCAAACTAGATTCTTGGAAATTGAGTTAAATTTTCATTTGCGCTATTTATTATCATTATCTCTCCCCCTTTGGCATTATCCCAAAAATGGGGGGCATACAACGACAACAACTAGGAAATGGAAAATCCAACATCGGGAGTCGTAGACAATGACGATGGAACTAATTGACACCAAGGGAAAAATGATGAAATCAAATCAAGGTGTGCCAAATTGTCCATTATCAAAAAAATGATATTCAAAATCATCAAAAATATTTGGTAATTTTTTCATTTATTGAATAATGAAACATACTCTCCAATATTCAATATTCTTGGTTAAATTTGTGCATGGAAAACAATTCTATACAAATATAGAAATAAAATCTATTGAACCAAGTTTTTCAATCGTCGAGCGACGATTTTACATAGCATGGATATTGAATGAGAATTAATGTGCACGAGGAAGTAAATATCACAACATGAACAACGATGTATATATAGATAGAAACATCATGAGTACATCCAAAAAGATATCGATACATCAAATGCAACATACCCATCAAAAAGAAATACATCATATATCATTGATACAACATCATCATGAGAACATCATCATCAACATCATCAACGTCCAACAACAAAAAAAATACAACACATCAAAATATCCAACACCGACATCCAGAAAACTCAAAAATACATCAAATCAACCCTCAATCTCCATCCTAACCCAAAATACTCTCAAAAAGATATGTCATCCAAAGAGTAGTGGAGAGTCCTCGGAACAAACGATCATGAGGAAGTGGCTGGATCTGCAGTGTCCGTGGGTCCAGTCGACGGAGTGGACTCAGGCTCTGCAGGGAGAAGAGGCGTCTCAACAGATGGGATCGTCGGGGCAGGAGTGTGAACAACTGGCTCAGCAGCAGGGGTCGCAACAGCAGGGGTCTCAACAGCAGCAGGTGATAGATGTGCAGGCTCGACAGCAGGGTCAGCAGCAGGCTCAGAAGTCTGAAGTGCTGAAGCAGAAGTCTCTAGAGCACCGGAAGTGGTGCCATCTCCAGGAGCTGAAGTGGTAGCAGCAGCAGCAGCAGTGGCCTCATCGCCACGGGCTAAGGAAGTGACAAGCTCGTCAATCTCCTCATCGTCCATCTCCTCGGCCTCAGAAACTGAAGGAGGAAGATCAATCCCCATCATCTGAGCCATACGGCAGACGACCTCCTCGGTACGAGCCAAACGCGACTCGTGCCGACGAAGAAGGCGTACGACATCATCTAATGTAGCAGGAGTGGAGGCTGCAGCAACTGAGGGGGTGGACTGGGAAGCAGATGCGGTAGACCTCTGCACGTGACGAAGCGCCGCTAGAGATTTCTTAACGGCCGTCGCGTTCAGAGGAGTACCCAAGGGACGCTCATCGTCAGGAGGGAGAGGGACTCGGAAATGACGAAAGACAAGGGTCAGCAGACACGGATATGGAATATGCGCAGATTTATTGGTCTTGCGTATACACTCGAAAGAGTCCATCTTATCGAGTATAACGCGAGCCCAATTAATCTCGCAACCCAAGAAAAGAGCGTAGATAAGCTTCAAGAATGGCTGGGATGGAAGTGAAGATGAGCCGTACTTGGGAAGCAAGCACGACTTCAGAATGAGATTCAGAACCCAGGCATTTGGCTTGAACAACTTTGAAGGAACTCCAATAAAGGCAGGAGGGATCACATGGAAGATGTCAGAAAGAACGGACTGATCCAAGGAAGATATATCGTCGACGGAAATGTCAGAAGGAAGGAGACCGGACGACGAACAACCAAGTATCTCCCCCAAGATTTCTGCCGTGAGAACTATAGGAGTTCCCAAGACAGTAGTCTCGATGGAGTGACTCGCGTCGTACTGGCCTCGGACATGATTGGCATAGAACAATTTCACAAGGCGAGGATATGGTTTAGGGTTGGCCTTAAGATCATAGCGGAGATAATCAAGGAGACCACTATAGGAGAGAAGATCAGCAAGGCCGAGAAAATCAGAAAACTGAACGTAATGCTCTAACAACAGTGGACAGTGCTCTATACGGTTGTACGCTGCGCGACACTGAGGGTCATCGCGGCACAACGATATGTCTACACCGCCGACTGGCATAGGAGCTTTACCCTTAGCCTTACGGGTCTTCGGAGGAGGAGTAGGTTCCCTAGGGCTAGGCTCATCCTCAGGCACAAACTCAGTGTCGGAATCTGGAGGAGTGGCAGGAGTGTGGAGAATGGGCTTTTTGGTCTTATATTTTCTGGGTTTGACTGTTGCCGTCCTCGGCTTCTTTAGAGGAGGCGAAGATGGAGAAGCTTGGGTAGACTTGGCACGACGCTTAGGCTTAGGTGGATTCCTAGGGACTGAAGGCTCTATAGTCATAGGAGAAGCCCCAGAAGAGGCGATAGGAATCCTCGTCTTTGCCATGGTCCTGGCACGACGAGTACAACCAAACGTCGGGAAGATCAAACACCCTAGCACAAACCCTAGAAGCTAACACACAAGCCCTAAGAGAGAAAATAAAAAATCTGAAATACACAAGCCCTAGAACACCTAGATGACGAAATCGAACCCTAGGGAAGGAAATCGACACCTAGGAAGGGAAGATATACCTAGGAGGGGGCGACGGCGGCGGACGGCTGGGATGGCCGGAGATCTGGCAGGAGTCGACGGGAAGTTGAAAAGGCTCGGAGGGGTTTTGGGATTTTGCGGGCTGGAGCTTAAAAGAGACCGACTAGAAAGAGCTTTAGTCGAATGAAAAGAGATATAAGTCGGTCGAGATCTGGAAAAGACACATTTGCCCTAACCCACTTAGTCGGTCACAGTTCAAGCACTGACCGACTAGATTACGATCTAGTCGGTCGGTCAATGAGCTTGAACCGACTAAGTCGAAACAGAGGCAAACAGGGATTTTTAGGGCTAGAATTAGTCGGTCGCAGTATACTCACTGACCGACTAGTTTTCAATCTAGTCGGTCGGTAAGTGTACTGAGACCGACTAAAGAAAGAAAAAGATAAGAGTAAGATAAAAGCTTGATCTAGTCGGTCTGAGTTCACTTGCTGACCGACTAGATGAGCATCTAGTCGGTTGACAAATGAACTGAAACCGACTAGAAGAGTCCAAAAATTGATAATTGATTTCTCTTCACAAACCACTTGGATGAAACATCTTAACACTCTCATTAGTCATCTAAATTACCCCATAAAACGTCGAAATCTTAAATACGACATTGAAATACGAATTTGATCATAAATTCAAACATATCACATAAAATTCCCAAAAATTCAATAAATCTAGCATGAACGAAATATCGCAAAATATAATAGCATGCAAGATAATTGAATGAAATATGAATCCTATATCTCGGATTCACCCATAATCCCCAATTCTCGACGCAACCGCACAAAGGAGTCCTCCTTTCGGGGTTTCGTGAAAATATCGGCGATTTGCTTTTGGGTTTCAACGTACACTAAAATGATGTCCTTTTTAGCAACATGATCATCTAAAAAGTGGTGTCGGACATCTATGTGTTTTGATCGAGAATGGTGCACCGGATTCTTTGAAAGACAGATAGCACTTTGGTTATCCACCATGATAGGGCTAGTATCACAGTGAATACCAAAATCCTTCAAAGTGTGTCTCATCCAAAGAACCTGGGCACAAGCGGCACCGGCGGCAATATATTCCGCCTCGGTGGTTGAAAGTGATACGGAATTTTGCTTCTTGGAAAACCAAGAGACAAGAGAATTTCCTAGAAAATGGCAAGTGCCACTAGTACTTTTCCTGTCGGATTTGCATCCCGCATAATCGGCATCACTGTATGAGACTAACTCATACGTGCTAGAGTTCGGATAAAGCAATCCAAAATCTAAAGTGTAACTTAGATAACGGAAAATACGTTTTACCGCTACTAAGTGAGACTCCTTAGGTTGAGATTGATAACGAGCACATATGCATACGGCAAACATAATATCGGGCCTACTTGCGGTAAGATAAAGTAAACTACCTATCATACCTCGATATAGACGAATGTCTACATCCTTACCGCCCGTATCCTTGTCGAGATGCGTAGTCGTGCTCATTGGAGTGTTTTTCCCGGAAGCACTTTCCATTCCAAATCGCTTAAGCAACTCCACCGTATACTTCGTTTGGTGGATGAAGATTGCATCGTTCATTTGGCGAATTTGGAGACCTAAGAAATATTTGAGTTCGCCCATGTGGCTCATCTCAAATTGGTCCTTCATAACATTAGAAAACTCTTCGCAAAGAGTGAAGTTAGTAGCACCGAAAATGATATCATCAACATAAATTTGAACTAATAAAATATCATTATTCGCATGCTTAACAAAAGGTGTAGAATCGGCTTCGCCCATTTTAAAATTCAAATCCAAAAGAAAATTCTTTAGGCGATCATACCAAGCTCGAGGAGCTTGTCTCAAACCATAAAGAGCTTTCTTTAGTTTAAAACATGATTTGGAAATTTTTCATTTATGAAGCCCGGAGGTTGAGAAACGTAAACTTCCTCAATAACATCTCCGTTTAAAAATGCACTTTTAACATCCATTTGAAATAACTTAAAATTTTTATGGCATGCATACGACAATAAAAGTCTAATTGATTCTAATCTAGCTACCGGAGCGAAGGATTCTTCGAAATCGATACCTTCCTCTTGGCGATAGCCTTGAGCAACTAACCGAGCTTTGTTCCAGACGACGACTTGATTTTCGTCGGTTTTGTTCTTGAAGATCCACTTTGTCCCTATGACGGTGTGGTTCTTCAATGGCAAAGGAACAAGCTCACATACCTCATTCCTCTCGAATTGAATGAGTTCCTCCTCCATGGCAAGGATCCAAGCACTATCTTCGCACGCTTCAACTATATTCTTTGGCTCAATCGATGAGGCAAAGGCACAATTGGCGAAGTGGTGGACTTGAGATCTCGTCTTGACACTATCATTAATATCGCCAATGACTTGCTCATGGGGATGGTCGCGAACGGTATGAAGCCGCTTGGGAATACCTTGATCACTAGGCACATTCTCAACAACTTCATTAGTCGGGTTAGTCTCAATAGAATCAATTGAATCAATAGACTTAGAATTTTCAAACGAATCACATAAAACATCCATAGAATCATTATCATTTGAAATTCTAGAAGTAGTAAAATTCTCATTAAAAGAGACATGAAGTGATTCCTCGATCGTAGAGGATCTTTTGTTGTATATCCGGTAGGCTTTGCTACGTGAGGAATACCCAACAAATATCCCCTCATCCGATCTCGGATCAAACTTGTCCAAATTATCATGTGTTTTTAATAAAACATTTTGCGCCGAAAACACGAAAATGTTTAACTTGAGGCAATCTACCAAACAACAATTCATAGCAAGTTTGTTTGGTGCCGGGCCTCAAAAGTATTCTATTAAACACATAACAAGCTGTGTGTACCGCTTCCGCCCAAAATTGATAACCAAGTTGACTATCTTCGAGCATAGTGCGAGCACACTCCACAAGCGTTCTATTCTTCCTCTCAACAACACCATTTTGAGGAGGTGCGCGAGGGAAAGAAAACGTGTGAGTAATTCCAAGATCATCACAAAAATTTGAGAAAGACTCATTCTCAAATTCACCCCATGATCACTACGAATAGTGACAATGGTGGTTCCGATGAGATTTTGTACTTTCTTCACAAATATTGTGAAGTTTTCAAAAGCTTCATTTTTATTACATAAGAAAAATACCCATGTAAATCTTGAATAATCATCAACGATGACTAGTCCATATCTTGCATTTCCTAAGGAAGCAACTCTAGTTGGCCCAAATAAATCTAGATGTAATAGCTCTAGTGGCCGTTTCGTAGAAATGCTTTTCTTAGGTTTAAATGAAGATTTAGGAAGCTTGCCACGTTGACAAGAATCACAAAAACTTTTCTTTTCGAAAACGAGTTTCGGAAAACCTTTAATGGAATTTAATTTCGAAAGCTTATAAAGTGTTCCAAAGTTCACATGTCCAAAGCGTCGATGCCATAAGTGTTGTTCACTTGTGTTGGCAACGAGACATTGTTCATATGACTTAGGAAGATCCAAAATATAAATATCTTTATGGCGTGTGCCGGAAAATAATAATTTATTATTATCATTTGAAATATGACACAATCCTTTCGCAAAGCTAACTTTGTAACCTTTGTCACAAAGTTGACTTATTGAAATAAGATTATGATTTAAACCATCAACTAGATAAACATCACTAATTAAGGGTTTAGAAGGATTACCCACTTTACCAACACCGACGATTGTTCCGCTCTCATTGCCTCCAAATACGACGCGATTTCTATTTGCAATGGGAACCACTCCGGAGAGCAATTGAGCGTCACCCGTCATGTGTTTTGAACACCCGCTATCGAGTATCCAATTCCCTTTGGAGCTAAATTTAAATTTGTTGCTCCTTTTCTTTTTCTTTTCCTTGAGTACCTAAAGATAGAAACATTAATATCATGGTACCCAAGGTCATTGGGTCCTCAAAAGTTAGACCTTTGGAAGCCAAGTCCAATTGGACTTTGACTTCCCCACATAATTTCTACTATGCACAACATCCGAAAAATAAACATTCATATATACTTGTTTTTCATCCATGCTTGTGTCCTTTGGGCTCCAAATAGTGAAAATCTTGGGAGCCATCATCCTATTGGGTGCATGCATGCGTTGTTGGTTTCTACGTGATGCATGTCGTGGATAGGCATACGGAACATGATGGAATGGTGCACGACGAGAATTATTCATATGATGAGGTGGGTGAACATATGCATGTGTGGGAACACGTGCGTGAGGGTGTCTCACATGGTGTGCACGTGCCCGAGAATGTGTTGCATAAAAATCATCATATGTGTGAGATGGTTGAGGAGGACGTGTGTTCCTACGTGGCATGGTATTTGTGTACATATAAGCATGCCCCTTCTTTGGAGGTCCACCCAAAGTGGGTTTCTTTCCAAAAGAGGGTGTGGACGAGGTGGAAGCACCATTGGTAGATAAACTACCAATAGAGTGTTTGCTACCACTCGTAGAGTCACCGGAAGTTGGCCTAACAAAAGTAGTGGCCGCTTTGGACGGACATCCCATCGTATACCCCAAACCAATGTGGTGATTGGCCGGAAGTAAGTCACTTAGGATCTTATCCAAATGGTCTTTACCCTTATTGAATCTATTGATTCGGCCTAATGTGTTCTCATATTTCTCTTTGAGAGAACGCATAGAAGTATCTAATGTGGATACTTGCGATGTGAGCACATAAACACGAGATTTAAGATTCTCGTTCTCAATACTCAAAGTCGAGTTTTGAGAAGTTAAATCCGGTATCCTATGTTCTTCCGGATCATCAACGCTAACATGTTCAAGTTTAGATTTGAGATTAACAATCTCATTTCTTAACTCTTCAACAACGGTGTCGTTGTTGGTGATGATAGTCTTAGGCGAGGTTTGAATGATAGCTAGGTCATCTTTTACTTTAGTATATCTATTTACTAATTTAGTGTATTTAGACCATAAATGAGAGTTAGCATCCCTAAGATCATCCATAGTTACCTCATCGCCTTCGTCGTCGCTATCATCGGAAGAGGAAGATCCTTGATCATGCTCCTCTCTTGCCATGAAGCACATGTGCGCTTGCTCCACTTTCTCATCATCCGACTCTCCGCTTGAGGAATCCTCGGAGTCGGTGAATGTTGTTCCGACAAGTCCCTTTTTGTACCCCTTTTTGTACTTCTTCGACTTGTCGAACTTCGGCGCCTTCCACTTCTCCTTTTGCTTGTTTTGAGGACAATCCGCTTTGATGTGTCCTGGCTTATTGCATTTAAAGCACAAAGGTGGAGAGGCGTTAGTAGAAGTAAATTTAGATTTTTGTTTGAAGTTACCCTTTCGGAAGAAGCGATTGAACTTCTTTGCCATGAGAGCTACGGATTCCATGTCCATTTCTTCTTCCGAGTCCTCATCATCGGTAGAGGTGGATGAAGCCGCCTTGAATGCAATCGCCTTTTTCTTAGGCGCGTCTTGGTTCAAATAGGACTTCATCTTTTCTTGTAACTTCACCTTGCTATCTTTGCGTACCTCGTATGACATCAAAGTACCTATTAGTTGAACTACGGTATATTTGTTCATGTCATTACCTTCCTCGATGGCGAAGGTACGTTTTTCCCAAGAAGAGGGAAGTCCTTCAATAAGCTTTGAGCACTTCTCCTTTTGAGTGTAGGACTTGCCGAGGGCCTCTAACTCGTTTATTATGTCAACAAAGCGAGCGTAATATTCTTTCATCTTCTCGCCCTGTTGCATATGAAACATTTCGTAATCTTTGTTTACGACTACGAGTTTAGAATCTCTTACCCTACTCGTCCCTTCATGAAGTATGAGGAGGGAGTTCCAAATTTGATATGCACTCTTACATGTGCATATCTTATTGAAGTCCTCGGGCTCCAATGCGCATTGCAAGGCGTTCATTGCCTTGGCATTGCTTACCTCCGCGGCGACCTCCGCGGTAGTCCATTTCTCAAAGTCTTCTTCTTCGGGCTCGATGTATTCCTACATTGTAGTCCTCCATAAGGATGCACTCCGGAGGAAGGTTTCCATCCGGCATTTCCAGTACCCGTAGTTGGTACCGTTGAATAATGGAGGCCTCGTAGAGGAATGTCCTTCCATCACCGAAGATGCTCCTTCACGGTTCCTGAAGGTGTCATAGTTGGAAGGTGGACGCACGGTCTTGTTGTCGTTGGCAGACATAGCTAAGTATCTGGCTCTGATACCAAATGTAATGCCCTACAAGCTACTGCACAAGTACTAGAGAGGGGGTAAATAGTACTTTAAAATAATAAGGAGTATAATTCCAAATTAAATTGCAAACAACTACCAAATCAATTTGCGGAAGCTTAAATTGAATGACAACAAAATTAACAATGCAAACAAATGATGTTAATGGGTTCGGATCCACCCAAGTCTCCCCGACTTGTTCCCGGTGATCCTACGTCCCAACCACCCGGATCCCCTCCGGATACTTGAGTTAGAAACCCTAACTCAAGATTTCCACTATGAATATCTTGTGAAAAACCTTCACAAGATCAAATCATACAACGGCAATAGTGAATCCCACAACCCGGGATCACAACCTTCTCTCACAACCGAGAGAATCAACAAGCAATATAAAAGAGTTTATATTGAAATAAGCAAACTTACCACAAAATCCTATACCTTGAGTTTTTCTTACCCAATAGGTGAAATGAAGGATTTGAGGAAGATGAAGTCACCAAGACCTAGCACCAAGGAAATGACCAGCAATCGGTGCCTAGGGATGATTTGGAGACTAGTATCAAGCAATAGCTTGAAGAGCTCACCAAGAACAAGCTTCTCTCAAGATGGATTCTAGATCTAGAATAGTGAGAGAATGGGTTTCTTGTGAGGAAGAGAGCTTTAGATTTGAGTGAGAATGGCTATCTCTTTTGATCTCAATGAATCTCTAAATGGAAGCTCTAACCTAGATAGAAATGACCTAGGTTCGTATTTATAGGGTCCCATAGAAACAACTTAGGTCATTCTCCAACGGATAGAAATCTGGGAGAATTAGTCGGTCAAAGAACAACCACTGACCGACTAGTTCATCAACTAGTCGGTCAGTCAAACAACATGGACCGACTAAGAGAGGAACTGAGAAGAAAGAGAATTTCAGACCTAGAAATCTAGTCGGTCCAAGAAGACTTTCTGACCGACTAGTTTCACAACTAGTCGGTCAGTCAGTGAACGTAGACCGACTAAGAGGCAAAATGAAATAGTCTGAATACAAATTGACTTAGTCGGTCCAAGAACAAAAGTTGACCGACTAGATTGTCAACTAGTCGGTCACCAAACGTTCTTAGATCGACTAACGATAAACAGTAGCTTAGGAGAAATTTAGCATGAACAGTAAGTCACAACTAGTCGGTCAAAGAAGCATCACTGACCGACTAGTTCACAAACTAGTCGGTCGGTGAGTCAACGTAGACCGACTAACTGTAAACAGTAAAGTCCAAGAAAATAAGGAATCAAACTAGTCGGTCCAAGAAGAGTTGCTGACCGACTAGATCACCATCTAGTCGGTCAGTACTTCTTCTTGTACCAACTAACATGCACAAACAAGTCCGAATCGAAGCGCGACGCTTCGAGGAAGTTAGAATGAACTTGTACTAAGATCCTAGAGCTACGATATGAGCGTTATGAAGTTAGAATGGTAAGATATACTCAAGGCTTAACATTCTATATATCGAAGCTAAAAAGACTATAAATAAAACCTTAATAAACGGTCTTCGAGAGCTTCGATTGATTCTTCATAACTTCCAAAAACGGCGCAAAAGCTTCAACGAAGCTTTAGGCAAGAATACGAGCTTTGGGAAGTGTTGAGATGTCGCTTTGAATGTTCTCGTGAATTTGGCGACGATCTCCAATACTGCGCTCACAAATTGTTAGATCATGGATTATTTATGTTTGCTCATCATCAAAACCAAATCCGGGGAGTCCAATATTCAACAAAGCTGACTAGGACAAACAGGTTGATAGAACGATGGTTAAGATTTAATCTTGGAAAATCAACGGTAGAGATGAGAGTTTGTGAAAATTTTGGGAGAGCAAAACATTTCTTGGAAAATGAAAGTTTATGGGAAATGAAAAATTTTGAGGAATGAAAATTTCTGGGGAATAGCAGAGTGCAATTAATGCATTTGGGGAAAAACTTTAACTTGCAATTAATACTGCAGATCGAATGTTGTGTAGATCGAATGATCTCTTCTTTAACGCGAGGCCCATCGTCTCTTCGACGCATGAGGCAACAAGATGAGCATAATTTTTCGCACCAAAGGTGCCCGCTTTTACGCTAATTTGTTGTTCCTCGCCGAAGGCACCCGCGCCGAATTTGTTGTTCTACACTAATTTGTTGTTCTGCACCGAAGGCACCCGCTTTTATGCTAATTTGTTGTTCCGCGCCGAATTTGTTGTTCTTTCGAAGGCGCCCGTGCCGCTAAATATTTTTACGCTATTGTGTTGTTTTTTTTAAATTTTGACTATAGAAATAATTTTTTGGAGAACAAAAATTTCGCGGGGGGAAATCTTAAATGAACCGTGCCCGCGGGCACGGGTTATGACTAGTACATTACAAAATAAAGCCAAAATCATATATTGTCCAACAAGTATGCAGGGATCACACTAAGGATTATGTTAGATATTTATTATATTTTAGTGCCAACATAACCAGGTCCTACCATTGCAATGCACTCCAAAATATTAAAGTTTTGATGGCATCACATCTATCGTCTTGCCCTATATGCAATTCCATGGTCCCTTTTAAAGAATTCTACATGGTTGGCATACTTATTTGAATAAATTGTCCTCAAGACTAATGAAATTTTAAGGAAGCGCCCTTAATCTTCTTGCTCTTCAAGAACATCTACGAGACGTTTAAGATAACTCTGCATCATGTCAATTGCTTATTTAGATTAATTGCAAACAAGAATGTTTCGCAACCTAAATGTTTAGCATCAAAAACCTTTTTATCCAAAGCTGAATTTTTTAAAAAAGAAAACATTTACACGTTAGCATAAAGCAAGATAGGTGTGACCTCCACCCCCCCCCCAAAAAAAATATAAGAAAAAAACCCGCATACGGTCCGGATCTGGATTTAGAATAAAAATATAATTTTTATGGGTTTTGGGGTGACCGATGTGATTTTTATGGGAAAGTTGGGATTTTTAGGGCTAGGGAGGAGGTTTGGGAGAGAACATAGAGATTTTTATTGATAAAAACTGAAATACAAATATAAAGTCGGCCACTTTCGAGAGGTGGACCGCTCTCCTAGCTTTGATTCGAGATAAAGCCTAAATCTTCCATTAGATCTAAAGGGATATACCCTATTCTTCTCAAAAACTCAACACATATTCCTCCCCTTTCCTCTCCTCCGCTATTTATAATAATACTCTTACTAATTAGGTAATTAGTCAAAAGGACTAAATCACCCTTCTAATTTAAAATATTACCAAATAAAGTCCTAATATTATTCTCCCATTAAATGATACGATTTACGCATTAAATCATTTCCAAATGAGATCACGTCCATGTTCGCTGCATCATCCGCATTCGTCGCATCGTGCACGTTCGACGAACCCCCAATTAAAAGACATGATTTTCGCATTAAATCATTTCCAAATAAGATCACGTCCATGTTCGTCGCACCATCCGCATTCGTCTCACCGTCCATGTTCGACACATCGTTCCCGTTCAACGAACCCCAATCCGTATCATTACTCCGCCCCCGAAAAACCTTGTCCTCAAGGTGGTGCATGACGTGCGTAGGATACTCCTCTCCAACTGATGGTGCTCATCCCCTCCTGTATCAAAAGTCCATCCAAGGTCTTCATCATCTTCGATGAAGCCCGAAAGGAAGCTACGGCAATCACCAAGGTTCCTTGTGGATTTGTCATGGCATGCAACTTGTCGCGAGACCCGAATGAGCCTATCGTCTACCTCCGAAGCTCTGCGAGGCTCCTGAGTGCCAGGATAAGGCCCGCATGGACCCTGCAGCGTAGGCTGGGGTCCATGTCGGTCCTGCAGAGGGACTATAGAACCCTGGGGGCTTGTGAGGAGGCCGCCCCCCTTCTGCATCCTTCTGATAGTCGTGATGCCTTGGGTCTTCGTTGGAGTCGTTGTCGGGGTTTAGATCTGAAGCCGGATCTTCTTTCTGTTGGACATCCTTCTCCAAAGATATGATTTTTCCTTATCCCTATCCAAAGGTGGCCCCTTTTGATCTGCATCTACGTCGTTGTCTTCGTCTCTATTTAGATTTGATGACGTGCCGCCCTTTGGATGGATCTCCTCAAAAGTGATGATTTTTTTGTTTCTCCTTTTTCTTTTTCTTTTTCTTTTTCTTTTTCTTGGTCTTCTTCTTCAGTTTTTTCTTCTACTTCATCCTCAGGAAAAATCCCATTAAACTTCATCACCTTCGAGTCAGCAGCTTCAGGAAAACCAAGTGCTCTATAAGCTTGTTCTCTATAAAGAAACACGGTAACATTCTTTGAATCAAAGTTAAGATTTTTGATCCTAATGCAATGCAATTTTGATAGCATCCAGTCACCAGATAACAACCCATCAATTTAACTAGACATTGTAAATGTTGAGTTCCACCCGCAACTGTGGGAATGTTGAAATGAGTTTTTGCGAGAACATACTTGTTAACTGCCTCCTGAATTGTCGTGCTCTGATACCACTTTGATACGATCTGGATCTGGATTTAGGATAACAATATGATTTTTATGGGTTTTTGGGGTGAAACATGGGGTTTTTACGGGAAAGTTGGGATATTTAGGGCTAGGGAAGAGATTTGGGGAGAAAACGGTGATTTTTATTGATAAAAACTGAAATACAACTATAAAGTCGGCCACTTTCGAGAGTTGGACCGCCTCCTAGCTTTGATTCGAGATAAGCCTAAATCTCCCACTACATCTAAAGGGATCTACCATATTCTTCTCAAAAACTCAACATATCCTCCACTTTCCTCTCCTCTATTATTTATAATAATACTCTAACTAATTAGGTAATTAGTCAAAAGGACTAAATCACTCTTTCTATTTAAAATATTACCAAATAAAGTCCCAATATTATTCTTCCATTAAATGATACGATTCTCACATTAAATCATTTCCAAATGAGATCATGTCCATGTTCGCCGCATTGTCCGCATTCGTCGCATCGTCCACGTTCGACAAACCCCCAATTAAATGACACAATTCTCGCATTAAATCATTTCCAATTAAGATCACGTACATATTCGTCGCACCGTTCGCACTCGTCGCACCGTCCATGTTCGACGCATCGTCTGCATTCGTCGCACCGTCCATCCGTATCATTCTAATATTATTCTCACATTAAATGATATGATTCTCGCATTAAATCATTTCCAAATGAGATCACGTCCATGTTCGTCGCATCGTCAGCATTCGTCGCATCGTCCACGTTGGACGAACCCCTAATTAAATGACATGATCTCGCATTACATCATTTTCAAATAAGATCACATCCATGTTCGTTGCATCATCCGCACTCGTCGCACCATCCAAGTTGGACGAACCCCCAATTAAATGACATGATCTCGCATTACATCATTTTCAAATAAGATCACATCCATGTTCGTTGCATCGTCCGCACTCGTCGCACCATCCAAGTTCGACGCATCGTCCGCATTCGTCGCACAGTCCATCCATGTCATTCTAATATTATTCTCACATTAAATGATACGATTCTCGCATTAAATCATTTCCAAATGAGATCACGTCCATATTTACCGCATCGTCCACGTTCGACGAACCCCCAATTAAATGATCACGATTCTAGCATTAAATCATTTCCAAATAAGATCACGTCCATGTTCGCCACATCGTCCGCATTCGTCGCATCGTTCATGTTCGACGCATCATCCCCGTTCAACGAACCCCCATCCGTATCAAAACCCTCCCACACCCAAAAAGATCCTTCTCTTTGTATTGACATCTAATGAGAAATAAATTTTAAATTCTTCATATTTCCATTCCTTAAAATTACATGCATGGATGCCGCATATATACATATCTTTATCTACCCAAATCAACTCAATTTAATGTCACTAATTCTGCTCATTAACTATGAAACTTAAGTTTCCTCAGTTCTCAATAATTTAATCATTCTTCCATTTTAAATCATTTAACAAATCGAAATGATCAATTACATGTATAAACTATCAATTTGATTACGTGTGCATTTGCACGTACTCAGAAATCTAACGTGTGGGAATAATGGGTTACAGATATATTAGTATTTGTACTTTTCACCTTTTTAACAGTCAGAATCGTTCATTTTAATCTTCTTAATCAAGAACCTCAATGTACCAATGTCTAATAAACCCAAATTTTTTGCTTGTTGATATAGTTGTTGGAAAATTAATGATTTTACACCCATCACATCTAGATCAACGAGTAAAAAAATTTAGTTTCACTATACCTTTGATGTATTTAGTTTTTTAGATTATGAAAATTAAGATGAATAGCATTGATTGTCTACAATGGGTAGTGCAGTTCTCAAGCTGTCATATAGCTTAAAGTGTCCATGTATCATATGATACCATTATACCACTATTCTCTGAGTGTGTAAATATAAATATAATATACATGTAAATTGCACTCTGGCCTTCTCAACTAAGGGTAGTGTGTCACTAAACACTATTACTTGATGAAAAATATAAAAAACCAATTTTTTTTTCATTTTTCCTTCTTATCGTCCTTTGACTGCTACCATTGATTCCTCTTCTCTCTCTTCTCTCCCTCTCATGCCCCATCTTGCTTCCTCCTCTCTCTCATATATGGAACATGACAGGTAATGTGAGACAGAAGTATGAGAGAGGATGAGAAGAGAGAGGAGAGAGCAATGGTAACATTCAAACGAGGAAGAACTAGAAATACCACGTGCACAAAGTGCACAGCACTCAAAAAACCAACCGACGAACTCAGACCGCGGGACCCACACGGGTGTTTCAGTGGGTGCAAAACTGAGTTAATTGGGAAGAGTGTGTGTGAGTGTGAGTATTGCCTTGGGTTTTTTGGGTTTTTTAGATTAGGGGTGAGTTTTTAGGTTTTTTTTATTTTGGGTGTTTTTTTGGTTTTGGGATGGGTTTTGGGTTTTTTGTTTGAGTGTTTTTTGGGTTTTGGAGGGTTGATGTGATATTGCCACATGGGACAAATGTCACCTCAACCCCCCCTCCATTGTATAAATGATGGTAAAAACTGGAAGAAAATTTTATTTTATTAACATTTTCCGTATTTACATGAATATCCCGTGTTAGCATGACACTCCATTTTTGTAAAATTTTGTCGTATCAGACACTTGAACATGCGTGTCCTATAACTAAGACACTATGCATGTAAAATATATAAGAAAATATGTATCATTCTTAAAAAATGAAAGGATTAGAAAGAATATTTGAAAAGAATCGATAAAAACATTACACGAGGTATAGATACAAAAAGAATATTCGAAAAGAATCCATAAAAACATTAGACGAGTAATAGATACAAAAAGATTGATGTGCCAGTTTTCTTTTACTCCAACATTCATCCAAATCGATGACATGCTTTTTTAACTATGTCAAGTCATAGTAGTTAAACAAAAGAACCAGAAAGAGCCTATTCTTATCTAAATAGGGGATATAATAGATAATTATAATATATTCTAGCCATATCTCTTATCCTTATAACTAAAAATTTACCATGTCCGAAAGGACACTCGGACACTTGCCATCCGCGTCCAAGTAGCACTGCTAATACATAAATTATGAGATATTAGTGACACTATCCATACGTTAAGGTGTCAAATGATAAATTATCTCATATGTATGTGTGCTAGTCATAACCCGTGCCCTCGGACACGGTTCATTTAAGATATCCCCTCAAAATCTTTGTTCTCCCCAAAAATTATTTTCCCCTCCAAAATTTAAACGAACAAAAATTTAGCTTCGGCGCGGGCGCCTTTGGTGCGGACCCGTGCACTCGAACATGGTTCATTTAAGATATCCCCTCAAAATCTTTGTCCGCCCCAAAAATTATTTCCCTCTCTAAAACTTAAACGAACAAAAATTTAGATTTGGCGTGGACCCGTGCCCACGCGCCTTCGGCGCGGACCCATACCCTCAAAATGTTCTCCCCAAAAATTATTTCCCACTCCAAAATTTAAACGAACAAAAATTTAGCTTCGAAGTGAGCTAAATTTTAAACGAACGAAAAATGGACAGTGGAATGAAAAATGAACAAATAATTATAAAATAATATGACAACAATATTTGGCACAAATATAATTACCGTTAATAGTTTGTATGGTGCCATTAAAAGCACATTGTCCATTTCAAGACTCCCGTTTTATCCATCTATACTTTCTTCGAATTCTTCTTGTACGGGTTAGGCAGATGTGAATTTGGACGTCCAGTCTACAAATGGGGCGGTGTGACCCAGCTAAGCAAAGTTGGTTCGGCTCCAACTGACTCAAATCCCCAACATTTTTCCCTGCCATTGGATGCTAAGTTTTTTCATAATTACAAATGCCATTAGATAATGAGTGAGATGCCATTGGATTTTACGTTTTTACATAAAAATTTCAAAATTTTGAGTTTTCCAATCAAATTGATTCCCCCAAAACTTTCTCAAACTCATCTCAACCTTCCATTCTTCAAGAACAAATCCTAGTCACTCTTTATCTTGTCCTAGTCAGTTCTAGAATTCAAAAATAGGTGTATTTAATATATAGATATGTATACATATAGATACATATAGTCATAACTCGTGCCTGCGGGCAAAGATCATTTAAGATTTTCCTTGCAAAATCTTTATTTCCCGAAAAATTATTTCCACAATCAAAATTTAACAGAACAATAAATTAGCGTAAAAATATTTAGTGGCACGGGCACCTTCGGCGCAGAACAACAATCTTCGGCGCGGGCGCCCGCGGAACAACAAACCTCAGGGTATTTTTACGCTAATTTGTTGTTCCGCTAAATTGTTTCACGCTAAATTTATTACATTTTTTAATTTAATGGATAATGCTTCTTCACAATCTTTTCACAGGGCACTTTTAATTTCAAAGATTAGGTTCCCAATGCACTTCACTCCCCAATTTAATCACTGCAATCTTTTCTAGGCACTTCTAATTTCAAAGTTTAGATTACCAAAGCACTTTTTCCCCTAAATTTAATATCCACAATCTTTCTCAAGGCACTTCTAATTTCAAAGTTTTGGTTTCCAAGACACTTTTCCCACCAAAATTTAAGTTTTTCCACTAAAATTTTCACAAAATCCAATCTCAGCCATTGATATACCAAGATCAAATCACAGACGTTCTTTATCTTGTCCTAGGCAGCCCTATAATTCAAAAAACGTTGTCAAATATATAATAGATGCATGCAATATGTATGCATACATATGTATACATAAATATATGCATACATACATATAGACATGCATACATATATATACGAACCACGGTTACCATATATCAATAAAGTTATCTTTCTAATATGGTAATAAAATAGTTCACATCTTTTCTAGAGGTTTGGCCCCATGTATTTTGATCTTCATAGTCTAAACTAAAAATAAACTGAGAATCAAGTGAACCAGATGCTCTGTGCTCATTGATCTATGGGAAAAAGATTTATTCATATAAACTTTTAAATTTAAACTATCTTGATCCATGTACAACTAATACGAAAGCTACAAAAAAATTATGTCTATATGTTTTGGGATATGTGGCTTGAGATGAATGGTGACATTCATCCGAATACGATGGAAAGCGGACTTTTCATTCGTTATAATCATATGAGAGTTTACTCGTGACATATGAGCGCTTGCATCATATATAATGGCATGCATCAATGTCATCCATAAGAAAGAAGAATTCGTGTGGAGGCAAAATGTACATGACTATATCCCTTTTCTTATAGATGAGACTACGCTAGGTCAATATAAGCAAACTTACTCATGTCATATGATGCCTATTTTTCACATATATATAAAGGTTGATTATGTTTCATTCGAATGGATCGAACATGCAGATCCAACCTACAAATTTAATATTAGCCAACATAAATAAAAGATCCGTTCATTTAGATCTAGTCTAACATGTTTAAACAACCAACAAATAAAGTTTTACATGATTTAAATTTATGATCGCAAGATTAACATTTAGGGATTGTTATAAAATCGAATAATTTGTCACCACTTAATACATGAGTAAAACAAATTCAAATCATTTAAAATTTTGTTTCTAGATAGTTTAAACATGAAAAATCACACGAATTTTCCATTTGGATTGCCTATTTTTAAATTTAAATGGGTTAGATATGCATGTTTGCTCCACTCGAACGGATCCTAATCAACCTCTATGTATACATGTATGAGAAAACAAAAAAGCCAGTCAAATGAGAATTTTTTACAAGTGACTATGAAAAAGTACTTCTGGCTTTTTTTCTTGAAAGATCGGTATAGTTCATATTTATTTATATGTTCTAAAACATATAAATATCAAAAATCTTATACTCTTGTTTGCATATGCATCGAATCACCATGGTTTTAGGTATCGACCTAAACCCTAGGGTTTTAGCCGTTTGTCTTGGTTTCGGAACTAACCGAAACGAAATTGGAGGGACGTTCCAGTTTCGGCCGCAACGTTGCCGTTCCGGCTGAAACCGGCAAAAACAAGAAGAAAAAAGAAGAAAATGAAAACAAGAGATCTTGAGCTCGATCCCTTGTTACTAAAAAAGAAAAGAATAAGAAGAAAAGCCGCAAGTCGGAACAGTAAACATCAAAAAAAGAAAAAAACGAAGAAGAAAAGGAAGATGATGATGAAGAGGAAGGAGACTTACCTGATCGCCGCCCGCATGCCGTCTGCCGCCCGTTCCTACCCCTCCAAAATTTTTCGTTCGCCGCCGCCACTCTAGACCTTTTCCCAGATTTTTGAGTAAGAGAGAGACTGGCATGTCACGTGTGGGTTAGTGAGCTGCTACTACTCTCATTACACATTTGCTACACATAGTTCATTTATTCCCAAGTTTGCCATTCTCTTTACAATTTTAATGGCAAACTTGTAAATAAATGCAATATGTTTAGCAAAATGTGTAATGTGAGTAGCAAGCTGCTAAACACGTGTAATGAGACCTTACCTTTTAGCAAAATGTGTAATATGTTTGGCCAATTATTTTTGGCAATGGGTAATGTGATTAGCAATATGTTTAGCAAAATATGAAATGTGAGTAGCAGGCTACTAGAAGCTAGTTCAAATAATTATTTTTGTCTATAGTTCAATGGAAAACTTGTAAATAACTGAAATACGTTTAGCAAATGTGTAATGTGAGTAGCAACCAGTGCAAAATTATTTATGATTATAAATAAATGTGAGTACACAAGTATTTGAAACTACCAATATGGACGAAACGAAACTTACTTCCGAAACCACCGAAACGGGCTAAACCGAAACCGAAACCTAAATTTTCAGGAGACCGAAACCGAAACCTAAAACATTGTGGATCACTTTTAGATTAATGAACAAAGAGCCAAAGGGTCACTAGATCATGTGTATTTGGGTTTAGGATATTAAGATCAACTTGAAATATACCAATCGTCCAAGAAAGAGCAAGGAGTGGATTGTCACATGTTTGACCCACACACATCTCCCCCCCCCCAACCCAAACATATATATAGAGGATAGAACAAATATAAACCGAAAAAAGAATACATTAAAAGCACTTTTAAATTCTTGAATAGCAATGCTTTTGTCAAGCTATACCCTCACGCCAATAAAAACACGCGCGCATGCACAAACAAAATGCGAGGATACTTGGATTGAAACCTTTTAACATTTTCTTAACTTTTTGGATTAAAAATTAATGTTTACTGCTGAAACAATTAGATGCTTAAGCACTAGGAGCCCCATCTGTGTAGGCAAACAGATGGTTTCCCAAAACAATAACAAACAGATGGTTTAAGAAATTATCAAGTTCATTTAAATATTGCATATCACCAACACCATTTGCTATTTCTCAAAACAATAACCTTCCACACAGTTGTTTATCATCTTGTGCAGTCTAAATTTCCTTTTAATGTATTTTAACATAATACAGTTGATCCAGCCAATTAGCTATATAGTGTCATGTTCGTCTGATCTACTTTTTCTAGCATGATCCATTTACTATGCAGTAGTTAGTTAGTACAATTAATGCACTTGCTTCCTTTCAGATTTCAGCCTCTACTATTAGTTTGTATTCTTACATTCTGTATTTAAAAGAACCTCACTTTCCTATCCAGAATCACTAGCCGAAGCAGGTAGCTAGCTCATTGCTATGATAAGTCATGTCCAGTATATATCAGATTATGTCAATGTTAAAGAGCAAATTATAGTAAGAATCACTTAAAAACGTTGGCAAAATTAAAGCAAATTTTGAAGTTTGGTATTGCTGCATACATAAGAAGACAATGCATACCATTTCCTGTGCTTGAGTGTTGTACATAATAATCTGCAACACGAGGCATACAATTCAACAGAGAACTTGTGGTCTACAATGTCATGATGCATATCTCCTGATGGCTCTGCTACTTTCTGGTTGTAAGAACATGTGGAAGCCTTATATGAAAAGAAAGAATCTTTGAGGTGATGGAAACCACTGAAAAGTGCCGATGGTATGTGGAAACAATGGCTCACGTGCCAAGGCTCCATTTCAACAGAATCATTACCAGCCATGTTCGTGAGGATCTCAACACACATAAGAACGACTGCGCCAGAGTCTGGTTTTACCTCACATTCATATTTTCTCTGTTTCTCGAGATTAAAGATTGTTAAGTTCTGTAAGTGAAGAATTATGTTGAACATAGCATTCATGAAGCACATTATATTTCCCAGAACAAGCTCATTCCCTGCATGGAAAGCCCAGAATCAGACGAAATGAATTATAAATAAATAAGGCAAGTAATTAAACTAACACATGCACACAGAACAGCTGCACGTATATGCAAATAACAATGCGCAACCACACTCATAGACATGATGTTAGAACAATGAGTGCAAGAGTTTTTTGAAAAGATACTCCAGTGTAAATAATATGCTAAATCCGCAACTTCACTGCATGAAACCCTAACATTCTACGTCTCAAAAGAAATCAGAGAGGACGACGCAAACTAGAGATAAATACCCAAGGAGGAGTTGATTGCAATGAGGATGGAGAAGAGGGCTGTGTGGAGGAGCTAAAGGATTCAGATTGGATGCTGCTTCTGGAAACAGAAACATTGAAGAGAAAGCATCCTTGTTTTATAAGAGAATGATGTCCTTCACTGCATGAAACCATACCACTTTACATCTCAAAATCTAACCCTATACAAAAAACTGCAGTGCATGTGTGAGAGACGACAACTGCGCAAGGATGTGTCCAACATTACTTTTAACACAGATGCAGTCTACATCAAGTAATCCCTATTCATTGACATGGAATTTGTGCAAAAATTCCGAATGCACCCATTGGAAATAACTTTCACACAATTAAAAATGGGAACCACATAAGCAATAATAAAATCTGAAAAATCAATTATCCACATTACATAAGATGGCTTTTAACTTAGTACCAGAGAAAGAATCAAGAACCAACTCCAAGCAATCTATACCAGCCGCCACAATAGAGGAGGCTTCTCCACCATCAACATTGCCCGTGTTTATTTCAGAAACCACATTGCACTCTTGATGTACCCCAATGAGTGCTCTCTCCAGCAACTGAAGAGCTGTCATCAGATCAAATTTTTTTGGGCTGATTAGTTTTCGGAATGAAGTCCTTAGCCTCGACTTGAATGCATGTATACTCATTTTGACTTGATCCGGAAGCTGCATGTCATTTCTGCTTGATTCATTATGAGATTGCAGCGTCTTTGTACTTGATGCAGTCTCATGAGAAGATAGAGTTGCAGACTTTCCTTGGAGGGAAATGCATTTTCCTATAGCCCTGAGATGTGTATCCATCAACTGAATATAAAACGCTTCTGATAATTTAAGATCCACGTTAATGCTCCCTACAACTTCAAGAAATGTCAATACACCATCTAACCAAACAAATGAAAATGGTTCTATTTTGCTATCCATCTCTGCTGTTTCCGTTAGAATCAATACAGAAGTTTTAAGAAGAAAATGCATAGAACTTTCAGCCAATTTGCTATGACGAACTTTTGCTCGCAGAGGCCTGGGAAACCATAAAATACTTTTTAGTTTCAGAATTGCTGCAGATGCAGAAAAGAGCTGTCGCAGTGTAAATGTCATCTGAGGACATTCACCTTTCAATAGGCTTTGCAACTGGGACCCTTTCCTATTTCCTAGCTTTGACAAATCTGATTTACAAACTGTATTTAAAACATTAGATACGCCAACTGCATCAGAAGATGACTCTTTTGGTTTCTCGCATGCAGGCCCACTGTTATTATCACATTCTGAAGGATTATTTTCATTGTTATCATGACTAAATGGTGAGTCCCTCACACCTTGCTCTCTCCTAGAATGGTTAACGGAATAAAGTTCAGACTCGGTACATGAAGGTTCATAAGCAAGCAAATCCAAGAGGTTATGGGAAGTGCATCCTCTCCCAGTCCTATCATCCACATTAAAGAACAGATTTAGTTTATCTTCATACAAATTTATGCACTCAATGAGTTTAGTGAGATGTGCATGCATCAATCGAGAAAATTGTGGATTCACATGAGAGACATCTTCATTATGATCAATTGCTGATATTAAACCCCATAAGAACCCCTGGAAACATGAAAGAGTAACTGCTAATCTACCTGTACACAGAACTCTGACATGGTCTCCAAGTTCAAATTCATGAAGAGGACCCAGAGATACCAGTAGGTTTCTGGCTTGTTCTCTCAGCATCTCAGCCATAATTTCCACAGGATGTTCTGTACGGAAGTTTGCATCTTTTACCAGGGAGGCCTTTGTGACATTCATATGTATTTCACCTATTGCCAAATAAATGCAGGATGTATGATCTACCAATGGACATATAATATCCTGCACCCAGTTAGAATATTTCTCTACAAAGGAGGCATGTGACAATCCAACAATTTCAGATAACGACTTCAAAAGCCACAATAGAGAATCTGGAGACTCAAAAACAGTAGAAATAGATGAAGAATCTGCAGCTCCTGAATTATCCTCAAGAGACGCCAATACCAGATACTTCATGAACCTTCGGCAAGATATAAATAGTCTCAAAAGCTCGTAAGGGTCACATAAGACAGAATCACCGCAATTATTTAATAAACTAGAGACCACTAACCTGTAAAACACCGAAATGAAACCTTTAGCAACCAGAATTATGAATATCAAATTGAAGAATCTGAACAAACTGCTCGCGTCTGAATAGACTCACAAGTAACAGTTTATGCAAATAGAACGTCTATGAACTTGATGGTATGTGTAATCAAAAAACACCGTGAACATTAGAGTTAGGAATTGAACCACTGCAATTATAGCCATGATTTTCAACATATTCACCACTTCCGCAAACAAAATGTTTCTATGCTTAGCTAATGCGTCGAGTGGCTCAAAATGGACATCTGCATAAAACAGATAGAAATGCCACTTGTTGCATTTTAAGAAGACCACTTGTTGCATGTATGTGAAACATCGAGAGCCTAAGCAAGACCTCTATTAACAATTTATAAACGACTCAAATTAAGTAGAAGCAAATATTTCATGGAACCCCTGCAAACAAGGAACATAAATGACAAAGAGCAAAACTCACCTTTCAAGGTTCATCACATAAGCCGCATACACCAAGAAGGATTTAGCATCTAACTGAACCTTGGGAATCTTAGACAACAGGTTAAGCAAGCTTTCACAAGCTCTGAGTTCAAAATGGAAAGAAGATGATTGTCTTTCAGTAAGTTTCATGTCCTGACTCCTGAGTGCATGGCCGAAGTAGGGTTGTGTTTGGAGGTGAGGAATGATTCGCCATGGAAGTATTCATGTCATTCAAAGCAATCAATGGTTCTTTTTTCAACATATTCAGGAACTCAGACCAATCTGGTAATGATCCCAAATCTATATTATGTGCACATACACGAGACAAAATAGGAGCCAGCAATTTCTCCAGAATGCGGCCAAAACCGGATGTATAATGCCTACACAAAGTCTAATTTGGAAAATACGAGATGTATCAATACAAAAGGATGCAAATATAGCAACAAAAAACAATGATAGAGTGATTGAAAATTGACGATGACAAATGCCTGTTTTTAAAAAAGGCAAATACGAACCGATAACTAGATGCGTCACTTAAACAATTGTGTATGTGAGTTAGTAATGTAGGAGTTGGGGCATGTATGTGTTTGTGGACGAAGGTATGTGCCTGCGCGGGTGTTTTGTCTCTTCTTTACTTCTTTTTCTCTTTGTTTGCACATGTGTGTGGCGGGGTTGGAGGGGAGAGAACACTTACAGATTGTTCATATGAGCCAATATTACTCAGGAATTCCATAGAAATGCAACTCATGGTGACTTTCGGGCTGAAAATTTCCTTGGCACTAGGTATGTTGACATTTTCATACTGTTTCATATCTTGAACCGAGTACCAGAACAAACTAGACAAGAATTTCTTTATATACTTTTTAGCAGCATGAACACACCAAACATCAACATTTCGACAAAAAAGCCTCCAAATTGCAATGTGCAAGGACCCATCATTCAAAGAGCAAACACCCAAATCCCAGGCATCGTCATATGCAGGCTCAGTGTCACCCACTTCATCATTTTAAACAGATATGCACAGCCCCTCACAGTCAAAGAATTTTCCACGACGTATCATAAAATTTGCCAATTCGGTTGCCTCCTGCTTCCATGACACAACGAGACTTCCATATTCTTCCCTTGATCTGTTTATCTCCATGTCTCGTAAAAATTCAAAAGCCTTGATCAGCCGATTCAAATCACTAAGCCTCTGTAAAGCCATTATAAACATTACATAAAGAAGAGGTGAACATCCTGTACTCGAAAGGAAATCTTCTAGGTGAGACTTGGTAAGATCTAAAAGTGAAATTGATGGTTTAACAATCCAAGAGAAATAGCCTTCTTCCATAGATTCAGGCATGTCCTTCCAATCACTTTCACGAGCCACTGTTAAAAAACTTCCCATAGTTTTTGCTGCCTTTGCTGATTGAACTGGGGGCATAAGGCTTATAAGTTGTAGGTACAAGCTTCTACAAGAAATGTACATGCGGAAGAAAAACACCAAAACCCATGATATATGTAATGATCTTATCCATGTGCCACTGTCAATTTCAGACTTTTCGTGATCACATAATCCTCTCCCAGTGACAGAAAAAATAAACTCAGATACACTACCTGATTGCCTTTTAACCAAATTACTAAAACATGGCCTTACTGTTCCCATTAAGCTATTAATGGAGTTTCCAACTGAAACACTATTGGTAGCAGTGACAGTTACAGAATCCAAGACGGATGTATATATTTCCGAGAGAAATCTCCCAAAAATTTCAGTTTGCATATCTAAACAAGTTGCGCCAACATTTAGCATATCTGTCTCAGTCAAGTTTTTACCATCTGCCCTTAACGGATTAATTCTTATCCATTGCAATGTATCTGCAACATCTTCTTCGAGCTGCTGAACACATCCGCTAGCTTGTCCTTCTGGGATTGACTTGATAGCATTAGAAATGCAAGCTCGGAGCTCTTGTGAGCATAATAAAGTTCCCACTGATTTTAAGTAAATATTAGAAGATAAAGAACAGACAAACATTGAATAATCTACCACATCAGACTCCACATCTTTTTTTAAAAGCCTTACAGCTTTACATAGTGCGAAAAGGGGTGAGCTGACCTACATGATTAAAGAGGCAACCATAAGAACATACAGCAAAAAAGCTAACTATAATAATACAAATGAGCTGAAGTGGAAATGATCAAAGAGAAACCAATTAACAAAGTAAGGAATTTATAATATCCATTCTTGTGTCTTTATGTCAAAATTGGCTAAGAAATCCTGCAGAAAACACAAACTAGAATAGCATAATTTTGCCAAAGCATTTACGGAATTCTGGATGATCAAGCTTTCCCTAAGAAATATAGTCACAATGTCAGTTAAAGGTATACGGGTAATGGACATCTCATTTCTCATTCTTGTCAATGTGCAAATTCAGATTGGATATGTACAAAGCGACTCATGTTGGACTGCTACTCTAGCAGATTAATTTTAGACCACCATCATAACTTTTTACTACAAGAAGTAGAAATGCTTGTTATTAGAGATAAGTAATGATGTAATGACAGACAAAATAGATGCTACAAGAAACAAATACACTGGGGTTATACTTCTTTGAAAACTTAAATATTACAGTTGAAGGCTAAACTTCTAGGTCAGCATGCATATAGAATATATAGCCTAAGACAACCTTCTAACCTTTTCTAGTAAGTAAACATTATTTTGGATTCTCCAGGATAACTTCTCAAAAGATGACTAGGCATTTGAAGATGTTCTTAGACTTGATTGTAAAGTTAACAAGATTTCAAGTGCAGTCAACGCAGAGAGTATTGGCCATTCCTGATGTCTGCTGAGTCAACAACCAAAATTGGTTTCTAATGAGACAGCTCTCATGTGTATCCCTTGCTGCTTCCAGTTTTCAGTACATATGGCCTTACAAAAATAGCCACTATTAATCATCATAGGAAAGCATTGATACTAAAGCATGTAATGATTCAAAAAATTAGTCATTTCAAAATCCATTCTACATCATGAATAAAAAGAAGTAATATTTCATTTTTTTTAAACTACAACAGATGGAGCTTATAACATATATTGCCACAAAAATATTACAATGAATATTCCAATACAACTTTCAAAACTGTCAAATTAAGGCAATTGGTAAAGCGAACAAATTAATATTAGGATCATTAGAAATATTAGACCTACAAAAACATAAAATTGCCACTACAAGATATTTGTGGAACTCTTAATTCTTAAAATTTCTCCATATCTCTGATACCCGCTCATAGAATTTATATAATTCCATAGGTTGCTAGAAAGACATATTTACTATTTTAATAAGTAAATGGATTAACTTCAATAATTTCAGATGAAATTAGAATTCCAACTTAATCGTCTTGCTCCTATTCCCTAATTAATCTGCTGGCAATGCCAAATAGCAAAGCAACTCTCATTTTGCCTTGATTTCCAATTTAAATGTTTGCATAAGTAAATGCAATATGCAATCATTTCTTACCTTCTCTTTCTTTAGGGCATACATCCCCTTACACCACAAGAAAGAACTTTTCAAAATTAATACATCATATCGATCATTATTAGGTATTATTATGCATGCTTTATGCTAATCTATAGCATGAATCATATGGCCGGGCAAACATATCACTAAGTGGTAAAGCTGTATTAAAAAATTTCATGCTAGATGTTTCAAGTTTTCCTTTTTTTATCTCAAATGTCCCGTTTTGGCAACATAATACAGCTACCTAAGCATATTTTGGATTTAAATGATATTCCTAGGAAAATGTTGTTCCAACAATTTGAAGGAATAAGCATCTAGAAAACTCACAAAAGATCACGAAAAGTATAGCTATTTTACTGAAAGACAAATTTGATTGGGATACATGAATAAGATATTTTTTAGCATCAATTTTTTGGAAGGTTTGAAATCTTGGTTTGGTCCCGGTACCGGCTGATGATTTATAGTATCAATATCGGCTAAATCAGAAGTAATGGGCAATAGATATTATATGTATCGTACTTTACGTATCGGTTGGCTTACCATGGTTATTGGTTGTATGTAGATGTTAATCTGTAAGTAAGTGTTTATCTAAATCATCTTCATTCAGAATATTATAATTTCTTTCTTCTAACATAATCAATAGGCCAATAATTTGAACCTTGATTTTAATTGTTAAATGAAATCTGTCATTATAGAAAATAAAATAAAACTTCAAATTTTAGTACCTCAAACCTTGAATCTCCTCTTATATTAGTTGTTATTAGTTAGTATCGCCAATATCAATCAATTTTGAATGGATCACACCGACATAATTGAATTTATACAGTACAATTCATACGAATTGGTATATCGGTCACATTTTTTTGTTTGGCTATAATTACTACTACTAATTTTCCATTCATCCCTTTTCTCAAATGACATATAAGAGAAGATGAGCTAGCATCATTCGAAGATTGCATCAAATTTTATTTCTTGAAGAAAATAATGCCAAACTATGACAAGCTTTAGTCTTATCAAAGAAAAATATTTGCAGGCTAGGATCCTTGGTTTCTATAGATCTAATAACAGTCATCACTAATTCATTAAATGAATATAGGAGTATTATAGCGGCATTAGATCAGTTATATTGATTTAAAACAAGTAGTTGGGTCCAATATGTCCACCCAATCAATGTATTTTCTACATGTGTAATTCCTTTGAGGTCTTCCCGAAATCAAAGAAGATGGTCCCTAACCCGTAATGCATAGACATCCCATCTTCCAATCACTCAATGAATCTATCATGATGAAACAGCCTATCTTCACCCACTTGTAATCCTCATCTTTGCCCGCTCGTGCTCCTTCAGACTTGCCTTCGTTATCTCCTTGCCTCTTTTCATGCGAGGCTCCACCAAATTGTACATGGAATGTCTATAAGTTCTCACGTATTCCCTCGTATCCATAAAGGCCCTAGCAAAAGACTCTATAGACATGAAATGAAATGGGATGACATTTTTGCATGTCTCCACTAATCATGCACCCAATATTTCTTCTCCTTCATAAATGCATATGTATTCTTCAACTGCTTTAGGCTGTCATATAATCGCACCTCTAGCTCTAGATCGCTAGTGGTAAAAACATCCATGAGCCCCCACAACAGGTTTTTTAAAGATCAATTCAATGATGGCAATCCATTACCATTACCATCTACTAGAATGTTGTCGTGTATCCATAACGGAGAATGTTGGGGCATTGCTAACTCCATCTCATCCTCTTTATTGATCATGTGTCACTAGCACTTGAACTTTTTGTTGCGGCCGGTATTTGGGAAGAGGGGCATTTGGGTAAAATGACTTTTGGGGGGTGTTTGGCTATTTAAGGGGGTTGAGCCGGCCCTAATTGATATGCGAAAATTGAGAGAGTATTTTATTTTATCCCTTAGATTAATTGTATTAGGATTTCGGCTTTTCCCCCTAGGTTAAGAATCGTCTTCTAGTTGTTAGCTAGCGAGTAGATTACTGTATTAGGGTTCCTTTTGAATTGTGAGATCTGAAATTCCAATAAAAAATCCCATTTTTATCATCAAATCCCTAGCGGATCGCATCAATTGGTATCAGAGCACTAGATCCAGGGCGAGCACCCGATTTATGGATCTGATCGACGCATGGGTAGAGCGAAGGGAAAGGGTGTGCCGTCAAATAATGGAGAATTTGGCGGAGATCAATCGTGACTACAAGGAGAAAGTGGCGGAGATCGACCGTCGCTATCTTTCCGCTGCAAAGACAAAGATAGATCTGAAGCCTGCGGCTGTCGACGATCCAGAACTGGAATTTGCGGATCCAGATCTGGAATTTCCAGATCCAGATCTACCAGATCTGGAGCTTCCAGGCGTAGATCCACCAAATCCGGAGCCAGATCTGAAGAAGTCAGGGTATAACGACGCAGATCTGTCGGCGGAGAGGGACGACCACGCGCCGCCACGACACGAAGACAGAGGGGCCGGCGGGGTGATTCCGGCCCCCGGCAGCCCTCCGGGGAGCCGCCGACCCCCCAGGGAGCTCTGGGGGGCCCGGCGAACCCCCAGAGGGGCGGCGGAGGGCCGCCAAGCCCCCGGGAGGGGCGGCCGCACCTGCCGCCCCTCCATGCACAGGCGACGGCCCCAGGGAGCACCGCCTGGGGGCCGCCGACCCATTTTCAGGGCCGGCCGCCCCCGGCGACGCCCTGGGGGGCTTCGGCCGACCCCAGGGGGGGATCCCGAGGGCCGGTGGACCTCTTGGGGGCCCCACCGACCTTCCAGGACGACCGACAGGCTTTTTTCGAGGATTTCCAGGCCCCCAGAGGCCCCGCACGAGGTCCGTGGAGCACAATTTTCAGGATTTCAGCCATCTATGGGGCCCGGGGAAGGATTCCAGCAGTGCATCGATGACGACGACCATCCAAAGTACTTGTGGGGGCCCGACGACGTTTTTTGGATCCCACCTTGGCCCGACGATATTTCTCCGGACGTCGTTGAAAGCGGTGGGGACCACTCTCATCCGTTTGATCCGGGAGGAGTGCAATCGACCGGGTAGGACGGATGGCCCACGGACATCATGCACCACCTTGAGGACAAGGTGGATTTTCAGGGGCGGAGTAGTGTTGCGGCCGGTATTTGGGAAGAGGGGCATTTGGGTAAAATGACTTTTGGGGGGTGTTTGGCTATTTAAGGGGGTTGAGCCGGCCCTAATTGATATGCGAAAATTGAGAGAGTATTTTATTTTATCCCTTAGATTAATTGTATTAGGATTTCGGCTTTTCCCCCTAGGTTAAGAATCGTCTTCTAGTTGTTAGCTAGCGAGTAGATTACTGTATTAGGGTTCCTTTTGAATTGTGAGATCTGAAATTCCAATAAAAAATCCCATTTTTATCATCAAATCCCTAGCAAATCGCATCACTTTTTTACTCATATATGCAAAAATTACTTGACCTCTTGAATTTGTACCGTATTAGTTTTGTCACAGTTATTCAAACTTTTCAACTTGAGCGATATGCATGTGTGTGTGTGTGTTCTCCCTTTAATTATCTCAACATATAGCTTGTTGATGCGGTCGTATACAGGAAGAGGCACCAGAGTTCGGGCACGTCACGTGGAGCGGGCACGGGCCAGGATTAGAGCTATCCACTTTATCTTCTTTCGCTTTTATTTGCTTTGTAGCATCTTAGTCATTGCTTAAGTCACGGTGTGTGTGCTTAGCAATAGTGGATGGGTCATATAAATACCCCCAAAAACCCTAGTTGCTGATTATCGAAGAATTGAGATTAAACAGCTGTGACGGCTAGGGTTAGTGGGGGATTAGACTTGATCCATTATTTCAAGTTAGGGAGTGATCTCTCCAGAAAAGATCAAATCTATCTCATTGTTCTTCGTTATTTCAATAGAAAATTCCACTCTTTTCCATTTTCCACTTTAAAATTCAGCCCTAGATACGATTTGAACCCCAAATCGTATCATTTTGGTATCAGAGCTTCACGATCTAATGGCGGGGACTAGGGCGAAGACGGCGGCGGAGCTTGTCGAGGAGAAGTTTGACGGCAAACTCGATGAAGTAAACAAGCGGATCGATGGGCTACAAGGAGAAATCAGAGGGATTCATCAAGAGATGAAGGGGCTCGCGAAATCCACCGACATCCAAGACCTTCTTCAAGCTTTTCGTCAACAACCACCACCCCAAGAAGCTGAAATTAGGGCGTCCACTTCGACAAATCTACACCCTTCTTCAGATCTAGGGCTTCAAGGAAGGGATCCGGCGTACGAGGAGCCGGAATAGCGCCTCGTGAAGTTCCGGGAGACACACGATGCAAGAAGGCAGGCGGCGGGGCCACCCTTGGGGGGCGGCGGCCCCCTGGCAGACCGCCAGGGGCCGCGCGCCCCTCCTACAGGCCGCGCGCCCCTGCGCGGCCCAGATCTGGGCCGCGCAGGGCCGCGCGGCCCCCTGGAGGGCCGCGCGGCCCCCTGGAGGGCCGCGCCGACCCCCGCGGGGGCCTGGCGGGCCGCCAGGCTCCCGGTGAGGGCCGGCGAGGCCGGGAAGAAGCCGGCGGGGCCCTGGCGACTCGCCAGGGGCCCCGCACAGCTGCGACAGCCCCGGGGGCTTTGCTGGAGGCCGACTGGGCCAGGCGGGCTATCCTTTGGGCATGGAGGGGGTGTTGGAGGCCTTGAGACGCGCCAAGGAGGATGTACGGAGACTTCAGGAGGTCGGGGAGGATGTGGGGCATGCACCGGAGTATGAGGAGTACACACGCTATGCCGACAATCTCCTAGAGGAGGAGGAGATTTGGGGAGATGGAGATGCGTGGGATGCTGAGGAGCAGCGGGCAGCCGAGAGGGCCCGAGAGGAGATCTGGGGAGCACATGAGCATCAGGAGCGGCCTAGATGGAGGCTGGAGGGACCGGTACGACCTAGATACCAGGAGGGTAATCGGGGAGGAGGGCCCCGTGGCGATGCTAGCCACGATAGTCGGTTGAGGAAGTTGACCATGCCCCTGTTTGAGGGAAAGGATCCTGACGCATGGGTCTACAAGGCGGAGAGGTACTTCGATGTGTTGGGGTTATCTGAGGCGGAGAGGATGCAGTCGGTAGGGATGTGCTTCGAGGGGGAGGCTTTGGGATGGTTCCGATGGAGCCAACGGCAGAGACTTATCCGTACTTGGATAGAATTGACGGAGTGCCTAATGGAGAGGTTCCAAGAGACGCAGGCCGGCGGCCTGTTTGAGCAGTTGTACACGCTGCGACAGGAGGGGACAGTGCGGGAG
Source organism: Scilla litardierei (assembly GCA_030789695.1). Taxonomy (NCBI): domain Eukaryota; kingdom Viridiplantae; phylum Streptophyta; class Magnoliopsida; order Asparagales; family Asparagaceae; genus Scilla; species Scilla litardierei. Next base: position 81,130,805 of record CM061137.1, read on the forward strand.
TATGTAGAGAAGTTTGAGCGGCTTGCGAGCCGAGTAGAGGGAGTTTCTGCTGAGTCCCTAGAAGGAAATTTCCTGAAGGGTCTCAAGCCACAGGTCCGAGCTGAGCTACGAGTTCATGAGCCCAGAGGCCTATCTGCCATGATGAGGATTGCCAGGAAGGTGGAAGACAAACTGACAGAGGATAGGAGAGCGAGGGGAGCCTGGGGAGGGTCGACTTTTCAGAGTCCTACAGCATCAGCACCCAAGGCTCCTACAGGTGCACTGATACCGGCTCGGGGGCGGTTCCGGAGAACCGCACGGGGGGTCAGACCCGACGGATGACCGAGGCAGAGATGAGGGAGCGCAGGGCCAAGGGTTTGTGCTTCAAGTGCGATGAGCGGTTCACCCCGGGACATCGGTGTGCAGGACGAGCCATGCAGTTGGAGGTAGCGGCTGAGGAGGAAGAAGAGGGAGATACTACCATTATACTCGATGGGGAGGAAGCGGTGGAGGAACAACACCAGCACTTGGACGTTGTGGAGGTTTCTCTTAGCTCCGTGGTGGGGTTTACTCCTTATCACGCTATAAAGCTGGTGGGCAGGTTGGCAGCCCAGGAGGTGACAATTTTGATAGATAGTGGGGCGACCCACAACTTCATCTCCAGGAAGTTGGTGGAGCAGGTGGGGCTAGAGGTGAGTGAGACAGCCACCTTTGGGGTGATATTGGGCACCGGCCAGCGGGAGGAGAGCAGAGGCGTTTGCAGGGCTGTGATTCTGGCAGTGCATGGAGCTCAAGTGGTGGTAGATTGCTACCCCCTGGAGTTGGGGAAGGTTGACTTGGTGTTGGGGATGCAGTGGCTACAGACATTAGGCGACACCAAGTTCAACTGGAAGATGCTTAGGATGGAGTATCGGGAGGACGGAAGGACCGTGATTTTACTAGGGGACCCCAGTTTGTGTTGTCGCGCAGCGTCCTTGAAGTCTTTGGCTCGGGCAGTGTCGGTAGGAGGGGAGGCATATTTTGTGTCCTATCAGGAGTTGGGGGCAGAGGCACAGGAGCAGAGGGCACCACCAGAGGTGGAGGAGTTGTTGGACAGCTACGGGCACGTTTTCCAGATACCGCAGGGACTTCCACCACAGAGGGACCACGAGCACGCCATCGTGCTACGGGAGGGGGTAGCACCCATCAGTGTCCGGCCATATAGGTACCCGCATGTTCAGAAGGATGAGATCGAGCGTTTGATCAGAGAGATGGTACAGGCGGGGGTGATTAGGCCGAGTGTCAGCCTGTTCTCTAGCCCGGTGCTCTTGGTGAAGAAGGACAGTAGCTGGAGGTTTTGTGTAGACTATCGTGCCCTCAACAAGGAGACGGTGGCAGACCGTTTCCCTATACCGGTGATAGATGAGTTGTTGGATGAATTGTATGGGGCGTCGATCTTTTCGAAGATTGACCTAAAGTCGGGTTATCATCAGATCCGGATGAAGGCAGAGGGCGTTCAGAAGACTGCTTTCAGGACTCATGAGGGGCATTATGAGTTCCTCGTCATGCCCTTTGGGTTGACAAACGCGCCTGCTACATTTCAGTCGTTGATGAATAAGATATTCCAGCCTTACCTACGGCAGTTTGTCTTAGTGTTCTTCGACAACATCTTGGTGTACAGCCGTACAGTAGAGGAGCACGTGCGAGATTTGGAGACTGTGTTACAGGAGCTACAAGCCCACCAGTTGTATGCCAATAGGAAGAAGTGCATGTTCGCCCAGGTGAAAGTGGAATACTTGGGGCATGTGGTTTCAGCAGCAGGGGTAGCAGCTGATAGGAGCAAGATAGAGGTCATGCTAGATTGGCCGCGGCCAACTACACTGAGGGCGTTAGGGGGATTTTTGGGCTTGACGGGGTATTACCGCAAGTTCGTGCAGGGCTACAGTACCATCGCCTAGCCTCTGACTGAGCAGTTGAAGAAGGATGGGTTCCAATGGACCGAGGAGGCGACCGCAGCGTTTGAGGCCCTGAAGGGGGCGATGACGACCGTTCCAGTACTTGCTCTCCCTGATTTTAGCAGGCCCTTCGTGGTAGAGACCGATGCTTCGGGGTACAGGTTGGGGGCGGTACTAATGCAGGATCAGCGACTCGTGGCATACTTCAGTCAGGTTCTGTCATCACGGGCGAGGCAGAAGTCCGTGTATGAGAGGGAGCTGATGGCTATTGCCTTATCGATTCAGAAGTGGCGCCCGTACCTACTTGGGCGGCCATTTATTGTGCGCACGGATCAGAGGTCCCTGAAATATCTGCTAGAGCAGATATTGGTAGCGGCAGACTATCAGAAGTGGTTATCTAAGCTTGTAGACTACAAGTTTGAGATACATTATCGGCCCGGGTTGGAAAACAAGGCTGCGGATGCACTGTCACGACGGGAGGAGGTTACGTCCTTGGCAGCATTGTCAGTACCACTGCTAGCAGATTGGGAGCCTTTATGGTGAGAGGTGGATGCCGACGAGGAGTTGTCTAGAGTTCGAGAGGATTTGGTTCAGGGGTTGGCTGAGCACCCAGGCTATTCGAAGGAGGGACGGCGGTTGTTGTACCGGGGGAGGTTGGTGATACCGCGGGCTTCAGTGCACATACCTCTGATTTTTCAGGAGTTCCACGGGAGTGCGATAGGGGGGGCATTCTGGCATCCAGCAGACGTATATGAGGGTGGCTAGGGAGCTATATTGGAAGGGAATGAAGAAGGACATTGCGGAGATGGTGGGCCGTTGTGACGTCTGCCAGCGTCACAAATACTTGGCAATGGCACCAACAGGTCTGCTGCAGCCCTTAGCTCTTCCTGAGCAGGTCTGGGAGGGGATCAGTATGGATTTTGTGGAGGGGCTACCCAAGTCGGAGGGGTATTCGGTGATTTTGGTGGTGGTAGACCGGCTGAGCAAGTATGGACACTTCATTGGGGCTGAGACATCCTTATACTGCAGTGACAGTAGCTACAGTGTTTATGCGGGAGGTGGTGCGCCTACACGGGTTCCCCGAGTCCATAGTGTCAGATAGGGACACTGTCTTCATGAGCCAGTTTTGGAGGGAGCTGTTCAGAGTGCAGGGGACAGTTCTGAGGAGGAGCACAGCTTACCACCCCCAGACGGATGGGCAGACCGAGGTCGTCAACAGGAGCGTTGAGACCTACCTTCGCTGTTTTGCATCGGATTACCCTCGAAGTTGGTATCGATGGCTGGCGTGGGCGGAGTATTGGTACAATACTTCCTTCCACTCAGCCGCGCAGACGACACCGTTTCGGGTGTTGTACGGGAGGGATCCACCCGCGCTGATTCATTATCGCCGTGGGGCAACCCCAGTGTCCCAATTGGATCAGTACCTCGAGGAGCGTGAGGGAATTTTGGAGGAGCTGAAGAAGCATTTGACGAGGGCTCAGCAGCTTATGAAAGCCAAGGCGGATGCGCACCGTAGAGAGGTGGAGTTTGCAGTAGGGGGCCGGGTGTATCTGAAGCTAAGACCATATCGGCAGAGGTCGCTAGCCCGACGCCGTAACGAGAAGCTGGCCGCGCTCTTTTACGGGCCCTTCCTGATAGAGGCAAGGATTGGACCCGTCGCTTATAGACTGACGTTGCCTCCAGGATCAGCCTTACACCCAGTTTTTCACGTCAGTCAGTTACGCCGAGCGATTGGGGCACAGACACCGGTGGCCACTCTGCCATCGACATTGACAGCTGACTCAGAGGTGAGGATGGCGCCCCAGGATATTCTGCAGGTACGACACACTGAGGGGCGCGGCCGGGAGGTGCTGGTACGATGGTTAGGGTTGCCTGACCACGAGGCTACTTGGGAGCGGGAGGATACCATCAGGGCTCAGTTTCCAGACTACAACCTTGAGGACAAGGTTCGTTTTTTGGGGGGAGTAATGATGCGGTCGTATACAGGAGGAGGCACCAGAGTTCGGGCACGTCACGTGGAGCGGGCACGGGCCAGGATTAGAGCTATCCACTTTATCTTCTTTCGCTTTTATTTGCTTTGTAGCATCTTAGTCATTGCTTAAGTCACGGTGTGTGTGCTTAGCAATAGTGGATGGGTCATATAAATACCCCAAAAACCCTAGTTGCTGATTATCGAAAAAATGAGATTAAACAGCCGTGACGGCTAAGGTTAGTGGGGGATTAGACTTGATCCATTATTTCAAGTTAGGGAGTGATCTCTCCAGAAAAGATCAAATCTATCTCATTGTTCTTCGTTATTTCAATAGAAAATTCCACTCTTTTCCATTTTCCACTTTAAAATTCAGCCCTAGATACGATTTGAACCCCAAATCGTATCACTTGCACTCCATGCTACTCGTCTTGTTCTAATAAGAACAATACCTATATTTCCATCTGGTATTGCTCAAATTATTGCTCTCAACTTTTAGTTATTTCATCTGTGTTTTCGTTGTATTTGAAGCGACCAAATGAGGAAAACTATAATTACCACCAAACATGTTTGCGGGCAAAGGAAGGGAACAATAACTACCTTTGGACATTCACTCAACCAAAATGGGTGCAAAGTCATAGTTCACAATCAACCATATTTTCCAATATTTCAATTCACTTCTTCTTCTATCATTACGAAACCATTACGAAACAACAGGAATAGCTGCTATAGTTGTCATAACCGGCATAAGTAAGAGAAAAAAGAGATAGAAGAAAAAGAAGACCAAGAACAATTGAGGACGAGGACAAAGAGACAGATGAGAAAGAAGAGGGGATTGGATGATGAAGATGAAGAGACAAGAGAAAAACAATTAAAAAAATTGCTTGTGGTAGTAGTCGAAGCTCCACCATCTACAAATCCACAATATTCAACTCAAGAAAAAGGGATAGAGAAAGGAAGAAAAAGATTATGGTTTTATTTCTTTTCCTCATATTCGGATTAGTGATTTTTAATCACCAATCAATTCTGCTAAGCAACTTCAATCCCATTTCAAGGTCAGCTTAAAACAGACATAGGTGGCATATTTCTGCTTGTCTGCACTTCGAAGCAGATAGACGGCCTAAGCAATAGTTGAGCCACGTGGGGGCAAAGGTGGGCAATTGCCCCCACTGGCTTCAAAAATCCCCCAGTATGTAGTAAACAACCAATCAATTTTAAAGTCTTTCCCTCATATTTCTTATGTGAATAAAAGCCAAAACATATTATTGATCAAAATTAAATGTCTCTCCATCCACATCTATCATCTCATTTATTTCATTGCTCATATTCCTCTCTTCATCATCTTCCTCTCTATTGCAGCTCAAGCTGTAAGCATCATATGTTATGCCCTCTCATTTATTTCATAAGAGGCCCCCTCCCTCTTCTCTACTATCTTCCTTGTATAGAACTAGTAATAGTATCCCTCTCTTACATTTATTAATTTCTTTCTTTGTCAAAACTTCAAAAAGAGACCCTTGGCTTTCCATTCTCATGCTCTAATCCATATGCTTCCTTTCTTCTCTTCGTAGGAAAAATCAGTTTTTACTAACTTTTTGTTGAAAAAAATGGAGCTAGGATTGAGTTTGGTTGCTTGGGGCTTAGGAGGAAAGTGAGAAAGATGAGGAGAAAAGTTCTAATGATCCGTTGGCAAAGCTTATCCTCCCCCCTTTTGCTCTTGCACATCGTCACTTCTCAGCTTCTTGTTCTTAACTTGGGTTCCCATGATCACATGCTGACAATAGTAAGCCAAAGTCCTCTTGATATTTACATGTTAGGGTTTTTATGTGTTTTCTTAAGATGGGTATTTGTTAATTTCATGAATTATTCTATTTTTTTAGAAAAGAAACCGTATTTTTTCTCTTTCTAGTGTTCGCAGGCAAAGGATAGGTCGAGTCTCAGAGTAGATTATTGAAGTTTTGATGGATTTCATTTTATCTGGTATTTTTGCCAAAAACTGCATTTTTGGGCATGAAAAAAAATTCTTTTATCTTTTTAATTAAGTTTGCAGAAGATGTATCTCATGTGGGTGCATTTGTGCATGTGAATCGCATCCCCTCATTGTTGGAGGCTGAGGACCAGACCGTTAGGGCATTGTTCGGATCCCCTAAAAGCATCGTCTCATCATTCAATGAGATCTCATTCAATGAGATCTGGAGAAGGATCCAATGCTAGCAACAGAGGGGGCGAGGTGGAGAGGACGTCATTGAGGGCCAGCTATGAAGAGGAGAACGTGAACTCAAGAAGCTGATGATGTCCAACAAGCAGGTTGCTTCTTGGAGGATAGCTTCAAAGAGCACAATATCCTTAACCTGGTAAGCTATCAGCGGTTTAGGGAGAAAAATAGTTTTTTATTTCAACAAGGGGTTGAAAATTTGGAATTTTAGGTTTTAATTATTGTGTGGGTTAATCTAATTTGTTTCCAGAAGAAGAAGGTTGTGCTTGCTAAGTAGCTCAATCTAAGGCCAAGGCAAGTGGAAGTTTGGCTTCAAAATAGAATAGCAATGTATTATAATTAAATTCTATAAGATTTTTTTACATAACAATATTCATATTTTAAAATATGAAAACGTGTCGACATGGATTATAAGTTTGTCTTTTATATTTGCAACTAGTCATAACCCGTGCCCGCGGGCACGGTTCATTTAGGATTTCTCCTCACGAAATCTTTGTTCCATAAAAAATTATTTCCACGTCCAAAATTTAAAAGAACAACAAATCGTAAAAAAATTTAGCGGCACGGGCGCATTCGGCGTAGGCGTCTTCGATGCGGAACAACGAATTCGACGCATGCGCCTTCGACACAAACAACAAATTCTACGTGGGTATCTTCGGCGTGGGACAACAAAATAGCGTAAAGTGTGTGCCTTCGGCGCGTGCGCCTTCGGAACAACAAATAAGCGTTAAAAACTTTACTGTAGCGATGCTTTCGGGCGTGCGCCTTCGGCGCAACAAATAAGCGTTAAAAACTTTACTTTAGCGTCGCCATTGGTGCGGGCGCCCTCGGAACAACAAATAAGCGCTAAAAACTTTACTTTAGCGGCGCCTTCGACACGGACGCCTTCAGAACAACAAATAAGCGTTTAAAACTTTACTTTAGCGGGCGCAAGGCGTCTTCGGTTATATCACCAGTATGATACAATAAAGATAGAATACCAGTAACAATTCTAATAAAATATCTCGCACATCTGATGACCTGTCATATTTTTATACATGGTACATTATATCATTTTTTATACGGGTTATGTCTGAAGAGGGAGAGAGAGGAGGCAGAGAGAGAAATGTCCGAAGGAGGGAGAGAAATGGTCAGGTCTGATGAAATGCCCAAAAATAATAGCTTTTACACACCCACATTAAATTCCATTAAACTCTACTCTTGAGCATATGTACAATGAGTACATGTGGCTCGAAGTTTCCATGTTTAGCCTAATTCAAATTTCAAACAAATTTAAATGATAAGGTTCAACGTTTTCGCCCAAAAGAATTTCCCACAAAGCAAAGTTCCCTCCAACAAATTTCACATGTACTCCAATCCAATATGCCCCTTTGTAGAAGAAGATACATTGAACCCATGAGAACAAATGTCTGAGAGGAGGGACATTTCATGCATACATTTTTGTGAGATATATTACATATGTGATAGAGTTGATATGTATCTTCTGAGCTGAACATATATAGAAACATGAGTATTAAAGCCAACGCCGATGAAGGCTTCTTCTCCTTCTCGCTCTCATTTTCTTGAATCTGATAGTAGCTACAGCTTTGAGAAAATTAATTTGTTACATCAAAGTACGAAAAAATAAGGAAAAAATAGAGAGAAAAGAATAAAAGAAAAGAAGGGGAAACTAATTAATTTGTCCATGATTCAGCTCTTTGCACAAACTAATGGCATTAACTCGAGTTTGATCCTTCTCGCAGTAACTATACATGCTCATTCTTCCCAGTGTTTAAGGCCTGAGAACCCTCTGAACCGCTTCCTCTCGTGTTAATTACCAGCAGCTTTACGGGTAGCATTGAATGTCTGTCTGTTCATCTTCACTCCCATGTACGTAGAAGCAAATTAAAAAGATCAATATAACGCAAGCATGAGCTCTCGACGTTGGGTGCTTCTGGACGTTGGATTTCTTGCCTGTGGGAGTCTTCTCGGCCTTTGTGGCTTCTCCTTGGGCTTCGCCTTCGGCTTCTTGGCAGCCGTCCGTTTATCTCTATGGTTTTTTTCCGACATTGGACGCCATGGGGACTGAGAAATTGAGAAGGGATTTTGAGAGAGAAAAATGATCTGATGGCTTTTAACAGTAGATGGAGGTTCTTATGATTTATATAAAATAATAATAGATGTTAGGGGTTATTAGGATCGGATTGGCTTTCTCGTATTAGGATCTGTTTCTTCTTGTCCAACATTGATCATAGTCAAAGTAAGTTCAAGATTTGGAAGTAAAATTTTGATCTTTACCGTGGATTTCGACTTAAACTAATAAGAGTCGAGCTCAATAGCTGACCCAATTTTGGTGGGAAGAGTACTTATTGATTTTGAATCTCACAAAAATGGTCTGAATTAAGTCAGTAGAATTGTAGAAATGGATTTTGCTCACAGTTTGTTGATGAACTCCCCTGTTTTAGTATTGTATATGGTGAACATTAACTTTCGTTACTTAGAATTGACAATTAACTCATGGGTGTTTTCCTAACCTTGCAGTGGGGCTGAGGATGTCGCATTGATAGAATACGCACGCTTAACAGGCCGGCCTTACAGGGTCTTCAGCCTCGACACGGGGAGGCTGAACCCAGAGACATACCGATACTTTGACGAAGTAGAGAAAAAATAGCACAATGAATGGAAAAAATTATTTGCTATAGTGGAAAAAATTTACCAAGTTGGATAGCCATAGTGAGGAATTAATTGAAAATCACAACTACTTCCAAAATTTGTACTATTTCCTCATCTTGACCAGCTAACTACTTCCAAAATCACTGGAGATGACGGAATAGCACAATGAATGCTCCCAAATTAAATCATCCACGAGTGCTATTTTGTTGTGATACATGGAAAAAACCCCTCAAGTCAGAGAGACAGCAAGGACTCCATTAAGAACTATGCCCGACATGGACTAATGGCATTAGTTACTGAGAGAGACAGCAAGGACTTGAGGGTGAGCATGTATAGTTACTGCGACCTTCAGCACTATGCCATTAGGCACTATGCCCACCTTCTGTTCCGTCCTATCCATACAATGCCATTAAGCACTATGCCGAGACCTACATCTGGTTGAGCGCCCACCCTCAAGTCTAGTACCTGATCTAATACTATGCCCAACATCCACATCGAATACATGTTCCCTGACGCAGTGGAAGTCCAGGCCCTCGTGAGGGGCAAAGGCCTTCTACGATGACGGGCACCAGGAGTGCTGCCGAGTGAGGAAAGCGGAAGCTTGAAGGATCACCGGACAGCAGTGCTGCCGAGTGCGACGGGCACCAGGAGTGCTGCCGATTGCGATGGGCCCTTAAAGGCCTCAGAGCTTGGATCACTGGACAGCGGAAGGATTGCGACGGGCACCAGGAGTGTTGTCGATTGCGATGGGCCCTTAAATGCCTCAGAGCTTGGATCAGCGGACAGCGGAAGGATCAGTCACCCGGAACCAGAGCCCACATCGTTCGAAGGGTTGGATGGGGGGAGCTGGAAGCTTGATCAAGTGGAACCCTGCGGCAAATGTCGATGGCTCTTATCAAGTGGATATTTATTGTTAGTGGGCCAAGCGTGCAGCGTGAAGCTGAGGCGTTTCTTCAGCTGGCAGATTAATGAGGTGACAGGAGAACTCAGAAGCCAAGGTGTTTCTTGCGAACTCGAGAAATGCTGTGTACTTTTAGTGCTCGGCTGTCAAAACACTATTGATGGCATGGCTCTCAAAAAGCAAAATTGGTTGGTATTCCAAGGAAAACAAAAGCCTTCAACTCTTAACCGTTGATTTTCCATGATCAAATCTCAACCGTCTTTTATCGTGTCCTAGTCAGCCCTAGGATTCAAAAATCATTGTCAAATGTATAATAGATTGTACACTTTTTTTAGGAAAACAAAGAAAAATTCTTTATTGTGTTTCAACCCTATCTGTCTCCACCACTAGGCCTAGGTGACCTCTTTTAAAAAGCATGGAGCCAACCTTATTTGCTAATGGAACATAATACCATGGAAAAATTAATTTAAAATTCAAACCAATGAATGCTTTTAACATACAAAATAGAGAATAATTTTAATGTGTTTGCAGAAGAACGTAAATAACTCAAATAATACTTCTAATATAGTATATTAATTTTAAAGTAGAAGAAAAAATAATAGTTTATCATTAGATTAGCCAAGCTAAGACAAGAATAGTTCTCCTGCTAATTAGTATATCAATTTTAGAGTAAATTGTTGAAAACATAGATGTGCTATAGCAGTAACTACAGAGAATACTCTATTACAAAAGATTTCAGAATTCACATCCTAGTACTATGCTTGGGAGGTACACCATAATACCATATAGGATCCATTAAACCATGGTCGCATGCACCTAAGGCTGTGTGTTTTAAATGACAAAATTTCAAAAATGTCCCTAGGTTTAGAAGAAATGAGATTATCAAGTAATGAAGGGAGGTAATTCCGCAATATCAGCACTTAAATAGATCAGGAGATGCAATGCTTAAATTTCTAAATTGTGTGTCCCCTTGGTGAAGATATATTCAGCATTTTTTATTTTCATTTTTTTGCAAAGGTTGTTGCCAACAAATACAAATACAGGATAAATGCATTTCATGCATTTACACATAGTCTATTTACAAATGAAGGATGTTTTTTGAATGGGGTTGCTGACTAGGACAAAAGAGTGGGTAGAAAGATGACTGGAATTAAATCTTGAGGAATTAATGGGTATGATGAAAGTTTGTGAAAATTTTGAGTGGAAAACCCTAAAATTTTGGTGGGAACTAAATTTTGAAAAAAAACTAAAATTTTAAATTTTGAGGGAATTAAATCTGGAGGGAACTAAATTTTCGGGTGAACTTAAATTTTAAAGTTTGTGGGACCTAAATCTGAAGGGAACTAAATTTTGAGGGAACTAAATCTTTATTTGAATTTGAATGTGATTAAAAAAATTGTGGGATGAAATATTTTGAAAGTGTTTGCAAATTTTTTTCGACGAGATTTTGAATGGGATAGAATTTTGGGAGAGGATATTTTAAATGCGGCTACAAATTATTTTAATGGGAGAAATTTTGAATGGATTGAAATTTTTTGGGAAAATATTTTCAATGCCAGTGACTGGTGGTCACGGGTTATGACTAGTTATATTATATACGCACCATGACATGCCTATTTTACTGATAAAGAAGCCAAACTTAAACCCAAAAGTTTAAAGATGATATGTGTAAATAAGACACGGCGCCAAAGCCCAAAGGTTTGCAAATTAGCAAGAAAATGGACGGTGATATCTTTGGTGTTCCATCATTTTCTAGAATGAGAATGATGGAACAAGTGCTTTAAAATGACATATAACACTGTGCAGATCAACAAGAGATGGGAATAAAACTCAAATTGAACATGGTGATCATCAAGAAAAGCATTGTGAAACGTGAAAAATAGTGCTCCCAAGAAATCTATATGCCCCCACTAAGTTATTCAAGTGCATTAGCAAGATTTTTAGTCAAAAGTTGATTTAGTCCCAAAAGGATAATTGTGAAATTTGGTCAAGGGATCATACGAAAATCTAGCATGCACTTCACAAAATAAAAAAATATTGATGTCATTGTCTTATGTTGTAACATTTCTAAAAATATGAGAAATAAGAACATACATCCACATAACTATCGAATAAGAATAAATACACTGCTAACCTGACGAAGCTCACTGTAGATGTTTACTAGCTTGCATCCAAGGTTCAAAATATCTGAAATTAATGTTGAAGAGGGTTTTTTTTCTTCATCCAATATATGAACAGCCAAGAAAGAGAACATAATGAGCCACAACTTCACAAGATCATCATCAACAACCTTATATTCAATTTCACAAAAGTACCCCATTGCAGCAACAGCCTCCCTAGCAACCAAAGTTAGCATCTTTGTCCCTCTATCATCATCACCATCCATTTTCGATAACCAAACCTGATGTATTTTCCCGGAGATTGAAACAATTGTGTCATACAACTCTTTTAAGAAGTTATAATGAGCTCCTTCAGATGTATCCTCCGTGCGTATATATATCTTCTCTTGAATAAAACTCAATAGAGTCTCGTTCACCGACTTGAGCATGCCATGAGTTTCCAGCAATCTATCTTCTGAGACTTCTCCAAACTCAGAGAACTCCTTTTCTGAACACCTCTTACACTCAAGCAAAAGGGGTTTCATAAACTGTACAAATACCTCAAACAGTGGCTTACTTGTTTCTTTATATTCGCCAGAGGCCTCCCAACTTTTGGCCAAGGATTGATCACTTTTGAATGCCAACGAAGCTCCTTTTTGAGTCTTGGCACTTGTGATAAATAAGCGAAACAGGTATCCGAAACCCCACAGAGCCATTGCCTTCTTCTCTGTTATAATATTTCCTAACTTCTTAAAGAATTCTGTGTGTCCCTTAGGAGCCCAAGTCTTTTGCTCTGTATTCGAAACTCCTCAAGATAAAAAATCCACCAATATTGGCAGGATGAAACAGCCCATTAGATAAAACATCTTCCACCAACCTTAACAAGCTTCCAGCTTCTCCCCATTTTCTGTCTTTTATTCTTAAATGCAGTAGAACTAAAAGTTCCAACAATGGTTCGAGTAGGCCATCTACAAACTTAAAAAAAATGTTTGTAGGATCCTTATGGAACCTCAGAAAGTTCACAAAGTGCTCGAGAAGAAGGCATGACAATCTTGAGAGCACATCATCTGAAAGACCGAGCCCGTCATTTGCAGTTGACTTGCGAACAGCACCAATAATCTCAACAACACAAGGTTTCCACACATCCATGCTGGCATTGTAGAAAGCTCTGGCATTGAATGAGAGCATCAACTCGAAGCACTCCAGTACACTATCTAACAATTGCAACGCATAATTTGAATCATCAGCAGACTTCAAGACATGGGTAACAGATTTAAGAATACTTAACGAAACAGTAACCGATGAATTCTTCAAACAATACCTGAGAACAACCCAGCACCTGTAATCCAAAGGATGCCCCGAAAGATCCGAGCTTTTCTCCTTGGTAATTAACTTGGGCTGAACCCAATCACTGAGAAAAGAGGCTAAACGAGAGACTGAAACGGGATGTGGCCTGCGGTCTTTGCCGAGATCCACATCTGAGTTAACAAATTCGAATATAAGCTCAATTTTTCTGCATCAAATTCAAGCCCTAAATCAGATCAAGATAGTGTTGTACAAAAGAGAACAGAAAGGGTAGAAAGAGATCACCTTTGGTCGTCAAGATCGTTACTCTGAAGGGATAGGATCAGATCGAGGTTCGCCCAGGCAGAGCTAGGTTTGCTCTTCTTGGGGGCTGTAGATCCTTCTTTCTGCTGCTGCTGCTGCTGCTGCTGCTTGAGATTGCTCTCGTGTTGATAGAGATGGGATCGCTTTCGCTTCTCTTTGCTGTGGGATTCTGAGCGTTTAGGGTTCGAGGAATAGAAAGCCATGGAAGTTGAGGAGAAGACGGCGGGTTTTGGCTGGGCGAAGAAAAACCAAATGGTCCCCAGCAAGTTATTTCTGTGTATGCTTACGGGGCTGAGTCGAGAAGCGATGGGCTGAGTCGACGCCGCCGGCGCAGCGATGGAGGAATATTCAACCCCTCTCTATTCGTCTTCTCCAGCGTCCAATTTCAAGTCACGTGCTCTGCTCGTACGAAGAAGACCCTAAGGGCTTGTTCTTTTGAGGTGTTTTTGAGAGGGAATCCCGCAAATAACACTGTTGGGCGCACTGTAGCGCGAGAAAACCGACCTGTTTACTTCGTTCGTGTTCGTTTGGAGTTTCGGGAGATCGCAATTCCCAATCCCCGCTGGCAGCGCTCTTGGGCGATTCTCGCTTCTCCTCGAAACGACGGGAATTCGCTGCTTTTCTCGTCGTCTCGTGGGTCCCGGCGCCATACGCTCACCTCCCCTCGTTCCATTTTCGCCTCTCTTCCTCCGGGCTCAAACCCTACCTGTTTGCTTCGTGCTTGCTCCGTTCCTGTTTCGCCTCGCTTGGTCCGTGCTCAAACCCTAGCAACAAGAACGGCAAGCTCCATGGTGATCAAGTGGGTTGCAAGCGGTTCATCTATGGCATGATCTACGCTGAGGTGACCTTGACGCCATGGATCTGCTGTTGCTGAGCGTGGTTTCTTCTTCCCGTGGAAACTAGGGCTGCCGCCTATCAGCGCTTCTGATCTCGCGGGAGTGCCCTTGCCATTGGGATCTGCCAGTGTTTGGGGGTTTTGTCTGCTCGGCTTTGATTGATCCTTGCTGAGGTATACCTACAAGCAATTCTATGATTTTTTGGCTAATTTATGTGATGAACTAGGTTGCCATTTGCTGAGAGTAATTTCAATGATGCAAGCCAAAAATTTTGGCAACAGTATGAGCAGATAGGGTCTGTCAGCCAGGCCCAGGGGTAGAAAAAATTTCAGATTCATATGGCGATCCATTGTAACATGCCCATATCACCGTGCACGCAACAGTGAGCATATAGGGTCTGTCAACAGCAATCCTGCCTCCAATAATTTCAGTTTCACAGTAGATGCAAAATGTAAGCCGTTGATTTTGTGCATTCATGTATCATCAACCCTATGCAATCCTAGCAATGTGACCCAATTTTATGAAGGTGACCCATTTCAGAATTTGCCCTATGATGAAAGCCAAGAAATTAAATTGACACATGCGGAATGTGGTTGATAAGGTGTGTTCTTGATATGGTACGCTTGATAAATAACAAGAAATCATCAAAACACAGTATATTGGTGGGTTATTCTGAGGGCAGTATGGATTGTTGGTATTCAATGTAGTCAATCATGGCTAGGAACGGCATTGTTGGATGTTGATACATGGTGTACGAAATGTGATGGATATGTTTTGTGTGCGTTGAGCCCTATGATGATAAAAAACGGTTGGCGTGAGGGTTCCTTCAATATAAAAATGGGTGTTGGTATTTTGTTGGCCCTAAAATGGATTTGGAGTGTGTTATTATCAACTACATGCTAAAATGGATTTGATCTGTATTGGTTTTGGTGATATGTTTAATTTCAAGGTAAAAAAATCAACGTTTTTTGTTGTGTGGTTCATTGCTTGAAGGAGCAACCGCCAAGCCGACAAGATTTCAAGAAAATGAAATACATCAACTGTCTGAGGGCGTAAATAAATTGTTTCAAAGTGTTAAAATGGTATTTTGACATAGCCTCATTTTCTGGGGATTACAAAAGAGGATAAAATGGCCTTGGGTTTGCCTGACAATCTCTAGATGCTTACTGTATTGTGCATGGTGATATGTCAATGTTTCAAATGATTTCCATATGATTCTGAGTTTTTTGAGCCCCTTGGGTCTGTCTGACAGACTCTATATGTTCCATGTCTTGTGTGCAGGGTTATGTGTGCATGTTTCAATTGATTTCCTTATGAATCTGATATTTTCTCCCCCTTGGTTCTGTCTGACTTTCCATGTATGCTCACTGTCTTCTGTGCATGGTGATATGTTCATGTTTCATTTGATTTCCATATGAATATGATAACCCAAAAGAACACCCCTTGATATGCATATGGTGAAAAAGTGTGCCAGCGGGGCTTGGGAATCCCTTTCGACCGAAACCCCAATCGAACGGCCCACGATTTTATGTGTCGGTTTTCTCACGCTACAGTGCGCCCGACAGTGTTATTTGCGGGAATCCCTCTCAAAATAACGCAAAAGAACACGACATACCCTATATGCTCAATGTTTTTTTGCTTGTTGATAGGACCATATCTCATATTTGTTTCCATATGAGTCTGATATTTTGCTGTGGCCTTGGGCCTGTTTGCCATACCCTAACTGCTCGATGTTTTTGCTTTGGCTATACGTGATTATTTCAATTGAAATCCATATGAATCTGATATTTTTTTCCTAATTTGTGTGCACACTGTGTTCTGCTGTGTTGATATTCGTGTGTATAAGATGATATCCTTATGAATCTACATTTGTTTAGATGGATCACAATGATGAAATAGTGGCTGTTGAAACATGTTGCGCGGCCGTGGCGACGGTCGTTTTTTCTGACATACAATTTCTCCTATACTACGATGATGCTATGGGTACGCGAGTCCCTAGGGAGCATTCGGTTATGCGTGATCTGCATAGGAAATCGCATATGCGTAGAATCCTTCTAGGGAGTGAGAGTAGTTGTTTGCACTACTTACGAATGAGGACAGCTGCATTCATTAACCTGGCAGCATTAATCAGGGATAGGAATATTCTCAAAGACACTGTTCATGTGTCCATAGAGGAGTAGTTGGCAATGTTCCTTCATATCGTATGTCACAAGTCAAAGAATAGAGTCATGCAAATTGATTTCATCCGATCCGGGTCTACAGTCAGTCGTTACTTCAACCAAGTAATGCAAGCAGTGTGTGCATTGAGGGATATGTTCATGAGGCAAGCGCCAAATGAGACTCCTCCCGAGGTTGCCAATAATCCAAAGTGGTTTCCATATTTCAAGGTATGCGTGTATTCTTGTTTATGGCCCTTAAGACTTTATTTCGTGAATGTAAATGTAACATTTGCCTGCTTAAATACGATGTAGGATTGCATAGGGCTCATCGATGGGACACACATCGATGCCATGCTCCCAGCACATCTCGCACCCCGTTTTAGAGGTCGTAAGGGGGTGACACAAAATGTCCTTGCGGCAGTAACACCAAACAAAAGATTCACATACGTCATGGCTGTGTGGGAAGGATCCGCAAATGATTTTACGGTCCTTAAAGATGCCTTATCATTACCACCACCCACGGGTTGCGAGTGTATGAAGGTAATAGGAATACATAAATCTACTTGATATATTCGAATATTAAAGTGGTCGTTTGATGGTATAGTTGGTGTACGTTTCTGTGTGTAGGAAAATATTACCTGTGTGATGCGGGTTATACTACCATGCCGAGTTTCATATCTCCGTTCAGGGGCGTTAGGTACCATTTGAAGGACCATGCAGATCGAGTTCCGCGAAATCGCAAAGAACTGTTCAACCTGCGCCATTCTTCCTTAAGGACGAAGATCGAGTCTACCTTTGGTATCCTGAAGAACAAGTTCAAGATCTTGACATTCAAGCCCCACTATCCCTTCCCAAGCCAGGTTGACACAGTCCTTGCTTGCACGGTTCTGCGTAATTATATCCAGATACAAGATCCGCATGACCCGCATCTCCTAGATGATGGTGTTGGGATCGAGGAAGACGGTGATGTTATAAACGAGCAAGATGATTCGATTATGGATATGTCACAACAATTGCCATTACATGAACAAACCCAACAAAGGGACCAGTGGAAAATGCGGAGGGATATAATTGCATGGGATATGTGGGTTGACTATTGTAAAATTCATAATAATGGGAACACAAGTGAACATGGCATGTGAGGTGTTTGTTATGTTTTATTTATGGGTGTGGCATGCAAGGATGTGGACTCAATAACACTTTATGTTTTATTTATGTGTTTGACGTGTATGTTTGTGGCCTCATTACATTAATTATGTGTTAGTTATGGGTATGGCATGCAACGACATTTTCATATAATGTCACCAATTGAAGTTTAAATATGCTCTATTAAATTTTCATTTTGCCTTTGATATTTGCATTTGTTCTATTATTGCAGTCATGTTTGGGAATCCGAACCAAGGGCGTATGAATGACCGGACAAATCCTAACCGAAGTTGGAGTGAGAATACGTTGTTGCGACTGATGGCGCGTAGGGTGGGTGACGTCCACTACCCAACGCAAGGCTTGCAAGGTGGAGGGACAAGTATGCCCTATAAAAACTACCCGCAATATAGCATGCCAATGCAAATTCCTTCTCCCCCTATATACATGCATATGCTACAAGGGGGGAGATGGGGGAAGGAATGGGAAACACACATTATTTTACCCCGTCTCCCCCTATGGGTATCCACATGACTTCATCGCCCAGCGGGAATGACTCGATGAGGAGGGGAAGTGACTCATCGCGGAAGTCGAGTCGCCGCGATGATTCGGAGGAGCCTTCGGTGGAAAGCCCAAGGAAAAAGACTAAGTCCCCTGTGAACAAAGTGTGGCCGTGGGAGCACGATTTGGAACTTATCCCTTACCTTGCGGAGCAAGTAGATGAAGGAAATAAAGGCGATAAGTCGTTCAAACTTACTGCCTTCAACTCCGCAGCGGCCCACATCAATGCATTATTTCAAACAACATATACCGGGCTAAATGTCAAGAACCACTATAAAACCCTCCGGACTCGTCTCGCCGAAGTGAATGAATGCTTGGCCATTAGTGGCGCGGGATGGTGTGATGTTACCAAGATGATTACAATGGCGCCGGAATCTTATGGCCCGTGGGCAGCGGTAAGAATTCCAATTTTATACATAAGTAGAAATCATCTTCATATGTATTTTAAATACCGTACAATAAAATGCTCCAATGTGTGTGTGCAGGCCAATCCTAAAAAGATTCAATATGTGAATCACCCCATTCCGTGGCTTGAGAACCTTAGGAAAATCGTAGGAGACGATGTGGCAAGGGGGGGAACATAGGAAGGATGTGTTCCAAAGCTTTGGAGGTCCATACCTGGATGGTGAAGGGGATCATGAAGCGAATTATCAGCAAGAGCATGATTCGATGGTCGCTGAGGGACCCCCGTACATCCCCCCGGGTTCATCGGGGGTATCTACTCCACCTGGGCCTTCCCCTCGTACACCTCAATCTGTGGGGAAGAAGACAAACCGTCGCCAACGCCTACCAGAGGTTTATGACATTATGGAGAAAATGGTTAAATCAGTGGACAAAGTAGGTATGGCCGTTGACCATGTCGCTGAAGCTTTAAAGAACTCATGGCAAAAGGATTTGGGTTCGTGTATTTTTTCCCACTCAGAGTATCCGCTGGAGATGTTGACGAAGGTGTACGACCATCTCGCCGATGAAGAGCCAAGGGGGTGGAAGTTTCTTGGGATGCCTCCAGCGGCCATGGATATGAAGATAAAGCTCATCATCGCGGAGCTTGATAAGAAGCGTGATGACGGATACGAAGATGAAGGGTGGGCTAATGAGAGTATTAACTAATTGATACCTTGTGTGTGATGAAGACAATGGTGCTTTTTGTATTATGTAGATACTGTAGTATGACTAGGTAAAGGGCTTTTTGTGCTTGGGTCTGTTTGACATATACTATATGATGCCATGTTGTTTTGTGCCCTACTGGATGTTTGAAATACCCTAGATGCTCACTGTTTTGTACATGAAGATATGAGCGTGTTTGCAATACCCTAGGTACAGGAACAACTGAATCTGAATTATGGGAATGTTACAATGGATTGACATATGAATCTGAAATTTTTTCTCCCCTTGTTCCTTGCTGACAGACCCTATATGCTCATGTGTGTGGTTTTTTTTAAATATGGGCATGTTACAATGGAGTGCCATATGAATCTGAAATTTTTTCTCCCCTTGTTCCTTGCTGACAGACCCTATATGCTTATGGTTGTGGTTTTTTTTAATATATGGGAATGTTACAATGGATTGACATATGAATCTGAAATTTTTTCTCCCCTTGTTCCTTGCTTACAGACCCTATATGCTCATGTGTGTGGTTTTTTTTTAAATATGGGCATGTTACAATGGAGTCCCATATGAATCTGAAATTTTTTCTCCCCTTGTTCCTTGCTGACAGACCCTATATGCTCATGGTTGTGGTTTTTTTTAATATATGGGAATGTTACAATGGATTGACATATGAATCTGAAATTTTTTCTCCCCTTGTTCCTTGCTGACAGACCCTATATGCTCATGTGTTTGGTTTTTTTTAAATATAGGCATGTTACAATGGAGTGCCATATGAATCTGAAAGTTTTTCTCCCCTTGTTCCTTGCTGACAGCCCCTATATGCTCATGTTTGTGGTTTTTTTAATATATGGGAATGTTACAATGGATTGACATATGAATCTGAAATTTTTTTCTCCCCTTGGTCCTTGCTGACAGACCCTCTATGCTCATTCTGTGGTTTTCAGTTTGATATGGGTATGTGACAATGGATTTGCATCTGACTCTGAATTTTTTTCTCCCCTTGGTCCTTTCCTGACAGACCATATATGCAAAAAGTGTGGGGTTTTCATTTTTATATGGCAATGTTACAATGGAGTGACATATGAATCTGACAAACCCTATATGCTCTGTGTGTTGAATTTTTTTATATATGGGCATGTTAAAATGGAGTGACATATGAATCTGAAATTTTTTCTCCCCTTGTTCCTTGCTGACAGACCCTATATGCTCATGTGTGTGGTTTTTTTATAAATGGGCATGTTACAATGGAGTGCCATATGAATCTGAAATTTTTTCTCCCCTTGGGTCCTTGCTGCCTGACCCTATTTGCTCATTGTGTGGTTTTCATTTTTCTATGGGAATGTTAAAATGGATTGACATATGAATCTGAAATTTTTTCTCCCCTTGGTCCTTGCTGATAGACCCTATATGCTCAGTATGTGGTTTTCAGTTTGATATGGGAATGTGACAATGGATTTGCATATGAATCTATGTTGTTTTGTTGTATTTTGTGTATGCAATGAATTTTTTCTCGTTCTTTTTCCTTCAAGACGTCGTCTCCATTGTCATCCTTCTTATACCATCATAGGTACGCCTTTCACTGTCAATTATCACATCATTTCCTTGTATCTTTTATATATCCATTACTAATGTGTGTATTTTTGCAGGGTCAAATGAGTGCAAGCTCTAACCCGTCAGAACGATCACACCCGCGGGATGAGTTGGAATGTGATCCAGCAGACTACCGGCTTTGCCACTGTGGCCTGAGGTGCCCAAGGCAGACTTCTTGGTCCCGGCGCGACCCTGGGCGGAGATATTGGACTTGTTCGTCGCGCGTCGAACATTGCAGATTCTACGAATGGAAGGACCTCGCTCACAATGCTTGGTCGCGCAACGTTATACTTCGTTTGAAGGATGCGAATGAAAGGGGGCAGATTTTGGATAGCTCTTCATGCACACTGTCGGATAGTAGGGTTTACGATCTAGAGGGGCAGGTGGGTACGGTAGTTGGCCAACTTGAGAGAAACACGGAGAAAATGAATAGGATTATCGTAGATATTGAAACAATTAAGTGTTTGTTGTTTTCTATATTAGGCCTAATTATTTTAATGTTGTTGGTTGTGTACACGAAGAATGTATGAATGGGATGTCGGATAACTTGTAATGATACCAATATGAAATTGTTATTTTTTGTATGAATGTGATATGTGCTTGTTTGGTTTGATATCCATATGAATCTGAAATTTTTCCTGCCATTGGGTCTGTCTTTCATACTCTATATGATCATTGTCTTGTGTATGGTGATATGTTTTTGTTTCAATTGGTTTCCATATGATTCTTACATTTTTTCTCCCCTTGGTTATGCCTGCCAGACTCTATATGCTCCCTGTTTTTTGCATGGTGATATGTGCATGTTTCAATTGATCTCCATGGGGGGTGAAATTAACCTATTCTCACCTCTCCCTACCACATTCCACATTTCCACTTTCCACTCCCAACTTTCCCAAACTCAAAAGAACACAAAAAAGTTTAATGGGACCCACCTAACTTTTCCTCTACCAATTCCTCTCAACTTCCCCCCCCCCAAAGAACACAAAACCCCTTTTCTCTCTCTCTTCTAAATTCCTTTTCCTCCCAACTTTCCCTCCCCTACTTCCACTCAAAAGAACAAGCCCTAATTTTCCTAGGATTGGGCCAGGAATAAGGTGCTACTTTTGGGTATGATTAATGGGCATATAAGGGCCTGTTTCTTTGCGAGGATAGGGCCCGAGAATCCCACGTTTTTCGACTGTTCCCCGTCGCTTCGGTAACTGTTCACTCTTTTCTCTCTTCGACTTTCCCTTCGCCTGTTTCTTTGCAGAGAAATCTCCTCGCGATTCCACGGCCCTCTCTCTCCGACGTGTCGCCGGACTTTCCACCTTGCGAAATCCCCGGAAATTGTGGGGATTGCAGGCAAATCTCCTCCCTGTGGGCCCCGCTGTGTTCCGCTCACCCCTATTCCATGGCGCGGGAGGCAACGGCTTATTGAAAACCCTAGATCCGGCGGCGACGCGGCTGATCTGGGTTGCCTAGGTTTCCAAAAGTGTTTCTCTGTGCCTAGGGTTGATCGTTGTTGCTGAGGGTGTGCCAAGCTTTGCTCCGGGCAACGGCGGCGAAGCTCTGTGCAGAACCCTAGCTCATCGGTGAGGGGCGAGGTGATTTCTGAACGATTTCTTGCGCGAAGGTATATTTTCTGCAGCCCTAAGCTAATTTTTTTTTGTTTTTGACTTGATGCACTTGCTGAATTTGGTTTTTGAAATGCTCGGATGTTATGAATGATTGCATGTCGATAGTGATACGAAAATCTGAGGTTTGATCTACCCGCTGACGTGAGGAAAATGGGATTATATGTTGTTGATGGTTTGAGGGATTTGATGCTAGGGTTGCGGAATTTTGTGATATTGCCCCCACTCGCTTCGATGATTATTTGATTTTATGAGTTTGTGATTTGGTGGGTGATGCACATTGGTGATGTTATTGTGGGAATTCTAACCCATTTGATTCGATGAAATTCTGTTGTTTATGATGCTGGCAATATGTGCTTGATGCTATTTACTGATGACCACTTACAACATAATTGAATTAACTAAATCCTAATAATCCACGCAAAGAAACAGTCCCTTAGGTGTGCAATAATCCAAAAAGCCCAATGAAGAAAAATTAAAATATGAAGTTGGACTGAGAGGATGGGATAAAGTCATATATGCTAGATGGCGTGCTTGACGGTTCCGTGTAATACCATTTTCGTGCAACCGACGGATTGATATTATTCTGAAGTGAAAGGTTTATGTTTTGAAATATTAAAAAAGCCTCGTTTTCAATATAAAATAAGAAATTTTTTGGAGTTATTTTTTGGGCATGTCTAATTATTTCAGAATCGTTTTTTGTTGTGGGGATTGGGTCATTGAGGAATTATCTGATTGTTTGGGAGTATTATTTGGGGATTTGTATCATATTTTTTGGGATTGGGTAATTGATGAATTAAGTGTTTGTTGGTGGAAGTATATGGGGCTGTGTATCAATTTTTTTGGCATGGCTACTTGAGTCATGTTGGGTGATTGATGTTATTATGTTTGGCTAATTTTAAATTTTTTTGGTGCATGGCACCTAGGTACTTGTTGATGTTATGGAATGGGATGAGAATGGATAAACGTTGAATAATTTTTGGGGATGGGGTCATTGAAGAATTATGTGTTTTTTGGTGGTAGTATTTGGGGCTTTGTATCACTTTTTTTGGCATGTCTATTTGTGTCATTTTGGGTTCTTGATGTTATTATGTTTGGCTAATTTTAACACTTTTGGGGGCCAAGCACCTAGCCACTTGTTGATGTTATGGAATGGGATGAAAAAGGATAAATGTTTGTTTAAGACTTTTTTGAGATTGGGTCATAGATTTTTTATGTGTTTTTATGGTGGTATTATATGGGGCTTTGTCTCAGAATTTTTTGGCTTGTCTCCTTCTGTCATTTTGGGTTTTTCCGTTTGTTTTGTTTGACTCATTTTATCAATTTCTGGTGCATGGCACCTAGATCCTTGTTGCTGTTTTGGTTTGTTTTGGGAATGTATCCTTGTTGCACAAATGGTGTTAACATGCAGGAGCAACTGCAACACAACCAGCTGTGTGACTATGATTACAAATTTTATCTGAGGGCCAATGATTTGGAGTTGCACAATTTTATATGGAACATGTTATTCATATGGAGTATGTTATGGAAATAATTAACATTAAATATATGTGTTCTTCAATTAAGGGTGACATGGATACACAAGGAGACCATGCCGGATGTGAGTTATGTACCGCCGCCGCAGCTGCAATAATGTTTGTCGTACTAGCCTTACAAATGAACAATTCCGCTAGGCGCGAACCTATGCCCAGAGAGCCCTCAGCTATGCGGGATCTGCATAGAAAATTCCACATGCGGAGAATTTTGTGGGGATCTAAAAGTAGCTGTTTGCACTACCTACAAATGCGTAGACATGCTTTCATGAATCTTGCAGCATTAATGCGCCAGCGTGATCTTCTCAAGGACACTATTCATGTATCCGTAGAGGAGCAGGTGGCCATGTTCCTGCATATGGTAGGGCACAAGTCAAAGAATAGAGTAATGCAAGTGGATTTCATAAGGGACGGGGGGACAGTTAACCGTTATTTTAACAAAGTGATGGCGCGACTTTGTGCACTTCGGGATATGTTCGTGAAGCAAACTCCCAATGAGACGCCGCCTGAGATAGTCAATAATCCAAATTGGTTCCCATATTTTAAGGTATGTGTGAATATATGTATAAGTGGTAGTATAAAATTGGATGTATTTGGAATTGCACATTGGTCTCATTTAATATGTTGTAGGACTGCATCGGGCTCATTGATGGGACGCACATAGATGCCATGCTACCAGCAAGGCTCGTACCCCGCTTTAGAGGGCGAAAGGGGGTGACGCAAAATGTTCTTACAGCTGTTACTCCAAACAAACGATTCACATATGTACTGGCCGGGTGGGAAGGATCCGCAAATGATTTTACGGTCCTAAAAGATGCATTGTCTTTACCCCCCCTGGGGCTGCGAGTGTATGAAGGTAATATGTAAAAATTTACATATAAATTAGTATTACGTATCTCAGACAGCGTCTGAACACAAAATTGGTCGCCTTTGTATGAATGTAGGAAAATATTACCTTTGCGATGCTGGATATACGACAATGCCAGGATTCATATCTCCATACAGTGGAGTTAGATACCATTTGAAGGACCACACTGATCGAGTTCCTCGAAATCGACGAGAGCTATTCAACCTATGCCATTCTACATTAAGATCAAAGATCGAGTCCACTTTTGGTATCCTAAAGAACAAGTTTAAAATATTGACATCCAAACCTCACTACCCATTCAAGAGCCAGGTCGCTACCGTACTGTCGTGCACTGTTTTGCATAATTACATCCAGATTGCAGATCCTCATGACCCCCAACTAACTGAAGAAGGTGATGGGGTGGAGGAGGAAGTTGAGGGTAGCGATGAGAGGGATACCGATGTTATTGATCTATCCTAACAGGGGACCGTTCGTGAACAAACCGAACAACGGGATCGTTGGAAAATGCGGAGGGAGCAGATACTTGGGATATGTGGGTGGACTACTATAACATTAATAATAACGGGAACACAGTAGAGCATGGCCTATGAGGGGGTCGTACTATTTGTGTACCTAGTCTGAACAATTTGTCAATGTTCCTTTCTTATTGCATGACGTTTGGTGTGTTCAGTATGACAATATTTTCATGCTTTGGCTGATCATTTTAATCATTTACATTTTTGTATTTTTTTCACCATTCGTTATCATGTCAATGATGTTTACTGTCAAATTATGCGTTTTAATTATCATAATATTGATGATGTAGGGATGGATGGATCTAAAAAATCAGGGCATGGGGGCGAGCCCTCCCCGGATGGGAGTGATCCAATGCATCAATTATATGAAAATCTATATGGGACACAACGTGGAGATGCCGAGAGGAGGGTGGAACCCCTTCTCAACCGTCCAATTCCCATGCGGGTTCCACCTAACCCCTACCAAATGCTTGGATACCAATCTGGTGGGCATGGAATGCCATATCAACCTTATGGAAATTTCACCTTGCCAATGCAAATGCCAATGTCTCCTCCAATGCAAATGTCCATGTCTCCTCCAATGCAAATGCCCATGTCTCCTCCATTGCAAATGCCCATGTCTATGCCCTCACATAGTGGCCATGGGTATATGCATATGCTACAAGGGGGAGACATACCCAATTTCAGACCCCCTCCTCGCATGGTGCATTCGTGATGCCAACGCCACAAAGTGGAAATGAAAGAACTCCCGGCAGTGACTCCTCGAGGAAGTCGAGCCGGCGTAGTGAGGATGCCGAGGGGTCTGTATCAAGTCCAAGCAAAAAGCTGAATCAGCCTTCCTCTTCTTCACAACATAACAAACTATGGAAGCCCGAGCACGATGCCACCCTTATTCCATTGCTAGCAAAACTTGCACAGCAGGCCCTTGAGGTCGATAAGACCTTTAAAGGGGCCGCCTTCAATGCTGCGGCAGCTGAAATCAATAAATCTCATGGGACGTTGTTCACAAGTGGTAATGTGAAAAACCACATGAAAGCATTGAAGACACGTCTCAAGGATGTGTACGAGTGCATGGAAATGAGCGGGGCGGGCTGGGATGTTGAGAAGAAGATGATTCATCTGGATCCGGAAATTTATGAAATGTGGGCGGCGGTAAATACTTCTATCTTCTACATAGGCTAGGTGCTAGTACATAAATTATAGATATGAATGGTATATTCATTTATGCTTTGCTAATCGTTCAGGCAAACCCTCGGAAGCGTGCATATGTGAACCATCCAATGCCATTTGAAGATCTGGTTGTCATCATTGGGGATGACGCTGCACGGGGGGATATGTCATGTTCCTTGTACGATAGCTTTGCATGCCCATTTTCTGGAGGGGAAGGTGAGCCCGTCACGCCTGATCCTACACATATTCGTACTCCACCCCACCATGTCCCTGAGGACATACCCACACATGCGTCGACAGGAGAGTGTCCATATGGGGGGCCAAGAAATGCTACCCCACCATCGCTGGGGAAGAAGAAACAGCAGCGCCGCGCTGTGAGGGAAGACCCTGATGTAATGCGGGATATTGCCTGCAACGTGAAAGAGGTCGCTGAGGCTATTAGGAGTGCACACTCCTAGCCCCACTGGACTGAAACTCTTGCACATAGTGTGTACGCGTTTACGGAGTACCCTCACCACCTCCTGTTGAAGTTGTTTAAAGATCTTAGCATGAATGAGCTGGCGGGGCGTCAATTTTTGGCCGTGCCACATCCGAGTCGAAAGCTTATCCTTGACGATTTAGTGGCAGAAATGAAAAGGGACTTTCGGGACGCTGGTTATGGAAGCGGAGATGGCGTCGGAAAGATATGAGTATGGGTAGGCCATAAGGTATTTTGGTTGAGTGGGGATTAGTGGTCATTGGGGTTGAGGATGTTTTGTATGGGTAAGTATGAAACATATTGGCATGTCTCATTGCTGCATTTTTTGTGGCATGTCTCCTAGATGCTGTTTGTGTGTTAATGTGATACATGTGGTGTAGGCTAATGGTTGCAGGGTATGGGGCATGTCTCCTTTATGCTGGGTGTCTTGATATGAAACATATTTGCAATGCTCTATGGTTCAATTTTTTGGTTCATGTCTCAATTTTGATGATTTGGCTGCTAGGTTCAGATTTTGGTATATTTTCTCCTTGTTGCAGGTTGTGATAATATGAAACATAAGTGGATGGCTCCTATTTTCAGTTTTGGTTTATGGCTCCTTGTAGATATTTCCCTATAGCCCAATGATGACGATGGTTACATGATCTCTTTGTCCCTTGGATATGGAAAAAATAGGTGGATATAGGCTTGATGGTTCCACTATCTCTGCATATGTGATGGAGCAACTGCTTATGCCCACCATGATTTATTGATAACTTAACTTTCTTCCCGAGGGCTTATAACTCACATTTGTTTCTCAATGTGCACAGCAGCACCAATGTGCAATGCCCCAAAAAAAATTGAAACTGGGAAAAAAATCACATATGTTTCAGCCCTATGATGAAGAACATATATTGATCACTTTGTCCCTCGGTTAAGAAGAAAAATTTGTATGAGGTGTGAAGGTTCATTCATAATGAGCAACCGCCTAATACATAATGAATGCTTAAAAACATGTTAACCTGAGGGCTTAGAAACATATGTGATTTTTACCCAGTTTCAATTTTTGTTGGGTCATTGCACATGGTTGCAGCTGTGCACTTTGAGATACAAATGTGATTTTTATTCAATTTCAATATATGTTGGGTCATTGCACATTGGTGCAGCTGTGCACTGTGAGACACATATGTGATTTTTGCCCATTTTCAATTTTTTGTTGGGCCATTGCACATTGGTGCAGCTGTGCACTTTGAGATACATGTGTGAGTTTTGGCTCTCATTCATTTTTTGTAGGGTCATTGCACATTGGTGCAGCTGTGCACTTTGAGATACTTAGGTGAATTTTGCCTCTCATTCAATTTTTTTTGGGTCATTGCACTTTGGTCCAGCTGTGCACAGTGAGGTACATATGTGATTTTTGCCAATGTTCAAATTTTTTTGTGTCATTTCACATTGGTGCAGCTGTGCACTTTGAGACACATATGGGGTTTTTGCCTCTAATTCAAATTTATTTTGGGCCATTTCACATTGGTGCAGCTGTGCACAATGAGATACATTTGTGCTTTTTCCCCAGTTTCAAATTTTAGTTGGGTCATTCCACATTGCTGTAGCTATGCACTTTGAGGTACATATGTGATTTTTGCCCATTTTCAAAATTTTTTGGGTCATTGCACATTGGTGGAGCTGTGCATAGTGAGATACATATGTGATTTTTCCCCAGTTTCTACTTTTTGTTGGGTCATTGCACATTGGTGCAGCTGTGGACTTTGAGATACATGTGTGAGTTTTGCCTCTCTTTCATTTTTTGTAGGGTCATTGCACATTGGTGCAGCTGTGCACTTTGAGATACTTACGTGAATTTTGCCTCTCTTTCAATTTTTATTGGGTCATTGCACATTGGTGCAGCTGTGCACAGTGAGGTACATATGTGATTTATGCCCATTTTCAATATTTTTTGGGTCATTGCACATTGGTGCAGCTGTGCACTGTGAGATACATATGTGATTTTTGACCATTTTCAATTTTTTTTGGGCCATTGCACATTGGTGCAGCTGTGCACTTTGAGATACATGTGTGAGTTTTGCCTATAATTCATTTTTTGGGCTCATTGCACATTGGTGCAGCTGTGCACTTTGAGATACTTAGGTGAATTTTGCCTCTCATTCAATTTTTGTTGGGTCATTGCACTTTGGTCCAGCTGTGCATAGTGAGGTACATATGTGATTTTTGCCCATGTTCAAATTTTTTTGTGTCATTGCACATTGTTGCAGCAGTGCACTTTGAGATACATATGAGCTTTTTGCCTCTAATTCAAATTTATTTTGGGACATTTCACATTGGTGCAGCTGTGCACAGTGAGATACATTTGTGCTTTTTCCCCAGTTTCAAATTTTTTTTGGGTCATTGCACATTGGTGCAGCAGTTCACTTTGAGGTACATATGTGATTTTTGCCCATTTTCATTTTTTGGGCCATTGCACATTGGTGGAGCTGTGCACAGTGAGATACATATGTGATATTTCCCCAGTTTCTACTTTTTGTTGGGTCATTGCACTTTGGTGCAGCTGTGCACTTTGAGATACATATGTGATTTTTGCCCATTTTCAATTTTTTATGTCATTTAACATTGGTGCTGCTGTGCACTTTGAGATACATATGTCATTTTTGCCTCTCATTTATTATTTGTTGGGCCATTGCACATTGGTGCAGCTGTGCACTTTGAGATACATTTGTGATTTTTACCCATTTTCAATTTTTTGTTGGCCTTTGCACATTGCTGCAGCTGTGCACAGTGACATACATATGTGATTTTTGCCCATTTTCAATTTTTTTTGGGTGATTTCACTTTGGTGAAGCTGTGCACAATGAGATACATATGTGATTTTGCCCTAGTTTCAACTTTTTTTGTCTCATTGCACACTGGTTCAGCTGTGCACTTTGAGAAACATATGTGATTTTTACCCAGTTTCAATTTCTGTTGTGGCTTTGCACAGTGGCTGATCCTAGCCCAATGATGAAGATAATTCGCTGATCCCCTTGTCCCGAGGGTATGAAAAAATAGGTGGTTATCGGCTTGATGGTTCCATACACAATGAGGGGGAGAGATGTGATGGTGCAACTGCTTATGTCCACCATGATTTATTGAAAAATTAACTTTCAACCTGAGGGCTTATGTATAACATAAACACAAAACATCAACAAGGAGCCATGACCCAAAAACTGACCCTATGAGCCATTCACATATGTTTCAGCCCGCTGATGATGAACATATATATACCGATGATGATGCCACCTGTTCTTTAATCATGCTTTAACTTTGTGTCGTTTGGGTTTTTGCGGTCTCTTTGTTACGTTATTTCCTTTTATCGTTTACTTATGATTTAAGCCAGATGCTGTCATCTTTCACGGGTGTTGTTACTGGTCATAGGTACGCTTCTTCAACCATTTGTCATCTAAAAATTATATCTCTATAAATCCGTATTCATGCTAACATTTTTTATTTCATGCAAGGTTAAAATGAGCACCGGTTCCAGCTCTTCTATTCAATCCAGACCCAGATTTGCTGCAGGTGGTGAGTTGGCGGCTGATGATGATGACTGCAAGTTTTGCTACTGTCGGCTCAGGGTTGCCAGGTGGACTTCATGGACCCGAAAAAATCCCGACAGGCGCTTTTGGAGCTGTCCATCCCACGTGAATGGATGCAACTTCTACGAATGAAAGGATCCACCACACTCCGACTGGTCCACCTATGTGATACTGCAGTTGCTGGATGAGATTGAAAGAGGCCCCACCAATGCTGCCTCTTCCACTTCGTTCTCTGATCGGAGGCTTTTAGAGATAGAGGGTCGTTGGCCACGCTCGTGGGGCGATTTGAGCGGACCACGGTGAGAATGGACACCGTGAAGTTGGTTATGTTTACGCTCCTAGGTTTGATGTTAGTTGTGTTATTGTTGATTATACACAAGAGTGGTTGATGTTAGGTTGGGTACATTGTAACACTTTATATTTTTTGGATGTTTGTTATGCACACTGACACTGTATTATGGTTACTATATGTATTTTGTACATGCTGGGTTCATGTGTTATGTTAAATAGGATTGTGATTTCTGTTGTATGCTGTCTCAGCAAATCAGTTGTACTTTTTACAATTTATGAATGTTGGAAATGCAAGGGATAAGTTGTTCGGGTGCTTGCTTTGTGGGTATTGGCTTCGTTTATATTTAATAGCCCAGAAATGAAATTAATTAATTCTTTTTTTATTACATTCGGTATTTTAATATTTATTTTTGATACCCGTGATTTAATTATGCGTATTTAATAGATATTTACTTAATATTTAATATTTAGTTAACAAATATTTATTAGTTTAGTTAATTAAATGACTTTTCTACTTCATATTTCCATCGGAGGTTATTCTCACCTCATAACACCTTAACCAAATCCCAACAATCCTCATCCAACAATCCCAAACACACTTTAACACAAAGAAACACAAAACTTTACTATGGGCCCCACAAACAAATCCCAAAACAACTTTCCCACCTACTTTCCTCTAAAAGAAAGACAAAACTCTATTTCTCTCTCCTCAGGAATCCACCATGGATTTACTATTCACAACAGTAAATTCCAATCCACTTTCATCCAAAGAAACAAGCCCTAAATTACTGGGCCAGGACCCATCCATCCGCCTGGGGTACGATTCTGTATGTTAGGCTGCGTAAATGGCATTTGGTACAAGCACCTCAATACTTGAGGTGCATATAGGATTCAGTGTAAATTTTGGTTATTTTTGGTAAAAACATGAGAAGATGTGACTCAATGATATGATATAATTACTTTTATGGAAAAAGCAAGTACATACATCTCAAAGTACTGAGGTATAAGTAGGTGTTCTCGCGTAAATTTGAGTCCAAAGTTAAAGTTGAGGTCAAAAGTAGGGATGGCAACCAGACGGGCCGGCTCGGACTTTTGTATGCCCAGTCCTAATCATACTTGACATCCGACTAAACTCAGAATTAGGTTTCTAAGATCGGGCTTTAGAAATATTAGCTCGGTTGGGCCTTTTTTCATCCACATCAGATATCTAGATATCTTCTTCAATATCTTTGTTTGAAGATGAGGTCCATCGGTAAGCATATTTCAGTTCAACATGTATAACTTGACCAACATGTATAACCTGACCGAACAATCCAAATTTGAATGGGTTGCTTCAGGTTTGAAAATTTTGAATTCTGATTATCGAATCGAACCCATATTAGCCTTGTGTTTTATAATAAAAATGTCGCCCATATTTAAAACTTTAAAAGCCAAAATGTGGTGTGATGTGCTTTCTAAGGGAGACCACATGCCTTTATTTATAAGGAAACTAGTCATAACACGTGCCCGCGGGCACGGTACATTTAAGATTTTTCCTCGCGATGTTCCCCAAAAAATTATTTACACAGCCAAAATTGCGCGGAATAACAAATTAGCGTGAAAATATTTAGCGGCCCGGGCGCCTTCGATGCGGAACAACAAATTCGACGTATGCGCCTGATTGAACCGGAAAACACGTAAGGGAAGCGCGCCTTCCACTCCCAAGTGTAGGAGCGTCAATTCAATAAATGATATATATCTGGTGAGTCCGGTGTCGAACCACAGGGAAGAGTCGTTTGAAATCGCACGGTTGGTCAAAAAGGGCTGCGGGATGGCGAGAAATCGCCTGCTATATTTACTGTTTTTTTGGGAGAGGAGAGAATGGGAGAACGACTAGTGGGGGCCACCTACCAACCCTACACGCTATGGACAAGTGTTCGGGGGCTCAATCAAGCGAAGAGACGAGACTTGACATTCAACCAAACACTTGGCGTGTGGAATGGTGAAGGGTGTAGGAGGAGCTCTCCCGAGTTATTCCTCACTATGGAGTGAGGTCAACGCAGTGAGTAGTGGGCGACTAAGCTACTTGCCCAACATGGGTGGCGTGTTAGACCTACCAACGAGTGACGACCCGGGTTTGGGTTCGAATCACCTGCATGAACTCACAACCAAACACAAACTAAACCGCCCAAGCACGAAGTAAGCAATGAAAACATCCAAGCAATGAATCGAAAGCACAAACACCAAAGGTCAAGAGTAAAACATTAAAATAAGTCAATTATCTCTAAAATCATCCATTACATGAATAAACCCTAGATCTAAGTACAAAAGAGAGGGATCGGAATCACCGAGGTGTCACTCCCGAGCAACCACGATCATCTCCACCTTGAGCTCCTCCTTGCTCCGACGATGTACCCCAAAACTTAGCCCTAAGTTGAGAGAGGGGAAGAGTAGAATGATGGGAATAGAGTGGAGGAAAGCCCAAGAAATAAACCCAGCAATTAGGGTCTGGAAATAGCCCAAGCGGGTCGGATCCAAGCCTAAACCCGCAACTAATGCCCAAATCAGCAGAAAATTTCAGCAACGTCACCCTGTCTTGCGAAAATTCTAGAAAAATCATCCGACCTCGTAATGATGTGTTCCAGGAGGCGATTGAACCGTAACAAAGTGTACTGAAAAATATCACTAGGCCGGAATATACACTGGAATGATAGCAACATTCTGCACAAGAAGGGAATAGCAGAATTTCCTGTCACGCCCCGCTTCCCAAAAATGTGGAGTCGAGACGTGAGAAGGTCCGCACAAACTTGAAGCCGTGAAGCTCCAAGTCTGATAAGCGTATAAAGACACTTATTATGGCAAGTCCTTGCAAATGCGATACGAAACAAAGATAACAATAAGAAAATGAGACAATAAGCAATTTATTGAGTCCCTGAATATCCATAAATAAATTACAATATCACAGAAAAGCCACCAGGCTAAAGGAAAAAGAGTCTAAGGCCCAACATGGCCCACAAAGAATAACATACATACAAGGGTGCCACGCACCGACAACTAACATGAATCTTAAAACATAAAGGGAAACTCAACAAGTCACCGGTGTCCACAAGACTCCTCCTGAGCAAACACAACGCCCTCTGCAACAAGCTCTGACTCGGCAACTAACATGCGACACCCAAAGAGAAAGGGGCACATGTCAGCAAGTCTGGAAAGACTTGTGCAAGGAAACTAAAAGAAAGGCAACTAGCAACCTAGCAGTTATAGTATTAAGCAATGACATGGCAGTTAAGTATGATGCAACAGTTTAAAGGAGACGAGCATGCACAATGTAGCAAAAGCTACCAAATCACTAATCACTTATCATTTATCACTTATCACTATTAATCACTTAAACACTAGAGATTTCGCCTGCAGGCTGGAGTGGCGGATCAGGCCATCTCGTGCTCTGGTGACGCATATCTCTTACTCACTTAAACACTAGAGATTTCGCCTGCAGGCTGGAGTGGCGGATCAGGCCATCTCGTGCTCTGGTGACGCATATCTCTTACCCCACCCCTACGTGTATCGAGCATTTGCTCGCTTCTGGATCACGGGCCAGGAAGTGTATTTGGCATAGGGTTGTGCCCACGAAAAGTGGGTGCCTAGCCGGTATCCGAGCGTTGGGGTTTCCAACTACAGGGCTCGCTTCTGGAACGCGAGCCAGGATTATAATATTGTAGCGTGTGCTACACAATCACAATGATTTATCACTATGCAATGACATGAACAAATGATTGCGTACCGTTAATTGAATTTAAACGTGACAGGCAAAATGCAATGATATGAACATATTCGCGTACCGTTAATTTGAATTAAACATGGCAGTTAAGTATGCGTGAACAACAAGTTAAATGGGTTGGATTCTAGCTTCGTTGTCAAGCTAGATCATTTGAGGTGACGGATCTAGTTTCGTTGTCAAACTAGATCGAGTAGGCGTCTAGGCGGCTATCATTTCACCGTCTAGTCTCTTTTACGCTAAAGCAGAGTAATGGCCTAAAACATGGCCTAAATCCTAAGTGGCAAGTTTCACTTGCCTAGCACCGGGGATGACGACCACTTCGTCACACGGATGCTAATCTACGGGGAAATCGCTGTTTTTGGGGGACCAATCAACATACAACAAGAAATTATATTAGAGTTTCATAAAAATATAAATAGGTTAAGAAAACAACGGGGAATCGATTTCTTACCAAGAGGAGACGGAAGAAACACTCCGGGGAACCTTAGGATCAGATCTGGAAGCAAATGGAGAAGTTTGGGGAAACTAGGGTTTTGGGGGATTTGGGGATTTTGATGGGTTTTGGTGAGATTTTGGGGAAGATGAGAGGTAGATGGAGTGGATGGATGGAGTGGATGATGGATTTAGGGCTTGGAATGAAGGATTGGAGCTTGGAGGGAGATGGGGGCTTAGAGGGGAAGATTTTAGGGTTTTGGGTCGTGTTGGAGAAGAAGAGAATGATTGGGTTGGGTATAAATAGGTTGAGCTGGCGGCTGCCCAGAAATTAGGGTTTTAACACTGGTTAGTCGGTCAAAGAGCAACCACTGACCGACTAGTTTGGCAACTAGTCGGTCGGTCGACCAACGTAGACCGACTAAGTGCAAACAGTAACTCCTGAACGAAAATAGGATTTAGAGTTAGTCGGTCCATGAACAAATACTGACCGACTAGTTTAGCATCTAGTCGGTCGATGAACGTTCTTAGACCGACTAAGAGCAAACAGTAACTCCTGAGAAATTTAGAAAGCTAACTAGTCGGTCCAAGAAGGATTGACGACCGACTGGATCGACATCTAGTCGGTCGGTGCCCCTTCTTATACCGGCTAATGAGCACCAAAAGTTCCGATACGGAGCGCGGGGCCCCGGGATCGATTCCTAAGACTCCTAGGCTTGATCTAATAGTAAGATACGACCGTTATGAAGCCCGTCACAAATGACATACTTCGAAATCGACGATCCTAAGGAAGGAACGAGAAAATACGACGAATCGATCGAAAATGAAAGCTATGGCGACGAAACCACACATCCAAGGAGAAAATCCACCAAGCATATATTATAATATAAATAATCCAATTACACGAAAACCAGTCGTTACATCCTACCCACCTTAGAATAAAGTCCGTCCTCGGACTTTCTAACACATATATATAGTCGCTCTGGTAACTACCCTCAACCAATATCACATCATAAATTCAACCAAGTACTTTCATTTCGAGTGCTTATATATATATGCACTAGAAATGAAATATTACTACCACTACACACATATTTTCACGCACATAGTACACTCATACTTATTATAGTCAATCATTTTCATACACGTATTTCAATCACAAATATACATAGTCAATATATTTATACAACAATAAATACTTATTACTTACTATATTAAAAAAAATAACCAAGCCTCTCTTATTTGAAAATAATTTCACATTTATTTAGTCATTCAAATACATGCAAATATTTCACCATATTTCACCTCACATATATTCCTATAACTATATATTGGTATAGCCACCCACAATCGTGTGCGTAACACAACCAAGCACAAACAATTCAAACACCATACATGCATCATCCATCACTATTCACCACCACATACAATTATATCAACGTACATAGAGTATACCCACTCAAGCTTGAGGGAGACTCAAATCATAGCAGGACATTTATATGCGTAACACAGTAACCATACACATACCAATACCACTCCAAAGCATACACATCCATGTATCACATATTTTCACACCATATCCATCCATTTATAATTACCATATCAACACATCAACTACATTCAAGTTTAAGAGATGCAATAGTCGGGTATACCTCCTGATATACACGCATACGACATCTCATCAAACAAGTAGTACCAATCAAAATTATCATTCTGTTATCATACGTATATCACATCATACTCAAGCAGAAAATTACCTACGCACAACATACAAATGCCAACACCCATACCACTTTATACA
This sequence comes from Scilla litardierei, assembly GCA_030789695.1. NCBI lineage: Eukaryota > Viridiplantae > Streptophyta > Magnoliopsida > Asparagales > Asparagaceae > Scilla > Scilla litardierei. The sequence continues at coordinate 81,167,578 of CM061137.1, forward strand.
CACCACAAAATCAACACTACGACGACGTAACCACTTAACTAATGGGCCCACCAAACCATAACAAGGTTGACACAGGCAACGACGAGCTCTATGGCTAGACAATGGGAAAGAATTGAAACCAAAAGCGTAACGAATAGAAGGATCGAAAAGCATGAAAACGGTCGTGTAATGATGTTATGATGCTCCATTAGGACACATGGAAAATAGTGTAATTAACATATTCTAAAATACGAAAAGTTTGAAAACCGTCATACTTCAAAAGTTGGAGTCCCTTTTCGTATAAAAATATTTAGGGGTCGATAAACAAGTTGTTTGAAAACGAGTTTGAGACGAATATACGTAATAAGAGGAAAGTGGTTTATTGGCTTATATAAAATCATCCTGAGGAAAAAGGAAATCGTTTACTCGAACATTAAAACATAGGTCAGAAATGTTATGCGACAGCAACATAAAATTTTGGAAAAGTTTTGAGATTCGAAGATTGAAATCAGATCAAGTATAGCGTGGAGAGTTTAAGCGCATGCTAAAGGTTTTCCGAATCTTAAAACTGAAGAGAAATCCCAAATAAACCATATCGAAAATACTTTTAGAGAAATCCGGATTTGCCAACAAAATTGATTTATACAAGATCTTAATGTACGAGCAGACGAACGTGGTACCGATATACAAAATAATTGAAGTCATATCTCAGAAATTATCTTAAAAGTGTGTATGGTGAACGGAAAGATAATATCTTAGTAGTATGGAAAGAGAAAAGGATATTTAAACTCATCAAGTTAGTGTTAAAACTTTTAAACCGTTTTATGAAGGGTCTAAGTCAGGAATGATTTCGAAATAGTAACAAAAATTATTATTATTATCATTACTATTATTTTAATACAAAAATCTGAAATAAGGAAAATGTTGAGCATAAAATCGACTTGCTAAAAGCCGAAGTCCAAAGGGGCTTGAAAAGTTTATTAAAAATAAGCACGAAGTGTTTTCGAATAAAATTTTAATGGCACAAGTAAGAAAAGAAATTATGATTCGAGTTAGGAAAATAGAAATACGGTTCAGAATGAAATTTGTACATGAAAAGGAACAAGACATTTATATCGATACGAAGGTATATGCAGAAAATATTATAAACTTCTAATCTAAAAATCTCAACACAAGTTTCGATATTTTAAAACATAAATAATTTAAGTCGGCGAAGGAGCATGAAACCTTACAAATATCAAAAGCGTTTCGAATAAATTTAAACTTAACAAGTACGACGAACCAATAATTGATATATACAAAAATTAGTTGAAGTCCATTAAGTTTGGAAAAATACCCCTAAAGGTATGTAAGATAAGTGGTTAAAATGGATTTTTGTAGTTAGGAAAAAGGACGGTATATCGAACCATCAGGATAGTAATAAAGTTTAAAAATCGAAATGCGAAAGGTACATCGTTAGAAGAATAGTACAATATAGTAATTTTTAAAATTACGACCAAGAGTCTTCAAAATTCAAGAACGACTTTTAACTCCATCGAAATTTAGGGAGACATATTTAAAGAAGTTTAGAACAAAATTTAAATTGAGTGAAACTTCAAATAAGGGAAGCATTCGAAAATAACTTTGGAAGAATCAAGATTTGCAACGGAAAACATTTGAAAGATCAAGGATAATTGTAATGAGGTGGTCATGTGAATTGAGGACAAGGGAAGTGGTTACGGAAACGTAATTTTCCAAAAATCTGTCGTCGGGAAAATGTTTGAACATAACTTTGATTTGTTGAAAGCTGAAATCATCTGTGACTTGAAAAGTATATTAAGGGAGCGCGACGAGTCATTCGAATAACATAAATAAAAAAGGAAAGTTCATAAATCGAATTTGGAAAATAGAATTACGGCTCAGAATTAAATCGATTTATGAAAAGGGACAAGATATTCGAATAGGTATGAAAGGTATAGGCTGTAAAACATTATAAAACAGTAATCAAAATCTCGTCAAAACTTTCGAATTTCAAAAATTAATTTAAGTCAACGAAAGAGTACAAGATATAAGTATACATATAACAATTGAAATTCCATTTAGCTTGGAAAAGATTTTAAAGCATATATACTATGCGATTAAAATGGATCTCATAGTTAGGAAATGGTATATCGAATTTTTCCAAAATAGTATTGGAGTCTTTAAACCGAAATACGAAAATATAGACAAGAAAATGGTTACGAGATAGCAATTATAATTACAACCATTAGACTCCGAAATCTACAAGGGATTTTGACTCAATCGAAAAGTGAGAAATTCAAGTATATACGTAGCGGGTTTAAAACAAAATTTAAACTTAGCGAAAGACTTTTAATAAAGGGAAATTGAAATCATAACTTTGGAAAAATCAAGTTTTGCGAAAGAGGACATTTGAAAGTCAACGATTATCGAAATGTGGTGATCACGTGAATCGAGGCAAGGAATTGGTCGGATGATCAAAACATAAATACGCTTAGGTTTATGACTTAGGAAAATCCACGGAAATATCCTACGGTCAACCAGTTAAAGATTATGGAACTAAGCGCTAAGACTCCCTAAGGGCTAGACAGCGATGAAATGAGTTCAGCTTGGTCCGAAATCGATGAACCCAAGCGAACAGCCAAAGAATTCTAGAAGTCTATCCTAGTCAAAGCTAGACAGGAACCACTAAGGTAACTCTTAAGACAATCAAATCAATCACTAACATGGAGTCTAACTAACAATCAAGGATCCCTAACTAGCAAGCACACACTTCTAACTAAGTCTCACTATGGTCCTGACCTAATGGATTCCCTACCAAGCTGGGACAGATGCTCTAACACGCCTACCAGCCACATAAGACATAGGAACGCTAAAAACCTAGACTCCGGGCTTATAACTTGGATGTTCCAATTTATGTAATGGACATTCTATAATTATTATCGTTGTTCCGATAGTTCGCATTTGCAAATGGACCTGCATGGGCCACCACTAAAACCTGTCACGCCCCGCTTCCCAAAAATGTGGAGTCGAGACGTGAGAAGGTCCGCACAAACTTGAAGCCGTGAAGCTCCAAGTCTGATAAGCGTATAAAGACACTTATTATGGCAAGTCCTTGCAAATGCGATACGAAACAAAGATAACAATAAGAAAATGAGACAATAAGCAATTTATTGAGTCCCTGAATATCCATAAATAAATTACAATATCACAGAAAAGCCACCAGGCTAAAGGAAAAAGAGTCTAAGGCCCAACATGGCCCACAAAGAATAACATACATACAAGGGTGCCACGCACCGACAACTAACATGAATCTTAAAACATAAAGGGAAACTCAACAAGTCACCGGTGTCCATAAGACTCCTCCTGAGCAAACACAACGCCCTCTGCAACAAGCTCTGACTCGGCAACTAACATGCGACACCCAAAGAGAAAGGGGCACATGTCAGCAAGTCTGGAAAGACTTGTGCAAGGAAACTAAAAGAAAGGCAACTAGCAACCTAGCAGTTATAGTATTAAGCAATGACATGGCAGTTAAGTATGATGCAACAGTTTAAAGGAGACGAGCATGCACAATGTAGCAAAAGCTACCAAATCACTAATCACTTATCATTTATCACTTATCACTATTAATCACTTAAACACTAGAGATTTCGCCTGCAGGCTGGAGTGGCGGATCAGGCCATCTCGTGCTCTGGTGACGCATATCTCTTACTCACTTAAACACTAGAGATTTCGCCTGCAGGCTGGAGTGGCGGATCAGGCCATCTCGTGCTCTGGTGACGCATATCTCTTACCCCACCCCTACGTGTATCGAGCATTTGCTCGCTTCTGGATCACGGGCCAGGAAGTGTATTTGGCATAGGGTTGTGCCCACGAAAAGTGGGTGCCTAGCCGGTATCCGAGCGTTGGGGTTTCCAACTACAGGGCTAGCTTCTGGAACACGAGCCATGATTATAATATTGTAGCGTGTGCTACACAATCACAATGATTTATCACTATGCAATGACATGAACAAATGATTGCGTACCGTTAATTGAATTTAAACGTGACAGGCAAAATGCAATGATATGAACATATTCGCGTACCGTTAATTTGAATTAAACATGGCAGTTAAGTATGCGTGAACAACAAGTTAAATGGGTTGGATTCTAGCTTCGTTGTCAAGCTAGATCATTTGAGGTGACGGATCTAGTTTCGTTGTCAAACTAGATCGAGTAGGCGTCTAGGCGGCTATCATTTCACCGTCTAGTCTCTTTTACGCTAAAGCAGAGTAATGGCCTAAAACATGGCCTAAATCCTAAGTGGCAAGTTTCACTTGCCTAGCACCGGGGATGACGACCACTTCGTCACACGGATGCTAATCTACGGGGATACGCTGTTTTTGGGGGACCAATCAACATACAACAAGAAATTATATTAGGGTTTCATAAAAATATAAATAGGTTAAGAAAACAACGGGGAATCGATTTCTTACCAAGAGGAGACGGAAGAAACACTCCGGGGAACCTTAGGATCAGATCTGGAAGCAAATGGAGAAGTTTGGGGAAACTAGGGTTTTGGGGGATTTGGGGATTTTGATGGGTTTTGGTGAGATTTTGGGGAAGATGAGAGGTAGATGGAGTGGATGGATGGAGTGGATGATGGATTTAGGGCTTGGAATGAAGGATTGGAGCTTGGAGGGAGATGGGGGCTTAGAGGGGAAGATTTTAGGGTTTTGGGTCGTGTTGGAGAAGAAGAGAATGATTGGGTTGGGTATAAATAGGTTGAGCTGGCACTACTAAAAAAAGGACTTTTGCCAGCGTTTATTTTTACATTTCCCAACGTTTTTGAAGCGCTGACAAATGTTTTCCCAGCGTTTTATCAAACGCTGCAAAGACGTTGGGAAAAGTGGGCGTTGCTAAATGCTTTCCCAACGTTTTGATGAAACGTTGGGAAATGCCCACTTTTGCCAGCGTTTTCTTGAAACGTTTGGAAATGCCAAGACATTTCCCGGCGTTTGTTTGAAACGTTGGGAAATGCCCAAGACATTCCCCAGCGTTTTCTTAAAACGTTGGAAAATGCCAAGACATTCCCCAGCGTTTGCTTGAACCGTTGGAAAATGCCCAAGACATTCCCCGGCGTTTTCTTGAAACGTTGGAAAATGCCCAAGACATTCCCCGGCATTTGCCTGAAACGTTGGAAAATGCCCAAGACATTCCCCGACGTTTGCCTGAAACATTGGAAAATGCCCAAGACATTCTCCGACGTTTGCTTGAAACGTTGGGAAATTCCTAAGACATTCCCATGCGTTTTCTTGAAACGTTGGGAAATGCCCAAGACATTCCCGTCGTTTTCTTGAAACGTTGGAAAATGTGTTGGGTACAAATTAAATACAAATATATTTTAATAAAATGTCACTATTATGTTTCCTAAACGCAGAATTCAAAGAGTTAAGCGCTCACACATGCAACAACTTAGTTTCTTCGTGTAATTCCACATGAATAAATGAAATAACAATAGAACAAAATAAATGTAATTTCTCATTCTCCTCACCAACACGTTGAGGAACACGTAAGAGTTAAAAAGTTTAAATGCGTCTAAAAACATCAACAATTACAGGACAACTATGTTGAGTAGACCACAATCCTTGATTTACAATGCAAAGCCGAAGTTTTCGAAAAGAAAGCAAAGATCGCAATATTTGTCTTCGCTCCAAGTATTTGGCTCAAAGTCCTTATACTGGCAATGACCACAATCCTTCTTTTCACGTTTCCTTTTTTCATCTTTTTTGTTCTTCTCAGCTTCTACCTGCATAGGCATAGCATGTGTAAAATACTAAATATTGAAAAATATTTATTTCTTTATAAATTTGGATTGCCTTCTTATAGTCAGCTGGTATATTATATGGCAAAACACAATATTCCTTTCAAAATTGGTCCGTAATTATATGCAGATTTTAATGCAACTAACATCAATTTTATGTTTTAGGTCCAGAAATTTTAGAGCAAGCACCTTCCCAAAGTTTGATACCAGATAATGGCCAACTTTTAGCGCCTATGAGAATAATTACACCAAACATAATTCATTGTTCCAGAAAAAAGACCATATGCTACTTGTAAATGTTATAAAAACACATGGAGATAAAACTACAGTATCAGCAGGACTAAATTGCATAACTAGAACATAAAGGATAAGTTTTCAACTGAACCACAATATTCTTCCTTGTAGAACACAAAATACTATGAAATACTCAACCCCACTAATGATAGACTTATTGCCCAAAGAGAATTTATCCTTATTGCTCAGCAGGATTCTGCGGAGAGTGTAAAACATGATAAAGAAAATTTATTGCCCAAAGAATATGGAAAATGAAGTAAACATGAACAGGACCACAACAAAGAATTTGTCAGGCAGAAGTTTGAAGCTTTACTCACAGATTTCAAATGGCACATGGAGGGTAAGGAAAACAGAACTAATTGGAAGCTATTCTGCACCATGAAAATTGAGGTAGCAATCCCTGTTTCTAAATTACCATCTAACAAATGAGTAAAACACGAGTTGGCTTCATCAGCTTGAGATGGTTTCAAATCTTAGTGTCATCAAAACAGCTTACATTTTCAAATCTTGTTTAAAATTGCAAGAACAAGAGAGGAAGGGGGTAAAAGGTAAGCACCAATTAACTGAATCTTGTTAGAAAGCATTACATAGGATAGCGCAACAGTTCAACATATAATTCTATGTGTAACTTTATTGAACAAAGAAGCCAATATAGAATCCAATATCTTGCTTCATTACATTGGATAGCACAGCACATATAATTTGGAAGACACTTCTATACAATGTGAAACTGCTCCAAAGTGAACTTAGCAAACAAAATACATCATTGTTGAATTCGTTTCAGGTTTTCCTTAGAACAACACAAAATGTTGCAGAGAAAAAAATGTTAAACCATAGAAATACATGCTTGACATAATTAGTCATGAAAATGACCAACCAGAGGTAACCCATGGTAAACATATATATCACGAACTAAAGAAACTATCTGACAAGATCAAGGTTACTTACAATAGATTTCCATCAGCAAGGCATTTCCTACAAAGAACAAAAGGGTATGGTATAAGGAAAAATTCTTAAAAGTAAACTAACTAAATTGAAGTAATTAGACCAGTAGAAGGGAGACAATATTATAGTTAAGTGGCAGTAAATTATATAAATATATCACATTCGGAATTAAATTACAATATATAAGTGTTAATTCTTCCCATCAATAAAATCTTCGGTGTAAGAAATAACTAGTCACACGATAAAGATAGGCCAAGGAAGCATGTGGGAAGAGGCCAAGGAAGAGGTGGTTTACATGGTCAAAGCAGAAGACGAAGCAATGATATGGGGTGTCTGTTCATCACATTTTACTTATTGCGCTTCAGGCAAAAATTGTGCACATATATATTCTATAAGCAGAAATTGTGCTGTATATGTTATAAGCTGATCTATGATGTATATGCTATATATAAGCTGATTGAATTGTTGTATATGCTATAAGCTATATATAAACAGTAGTTGAGTATATTAATAACAAATGTGGCAGGAAGAATATAAAGATTGAATGTCGAGATGCTACACATGTACTTACATTAAAATATAAAAATTCTCTCTATAAAAGAAAGGTGAAAAATTGTTCAGCAAATAGACTTTGGTTTCAAAAAAGATTCACATAAAGAGTTTAAAACTAGCAGTAGTTTAGCAAATGATCTCATCTAGACAATAACTGGGAAAATTTGGGATTACTATATTTCTCCGGAGTCACTTCTTTATTTATGGACAGGAGACTTGTGCAAGTATTGATTTGATTAAAAAAATTACCAGTAGTAAGCATATTTCTCAATCCTATAGACATAAATAGACAAACTTCTGAAGAAAAATTGATAACCTTGTAAGATATATTACAACTGCAGTAGCGATGAAAGGCACCTGGGCTGAAGTTAATGGCTCAACTTGAATTTTCATGAATACTATAACATCATTGGTGAGATGAATACATACAACATTATCATGATCACTTAGCTATCAATATTCTCTGTTCGACTGAATTGCAGCACCCAACAACAAACCAAAGCCCACATCTCAACCAAAGCATGTTATCAGCAATGATATGGACAAGGCATAGACTGAAACTAGCAACAATTGGAATCACATCACATGAATCAATCAGTATCAATCTTCATGATTGTCTTCAAATTATTTGGAATGCCTATTGGTAACTTTCCTCACCTGCAACTCAAGCTGAGCCCAAATAAATTATAGTTACTGCCCAAACCAAAGGCATATAAGAAGGCTTCTCCGTGCAAGACATACTGCAAGATCTATGTCTTGCACAATGTTATATACCCTGTATAGGTAGCAAGACAACTTCTACTTAAACCATTTTACTGATTAATTTTAAAAAATATGATAATTAATTATTTAGTTAGTTCATAAGGTGATATGTAGGAAATATGCTGTCTTTTGGATGTCAGAATGGACATCAAAGCTCCTTGATAAGATGGTATACATATGAATAAAGGTTTTGGAAGCGAATGGGGAGAAAAGGGAAAAAGTTGGATACAAATAAGCATATTGAGGGGTTTACAGAGTTTTTGCAAGACAACTCCAAGGGATGAGACAATTGCAGTTAATAGATTACAGCCTATTAAAGAAATTATCATTATGTTCACAATTGTATCCATGAGTTGAACGAAGTCATTGTTGCATTATTCCATCTATGACAAGTTAACTAAACAACTGATCACAATTAACAACAAAAATTGGTATGCTCAGGCTATTGGTCCAGTCTGACTGCATAAACTTCTTACTGGTTAGTGTAATTCCAATAAATCAGTAAGCATACTGTTAAAGTTCTTCATAAACTTTTCGCAACATTAGAATATTTAGAAGGCATTAGTCATTAGCAAATTAAAAATTTGGAGATAAGCAGACGAAGCTTGTTGAGCCATAGCAAGTAAAATTTTACAATATGTGCACCAACAAGTGTCATCACTTTACACTAAGATATTTACCTGGGATATTTGCAACCGATGGCCTAAAACTTCAAGTGTAATGGCAGATGTGCTTGGAGAGTTCAACCTAAAAAACATCATTTATCATATACACAGAAATTTGAAGTAAGTAATTCTGTGTAGTGTTCTGCCAAAGTAGAAGTTTCACGACATTAAGATATTTAAAAGACTAAAATCATGATAAAGGTGTCTGCATGCAAAATAATGCTTCCACTTTCTATGTGATTTTTACATCGAGATATTGTTCTTTCTTTCTTGGCTTCTGCTCTAGGTATTTTGTGAATTATCTATGATCAGCCAGCTGCTGCTTATATACACACATATGCAATGTCATGGCCAAGTCTCAGACCCCCTTTTCCCCTTCGAGAACAAACAAAGAAGAAAAAGAAATATTTTCAGAAAATCTGGTTCTAAAGAATTAAAAAAACTATACATTAAATTTTCCTCGCTTACTCTTTGTTCTTTTTCAATATTGGAACTGCATATGCGCTTTACCTGTATCCTATCAAATTTCCTTTTCTCTCTGCTTGTTTAGCATTCTCTGTAAATATTTATTTCAATGACCTATAGCCTTAAAATGCTTCTATTTTTCATATGAGTCCTTCTAAGTGCAGCGTATTATTTTTACTACCTCCTTAAAAGTTTTGCTAAGAATTTAATTGTTTACTTAACTTTTGGAATTCTCTTTATTGAGACGTTCTTGAAGTTTAGTAGTACACTAGTATTTTTTTTGGGTAAAAAATTGGCCATATAAGCTTACTCATATTTCTAAGAACCGTAGGGCCAAAATGTGTTGCTGGAAGACAATTTTTTTGGAAGGAATTGCTTATTGGGAAAGTATTTGAGCTATTGGAGCTGGATGCCAATATGCTGCTATTGCTGATGCAGGGGAAGTGCTTGATGAGGTGGAAGAGGAACGTCGAGCTGCTGATAGGTCGGAGGACTCTGCTATGCACTCTACCGTAAGAAGATTCTGATCGACGTATGTATGCCTTCTATGTGATGCCTCTATGAGATAGGACTACGGATGTCAATGATGCTATTCTTTTGGATTGATGGTTATCTAAGCTTGCTTCTGTCTTGATTTTTGTTCATATTATTTTGTGTTCAGCTTGATGTTGTATTATGCTTTGTGGTGTTTTATATATTTTTTTCCTGAGGTTCTTGTGTGAACCTTGTTGTGTGTGATTTTTTTTTGGAATTTCTAAATGTATTAGAGGGTTTCTTTTTGAGTTTACTTTTTGTATTCTCAGTTTTTTAATATCATTCCTTTATGACTGGGAGTATGACCCAAGGATAGGATGTACACACCTATTAATGAAATATAACGATATTGCATCACATTGTGAGGAAGAACGTCATGCATAAAGGGGTCATGTATATAAACCCAATATATACATCTACATGCGTCAACAATACGTGTATATGGAAGAAATATGCAAATCTCCAGGGCAACCACGTGTCCAAAGTCTGGATAGTTGCAGTGTATGTCATCTAATGTCTGGGTTCGAATGCGACACTCATGTCTATATCTTAACCATAGCATAATTCTGCTATTTGCAAATAAAATACTAACAATATTCTAGGAATTATACAAGCAAATATAATACTAGCAATATTCTATGAATTATATCAGCAAATATAATACTAACAATATTCTAGGATAAGACATTTCATTTAACAGATCACACTGCTATTTGCTCACTTGCTCAAGAAATTGACTCATATTTGAGAACAATGGAACAATGTATTTAAACAATAGCTTTTCCCATAGAAATGACAAAACAAAAAATCTAATATCAACGATTTGAAGCAATTATAAAGATCCTTCAATATGAAAAACTGATGTTTCGAACTAAAAATGCTGGTATTTAGAGAATAAGATGATAATGGAGTAGAAAAAATTACGGTGTTGATGGAGATGGGTGATGCTCTGTCTTCAATCCCTTGATTTGTGCAAAGATTGTCAGAGGTTAGAAATTAAACTAAAGATACGTACATGTTCAAAAATTCAATAGAAGCCTGGAAACCTTACGTTTTGATTGACAGAAGACCGATGCGATATCGAGATCAATCGACTGGAGAAATTTCTAGTCTAGGGTTAGAACTGGGAGATTCAGCACTCCTGAATCCCTCAATCCCTGATTCCGATCGATAGATAATTGGGGATGAAGTAGGGTTTTCCGACGACGGCCTGATCCACTTCTCCGACGACGACGACGTTCAGCGACGCTTTGTTCGCTGCTGGGTTGGCGCTTTGTTTGCTGCTGGGTGGGTGCAAATACTCAATTTTTGGAGATCTGTTTGTTCTCCGTAAAAAATAACAAGATCAATTGGTGTTTTCTTCAGCCCCGCGGCAATGAGGGGAAAATATTGGGGGGGAGTACCGCGGCAAAAAATTTGAGAAGACAGAGAATTGGGGGGGACGGCAAAAAATTTCGTAGCCGTGCCCCTTTCTTCAGCGCGGCGGCAAATAGGGTTTCGGGGAAATTTTTTTGTTGGTAGGAGGTGCGGATTTTCGTTGCCGCGAGAAATTTTGGGGTCAATGTGTTGAAATGTCCATTAAAAATTTACGTTATGTAATTAAAAATATTTACATAATGAGCCATAGTTAATTTTCATTATGTAATAAAAAAATATTTACAAGCATGCCGCACAGGCTTGTTGACATGCATTTATTTACAGGTTGGACATTAAATATTTACAAGACTGCCACTAAAACCTTTTCCTCCTTACTAAATTTACCAACGTTTACATTAAGACGTTAGGATAGGTCCAGTATTTGCCGGCTTTTTTTAGAAAGCGTCGGGAAAAGTCCATTAGTTGTCGACGTTTTAAAAAAGCGTCCGTAAAACTCCAGCGTTTGCCGGCGTTTTTTGGAAAGCGCTTGTAAAAGTCCAGCAGGTCACAGCGTTTTAAAAAAGCGTCGGGAAAGGTCCAGCATTTGCCTGCGTTTTTCAGAAAGCGCTGGCAAAAGTCCAGCATTTTCCAACATTCTAAAAAAGCGTCGGGAAAATTCCAGCATTTGTCGACGTTTTTCGGAAATCGTCGGGAAAAGCCCAGTATTTTCCAACGTTCTTATAAACGCTGGTAAAAGTCTAGCATTTGCCAGCGTTTTAATAAACGTCGGTAAATGTCGAAATACCAATAGACATTTGCCAACGTTTCTTTAAAACGTTGGCATAAAAACGTTGGCAAAAGCCATTTTTTTAGTAGTGTGGCGGCTGCCCAGAAATTAGGGTTTTAACACTGGTTAGTCGGTCAAAGAGCAACCACTGACCGACTAGTTTGGCAACTAGTCGGTCGGTCGACCAACGTAGACCGACTAAGTGCAAACAGTAACTCCTGAACGAAAATAGGATTTAGAGTTAGTCGGTCCATGAACAAATACTGACCGACTAGTTTAGCATCTAGTCGGTCGATGAACGTTCTTAGACCGACTAAGAGCAAACAGTAACTCTTGAGAAATTTAGAAAGCTAACTAGTCGGTCCAAGAAGGATTGACGACCGACTGGATCGACATCTAGTCGGTCGGTGCCCCTTCTTATACCGGCTAATGAGCACCAAAAGTTCCGATACGGAGCGCGGGGCCCCGGGATCGATTCCTAAGACTCCTAGGCTTGATCTAATAGTAAGATACGACCGTTATGAAGCCCGTCCCGAATGACATACTTCGAAATCGACGATCCTAAGGAAGGAACGAGAAAATACGACGAATCGATCGAAAATGAAAGCTATGGCGACGAAACCACACATCCAAGGAGAAAATCCACCAAGCATATATTATAATATAAATAATCCAATTACACGAAAACCAGTCGTTACATTTCCAGACCAGAAATTTTCAGCACCGTCACCATGTCTTCCAAAAAATGCAGTAAATTGCTCCGACCTCCAAAAATTCTGGAAAAATATGCATTGGAATCGGGACTTAATGAACTTCAACAGAAAAATAATATGAGGCTAAGATAAAGATGGTAATAAGCGGTAAAAATTGTGTCTTATGCATATATAAACGATAAGCTCCAAAATATGATAATATCATGAAAACGTGAGTAATGGAGCTAGAATGTGAACGATACATGCACACAGAGCACCGAAATAGCGGGATAAATATACAATTTTAATCACGAATCACACCCCCAACTAGCTTTTTGCTAGTCCCTAGCAAAACAAGCGATAAATTCGGATTCTCAATCAAAGTACATATCAAACTCAAAATTATTCATGGCGAAATAAAGTTTTCAACAAAGTATCAAATTCAATATACCAATCCATGAATGAGAACAAACCCATGAACAACACTTCAATTTGGTTCAAATAAAGGAGAACAAGCAATGTTTTGCACGAATGAGGATTAAAACACAACGTTGTATCATAGTTTCACAAATCTCAGGGTTTTGCCAAAACAACACTTTCCTAATTTGTGGAGGTTGGATGTTTGAATTTATTCTTCTTTTTCTTTGTATGAAACTTAGGATGACCCATGTAATGATTTTTCGGTCAATAACTCCCAAATCAGACGATTTCAGGGCATTGGGCCAAAAAGGAACCCGTGAACCTAATAACCCGAACCACCTAAGATTCACATATTCTTTTCTCGTGCACTCCCTTAAATCCTATCTTTCGACGTGAATCCCCAATGCTTCTTGAGGCACAAGGACCCGGCTACTCGACAAAACTAGAAGAACGATGCACTTATTCTTTTTCTTTCTCTTTTTTGTTTTCTTTTTCTTTTGCTTTCCTTTTCTTTTGCTTTTTTTGCTTTCTTTCTTTTTTTTCAACACACCAACCAACCACACTAGGCACATAATCAAAACCCATCGAATTGAAAACTACTTTACTCAATTGGCTTAATCCATACTCATGCATCGCAAAGCTTGTTCAAAACAAATTTAAACCATTTTGAAGACAAAATTCATGGAGTTATGAACTCACATCATAAATGGCATATTAAAATTAATCCCATGAAGAAAAGGCAATAAAATGCATACCAATCACAATTTAGGAGTCTGAAAATAAAGTTTGAATCAAAATGTATGCATGAATATGAAGCATGTAAGGAATTAAGCATAAAGTTAGCAAGTGAGTAAGGAGGGTAAATGATATATATACATGATATTGGGTGATGGCAAAATGGATGTCAAAAAAATTCTAAGCAAAAATCCTAGCATTTATAAAGATTCTAACACTCTCCCCCCACTTAAAATACACATTGTCCTCAATGTGGGAAGATTATTAGATCTCGGCAAAAGATCCTATAAAAGAAAAGAAAATCATACGAAAGCAATAAAATAAAACATTTTTTTTATTTATCTACTCTGCTCGATAGAAGTCATTGCGGTCAAAAGGCGGATCTCGGATGTACAATGGTGGAGGTAGTTGCTCTATCAGCTCTTTTTGCTCCTCTGCTATTGCTCCTCGTCTGAACGTGGCAATGGTGGCCACGTACACAACCCCAAGCATCTCCTCAAAGTGTGTACCTATATAAGGAAGGAGACGGGTTGTGTAAGAGAGAGACGGTGACACATTCTCAAAAATGACTTCCACACATAGCCATCAATATAAAATACGGAATGAAAGGTAGTATGAATGTGTGAGAAAACTCACTGGATGGTTAAATATGATGTGGTTTGCAGCTCGTCCCCGCGGCATTCAAATTCAATCGAGGGAGGAAGTGATATCTCCATAGAAACTACCGAAGGAGAGGGAAGCTTGGGATCCATGATAGTATGTGGTATATGTTGGATCCTGTGGATGGCAAACAACACTAGAAGGGGGGTTGAATAGTGTTGTATAAAGATAAAAAATTTTCGTTCTTAATAAATCAACACAAAACAAAGCCTTCTAATGTTGCCTAAGAAACCAAGTAGAGTGATCTACGCTTGGTTCTTAATCAACTCAATAAATCATCAAATCAAATCAGAGATAAAAGTCTTCTGGTAGTCGGACTCCCTATGAACAGTAGTCAACTCCCAGAGGGAAATTAAGCACAGCTCGGATAGTTAAATACTTAAAGGAGATATATAAAATTTGCACAGAAGTATAAATACAAAACTGATCTTTGTAGTATATTATAAAAGAGTTATAAGAATATTAAACAGATAATAATTACAAGTTAGATAAGAAATGCTTGCAAAGATAAACAGTCACAGATAAGCAAACGCAGACACAAGGATTTTTATCATGGTTCCTCACAACTTGGTTACGTCCAGTCCCCGACCAATCTGGTACGAGATTTCCACTATCTGCCTTGGCAAATACAAGTACCTAACTTCACCTGTTAGGATTTCCAACAACCTAGTCTTGACCAGGATTTCAACCGCAACACCTATACTTGTCTAGGGTTTCCAACAACAACACCTTTACAACAAAGGGTAACCACAAAATAAAATCGATATCCAATTCACCACAATATATTAGTGGAGATTGGACTTACACCCAAATTCTATAGTCAATAGTAATAGACAATTACGTGTACAGTGGCTTGATAGAATAAGATTCTAGATCACACAAAGATACGAATGAAATCTTTGTGATCTAGATCGAATGTTTTTCAAAAATCCTTTAAATAAAAATTCGAGAATAAATAATATGGATTTTGAAAAACAGATAGCCAAATAAAATTATGATCTTCAGAAAATAATATAAAAAGAAATTGCAAGATCAAGAGTAAAAACAGATTTGGCTAAGAGAGAATGAGAGCTGAGAATTTTGAGAACGTTTTGCACAAGAGAATTTGATTTCAATAGTTGTTGTGATTTCTCAATGAAAATGGTCCTCTATTTATAGGAGAAATCTGAGAATTTGAATTTCAAATTCAGTTGACTTTTGTCCCGAAAATCATGGGAGAAAATCAATTAAAGATATGTCAAAAATCAAGTCAAAACGTCAAACTTCGATAGCTGGTAGTCGACTCCCTAGGAGTGGTAGTCGACTCCCAGTGTGTTTCAGAAGAACTTGATTCTCAGCTGGTAGTCGACTCCCTACCTTTGGTAGTCGACTCCCAAAGGAGTTTCTTCTGAACCACAGCTAGTCAATCAAGTAGTTAACTCCAGGGTGTAGTGGAGTTTCACTACGAAAATATAAAACGACTAGAAAAAGCTCTCAATATCTTTTTGAAAATGATTTAAAAGATATGCAAGATGTTTTTGAAATCATTTGTGTGTGTGTGATTGTCTATACGATTGGCTTTAACATAACCCTAAGAAAGACACAACACACTCACTATAGGCTAGGACACGACTTCAGAAGCTTGATCAACTGATGGAGTAGATGTGAGCCTCACTTGAGCTTCTTGTCCATTTGAGCTTTGAGCTTCATCATTGATCTTAGCAACGTTTGTCATTGTCTTTGAGCGTAGATTGCGCTTCTTGGAGTATGCATAAAGCTTTTCCTCTGCCGCACAACTTGCACACTTAGTCGTAGTATAGTTAGTAAACTTAAGCTTCATTTGGTGTGCTCATCATCAAAATCACTTGGGGGTGGAATTCAATTTCCATCAGTATACACTCCACCTTGCTTGCCTCTTCTTCGGGCTCATCAACACAAGAACAATCTTCCTCGCCCACTTCGCTCCCAAGTGTGTGCACGATTGGCTCCTCTATTTCCACCATGTCAACGACCAATTCCTCAACGACTAGTTGACTCGGCCCAGCAGAAATTGTAGGTGCCGGCATGATAATTTCCTCCACCAGCTCAACCAACTCCTCAATGCCAACACTTGGTTCCTTAATAACTACTTGGCATGCGGCATTCAATTCTTCAACTACCGGTGGTGTGAGATCCACAAAAACTTTTTCATCTGGGGCTTGGTGGACCAAAACTTCATGGCTTGGCTCATTTGGAGTCACTACCAATGTGTGATCTTCCTCCTTATAGGACTCCAAATAATGCCAAGCCGTATTCTCATCCATGTCCTAAAAGTGGATGTTGTCCAACATATTCACAAAACCATAGGTCTCCGAAAGCAATCCTTCCATGAAAAATCCAAGAAGACGCATCTTATCAAATCCATGATCTGGAAAACCGTACATTAACTCTAAAAATCGCGTCCATGCCTGAAAAAATGACTCACCGATGCACTGAGCAAAGTTCACCATTCTTCTTTACCATTCTATTGTCCTGTAAGAAGGAAAAAACTTTGTACAAAATTTATGCTTTAGTACATGCCAAGATGGAATAAGATATGAGAGATAACTTTAAACCATTTTAAGGCACTACCATCCAAAGAATAAGGAAAGAATTTAAGATAAAACTTTTCTGCACACGTGTTCCCATCAAAATGAAGCTTGCAAGCACTCTCAAACTTCTTAATATATATGTAAGGGCTCTCCTCATCCTTATCATGGAATCTCAGTAGGGATTTGGTCACCCGTATGTCAAACTCAAGAGGGTTTGAAGTACTTGCCATGTTCTAAAAAATAAAAACAAACAATAAAAAAAGACTCAAAAGGTGAAAAATAAAGAAATCTCAAAATCAAAAACTGAAAAATAAAGAATCGGAAAAGAATCACACTAATAAAAAGAAATTCCTTGCCAAAACATCCAAGTTCGATCAAAAATTCGAAAAGTTTCAAAACCGTCTTCCCCGACAATGGCGCCAATTGATTGAACCGGAAAACGCACAAGGGAAGCACCTTCCACTCCCAGTAGGAGGGTCAATGCAATAAATGATATATATCCAGTGAGTTCGGTGTCGAACCACAGGGAAGACTCGTTTGAAATCGCATGTTTGGTCAAAAAGGGATGCGGGATGGCGAGAAATCGCTTGCTATATTTACTGGTTTTTTGGGAGAGGAGAGAATGGAAGAACGACTAGTGGGGGCCACCTACCAACCCTACATGCTATGGACAATGGTTCGGGGGCTCAATCAAGCGAAGAGACGAGCTTGGCGTTCAACCAAACACTTGGCGTGTGGAATGGTGAAGGGTGTAGGAGGAGCTCTCCCGAGTTATTCCTCACCACGGAGTGAGGTCAACACGGTGAGTAGTGGGCGACTAAGCTACTTGTCCAACACGGGTGGCTTGTTAGACCTACAATTGAGTGACAACACGGGTTTGGGTTCGAATCACCTGCATGAACTTGTAAGGTCACTGCCTATGAGGAAAACACTAGAAGGGGGGTTTAATAGTGTTTATACAATTTAAAAAGATAGTTACACCAAATTAAATTCCTAACCAACAAATAAGTGTTGAATGAAAATTAACCCTAAAAATGAAAATGCAAACGTAGAGATGTTTCAAGGGTTCAGATTACCCAAGCCAACTCCCGACTTGTTCCCAGTAATCCTACACCGGATACCACTGGATACTCAAGTTAGAAACCTAACTTGAGGTTTCCTTAAAACCCACTTGTAGCAACCCAACAAGTGAAATCGAAGTACACTCGATTGTCCTTGACTCCCACAACTTGGGAGTAAGCAAACCACTCTCACAACCCGAGAGTAAATGAAGTAACGAAAGTTATGAATATGAAATACAACACTTGTTAGTTCTTGGGTTCATGACTAACATTGTTTTTATGATGATCAATACATTATAATAGTGTGCTAATCAATATGTTTTAGTCTCAGTTTATCTTAATGATTATATGTTGATGAGAAAAAGCATAATTCTTGGAGGATATTACAAGGGATATCTTAAAGACATCCAAGAGTGATGGTGTGCTCAAGCATGGATGAAGTCATGAAGATCATCTAATGAAGCCAAAGCTTGGAGCATGATGATGGATGGACATCTAGAGGAGCATTGCCAAAGCTTGGAGCTTGATGAAGGGAAGCTCATTAAGGAGTGCCAAAGCTTGAAGATGATGGGGAGCATCAAGGTATCGTGAGCTTGAAGACGTAGACTCTAGGAGATGCAATATGTAATCCATATAATTTCTATTACTTGCATTCTCTTTTTGAGCCTATGATTTTGTAATGCATTGATTGATGGTCTTACACTCATGCATATGCATTTCACCATCTTAGTGAGTCTTAGGATTATCATAGAATCCAACCCAATAGGTTCAACTAGCCTAAAGACTCAATTGGAGTCTCTGGCTCTTCAACAGTCGCCTGCTGAAGGTTTTAAGTCCACTGGGTGATTTCCAGTCGCCTTTCGAGCCTTCTACAGTCGAATATGGTGCACTGCTCAAGTCAACTTTTTTATTAACTCTTCTTGATCTTTTCGCATCAGTCGACTGATGTTCAATTTACAATCGCCTGTATTTCTACAATCGCTTGTGAATTGGTCGACAGTCGATTGTGCGCTTTTTGCATTTTCTGGGCTTCATCCTAATTTGCAAGATAGTTGACTGATGAAGTTTTTACAGTCGCCTGTATATTTACAGTCGCCTGTGAAATGGCCATCAGTCGTCTGAAAAGAGTAAGTGCAAAAGTTGCATATCTCTCTCTCTTTTATTTTCATCCATGTAGCAGTCGCCTGATGAAGGTTATACAGTCGACTGTTTGTTTTATAGTCGCCTGTGTAGTCTTCTACAGTCGACTGTCCTGGCTCAGATTATAACCGTTGGGATTTTTCTAGCCGTTGAACAGTTGACTGTCATTTGTTCATCAGTCGACTGTCTGTGCCGTAAATTGTCAAAATCTAGTCGTTGCAGATTTCTTCCATTTGGGGTTTTGGCTGGTTTTATGGGCTTTTCTTGGCTTCCTTTATATAGGAGTTGGCTTAGTCATTTAGAACACTTGTTTAATAATGAATATCTTTGAGTGTCATTAGCCACTCCTAATCTCTCACATTTCCCTCTCTTAAGCATATTCCTCTTCATGCATTGAAGCTAGCTCATAGGGAAATTCTCCAAGGGATCTAATTCTCATTCCTTTCTTGGAGATCATCTTTCTTCTCTTCATTTCACACTCAAGTGAGAAGTGTTAGGATTCATTCCTAGAAGAGAGAAAGATCATCAAGTGCAATCAAAGTCTCATCTCAAGCACTTGAGTTTCACTTGCATGCCTTCTTCTTCACATTAGTAAGATCATATCAAGGCAAATGTAAGTGTTATTTCGTTTCACCTTGGTGTTACCCCTAATTCTCTTTGTGGGAATTAGTTATTCTCTGTGTGGGTGTTTATGTCTCTGTGTGGGACAAAGTCTCTCTGTGTGGGAGCACAAGTCTCTCTGTGTGAGGGCAATGATATCTTTTTGTGGGAATCCAAAATCCTCTGTGTGAGGCATCTCTGTGTGAGATTGTATTCACTTCTTTGTGTGGAAATATAGTGAATATTGGTGTGGCTGGACGTACACAAGTTTTGGAGAACCAGGGTAAAATCCTTGTGTCTGCTTTTGTTGTTGTTGAGCATACTCTTTAATTTCCGCTGCTTATTGTGCTTTAATTTCAGTAACGTTTAATTAAGCACGTTTCTTGCTAACACTATTCACCCCCCTCTAGTGTGTGTAGCTCCGCAGGGTCCCTTACAGTTGGTATCAGAGCCTTGGTTGGCTTTTGCAAGCATGATTTCTAAGTCTCAATAACCACTCTCCCTTCCTCCCGTCTTCAAAGGCAAACACTTCTCAAAAGGAGGAAGAAAATGTTCCAATGGCTTGATGATCACGAGGAGTCAATGTCTCACTTCGGATGCTCAAGTTTGGACTGCATTGCTCAATGCCTTCTCTCCAACAATTGCAAAGGAAGTATGTGATTTCGAGACGGCCAAGGAGATATGGGTATATCTTGATGGAAAGTATGGTGGAGAGAAAACTTGGGATGATGAGAGCATGGTTGGTAATGAGGTATCTCGTAACTCTCTCGTTCAATGCAATAATTTTATTGAATATGATAATGCGTTGTTTATGGACTCTCTCAATGCGACAAAGAACAAGCTTGAGAGAGATGCTTGCATACACACATCTTTATCATCCAAACCTTGTGATGTTACACAAACCATTGCATTGAATCAAGAAAAGATTGCTCTTGATTCTCATGTGTGCATGTTGAGCAAAGAGAATGACTCTCTTAAAGCTCGTATTGAGTTTGATCGTGATTTTCAAAAATCTGTGAAAGAGAGTCTGTATGCATCGCATAATGTTGAACTTAATTCTTTGCATACCGAGAAAGATACTCTTCTTTTTCAATTGATTGCCTTGAGAGATGAGAATGATTCTCTCAAACTTCAAATGGAGAAGATGCACTCAGAGTGTGATTACAACATTTTGAGAGATGAGACATTGGCTCTCAAGTCAAAATGTTGTGAGCTTAACTCATGTCTATCCAAGAGGGATGACAACATTTCTTCACTTTTGAAGAAATGTGAGCTATTGTCTACTCAAATTGAAAATTTCAAATTGAGTAAGGTCACGGTTTTGGGATCCTCTTCATTGAAGGTAAACAAACCAAGCTCTTCTCTTAAAAGCACCCAAATAAATTTTATGGGGGAGCATTCTAATGAGAAAGTCACAACCAACTCTTTTGGCCTAAAATAAACTATTATTTCTAAGCCAAAGAGAAATCATGCATTTTTGTATTCTGGTCTTGTATATACTAAGAAGCCTATTCAAAAACATGTTGATATGAATGCTTCTTCTTTGAATGATATGCATGATGTTTCTACTAATGGGAAATCTTATTATTACTTGCATGCTAGAATTGATGACAAACATTTGCATGCTTCACATGTTCCTATGCATGGTAGAAATGCTTGTGTGAATATTCCTAATGCTAAATTACACGTTTCACACACGGGGCACGCCAATGTTTATTTTCCACCTCATAAGCATGCACCCTCACCTCCTACTCATGCCTTAACCCAACCTCTTCTTAAGAATCCCAAATCTCTTTCTTTGTGGATTCCTAAGAATGTTTCTAGGCTTGATAGGAACTCATATATAGAATCATATGTTCGTCATGTTATATTTTCATATGACTATATACGGAAACCAAACTCCACTTTTGTTTGTTTTCCAACTTACTAGCTCACTCACAGTGTGATTCATTGCTTGGGTACCATGCTTGTATGTTTACATTTTGTACCCACATTTCTGTGAGTGTGTCCATTACTCCCATGTTTGCATGTTTTGTATGATTATGGGGGAGTATGGAATTTTTGCTTGCTAGCATTATTTTTCCATTCATATGTCACATTGTATGTCATTCACATTATGTTTGTGCATATGGGATGATTATTTCTCTTGCCCTTGTTTTCCTATTTGGCTATTACCCATCTTTTTGATATGCCAATGGGCGAGAGAAATATGTTATGTAAAAATATACCGTATGCTTGTTTATGCATTATTTTCAATTGGTATGTTTTTGCATAACAACCATCAATATGATTTGTGCTTTGCATGTTTATATTTAATGCACATTTGCATATTGATTGGGAGAGTTTGTTAGCACACATTGTTTATTTCAATGTTTATTATATTTTGACATAATGGATTGTCATCATCAAAAAGGGGGAAATTGTTAGTTCTTATGTTCAAGACTAACATTATTTTGATGATGATCAATACATTATGTTAGTGTGCTAATCAATCTTATGTTTTAGTCTCAGTTTATCTTAATGATTATATGTTGATGAGACAAAGCATAATGCTTGGAGGATATTACAAGGGATATCTTAAAGACCTCCAAGAGTGATGGTGTGCTCAAGCTTGGATGAAGTTATGAAGATCATCTAATGAAGCCAAAGCTTGGAGCATGATGATGGATGGAAATCTAGAGGAGCATTGCAAAAGTTTGGAGCTTGATGAAGAGTAGCTCATCAAGGAATGCCAAAGCTTGAAGATGATGGGGAGCATCAAGGTATCGTGAGCTTGAAGACTTAGACTCTAAGAGATGCAATATGTAATCCATATAATTTCTATTACTTGCATTTCTCTCTTTGAGTCTTGGATTATTGTAATGCCTTGATAGATGGTTTTACTCTCATGCATATGCATTTCACCATCTTAATGAGCCTTAGGATTATCATAGAATCCAACCCAATAAGTTCATCTAGCCCAAAGACTCAATTGGAGTCTCTGGCTCTCCAACAATCGCCTGATGAAGGTTTTATAGTCGACTGGGTGATTTCCAGTCGCCTATCGAGCATTCTACAGTCAACTGTGGTGCACTGCTCAAGTCAACTTTTTATTGACTCTTCTTGATCTTTTTGCATCAGTCGACTGATGTTCAATTTACAGTCGCCTATGTTTCTACAGTCGACTGTGAATTGGTCGACAGTTGACTGTGCGCTTCTTGCATTTTCTGTGCTTCATCCCAATTTGCAAGACAGTCGACTGATGAAGTTTTTATAGTCGCATGTATATTTACAGTCACCTGTGAAATGTCCATCAGTCGTCTGAAAGGCGTAAGTGCGAAAGTTGCATCTCTCTGTTTTATTTTCATCCCTGCAGCAGTCGCCTGATGAAGGTTATACAGTCAACTGTCTATTTTACAGTCGCCTGTGTAGTCTTCTATAGTCGACTGTCCTGGCTCAGATTATAACCGTTGGGATTTTTTCTAGCCGTTGAACAGTCGACTGTTATTTGTTCATCAGTCGCCTGTCTGTGCCGTAAACTGCCAAAATCTAGCAGTTGCAGATTTCTTCCCTTTGGGTTTTTGGCTGGTTTTATGGGCGTTTCTTGGCTTCCTTTATATAGGAGTTGGCTTAGTTCATTTAGTACACTTGATTAATATTGAATTTCTTTGAGAATCATTAGCCACTCCTAATCTCTCCCATTTTCCTCTCATGAGCACATTCCTCTTCATGCATTGAAGCTAGCTCATAGGGAAATTCTCCAAGGGATCTAATTCTCATTCCTTTCTTGGAGATCATCTTTCTTCTCTTCATTTCATACAATCAAGTGAAAAGTGTTAGGATTCATTCCTAGAAGAGAGAAAGATCATCAAGTGCAATCAAAGCCTCATCTCAAGCACTTGAGTTTCACTTGCATGTCTTCTTCTTCACATTGGTAAGATCATATCAAGGCAAATGTAAGTGTTATTTTGTTTCACCTTTGTATTACCCCTAATTCTCTTTGTGGGAATTAGTTACTCTGTGTGTGTGAGTTTGTGTCTCTGTGTAGGAGCACAAGTCTCTCTGTGTGAGTGCAAGGATATCACTTTATTGGAATCCAAAATCCTTTGTATGAGGTATCCCTGTGTGAGATTGTATTCACTTCTCTGTGTGGGAATATAGTGAATATTGGTGTGGCTGGATGTATCCAAGTTTTGGGGAACCAGGATAAAATCCTTGTGTTTGTGTTTGTTATTGTGCATACTCTTTAATATCCGCTGCTTATTGTGCTTTAATTTCAGTAACTTTTAATTAAGCACTTTTCTTGCCATTACACTATTCACCCCCCTCTAGTGTGTGTAGCCCTGCAGGGTCCCTTACAACACTTACAATCACCTATACCTTGAATGGTATTCCATAACTCACATCGATGACTTGAAAATCCATAGTGGGGATTCCTTAGCCCTAGACGTCTTTATTATACTGAATTTGCATTGTTACTCGAATGATTGTTACACCATCCATTCTCAAACGACTTTTCCACCAAATAGTTTAGTAACCAAAATAGGTTAATGTCATTAGTCCTCTCTGTGATTCGATACCCGCTTTCCACTTAACCATGCACTTGCGGTAAAGCTACATTATTTTCCTGGTGTATATCCGGGAGCGATCAAGTTTTTGTTACCGTTGCCAGGGAGGCGACGGTATTCTATTCTCTTACTTAGATATTCTTCTTTCTTTATTTTATATTCTTTTATTCCTCTATTGCGCTAACAAATTAGTCTAGTTTCTCGTTTTCTGTGCATAAGCACGAGATCGAAGGCATCCGAAGAAGACATATCATTTGATCCTGCGATCGAGCGCACTGCAAGGAAACTGAGAACAGAAAAGAGATTAATTATAAAGGAGAATCAAATGGCGGAGGAAACTAGAGATGAGCGATTACGGCGGACCGCTAGGCTTGTCTCCATCCGGGATAGGCTTACCCTGAACAATTCGGTTACCACATCTTCCATACTTATGCCAGAGTTGGTGGCCGACAAGAACTTCGAACTAAAGACGGGGCTTATTGTACCGATGCAACAAGATCTTGTAAGGATCCTGTCTATGGAGAAACACTAAAGGGGGGTTAAATAGTGTTTAAGCAATTTAAAACGATAGTTACACCAAATTAAAATGCTAACCAACAATATAGTGCGGAATTAGAATTAAACCCAAATAAGAAACAAATGCAAACACAATTATGTTTCTAGGGTTCGCATTACCCAATGCACCTCCCGACTTGTTCCCGGTAATCCTACGTCCCTTCTACCCGGATACCTCCGGATACTCAAGTTAGAACCCTAACTTAAGGTTTCCTTAAAACCCACTTGTAGCAACCCTACAAGTGAAATCGAATACAATCGATGTCCTTGACTCCCACAACTTGGGAGCAAGCAAACCGCTCTCACAACCCGAGAGCAAATTCAATTTACGAAAGTAATGAAATATGAAAGCAACACTTACAATCACCTATGCCTTGAAGTAGAACTTGAAGGAGAAGTGTGATGTGTGTTGAAGACTCTCTTGGAAGAGATGAGAAAGCCCTTTCTCTTGACTGCACCAAATACCTAGAGGATCACTCTTTGGTTCTAGGTTGGAGAGCAAGAGATCAAAGATAGGAATTCTTGGGGCTTTGGATTTGAGAGCTTTAAAATTTAGAAATGAAAGATTGAGACATTTGTAAGAGCTTAGGTCACTTGGTCACCTTTCAATGGAACAGTAGCAGCCCATTATATATGTTTCTCAAATCCACAAAACAATTTAGGCAAAAACCCTTTTGGAATCCGTGAGAAAATTCTCAAAGGATAGAAACTGAACTCGCGACAATCGACTGTTGAAGAAACCACAGTCGACTGTTGCACAGTCAGCATGGGTAGGTAAGAATTCATAACGGTAACTTACCACGTGGACATTCGACTGATGAAGCAAAGACAGTCGACTGTTGAATCAACAGGCGACTGTAATTACTTCTACATGCGACTGGCCAAAAGAATGGTAAGTTGAAGAAATCTGGAAATCCTGTAAGATAATAGGACAGACGACTGATGAGGATAATACATTCGACTGTTAATCAGAACAGGCGACTGTACATCCTTATATAGACGAATGTCAAATACCCTGAGAATTTCCAGAGAGCTGAGTCAATAAATTGGCTCACAGACAGACGACTGTTGCAGCATACACAGTCGACTGATCCAAGGTACAATCGACTGTATATTCAACATTAATCGACTGGCCGTAAAAGTCAGAACAACAAAGTTTGGGCAGAAGGTTAGGCAGGCGACTGATTTACAAAACACAGTCGACTGTCACTTGGACAGGCGCCTGTGAATCATTCATCAGTTGCATGTGCGAAATAAACAGAAAGGCCCAAAACTAGATTGAAAAAGTTTGTGCATAACAGGCGACTGTAGAACAAAATACAGTCGACTGTTTTTGAGATAGACGACTGTAAAACGCTCAGCAGTCGACTGTTATAAACAAACCAAGCACAATCACTAAGAAATGAACTAGGGTCAAAGGACAATTGATCTAATGATGTTCTAAGACAGAAATGAAGATGTGTGTGAGTGCTCCATCAAAGTTCTACTTCTAAGCTACATACTAGAAGATATAAAATAAATTTACATTCACGAATCTCTCTTCTATCCATCGCATGAGCTTGAAGTCTTCATGGAGCTTCAATCAACATCTACAATCACCCAATCCATTTTCATTTGCCTTCAATGAACTTTGAGAGTCATCCATTGCTAGTAGATCTTCATAAATAGCTTAGGCAATGGATTAACTGCAAAATCACTACAAAAGAAAGGGTTATTTCTAGCGGTTATTTTAATAGCGGTTCAGAAAACCGCCACAATTTGTGCCATTTTAGCGGTTTCGAACCGCTAAAATTCACATTTTACAAGTTGTATGTTTGTAGCGGGTCGGAACCGCTAAAACCTGAAAAAACAACTAAGCCGCGGGAAGAACCTCTACAAGGAGCGTAAAATTTTTTTTTGTATCGGTTTAAAACTACCACTGTTATAAACGGGCTTTGGAGGCCCAACCCGTTAGTGGGTATCCACCCATTATGTAACCCTATTACTATAAATACAGGGCTACGGGGTTCCGTAGCCGCCATGGTTTACAACACGTTATCAGCACGCTCAAAGCTAAGCCGAACCCCTGCCGACGGACGGACGCGACGGACGGACGCGACGCGAACGGGCTTCCTTCACCGAACGTCGCTAGATCCGGCGGGTAGGATCTAGAGGTAACCCTAAAACCCTAGATCTAAAATTTCATATGCGCATATGTCTAGATCCAAAATTCTTGGATCGATTGTTTAATAAAAATCAAGGTTTTTATTGATGAAAAATCAAATTTTTACAATAAAAACGTTTTGTTGGAGGTTAAAAATAGATTTTTTCCACTAAAAATTAGATTTTTATCCCCAAAACCCATGAAACCCTAGGGGATTTTCTCGCCGGAACGCGAATCCCCCCTAGATCTCGCGCCAAAACCCTCGCCCGCCGCCCGAAGCGGCGGAAAAAACCCTCGCCCACCGCCCGAAGCGGCGGCAAAACCACCCCCGCCGCTGAACGGCGGGCGGCCCCGCCGCTCCCTGCGGCGGGCCACCCCGCCGCCGGCAGCGGCGGGCGGCCCCGCCGCCAGGAGCGGCTGGCCAACCCGCCGCTGCCAGCGGCGGGCGGCCCCGCCGCCAGCAGCGGCGGGCCAACCCGCCACTGCGACGGCGGGCGGCCCCGCCGCCAGGAGCGGCGGGCCAACCCGCCGCTGCGACGGCGGGCCAACCCGCCGCCAGGAGCGGCGGGCCAACCCGCCGCTGCCAGCGGCGGGCGGCCCCGCCGCCAGGAGCGGCGGGCCAACCCGCCGCTGCGACGGCGGGCGGCCCCGCCGCCAGGAGCGGCGGGCCAACCCGCCGCTGCGACGGCGGGCGGCCCCGCCGCCAGGAGCGGCGGGCGGCCCCGCCGCCAGGAGCGGCGGGCCAACCCGCCGCTGCGACGGCGGGCGGCCCCGCCGCCAGCAGCGGCGGGCCAACCCGCCGCCAGCAGCGGCGGGCCAACCCGCCGCTGCCAGCGGCGGGCGGCCTCGCCGCCAGGAGCGGAGGGCGGCCCCGCCGCCAGCAGCGGCGGGCCAACCCGCCACTGCGATGGCGGGCGGCCCCGCCGCCGGCAGCGGCGGGCCCCCCCCCACCCACGCCGCCCGCAGCGGCGGGCCCCGCCGCCCGCAGCGGCGGGCCCCCAACCCCGCCGCCCGCAGCGGCGGGCCCCGCCGCCCGCAGCGGCGGGCCCACCCACGCCGCCCGCAGCGGCGGGCCCCGCCGCCGGCCGCGGCGGGCCCCACCCCCCGGCAGCCGCTCGTATCGGCCCCCCCCCGGTGCGCGCTCATGCCCGGAAACCCTAGCCGCCTGAAGCGGCAATCCGCGCGACCAAAAACCCTAACTAGGGTTTGACCCCGAAATTTTTTTTTTCGATTTTCAAATCTTTTTCAGATTTAATTACGATTTCGTTTTCGTCAAAATCTGTTAAATTACACAATTTTTATTCATCGCATTTTATTCGGATTATCTGATTATTTACGTTTAATAATTAGGAAGATCCTGCGACCGCTCTGCCGTTAGTCAACTAACCTAACGGTGTATGACGTTGCCTAGTGGTCCAATAATTATTAAACGAAAAATTTTCATTTCCATTATAAAATGCATGTGATGATTAATTGTCTGTGTTAATCGTCTGCTATGATATTAAATGCCTGCCGCATTTTTCTACGATGTGATGTATATTTTCGTTGCCTCTAGCATGAATTTCCACTTAAACACTATAAATGCATGCGTAGAAAATTATATGCCCGTCGCATATTTAATGTTCTGTAATAAACATTTTATTTAGCATGCTAAAATCTTTTTTGATGTATTTTTAATGCCTGTAGCATAAATATATGTCTGAGATAAAATTATTTATATACCTGCAGAATATAAATAGCATATGTATACATCATAATTGTTTCCATTCTGGTTAATTGAGCACAACCTTTTATTTTACTGGATTTATATTATTTGTATGATATGCTCATGACATGACAATATTTTATGACAACAAACCAATAATGATTTCAATAAATTTTAACACCATATCCTAGTTGACAAAATGAAACCTGGAGTTCAAAACCAACATGAACCTGAAGTTCAAAATCAAATCAAAAGTCAACACCCTTTCACACTAATAAATATTAACAAGTACGATGGCTTATACGAAAAACATTTATGCGATTTCTTTTAGAAATACGCATTTCGCGGTGAATAGATCTCTCAGATCCACGGTCTGTATAAACCGATATTGACACCAGCAGTTGTCATAACACCGCCAAACTCCTTTGATTAATCTCACTTTACAAGGTATGATTCTTGAATCTAACCTTATTTTTTTAAGCGTACGCCCGAAGTCGTGGCTTAATAGATAAGTGAGAAATTATAAAATTCGTACCCACGTAATTGTTTCCCCTAGAGTATGATTCTATATCCACACAATACTTGAATAACTCAACAAAAATGGCCTGTAGACCATACTTGAGTTTCCAAATAGACTTTTAAAAGTCTATCATAAACTAGAAAAGTGGAAATATAGAAACTAACTCATTTCCCTTGTATAAGTCTACTTTGTAAGACCAATAAACATTCTTCCTTATAAACGACAATAGGGACGACTGAAAACAGGGGAAGTCTTGAATAAAAATGAGAAAGGGAAGATATGATGTATCTCAATATGGAGTATGCAATGGCAACCCAATATCAGACCAGAAGTTCTGAAAAGACCCATAATGCTTTTTGCAAAATTAATGGGCATTAAAGTATGCCATATAAAAATATATACATATCTAGTCTAAACGACGAAAGTCAAATTGACAGTATGTATAATTCGCTACTTCCCGAGGATAAATAAATTTTGAAAATAAATTTGATCTGTTGTCATAATATGAGTCTAAAATGAGCACAATTGTGGACGTATGTTTTATACAACCCACATCATACTATGAAACTTGTTGCTCTAACATAAATTATTAGTAGTATTCTCTTGCAGTATATATGTGCTTTTTACGCATTTTATTTTACTGTAAATGACTTGTCATCCTGAATACTCCTAAATAGAGGATGCCATTGACTCCCTACACTCCATATATATGGCTGATGATGTACCTTAGAGTACTCATCTATATATCCTCTTAAAATGGTCATAATCAAAACCTTGTTATCCAACCGCAGTCCAGATTATTATTAATCACAACGGACATATTACATTACTAGGATATTGGTTGGGCTTTTATTTACCCTCATACCACCCTCAAAAATGCCGCAGTGGAACTTATTCATCGGGACTAACCCTCCTAGATGAATATGTTCCGAGATCCCCAAACGGGGGAGGCATTAGAGCACATCTTATAGATGGAGCCTTGACGGGTTCATATCCCTAGTTCTATGCTCAACTTCACTGAAGTCGAACTTATTGCGGATTTTTGGGATAACACTGGGAAATCAATATAACAACTGGAAGAAAATTGAACACCCTGAAGCTTTGTGTTCACACCCAGAAATGGGTTATATGTAAATCATTAAAATGATTTAAACGGATTACTTATCCACTAGAAATCCAGTTGTAAGGTGACCACGTGGGAGCATGCAAACCATCAGAACGCCCCCTTAGAAACTATTTATATAAGCCTGATCACCTCATATAAACAGTTTCCGAGAACCCCTAACGGGGGAAGCGTTTAGTGCACATCTTATCGATGGAGTCATGATGAGTTTACATCCCCATATCACCACTATGGACCATTTAAAACATTAATACCTATGATCTGATTATCATGAATAGTGATGAGACCC
Organism: Scilla litardierei; assembly: GCA_030789695.1. Taxonomy (NCBI): domain Eukaryota; kingdom Viridiplantae; phylum Streptophyta; class Magnoliopsida; order Asparagales; family Asparagaceae; genus Scilla; species Scilla litardierei. The sequence goes on from CM061137.1 coordinate 81,198,458, forward strand.
TGAAGATCCACACTTATGAAACTGTTAAACAGTTATCAGACATAGCTACTGACAATATACATATTGTCAAATTCACACATCCCTGCTACTAAAAATCCAGCTAGGATTGACATACCAACTTTATGGATGCAATCTACCAGTAGCAGAAGTGGATATCCTCAATGGATGAGAGGACATACCACGAGACCCTAAAACAATACCACCACAGGAAAGTGAGCTCATCTCCATATCCTCTCCCTTTCCAGAACCTCCAGAAGAGATAAATCTGGAATAAATAGAATAATGTACGTACACGGAGAGGTATTTGGATAAAACACACTTGTCGACAATTACTCACATTTCATTTTGCCATTGATATCGTTCACAATCTCCGTTTCCTGAAGCAAACGCAGAAATTTGGCCAAATTATGTGGAACGAGGCAATAATAAGTTGAGCTGGACTCACTTATGAAATGTGAAGTGTTTGGACCTGAAGTCCTGATATCAAAAGATATCAAACCTGTGGGCTACCGAGTATTGTATAAATAAATAAAATCGTATGCTATAAGCAAAACGCTATAGCCTTAGAGGTTTATTTCGCAGAAACCAGGAAGTAACCATGTAAGAAGAGTTTAACTCACTTACAAAAATTAATTAAACTGATGCATCAGGCTCCCTGGTCATAGTTGCGAAAACCATACGATTGGCAAAGATAATTTTAGGCTATGTTGCTATGGATGATGTGACAACATACCCTTATGAACAATCATCCTGAAGATGAAACCTTCATCCTGAAGATGAATTATCATCCTGAAGATGAAACCATCATCCTGGAGATGAAACCTTCATCCTGAAGATGAATTATCATCCTGAAGATGAAACCATCATCCTGGAGATGAAACCTTCATCCTGAAGATGAATAATCATCCTGAAGATGAATTATCATCCTGAAGATGAAACCTTCATCCTGAAGATGAATTATCATCCCGAAGATGAAACCATCATCCCGAAGATGAATAATCATCCAGAAGATGAATAATCATCCAGCAGATGAATTACCATCCAGAAGATGAAATTATCATCCAGTCGATGAAGAAACATGGAAAATTGCAATCCACCAATACACCTACTGGTTGTATGGATGCACATTAAGACCCATTCCGTTCGCTGGAAGAGGGGAAGGATATCCTAGGTCCTGAAGTGCCTTACTCAAATGTCTTTTGTACACTCCTTTATCTGGCAGCAAACACTTTAACCAGATACAGTGCAGCGCCTGCAGCGCACCACTGGACCAGAGATATGTAGCTTCTGCGCTACCTCCAAGGGTCAAGGATCATACAACATGTTAAATGTATTTGCAGATACAGGTCACAGATCATCGCGATGACTGCAACCAAGAAGCGACCAACTCCTGGAGACCAGCAAAGCATACTTCCAAGGCAACATCAATCCCACCATCCCGAGAGGCTCATCAATCCAAGAAGCAAATCATAAGTACGCACAGCCAGGTCCTGCAGTACCTCGCAGACACAGTGAAGACTGGTCAGAGACGTGATGCAACCTACCGAGTCTGAAGACCACTCCTCCTCAGAAGAGATCCCTCAGATCCAGTAACTGCTATAGATGAGCGATACTTGTATAGATGAGCGATGTCTTGTATAGGTGAGCGATGCCTTGTACTTTGTATCGGAACACTGTAAGAGATTGATGTATAGATGCCTAGGAGATCTGCAAGCCTGCAGCTTGTACAGATCAGGGGGAGTCAAATGTAGTGTTGCACTCTTTTCCCTTGGCTATTGGTTTTTCCCACTGGGTTTTCCATAGCTAAAGGTTTTAACGAGGCAAACTCATTGACTCTGGATCCAGAAGTATCCACCCCCTAAATACTTCCACTAATCAGGGGAAGTTACGGAAACTGTACTCTTTTTCCTTGGCTATTGGTTTTTCCCACTGGGTTTTCCATAGCTAAAGGTTTTAACGAGGCAGTTATCCCTAACTTAGGATCCAGAAGTATCCACCTCTAGTGATATCCATCGATCAGGGGAAGTTACAGAGACTTGTACTCTTTTCCCTTAGCCATTGGTTTTTCCCACTGGGTTTTCCTTGGCAAAGGTTTTAACGAGGCAAGTACTCTTAAACTTGGGATCCAGAAGTATCCATATACCCATGATCAGATAAGCTCCATGAACCCTGAAGCGTTCATCACGGCTTACAACAATGGATGGATAAGGGGAAGTGTTATAAACGGGCTTTGGAGGCCCAACCCGTTAGTGGGTATCCACCCATTATGTAACCCTATTACTATAAATACAGGGCTACGGGGTTCCGTAGCCGCCATGGTTTACAACAACCACAAAATTATTTATTTTATTTTTATTTTTATTTATTATCTATTTGGTTTCTAGATATGTTTTAATCCTGCATTCATCTCTCCTTCTCTCAAAAAGACTCTCCTATTCCCCAAACCCTAACCACCTCTCTCTCTCTCTCTCTCTCTCTCTCTCTCCCTCCTCCCCCCTCCCTCCCCCCCTGACCTGCGACCTGTGGTCTTCATCCTTCGATTACGGCGACAGACATCGAGATGATGGACAGCACCGACTTCGTCGGTTGTAAAGAGATCATCCCCTGGATCAATACTACCCTCCATCGCTATCTCTCCAAGGTCGAAGTGTAATGATCATTCCACTCGGTTTCATGTGAGAAAGTTTTGATTTTTTTACTAATTCGATTTTTTGGGATTTTTGGCGCAGTACACTTCGAATAACATTTTGCTTTCTGTGGAAGCTGGAAAAATATTCATGATTGATTTGGCATGGACTAGATGGTAATTAGCAGGTACTCGAAACTTGTGTTGTCAGAGAAATTAGCAGGTAGTCTATGCAGAAGAGTTTGAGATTGTTTCTGAACTTTTGGCAGGGTATGTGTGTGGACATGATGCCTGCTGATTTTACTAGTGATTCTTGGTGAATGCTCCTTGTCACCAGATTTACGCACATAGCAGGCGAGTTGTTTGGTCGGTTGATTGCTATGCTCTTCATGCAGCATGCAAAGTAAGTACGCAATATTACATTTCTTCAAAATACCCTTAATTTATAAAGAGAAGTAGGGGGACAAAGTTATATTCAATATGAGAATATGATAAATTTCATCAAATTACATATCAAGCTGCAAACATATAAAAGCATGTATTTCACGACATAATTTGAGTTATTCATTACTGATAATAACATTGATATTGATGCTGGCTTTAAGTTTCAGTCCAGACTCCAACTAATATCGCCAAACCTGATACCGGTAAAGTAATCCATGGGTTGGGTGTTGTTGATACTATTAGCCAATGTCAGACAATTGGCTTGTGGGAGGCTAATTCCCCCCACACAAAAGGTACCTTTTTCTCTTTTCTCCATTAATTTGTTCCCATTTGTTTAGTTGGTCATTGGAAGTCGATAGGAAGTTTTATGGCCTTGATCTTAGTAATTTCTAGTTTGTATAGTTTTTGTTTTGTTTTATTTTTTTATTTTTGTTTTTCTAAAGGAACAATGAGCCCATCTGCTTCCCTAATCACACACACAGAGGTGAAAGGAACATCCCGAATATACTTAATAAAGAGGTGAAAAAAATAAAATTTGTATTCTTGCATCACAAGATGTCAGAACCCCCCTAATCACACACACATTTGAAAATAAAGTATCATAGCGAAATAAGAATGGAGGCATAACTGTATTTACTCTCCTAGTCAGTTCTTGTTCATATACTTACTACTATCTTGTTTCTTTCTTTTATTTGGGAGACATATAATTTTCCATGAAGAAAGTTATCTTAGGGCTTACAGTGATTATGATTGTGAGAGATTTGAGCCAATTGTGTAGAAATTGGATCTCTGTCTGATTGAGATATCTGAGTTTCTTACTTCTAGAGATAACAATTTGTAGATAATTTTTTAGGCCTTGTTTGGAAATGCAGTTTAGTTTTGTAAACAACATAGTTTTGTAAACTGTTGTTTGTTTGGAAGACTTTGAGGCCAAAACATCAGTTTTAGAAACTAGGCCTTACTTGGATGCCTAAATAGAATTTCATAATCCTAGAGTTCATAGGCAACCAAACCCAATTGGGATATAAGAAAATCTCGTATCATTAAATTTTCAAAAGATGTAAGACACAAAGAAAGAAAGACTGTTGCCAAACACTCATTTAACATAAAAAATTTATATGGGGGCAAGGGGTTCATTATACAAGTCAAAACTTTTGTTATTGTCCAATCAGATTTTGTCCTCAAAAATTTTATCAGCTGTCCTTAATTTGTTGTATTTTGTATGCACTAGAAGATATGCACCATGACTTTTTTTCTGTAATCTGTTTTGTTATGGTCTCTCCTCCATTCACCCAACATTTTCTTTCTATTATCTTCATTGGTTTTTTAATTCCTTATTAGGTTGTTGGGAGTCCACTGGTTTGATTTGTATGCGTGATGAAATTTTTTGCTTGATTATAAAGTTTCTGCATATTTTTTCTTTAAACGTTTATGTTTCAGAATTCATTTGTTTCTCTTTTTACTTAAGAGATGCAAATATCCAAATTGTGGGAAGAGAATGCCTCATTAACGAAAACATTGGTGGTAAAGGAGTCTAGTGGACATGGATCAAGAGATGGAAGTCCACGCATCATCAAATAACTCAAAGGTTATTTCGGCAAACTTCTATATTTTTCATTAGTTAATGTGAAAGCAATCACATCATTTAAACACACACACAAAGAGCAAAGTTAATTTGTTTGCATTTTTATGTCTTTGAAGTCTGTTTGTCTTAATAAGCTTGGGAAATTCAATTCACATATGGGTGTGCTACTCCATAATGGGGAAGCTATGTGCATATTGTAGTTAATCTTGTAATTATTGATTGAGACTGTTGCTGATGTAAATGTGAAACACTCGTAATAGGGAAATCAGATTATTCTCCCTAAGTCTTTACAAAGTGATGGTGACACTGAAACAATCTAGATGAAATCGACAGGAAATAGAAATCATTGGCCTTGAATAAGATTGAGGGAAAGGCTTTTGTTGTTATGTCGATGGGTAAGCTTGTTTTATGTAATCAGCAAAAGGATCATGCAATCAAGTATTCTTTAATCATTTTCTGCTCGATTATCCTTTCCTTTTTTTATCTTTAGGTTTTATAGTCAAAACACCCACCCTTCCTGTCTGTACTTGTATTAAATAACACATTTATCATCATTAAAATGTTTCACTGCATATTCTAGTTCTTGTTTCTTATGTTAATTGATTGAAAGCATGCATATTGTCAGCATTATGCATGTATACAATGGGTAATGGTAGATATACTATTTTTTATAATTTCAGTGAAGTGGCACATATTTACATCATTCTTAAAGATTATCTTTTTTCCTTAAATGTTTTTGCAGGTTCATCAGGCTATCATTCTTAAAGACTATCTTTTTTCCTTTTTTCACTACAATTTTTCCATTTATTGTTACTTTCTATAGAGTACCAACTGAAAGAATCCTTTCAGAGAGAGCTTCAATATTTGAAGAGTCAGAACAGGAACGTAAGTTCATCAGGTTCTTACCATCTAACATGTTCAAACTCTTATGAGTCCAGTGAGAATGATCAAGCTTAGTGCATATGAATCTCTTATTCATGTACTTGTTGTGAATGATAATTGGTATATGCTAGATAAAGATGTGTCCAACTGAAGTAGAGTTACTATGTCATTATAAGCATGATAATTTAGTATAGCATTTGTAATTTACTTTACTCATTATCATGTTATTTAGATGCTATCTAAACAACTATAATCCTCTAGTTTCCTTTTTGTGTCAATGATATGTATCCATATTAGTCAAAATACGGATACAAAATCAAATTCGGATTGGATTATTTGCATATTGCTCTATCATGCAAGATGGGTATTACAAATTTACATGTTCTACCATATATACAGTCAATTAATGCATATATGTGCCAGTGGTGCAAAGAAATGTTGATAGTCCATCTGTGTAACTTTCTCCAGATGAAATTAGGTTGTGATAATGATTTGCCTGAAATATTCAATTCTTTGATTGTAAAGGGTAGCCAATTGCTTCAATTAAAAAAGGATAACAAGGGATGACGCAAACTTTGGACCTTTCTTATTTCGTGGCCCTTACCCCCTTGTGGCTCACCTCTCTTCGTCTCAATTTTTATGACAGATTTCTTTTCTAGATAGTTTGGAAAAGAAAAAGAAATGAAAATGCTTTCTTCTTTTCAGTTATCTAATTATCCCCATGTCTATATCTGGTTTCTTTGAATATATATTTCGAGTGGTGGGACATTTTTACTACAAGATAGTTGAAATATTTTTACTACAAGAGAGTTGAAATGTACCGATGATTTTGACCAAAATTTCTTTGAAGCGTTAGGATGCGCAAATGGGGAGGAAAAATCGGTTGGAATGCTATAATGGAGGCATCCAGTTTGCGGTCAACTTGCTACTTGTTTAATAGAATTTTGTTTGTTAGAGACCAAAAAAAGAAAGAGTTTAATCAATGGGATGATGTATAACTTTAAATAATAAATTTGTCGTATATACGCTTCCTCCATACTTATATTGTTCAGGTAGGGCTGACAGTGCATTTGATTTGGGTCAATATGGAAATTATCCATGCTTATTCATTAATCCTTGCTCCCATTATGCTGACATCTCTTCTGCTTCTTTCAGGTAACACAACACACACACACACACACACACACACTCACTCACTCACTTCCTCACTTCCTCCCTCCCTCCAAGGCCTGCGCTCTTTTTCTACACACGCGCGCGCGTACACACACACACACACACACACACACACACACACACACACACACACACACACACAAACACACGACGCAGACCCTGTTGACCCAAATGTATAAGTTGGCCATGCAATTCAAAAATAAGTTATCCTGAATGTGATCCAATACATGTAAACTACCTATAAATGATTATTCAAACTAATGTGGTGTGTTTTACCATGCAAAAAGTTGTAACAAAATCAAAGTTTAAGACTTGTCATATAAGTGATTAATTTGTTGCCACTTGATATGTGTGCATCCATACAAATCACACACACTCTTCATAATTGTAATAAGAGGGGTATATGCAGTTTACCATTGTATGTTCTCGTTGCAGGTCATAAGGGGGAAAGACTGTGGGAGAGAAATTCGGGGAAGAACATCTCAGTCTCAACAGGAAAAATAAGAAACTATAGGGTATAATTGCATTGTTGAAATGACTATTGTGTTTTGGCTCATCAATATTAGTAAATAAATATCAGACGTGCCTTACAAAAACTGAACTACTGGGGAAGTCAACTATCTTGCTTCTTTATGAGTGAGCATGTCTGTTTAATTTTTGCAAAAGAAAAGATCAATATGATGGTCTTTTATGGATTGTGATATCTAAATATGTATTTTAGACATCCAAGTTAACCTCAAAATGGAAAGATACATATTGGACAAGTCTATAACAATAAAGAAATAGTCTAGGATATACGACAAAGAAAAATTGGATCAACTTGAATTAATATATTATAAGCTACCTTTATTGTAAGTTCCCCCAACTATGTTATTTCAGTTAAATTTACCCCAAAAGCATAATATCTAGCACCGTCCTTCGATGGTTTTGATCTGGAAGTTGTTTCTTTAATATGCTAATGATAATTTTGGTCGAAGTAACAATTTTCAATTGAGATCTGTAGACCTGCTATTATATAGATTTGAGTTTGGTTCTGGTCTGCAGATTAATGCCAATAAAAGCTTTGTGCCTTTCCTAGAAGAAAATGGTGAGAGACAGGAGAAGCTAGCTAAAATGATTTCCCTTTCTCAAGCAAGAAAGTTGGCTCATCAAGAAAGTTAAACAGACTGTTGTGGTCACATGCTTTGACCATATAGTTTTGTACATTGCCTAGCCTGCTTAATCTTGTTCATCTATCTAATTTCACAATCTTTCCCAAATAGCTTAGGAACTGGCAAAACAAAATTTTCACTTTAACTTCCAGAGCCCGACATCTTGATGCCTATTTTGTTCCATGATTAATACTGCAAATAAACAAATAAACGAAGACATGATAGAATATTCTCTATGATATGTAGGACACTTCACTCAACCAAAATTGACATGTACGATAAAACTGGACACGACACATGTGCCTAGCTATTTTAGACAGTTTTAAATATGTGAACTTTTATCCACTACAAAAACTATGCAACACAAAAGAACATTATGCCATCTTCAAACAATATCTAATGGTCCATAAGTCATTTTACTAATTTAAATATTTCATATATCCTGAGATGAACCACCAAGTTGCTCTTATTGAAGATAGTCCAAGTTTAAGCTGCTGACAGTATCTTATTAAGGCTTCGAAGCTCAAGACTGTTGTCCTCAAATCAGCTAGCAATATCTTGCAATTTTTTGTTTATCTATTTACCTTAAAATTTTCTTCAGATCTTACTCTAAAGCTTCAAAACTTCTCGTATATTGATAACCAATGCAGGCCGCATCTACTCAGTCATCTTTAATAAATCACAGCATACCGCATGAGTCTGTATACTTGTTACAAGCTGGGGGTTAAAAAATCTGGTAGGACCATTTTGGATTTTGGCAATACTGAATGTATGTGTATTTGTGTTCTTATGTTAAGTATCAGTAAAAAAATTTCATTGTTAACCATTTATCTTTTTGTTTCATTTTCTTCGCTTTTCTCAACAGTCTTGCCGCTATGTTGATGTTTGCATCCATGTTGGTATGTACGAAATCATTTCAGTTTTCGCCTATTTTCTCGTTTCTTTTATGTTTCCATTTATAGCCAACAAGCTGTGTAGTTCTTCAGCAAGGATCATTCAGTACTCAAAATCGGTGCTCATGAAATGAATGTTTCACTTCTGTAGTTTATTGGATACAACATTCATTTAGTAAATTTATTCAGTGAAATGGCACATCACATGAAATATCTATTCCCATCTTCAACATACAAGATAAAGGTGATGCCTTTCTTGTTGTTCCAAGAAATGAATTTTGGCTTCAATAGATCACAAATAGAATCACATCAAGAATTATGTTTTCAATTCAGCAATTGAAGGAAAAGCATGAAGTGAGGATAAAAATTGAGCATTTTATTAGTTATCTGATGGTAAGGATTCTTTACAATGTTGAATTTATAATGAAGAAAGGGATTAGAAATCAAACAAATGGTTTATTTTCATAATCTTATTGCTCCTTTATGTATTAATTTTGTACCTGTTTGTAAGTGAGAACAAGACTTCCGTGGTTTCAAGTGGAATGAATGACATCACTTTAATGAAGTATTTAAATACACCATTATGTATTACATATATCTGATTTTATTCTAGTTAGAAATAACAAACTGATCAAGATCACTTTAATTGGTTGGAAAAAGGAACATCAGTTCATATCGGATAGAGCATGAAAGAACACACAAACCAGATATGATAATATTGTCAAGTGTCTTTCTAAATTTCGTAAAAATACTCGACAATTGAACGAGATCCTTTAATTAATAAAACAATAGCCATGACTTATCATGTAAGTAATCTTTTTTATGTTGGATAGATTAATGCTTGTAACAAAAAGTCTAATTTTGATTTACTTATTTGCAGTTTATTCATTTTGTGTATAGAATGTCATTAGCCTTATCAACACTGTACTTGCATATCCTATTCAGAACTTGGTTGTAACTGAGCCCTCCACTTGTAAACTATAGTCTTTTATATTGAGGTGAAGCTATATATATCTCTTTCTTATGCATTATATGCTTAATTACAAATACAGTGGTGACATTTTTTAATGTTTAATTTGTATATTTAATAGGTGACATGGATTAAAGTAGGAATGTTGTGTTGCTCCAATATTTGTTTTGTTAAATTCCTTCCTAGAGTGCATCTAGCTGCTACTACATGTTTAATCCCGTATAAGCTCCATACTCTTCCCTGATTAGGCTGCAATGTAAAATACGACTATTGATTCTGATTGCCATGCTATCATGTCATGTACTTCTTGTTCGCTGTTTAATCTTTCTTCAGTCACCAATCTAACATGCTTTATTTCGCTCCTTGTTTTCAGATTTTGATTGATATCGAAGTTTCAATTGTTTGTGCATGTCATGTTTATATGGATTTAACTGTACATGTCATGTTTTCTTGAGAGTTCTCATGAAAAATTCCTTATGCACTGCCTCTCTCAAAACAATGTGAGCTTTACTCCCAAAAGCAGGAGATCGTGCAAGTAGTACCTGGAGAGTCCAGAGTCGAATCCTCGGGACAGGTCAACATGAGATAACACAAATTCAACTAATCAAATAAAATATACGGTTAAGAAAACAACCATCTTTGTGAAGGTGAAGAATAGTGTAAAGATTTGTAGCAAAGAAAGTGGTTCCTATAAGTATTACGGTATCACGAAAGTTTGGTATTCGATGAGACAAGTATGCTACGATTGTGAGTTCATTAGGAGTTTATGGTCGCTGAAATTTCACGTCTTTTAATGTCACACAACGCTTCACCCGGTCAAGGCGTGAAGGCGTCGGAAGATGAATCGATGAAAACTAGTCAAAGTAGCCTTAAACGTATTACTAGCAATGTTGATCTCATTAAACAATAATCGCAGCGATAAGTTCAGATTAGAGAATACAAATTAGCTAGCCTTATCAGGGCCTAGCCATAGGGCACATCAACAATATCGACAATAAGCAAATACCCATCAAATACGTTGTAGAAATCAACATAACTAGCAATTTTGACATGATAATAGGGCTAAAGACATGAGATTTAGCAACCACATACTCCTAACTACATCACAACCATAGCACAGAGAGATTAGCCATGCATGGTGCAATAAAAATCAGATTTGATAGCAAAATACATCGTTTAAGTAGCAAAATACAAAGAAATACACCAAATACGGGGTATAAGTTCAAGAAATTGTCACCAAATCTCCACTTTAGAACCCAAAACTCTCTGAGAATAGGAAGAACAGCCTCTGAAAATTTTCAGAATTTTCTCCTGGAGAAATACGCACAGTAGCCGCTCCAAAAGTCCCAAAATACGCCAGAATACCCCCCAAAACCCTAGAAATACGCTTATATAATAGCATTGCGGGTTTGGGGCTTAACGGGTCTAGATCCGCTCTTTTTTTGCGCCCGCACCCATCATCTCCGATCGGCGTAAATGGTGACCGTCGGATTGAGCGGGATCGCCCCAGGGATTGACGCGTGTGCTTTGAGAGTCGTGCTCCCAACTCCGATCGCTTCGGCGCCCGCATCCGCTTATCTGACAGCCGTTCGATCTTAATCCTATGGCTTGCGAAGAGGCCGCGTCGCCGACACAGTTCGGGACCAATCTCGACCTTTCGATGCGTATCGAACGGCCCCGCGAGAGCCACGTCGCCCGCATTTCTCCGCGCATTCGAATTCGAATCGGATCACTCCGATGCCGGTGGATCCTCATCGGACGACCTAGAAGAAGCCACGTCGCCCCTTCAAATCTCGCCCGCTGCTCCGTTCAACTCGAGTGAGGGCCGTTGGATCTAGATCCAACGGCCACGATCTTCCGCATTTCTCCGCGCGTGATGAAGCCAATGTCGACCGTTCGATCAAGATCGAACGGTCGTTATTTAATCACATCTGCGTTTTGCTGCGGCCGTAGGATGAAAGCGGGAAGCGATGGATTGCCGCCACATGGACGCTTGTGATTGGCTGTTGAGCGTATTTTCGTATTTAATTGCGCATTTCTCCATTTAAATTGTATTCTGCATTCAAAAATTCATAGAAATTAGCACAGATCTCAGAAAAATACAAATAAATAGTCGTTGGAATCGTGAGATCGAGACGATGCTAAGAAAAATATAAAAATGCAGAAATACTCAATAGAATTCGTGTTTTGTCCATAAATAATGTGATTTCTCTAATAAATAATGGTGTACAAAATACACACATATTAGAGAGCAATTAAGTATTATATAGGCACATCATAGGACTAATTAGGGGGTTAAATACGCAATATTCAACCCGAATCACACCCCCCAACTAGCGTTTTGCTAGTCTCTAGCAAAATGAGCGAGATACGATATCAAGTATACACCTAGATCACCTTATCAGGTCTCAAATCATTCATCACCATACTACAAAGACGAAAGAAAATGTCCACACACTAATGCCAAGATTTCATGCTCATTATATAATGGTACTCATGGGTTTACAATGAAAAGCAAGTATCTCTAAAATGGTCATTAAATCAACTTAACTTCACTTTACATTACTTCATAGCGAATGGTATGCAAAATCAATGGCTCACACCTTTCAATCAAAGTTTATAACTTGGAGCGTAGATGTATCATGCAAAGCAAGCAAAAATAGATTGGCATCAAGACATACACACGTCAATTTCATTCATAGGAAATCACACCATATCTTGTGCTTTCTTTAAGCTTTGGAAGTTCTCTTGCCTTGCTAATGATGCACACTTTTTCTTGCTCTTCTTTTCTCATTTTATTGGTTCTGCGTAACGCGCATCAAGCAACATTTGCAGAAAAAATGTATAACTTGGATCGCTCCATCAAATGAATGAGGTTCCAGTCAATGGCTCCCAAATCAGACGATAATAGGGCATTAGGCCAAGAAGGACCCCTCGGACTGTACTAATCGAGCCAACCAAGTTATTTCTTTAATGACACATTTATTCGTCCATACATTTTTCTTCATTCATCTTATTTCATTCTTTCTTTTGTGCGTGCATAAGTAACTTAGCAAGATAGCTTCTTTTTCTTTATTCTTTCACAAGAATGGGTTATCCTAATCATTTCAAAAGACAGTGTAGACTTTCCACCCAAGATCACACAAAGCATGCAAATAGCAATGAATATGAGATAAAAAACAATGCTCCAGTCATTTTGTGATGGTGTGTTCCATTGAAAGCATACGACTTGCTAATTCATAATTTCAAGATTAATTAAGTCATCATTCAATCCTACCATAAAGATATATCAAGAGAGATTTACCATGAGTAATAGCATTCATGTCGAATGAGAATGAAATATGTAACAATAGTGGTGGAGGAAAATAAATCATATGTGCAAAGTGGTGAATGGATTTCGAGAATTTTCATCACATGAGGTTCATTTCTAGGTGTAATAAGCATTGGTGATAAATCTTGACTCAACCCCATTTTTTTATAAAAAGAAATTTTTTTTGAAAAGGGAACTACTAAAAAAAATCATAAAAAAAACTAAAAGTTTATACCCTCCCCCAACTTAAAATAAGCATTGTCCTCAATGTTAAGGAGAGGGAATCATGGAAAGAACACACCTGATTAGTGACCACCCGAAGGTGGATCTGTGAGATCAATGGTGGTATCCTCTCTGGCCCAAAGCTCTTGAAAATGTTTCAGACGTTGTCCGTTGACTTTGAATTCATGGCCATCCTTTTCATTCACTAAGACCACCGATCCGTGTGAAAAGACTTCTTTGACAAAGTATGGTCCCGTCCATTTTGAGCGCAGCTTTCCTGGAAATATATGGAGTCTTGAATTGTACAACAAAACCTTGTCTCCAATTTGGAATTCCTTTCGCAGGATCATTTTGTCGTGCACAGCTTTCATCCTTTCTTTTGCGAGCTTTGCATTTTCATATGCCTCACGTCGTATCTCATCAAGCTCCATGATCTGCAATTTACGAGAAACATTTTATGAGTCATCAAGCAAATTAAGTGTTTTAATTGCCCAAAAAGATTTATGCTCTAATTCAACAGGAAGATGGCAATTTTTTCCATAAACCAAACGAAACGGTGACATCCCTAAGATAGTCTTGTATGCTGTCCTGTAGGCCCATAGAGATTCAGGCAAGCGAAGACTCCAATCTTTGCGTGTTGGATTCACTGTTTTCTGAAGAATGTTCTTGATTTCCTTGTTCGCCAATTCCGCATGCCCATTTGTTTGAGGGTGGTAAGGTGTTGAAACTTTATGTGTCACCCCAAATTTCTTCATTAGATTCGCAAAGAGCCTATTACAGAAATGAGACCCTCCATCACTGATAATGGCCTTTGGCACTCCAAAGCGCGAGAAGATGTTCTCTTTCAAAAATTTCAGCACAATGGAAGCGTCATTGAACCTGCAAGGAATAGCTTCCACCCATTTAGAAACATAATCAATGGCAACCAATACAAATATATATCCATAAGATGGTGGAAAAGGTCCCATGAAATCAATACCCCAACAATCAAATAATTCTATTTCTAGCATGGGATTCAATGGCATCATGTTTCTTTTGGTAATTCCCCCCAACTGTTGACAACGCACACATGATTTACAATAGGCATAGGCGTCCTTAAACATACTAGGCCAATAAAAACCACTCTGTAAAATTTTGGCAACAGTCTTATGAGCTGAAAAGTGCCCCCACATACCCCATCATGGCAAAAATGTAAAACACTATCAAACTCATGGTCGGGTACACATCTCCTTACAATTTGGTCTCCACAGTATTTAAAAAGATAAGGATCATCAAAATAGAATGATTTTACCTCATGCTTGAAGCGTTTGAAATCTAAAGAGGACCAATGTGGAGGGGTTCTACCTGTCACCAAATAATTAGCTATATCTGCATACCATGGTAGAGTGGAGATGGCAAAAAGCTGCTCATCTGGGAAAGAATCTCGCAATGGAATGGTAGGCGACTCTGTTCCCACCGTTAATCTAGAAAGGTGATCTGCGACATTATTTTCAACTCCCTTCTTATCCTTGATCTGAATATTGAATTCCTGCAAAAGAAGAATCCATCGTATGAGTCTAGGTTTCGCATCCTTTTTAGATAAAAGATATTTCAGTGCAGAATGATCTGTAAAGATGAGAATAGGTGAGCCCAATATGTAGCTTCTGAATTTCTCCAATGCAAACACCACCGCCAGCAACGGCGCCAAAAACTTGCCTCTCTGCAATGTTCTCCAAATATGCCCAAGCCTCCGTCGGGGTCTTCTCAAAGAAAGCTCCATTGCACATCATCTCTACATATTGCTTTGTATTTGGCTGCAATCCATCGTAAAAGAATCCAATGGTGCATCCCTTGTCAAAACCGTGATGTGGGCACGCCAACAGAAGCTCCTTAAATCTTTCCAACGTTTGATCGTATGCTTCAGTTTCCTTCTGCGAAAAAGACATGATATGCCTCTTTAAAGCTTGAGTCCTGGCCAAAGAAAAGAATTTTTTTAGAAACTCAGTTTGCATTGTTAGCCAAGAAGTAATAGATCTAGGAGGCAACGCATTGAACCAATTCTTTGCCTTGTCTTTCAATGAGAATGGAAAAAGTTTAAGATAAACAACATCATTACTAACTTTTCCATCCAACTGTGTAGAGCATGCTTCTTCAAACGTTTTAATATGCAAGTAAGGATTTTCCCTATCCTCTCCATGGTAAGAGGGAAGGATCTGGATCACCCCGGCTTTAAGCGAAAAAGAATGAGCACCCTCAGGTAACACAATGCAAGATTCAGACGCAACTCTTGTGGGCATATAAGTAGCACTCAATGGTAGTTCTTGTGGGTGTACAAGAGGTTGTTCGTGATTATTAGCCATGTTTTCAATTCTTATCAATCTGTGTGAAGTGGAGGTCCTATGCCACATAAACTAGCAAAGAGATATTTTTTTTGTTTTCAATAATAAAACTAAGCTATAAAGTGGAAGGATCTCACCGAGTACTCCTCTGAAAAACTGAAAATGTGGATCAAAGATACCGTTGTCCCCGGCAACGGCGCCAAAAACTTGCCTCTTTCAAAACAATGTGAGCTTTACTCCCAAGCGCAGGAGATCGTGCAAGTAGTACCTGGAGAGTCCAGAGTCGAATCCTCGGGACAAGTCGACATGAGATAACACAAATTCAACTAATCAAATAAAATATACGGTTAAGAAAACAACCACCTTTGTGAAGGTGAAGAATAGTGTAAAGATTTGTAGCAAAGAAAGTGGTTCCTACAAGTATTACGGTATCACGAAAGTTTGGTATTCGATGAGACAAGTATGCTACGATTGTGAGTTCATTAGGAGTTTATGGTCGCTGAAATTTCACGTCTTTTAATGTCACACAACGCTTCACCTGGTCAAGACGTGAAGGCGTCGGAAGATGAATCGATGAAAACTAGTCAAAGTAGCCTTAAACGTATTACTAGCAATGTTGATCTCATTAAACAATAATCGCAGCGATAAGTTCAGATTAGAGAATACAAATTAGCTAGCCTTATCAGGGCCTAGCCATAGGGCACATCAACACTATCGACAATAAGCAAATACCCATCAAATACGTTGTAGAAATCAACATAACTAGCAATTTTGACATGATAATAGGGCTAAAGACATGAGATTTAGCAACCACATACTCCTAACTACATCACAACCATAGCACAGATAGATTAGCCACGCATGGTGCAATAAAAATCAGATTTGATAGCAAAATACATCGTTTAAGTAGCAAAATACAAAGAAATACACCAAATACGGGGTATAAGTTCAAGAAATTGTCACCAAATCTCCACTTTAGAACCCAAAACTCTCTGAGAATAGGAAGAACAGCCTCTGAAAATTTTCAGAATTTTCTCCTGGAGAAATACGCACAGTAGCCGCTCCAAAAGTCCCAAAATACGCCAGAATACCCCCCAAAACCCTAGAAATACGCTTATATAATAGCATTGCGGGTTTGGGGCTTAACGGGTCTAGATCCGCTCTTTTTTTGCGCCCGCACCCATCATCTCCGATCGGCGTAAATGGTGACCGTCGGATCGAGCGGGATCGCCCCAGGGATTGACGCGTGTGCTTTGAGAGTCGTGCTCCCAACTCCGATCGCTTCGGCGCCCGCATCCGCTTATCTGACAGCCGTTCGATCTTAATCCTATGGCTTGCGAAGAGGCCGCGTCGCCGACACAGTTCGGGACCAATCTCGACCTTTCGATGCGTATCGAACGGCCCCGCGAGAGCCACGTCGCCCGCATTTCTCCGCGCATTCGAATTCGAATCGGATCACTCCGATGCCGGTGGATCCTCATCGGACGACCTAGAAGAAGCCACGTCGCCCCTTCAAATCTCGCCCGCTGCTCCGTTCAACTCGAGTGAGGGCCGTTGGATCTAGATCCAACGGCCACGATCTTCCGCATTTCTCCGCGCGTGATGAAGCCAATGTCGACCGTTCGATCAAGATCGAACGGTCGTTATTTAATCACATCTGCGTTTTGCTGCGGCTGTAGGATGAAAGCGGGAAGCGATGGATTGCCGCCACATGGACGCTTGTGATTGGCTGTTGAGCGTATTTTCGTATTTAATTGCGCATTTCTCCATTTAAATTGTATTCTGCATTCAAAAATTCATAGAAATTAGCACAGATCTCAGAAAAATACAAATAAATAGTCGTTGGAATCGTGAGATCGAGACGATGCTAAGAAAAATATAAAAATGCAGAAATACTCAATAGAATTCGTGTTTTGTGCACAAATAATGTGATTTCTCTAATAAATAATGGTGTACAAAATACGCACATATTAGAGAGCAATTAAGTATTATATAGGCACATCATAGGACTAATTAGGGGGTTAAATACGCAATATTCAACCCGAATCATGCACATGCAAGATTTAGTTTCATAATCTCCTACAAAACTGTTGACTCTAATGTCTCAGTTTGAAGTATATGTATGGAGGATGTAGTTATATATGCATAGTCTCAATTTGTTTAGTCTCAACATTCTCAGTTATATAATCTCATGTCTCATTTTTTATTTTATTGTATAGGAGCGCAGTTATATAATCTCATGTCTCATTTTTTATTTTATTGTATAGGAGAGCATTCGAGTACAGTCACACCATGGAGTACAATCACACCATGAGGGAGTTGAGAGCCAAGGAAGAAATAATGTCGTTGCTCGCCTTCTAGGCGAAGATCACACAAGTCGGATGGTTGGTCTTGGTTCTAGTGTATTTTGTGACTTATGTTTTTGTATTAAAAAGTATCATCTGTATCATGTGGTGTATTGTGCTTTAAAGACTTTCATTTTGTATTAATTATTTTTGTAAATATTAACAGGAGGTGTGTTCAATTTTTATTTTTTAATAAATTTAATTTGTTTGTAGCGGTTTGGAACAGCCACAAACAGCATTTATTTTTTTGAAAATACTTATTTTATAGCGGGTGAACACCGCTACAATCAAGTTTCAGACCGCAGTTAAATATTAATTTATAGCGGTTAAAACCCGCTACAATCATCTTTCTGATTAAAATTTAAAAAAATTGATTGGTTTGTGGTGGTTCTAAACCGACACAAACGCTTCGTTTTATGCGGTTTTGAATTGACATAAATAATTATTTATAATTATTTTATCGTAATAAACTTCCGTCAGAAATTTCGTTTCTGGCGGTTCAAACCGATATAAATTGTGGTTTCACGCGGTTTATTAGAAGCGGCTCGAAACCGCTAGAAACCACGTTTCTCACCCCATGCTTAGTAGCGGTTTGGAAAACCGCTTGAAAGCGGATTTGTGGCGGTTACGACCCGTTACAAAAAAATTTTACAACCGCTACAAACGGTCTTCTTTCTTGTAGTGAATAAGGGATTAGTCACAAGTATTTATGTTTGCTCATCATTAACACCAAGTAGGGACAAGTCCAATACTCAACATTCTCCCCCTTTTTGATGATGACAAACAAACAAAAACAAAAAGATAAATAATTGTGTGTAATGAAAACTTACCCCCTATATAGATGCCAATCAAGTTAGTCAACAAATAATAGGGCATCTACATATCAATTGAAACAAATGACTAAGATACACATGAATTTAATTCAAGAAATTTAGGAATTAAAATCCCTATTCATTGTAATCTTACTCCTTCTGAATCTAAGGTAACTTCAATCTTAGATTCAAAGTGTTAGAACATACTTAGCACATTCATTATGAATCTTGTATGTTTATTTCTCTCCACCTATGGCATTATCCAAAAAAGGTGTGAGTAAATAACAACAACAATAATCGTGCTAAATACTAACTAACAACAATCAAGGAGTATAAGATATAAAGAATCAAAAACTCATAAAAGCACATCATATACTTATGCGAATATAGGAATTAAAGTCCAATATCAACATTATAGATAGATGAAACGAAAATAATTTCAAAAATGCATCACATCAGAGATAGCAAGAATAAACCAATATCAAATCCTATATTGTCTCACAAGCACATCATAAGAGAATAAAATCATTCATGGAGACAATATGGCAAACATCACACAGATAAGATAATCAATTATACAAGGTGTGATATATGATTAAACAACAACATCATATATATATATATATATATATATATATATATATATATATATATATATCAAAGTCGATGTGAGTACACATCAGATGGACATCACCATGTCCAACAAAAATACCTACATCTTGATCCCAAAAAAATACATCATGATATCATCGTACACCAGCATTAGAAATCCATCATACATCAAAATACAACCATCACGCAAGCTCAAACACACAACTATGAGTGAGCGTCTCCAGGGGCTACAGAAGGAGAAGCAGGCTCTGTGACAGCAGGTGTATCCTCTGGAGGAGGGTCAGAAGTATCAACAGCAGCAACATCAGAAGCATCCTGAGTAGAAGCTACACCAGGATGCACAACGACATCAGTGACGATGGGCTGAGGAGGCACATGAGGCTGAGGAACAAACTGTCTCAGATCCTCAGGGAAGGGTATTCCCTGATGCAGGAAGGAAAGGGAAAGCAACCTGTAAAGTCCAGAGACCATCTCAAAAAGAATATCACGAGATGGAGGAGCTGAGGTGGAAGGCTGGTTAGTTGGAGGAACAGTGGAGGAAGATGGTGTTGAAGTGGATTTCCTCTTCTTTGATGCAGACTGCAGAGCCGAAGAGGACTTCGACTTCGCAGAAGCATCAAGGAAAGGAGCAAAAGGCATGAGCTCGTAGCTGACGTGCGTTTATATTTCATATATTCACGCACGTTTTCTTTTGTGTTTCTCCGTGTTTTTCCGCCGTCTCTTATTCGTTTTCGTATATTTTCCCGTTTTCTTTCACTTTTCTTTGTTTATCCGTGTTTGCAGGAGATTGACCATGTAGGGGACGTTTAACGATGATATCTCAAGTCCCCGGAGCAACGGGAGGAGTCGCGCGTGATCCAGGGGGTCAAACGTCAAAGAATTCATCTTTCAGCCCCTCACCCGGTCGGTTGGCCATCTCCAACCGATCGGGTGATGCACACGTGCACCACCCGGTCTCTGCCGCAGCTCATAAGGAAGTCACCCGACCGGTTCATAGACCGGTTCAGCGGGGGCCTGTTCTCTGTTTTTTCGAGCAAAATGCCAACCGATCGGGTGACTCTCACCCGATCGGTTCATCTGTAGCTGATGCTGAGGAGCTCGAGACACGGGCATCCAACCGACCTATTCACCCGATGGCGCCATGATCCAACCGGTCACCCAAAGAACTCAACCGACCGGTTCATCTGACCGGGTGAAGCTCCGACGTTTTCTGTTTTCTAATTGTAACGGATCACCCGATCGGTTGACTTGTGTCAACCGATCGGGTGACGTTTTTTCTGCGGGTTTGGACCCGAACCGTAAGGGTTTCGAAGTGGGGCTATAAATACACGAAGCTGGCCGACTTGAAGGGGATCTCTTCTCAGTTTTTAGGGCTTTTGCCCCTTTCTCTTGTGAGCTTTAGGTTAGATTAGATTAGGTCTTTTTGTTAATAAATCTTGTATTGGATTGAAGATTCAAACTCAAGATAAGTATTTCTTTCTCTTGTTCTCCATTTTTTGTGTTGTATTTCTTTTGCTTCATGATGAATGTTTGTATGTCTTTTGTGTTGTTTGTTTATATGTTTTTCATCATGCAGTAGTATTGATGAACCCTAATACGGGTTAGGGTAAGATTGATGCTTGGAAATTTACATTAGACTTGGTTGCATGGCACGTGTTCGATGAAATGTGTCAATGGGGATTTCTAGCAATCTGGGTCCAATTCATACGACGACACACTAGATGTGTTGGGGATTGGGGTCCGGTGCTTGTCCTGTCAAGATCCGCTTCGATGTATTGCTAGAAATCACATTTGACCTATTTGGCCATTAGGGTTACGCGGGGGTGTTTCATTGTCATTGGCGGGAGAAAGACCGCCTCTGACCGTCGGGCCAAGGGGGAATAAACTTGGCGGTTGACCCCCTAGCCATAGCTCACGCCCCCAGCGTAGACTTCGAGTCCTCGCGCGCGGGAGCGGCTTGGACGAAGTGTTGGGAGATATCATTGTGGCCTTAATGCTCCCGGTTGCGGAAGGTGTTAATGGACATGGGAATGCCCACCGTCCGGAACCGGGTAGGCCTAGCATGCTTGGCACCGACCAGAATATCGGGCCATGGACGCTAGGTACCACCTCTTGGGGCAATGTCTCACCCTGGGTCAAGTCAAATGCCAAGTGTCATGAGTGCTCTAGCCCGTGTTAGCGGGGATTCATTTCGTGTCTTTTTCATTTCTTTCTTTTATTTCTACACTTCCACCCATATCATCCGCGTAGCTAGCACACGACCCAGGCGAGGCTAGTAGCCACTCAAGCCATCCACCTCCCTGAGTTCGATAAACCTGCACCCTACACTAACCGTGCACTTGCGGTAAAACGACACCGCGCCCATACCGTAAACAGGGCGCCGGTCAGTAGCAAGACAAATCAACACCAAAATGTCGAAAGACAAGAGTCAAAAGACCACCGTATGGAATGTGAGCTGAGGAAGAAGTAAACTCGACCTTGTCCATCCTGTCAAGGAGGACACCGGCCCAATTCGCGGACATCCTAGAGAAAATTGCATACATACACTTCAGCAGATGATCCATACCTCGGCAGGATGTTGGACTTCACCACTAGATGAACTGCCCAACCTCTAGCCGAAAACATAGATGATTTGATACCAGAATCCAGGGCTAAAGGTATCTCACGAAACATATCTCGAAGGACAGACCGGTCAAGCTCGTCAATATCAGAGATGAAAATATCTGAAGGAAGAGAACCTGTAGAGGGAATCCTAAGAATGGTCCCTAATACAGTGGGAGTAATCTGGATGTGGGGTTCCTGAACAACGGTGTCAAGAACTCTGGTGGTAGAATACTTACCGCGAACGCGGTTAGCATAGAAGAGCTTCACCAGAAATGGATAGGCTCGAGGGGACTCGCTCTGAGAGAAGCGAAAAAGATTGGCTAAGTGGGTAGCAGATAGAATGTCTGAAAGTCTCTCAGTAGTAAAGGCGGGAAAAATGATGTACCGCTCACTAAGAAGCTTGATCCCTAAGAGAGAATGGGATTTTGCCCAGCAAAGGTCATCTCGGCAAAGTGGAACAAGGGGATCAGTAGGGGGCACAACGGGAGACTCTTCTGTAGAGCTCGAAGTAGAAGCAGACAGACGGGGAGCGTCAGTAGTAGGCTCATTGATGGTAACACCAATGCGCTTCCGTTGACGCTTGATCAGGGGCTGAGCATCGGAAGAAGACGCTGAAGGAGAATATCCCTGCGAAGCAGAATGCGAGGGAGAATCGGCTTGTTTGGTACGAGCTTTGTAGGGCTTCTTGTTCTTGGCTATAGGTTTCCTAGAAGCCCTAGGATTCTTAGAACCCATGATCTTCCCCTTACCCTTGGTCTTGGGTGCCATGGAGTCAGTCAATCGAAAGAGAGATAAACGACATGCGATGAAATCGAAGGATAAAAATCGAACGATAGACTCGAGAACGAAAGACAAACCAAGTCGAGAAGACACGAAGACGCAACGACGAAACAATCGAATTGAGGGGAGGAGGAGATCGACGGCGACGGCTGAGGAAATGAGCGGGAAGTCGATGCGGTTCACTCGGAGGAGAGAGAAACGTCGTGGGGAAAAGAACCGTCTCAAAGTATATATGAAAGAGGGAATAAATCTGGGCCGTTGGATCAAAGAATCGACGGCTCAGATCGAAACAGTGAACCGTCACAAACAGTAGACAGTCGACTGATGAACAAAAGTCAGTCGACTGGATGAAGTGATAAGAATTAGTCTCAGGAAGACAGACAGTCGACTGTGGAGTAACATACGATCGTCTGTCCAATGGACAGTCGAATGTACTATACACATCAGTCGACTGACCGAGAATCAATAAACTTCATCAAAAAGACAGAGAGTACCGTAAAATTTCGACAAAGAGAACAGTCGCCAGATGACTAAAATTCAGTCGTCTGTTAAAATAACAGTCGACTGGAAAACAGTCATCAGTCGTCTGTGCGAAAGATACAAATTCTCAACAGTGGAGATAGAGTAGGGTAGTCGACTGTCGAATGAAAGACAATCGTCTGTCCTGGTCCAAAAATGCACAGTGAGATACAAATCCAGAGAATAAGAACACTCACCCTAAGACCTATACTCTAATCACAAACTCATTATAAAAACAATGTAATACGATAAATCATTTGAAACACAAATCTCTAATATCAATCTCAAAGAAATCATGAAATCACATAAATCGCAATTGCCTTTCTTAAACACCTATATATCATATATCAAAAGAAGAAAGACAATATGATGACATGAGCTCAAAAGGTGTTACAACACGAATGTTGAGCTTCTAAGTTTCAGATTCACCCATAATTCCTAATTCTCCACGCAACCTCACAAATGAATCTTCTTTAAGAGGGTTTGTGAAGATGTCGGCAATTTGTTTTTGGGTTTCAATGTACTCTAAGATGATGTCCTTCTTAGCTACATGATCATTTATAAAATGGTGTCTCACGTCTATGTGTTTGGTACGGAAGTGGTGTACCGGATTCTTGGAAAGACATATGGAACTTTGGTTATGAACCATGATCGGGCAAGTATCATTGTTGACACCATAGTCCATAAGAGTGTGTCTCATCCAAAGAACTTGTGCACATGCAAGACCCGCGGCAATATATTCCGCTTCAGTCGTGGACAATGACACCGAATTCTGTTTCTTAGAAAACCAAGAAGCTAGGGAATTTCCTAGAAAATGGCAAGGCATACGGAAAACATGATATCGGGCCTACTAGCGGTTAAGTAAAGTAAGCTACCGATCATATGTAACGACCGGTTCTCATCGATGATATTATCTGTATTTCGTTACTGATTTTTCATCCGTATCCGTATTAAGCGTATCTGTCCCTGTGTGCGTGCCAACTTCCTCACGATTAACTATTCCTATTATTTTTGTGACACTTAATTAGTTTATTATCATCGTTCTTCTTATTATTATTAATATTCTTACTATTTTTTTTTCTTGTACCTCCATTTTAATATTTTCCAACTTTCCTCCATAAGCATAGTAACATATATATATATAAGCTCACGCATTGCCCTGTACACACTCTCCTCACACACTTTTTTATTTAAAATTTTGACCTAGGCCTAAGAATATCACACAGCCGCATTTTTTTAAACAAACAAAAAAAAACCTACACAAACCCCATCAACCCAAGCCCACGTTGACCTAGCCCACTTTTTACACTTCCTAAAAACCTAAGGCAACCAACACACACAGCCTGACACAACCTAGGGCTCACGTGAGCATGAAACAAAAACCCAAGCCCCACGTTATAAAAGAACCCTAGTTTTTATCATTAACCTACTCGCAGCCTACCCCTACTTTCGCAACACCCTACCCCCATCATCGAGCAGCCGCCGCCCTAGGTTATAGCCCCACGGCCTGTCCTCCCGTTCTCCTCCTCCTCCTCCTTTCTCCCCCCACATTCCGCAGCCACCACGCAACCAAAGCCGGCCTCCAAGCACCTGGGCCGAGATCCAAACCCCTCCCACAGCCTACAGACAACCCGAACTCCCTCTCCTCCTCCTTCTTCCACGGCCAACACCCAACAACCCACGGCTTTCACTTGTTCTTCTCCTCCCTGCGGCCACACCAAGCCAAACAGCCCGCCGGTGCACCATCCATGCACGGGAGTCTCCGCCAGTCGTACGCTCGTCCAACCGTTCAGATCCAACATCGGTAGCCCCAGAGCTCGCTGACAACCTCTGTCCCCCATTTACTCGCTACTGCAACAAGTTCGGAGCGTGAACGTCGAAGTTTTCGCACCGTACGCGTCGTCGTTGCTCGTGGTCGTCATCCGATCCCTTGCTTCACTTCAGGTTGGTAGATCTACCCCTATAACTCTCAACCCACAACGTAAAGTAGAGAAACCTAATAAAACACGTTGATTAGACGTCGTAGGAACTTTTTGAAATCTGACCTGAACTGAAAAACGCGATTTTTGATTTTGTGCTCTGCCAAAACAGCGAACCAAACCCTCCACGGCATAGTACTCATCGAGACGGTTCCAACGACACTAAGAACGTCAAAAACAGGCGAGTATACGATTTGTCATGATTTTTAGAAGTTTCGGCACGTTTACGCCGCCTTCATGTATTACTGTATAACCTGAAATTTTGACGTGAAATGACGTAGGAAAGTGACACTATAGTGATCTGGACGAAATTTGGGATCCAACGGTATATCATACGATATATCCCCATTTTAAACACTAAGAGAAAAAAATCATTTCTGTAGCAAGTTGAACAAAAAGGACGTATTCGTCATTATTTGAAATTACGGAAACGGTCGTTCGACCCGTTTCTGCTTTGTAGAACTGCCACCATAAAACTTTAATATTGTTAACAATAAAATACAGTGAGTCCTGACATGTTTAACAATATGGACATCGTGAAATCGTGCGCCTCGAAGGCGGTATCATGATATCGTGATGTCGTGTGAGTCGACTAGGCCGGCTCGTATTCCGGCAAAACTTTTGGGTGGGGTTAGGGTTGAGCGGCCACTAGGCATATGAAAGGTACTCTCCTCAAAAGCACCACCCGCACGCGGTGGGTTAGCGTCAATCACGGTAAGCCCCCGTGAGAGGAACGACCTTCTCATCACGACCTACAGGTGTGAACCCTAGATTAGAATGCTAACACTTGACATGAAAACTTGAACGCTAACTTGGTCATCTTGAAATTGAAATGCTAACGAACTCAGAGAAACTTAACTTTAAACTTGAAACCGCCTAGAATGGCATGCTAGGATTGTTTCGTTTCCATTTCTATAAATTGTTGCCGTCACTCCTCTTAAATTATTGATGCTTTTAAAATTCATATATCTGTCATATACTTTGCCTTGGGATGCTAACCTCTTCTTGCAGACCCCTAGCTGACATACATTCATGTTTGTGGATGTATGTCAGGTTCAGAGCTTGAGTACCAGGAGGACCAGTACGAGACATCAGAGTTGGAGAGTCAGGAGTTCGCACCTGACGCAATGCCTCTCCCAGCAGAGGACTAGTGGACCCTGACACTTTACTGCTTTCCTACCTTTATTTTCAGTCGTCGTAGTTACTTTCGTGTACGTTCTTTTCTTATTGCTATTTTTAGCCAAGCTGTGGCTTGTTAAACTCTGTGTACGAACTTTATCTCTGGACGTGGCTTTACTTTTCTGGTTGTGTTCTGATTGTTCTGAATGGCAGTTGTAAGGGCCTTATCTGTGTTTTTATCAGAGACGCTTATTGAACTCGAGCTTCACCGCTCCAGTTCAAGCAGACCGCGTAACGCTCTCGCTTCCGGTGTCTTTTGGGAAGCGGGGCGTTATAGGTTTTGTTGGTGGCCCATGCAGGTCCATTGCAACTGCGAAATTCAGAATAATGAGAACGCCTATCATTAGCCAAACATCTAGAGTAATCGTATACACGGGATTAACTCGGGCATTCTTCCTCTTTTGCAGGATGGCCGGAAGACGCATTACCCGACACAGAACCGGAGCCGGAGCCGGGACCGGAGCTCCTGGAGGCGGAGACGACGACATCCGCCAGATGCTGGGAGTTATGAGAGATATGCTGGAGGTTCAGCATCATCTAGTCCAGCAGGGACGCCAGGCTGCGCCAGCTGCGCCAGCCGCACCAGCTGCACCAGCTCCGGGAGCCAAGCAGTTCAGAGAGATGCGTCCGAAGAGTTTTTCCAGACGAGAGGGCCTGCTAGCGACCGAAGAGTGGCGTCAGAGCACTGAGGATGATTTGGGCCTTGCCTGAATCCACAAAGATGAATGGGTGGATCTTGCGAGGAAGCAGTTGACTGATAATGCACGCGGTTGGTGGACTGCGGAGGAGGCCAGGCTGACCAAGCCGATTTCATGGGATACCTTCAGCAATAGATTTGACGCCCAGTACTATCCCAAGTTGGCGAAGCAGATGATGGAGAGTCGCTTCATCAACCTGGAGTAGGGTACTATGACCGTTGACGAGTACGAGGCGGAGTTCACTATGCTGAGCCGCTATGCCCCTGCCATGGTGAAGGAACCTGAGGACTGTGCACACCGTTTCCTGCAGGGCTTGGACCTGGACATTCAGAGTGTGCTGTTCGGGAATACTTTTTCTACTCATGAGGATGTCCTGGTGGCTGCGAAGAATCAGGAGCACGTCGCCAATCTGAAGAAGGCACGTCAGGCGGGCAAGCGCCCGATGGAGATGCTGAGGAGTGCACCTAGGCCCGGTGTACGTCCAGTCCAGACCACCTAGTTCAAGAGGCCAGCTGCACCTGTTTTCAACCGAGCTGAGCTGACTTGCCACTTCTGCGGCAAGCTTGGCCATGTGAAGAAGGACTACAGGAAGATGCTGAATCAGCGTTTGGTTTGTGGATCTTCTACCCATGTTGCGAGGGACTGCCCCAAAGGCACTCGACCTATGCCTCCTGGAGCACCTGGACCTGTTCAGTAGACAGTGCCTGCACCTGGACCTGATCAGAGACCAGTGCCTGCACCTGGACAGCGAGGACCACCTCTGGTACCACAGAAGCAGGCCTTTCAGCAGGCCAATCCCCCGGTGCGTCGAGCTTACACTATGACAGCCGTTGAGGCTGAAGCTGATGACGACGTGATCGCAGGTAACCTTTGAACTAGTCTTTCCTTTTTATATATTTATGTTTGATTAGTTAGTTCCTTGTTTGACATATTTGCATGTTTCCCTTAGGTGTTATCCTAGTTTCTTCCCACCCCGCCTTGACTCTATTCGACTCTGGAGCTTCCATATGCATCCTGTCATGGAAGTTCGTAGTCGAACACTCGATACCCACCTACACTCTTCCCAAGTGTTGGAACATCACGACTGGGAATGGTGTAGTGAAGGTTGCCCTTGGTTGTCGACCTTGCCCGTTGGTGGTTAGTGGATACGAATTGTATGCTAATTTCATCGTCCACGATCTACCCAATTTCGATGCGATCCTCGGCATTGATTGGTTAGGAGCTTTTTACGCCACGATCGACTGTCACCGGAAGAAAGTGGTGTTTGAAATACCTGACCACCCAGTGTTTGAGTTCGTCAGTGGAGGACGTTCGCTTGGACCTGTCAAGTTTCGGGCCCAGTCGTACAGATTGACAGTCGCATCTATGATAGCAGAGCCGGAGAAGCCAGCAGTAGTGCGAGACTTCGAGGATGTTTTTCCTGAGGACATTTCCGGTTTGCCACCTGATCGAGCGTTGGAGTTCGGCATTGATTTGATGCCAGGAGCTCAACCGATTTCTAAGGCGCCGTACAGTATGGCTCCAGCTGAGCTAGAAGAGCCGAGGAAGCAGTTGGACGAGCTGCTACTGAAAGGTTTTATCCATCCCAGTGTGTCTCCCTGGGGTGCGCCCGTCTTGCTGGTGAAGAAGAAAGACGGATCGAGAAGGATGTGTATCGACTATCGGGAACTGAATCAGATCACTGTGAAGAATAAGTACCCACTGCCCCGTATTGACGATATCTTCGATCAGCTTGGTGGATCGAAGGTGTTCTCGAAGTTGGATCTTCAGAGCGGATACCATCGGGTCAGAGTCAAGAAGGATGACGTGCCCAAGACAGCTTTCCGGACCAAGTACGGGCACTATGAGTTCGTCGTCATGCCGTTCGACGTGACCAACGCTCATGCTGTGTTCATGAATCTCATGAACCTCATCTTTTACGACTTCCTCGACAAGTTCGTGGTGATCTTTATAGATGACATCTTGGTATACTCGAGGAGCGAGGAAGAGCATGCAGAGCACTTGAGATTGGTGTTGGAGACGCTCCGCCATCATCGACTATATGCCAAGTATAACAAATGCGAATTCTGGCTGGACAGAGTTGCATTTCTTGGACATGTAGTATCTGGGGCCGGCATCTCAGTGGATCCAGAGAAGGTCAGAGCAGTCAGTGATTGGCCTATACCGCGATCGGCTTCGGATATCAGGAGTTTCCTCGGATTGGCTGGCTACTACCGCAGATTTATCAAGGATTTCTCGAGGATAGTTGAGCCGATGACGAGATTGACGCGGAAGGATGTCAAGTTCAGTTGGTCAGAATCTTGTGAGCATTCTTTTTCCACCTTAAAGGAGAGACTGACGACTGCACCGATCTTAGCTATTCCGGACAGAAGCAGAGGCTTTGAGGTTTTCTGCGATGCATCAAGGAAGGGACTTGGTTGTGTTCTGCATCAGCACAGCCATGTAGTCGCTTATGCTTCGTGACAGCTGAAAGTCCATGAGAAGAATTATCAGACCCATGATTTGGAACTCGCCGCTGTCATATTCGCACTGAAGATTTGGCGTCATTTCTTACTGAGTGAGAAAGTGAAGATATTCACTGATCACAAAAGTCTGAAATACATATTTACTCAGAAGGAGCTGAATATGAGACATCGCAGATGGTTGGAGTTGATGGCAGACTACGACATCGACCTTCAGTATTACCCAGGGAAGGTGAATGTCATACCAGACGCCTTGAGCCGACTGCCAGAGGTGATGATTCTCACAGCTCAGTGGAGATTACAGCAGGATCTACGAGAGATGGATGTTGAAGCTGTTCTTTCGGGAGTCACTTCGTCGTTCATGAACATGCAGATTCAGTCGACGATTGTTGACCGGATCAAGAGTGCTCAGGCTGGTGATGCTAAGTTGATGAAGATCAGAGAGCAAGTCGAAGCTGGACTCTGGATAGATTTTTTGATTCACGAGGATGGATCTTTGAGGTATGGCAGTAGGATCTGCATGCCTGCAGGAGATATCAGAGAAGAATTGATGAATGAGGCTCACAGTTTGCCTTATTCCATTCATCCTGGAGGTACGAAGATGTACAAGGATCTTCATCAGAATTTCTAGTGGCATGGTATGAAGAGAAGTGTGGCACGGAGTGTTGCCAAATGCCTGGTGTGTCAGCAAGTGAAGGCTGAACATCATCGCACCGCCGGACTACTGCAGCCCCTGCCTATCCCGGAGTGGAAATGGCAGCACATCACGATGGACTTCGTGACTGGCTTACCTTGGAGCACCAAGCAGAATGACACGATCTGGGTCATCGTCGATCGACTGACCAAGTCTGCGCACTTCATACCGTTCCGAGTAGGACAATCCATGGAGATACTGGATAGGAAATATATGGAGGTAATGATCCAACTCATCCTTTCGTATTTCTTTCTAGTACGAGTTGTGACGTGAAATATGTTGTGTAGGAAATCATGCGTCTGCATGGGGTCCCTGTGAGCATCGTGTCCGATCGTGGTACGAGGTTCATGTCTCAGTTTTGGAAGAGTCTGCAGACCAATATCGGTACCAGTCTGAAGTTCAGCACTGCGTATCACCCGCAGACAGATGGCCAGTCAGAGTGGACCATTCAGATCCTGGAGGACATGCTGAGAGCTTGCATGCTAGATTTCAAGGGTTCATGGGAGGATCATCTACACCTGGTGGAGTTCTCCTACAACAACAGTTACCAGGCGAGCATTGGCATGGCGCCTTTCGCTGCTCTCTACGGGAGGAAGTGTCGTTCGCCCCTGAGCTGGGACGACGTTAGATATGGAGATCTTTTGGGACCGGAGTTGATTGTCGAAGCTGTGGACTTTGTTCGAGATATCAGGGATAAGCTTTGGATTGCTCAGGACCGTTATAAGCATTGGGCTGATGCTAAACGACGCCCTCTAGAGTTTCAGCCGGGAGACCATGTGTTCATGAAAATTTCTCCGAATCGCGGAGTGATTCGCTTTGGGAAACGTGGTAAGCTCAGTCCGAGATACATCGGACCCTTCGATGTTCTGGAGAGAGTTGGCGAGGTAGCCTACCGCTTAGCCTTGCCACCATCTTTGGAAGGTGTTCACGATGTCTTCTATGTGTCTCAGCTTCGTCGGTACATCAGTGATCCATCTCACGCTGTTGACTACTCTGAGATCACCGTTCGTACAGACCTGACGTATGATCAGCAGCCAGTGCAGATTCTTGACAGACGTCAGAAGTCACTCCGAAACAAGACTGTCAACCTTGTTAGGGTGATGTGGCGACACGGCTCGCCAGGAGAGTCCACCTGGGAGAGAGAAGATGAGATGAGAGAGCGTTACCCTCACCTGATCCCTGACCAGTGATTGTTAGGAATTCCGAGGGCGGAATTTTCTTTAAGGTGGGTAGGGTGTAACGACCGGTTCTCATCGATGATATTATCTGTGTTTCTCTACTGATTTTTCGTCCGTATCCGTATTAAGCGTATCTGTCCCTGTGTGCGTGCCAACTTCCTCACGATTAACTATTCCTATTATTTTTGTGACACTTAATTAGTTTATTATCATCGTTATTATTATTATTATTAATATTCTTACTATTTTTTTTCTTGTACCTCCATTTTAATATTTTCCAACATTCCTCCATAAGCATAGTAACCTATATATATAAGCTCACGCATTGCCCTGTACACACTCTCCTCACACACTTTCTTATTTAAATTTTTGACCTAGGCCTAAGACTATCACACAGCCGCATTTTTTTAAACAAAGAAAAAAAACCTACACAAACCCCATCAACCCAAGCCCACGTTGACCTAGCCCACCTTTTACACTTCCTAAAAACCTAAGGCAACCAACACACACAGCCTGACACAACCTAGGGCTCACGTGAGCATGAAACAAAAACCCAAGCCCCACGTTATAAAAGAACACTAGTTTTTATCATTAACCTACTCGCAGCCTACCCCTACTTTCGCAACGCCCTACCCCCATCATCGAGCAGCCGCCGCCCTAGGTTATAGCCCCACGGCCCGTCCTCCCGTTCTCCTCCTCCTCCTCCTTTCTCCCCCACATTCCGCAGCCACCACGCAACCAAAGTCGGCCTCCAAGCACCTGGGCCGAGATCCAAACCCCTCCCACAACCTACAGACAACCCGAACTCCCTCTCCTCCTCCTTCTTCCACGGCCAACACCCAACAACCCACAGCTTTCACTTGTTCTTCTCCTCCATGCGGCCACACCAAGCCAAACAGCCCGCCGATGCACCATCCACGCACGGGAGTCTCCGCCATCCGTACGCTCGTCCAACCGTTCAGATCCAACATCGGTAGCCCCAGAGCTTGCTGACAACCTCTGTCCGCCATTTACTCGCTGCCGCAACAAGTTCGGAGCGTGAACGTCGAAGTTTTCGCACCGTAAGCGTCGTCGTTGCTCGTGGTCATCATCCGATCCCTCGCTTCACTTCAGGTTGGTAGATCTACCCCTATAACTCTCAACCCACACAGTAAAGTAGAGAAACCTAATAAAACACGTTGATTAGACGTCGTAGGAACTTTTTGAAATCTGACCTGAACTGAAAAACGCGATTTTTGATTTTGTGCTCTGCCAAAACAGCGAACCAAACCCTCCACAGCGTAGTACTTGTCGAGACGGTTCCAACGACACTAAGAACGTCAAAAACAGGCAAGTATACGATTTGTCATGATTTTTAGAAGTTTCGGCACGTTTACGCCGCCTTCATGTATTACTGTATAACCTGAAATTTTGACGTGAAATGACGTAGGAAAGTGACACTATAATGATCTGGACAAAATTTGGGATCCAACGGTATATCATACGATATATCTCCATTTTAAACACTAAGAGAAAAAAATCATTTCTATTGCAAGTTGAACAAAAAGGACGTATTCGTCATTATTTGAAATTACGGAAACGGTCGTTCGACCCGTTTCTGCTTTGTAGAACTGCCACCATAAAACTTTAATATTGTTAACAGTAAAATACAGTGAGTCCTGACATGTTTAACAATATGGACATCGTGAAATCGTGCGCCTCGAAGGCGGTATCGTGATATCGTGATGTCGTGTGAGTCGACTAGGCCGGCTCGTGTTCCAGCAAAACTTTTGGGTGGGGTTAGGGTTGAGCGACCACTAGGCGTATGAAAGGTACTCTCCTCAAGAGCACCACCCGCATGCGGTGGGTTAGCGTCAATCACGGTAAGCCCCCGTGAGAGGAACGACCTTCTCATCACGACCTACAGGCGTGAACCCTAGATTAGAATGCTAACACTTGACATGAAAACTTGAACGCTAACTTGGTCATCTTGAAATTGAAATGCTAACGAACTCAGAGAATCTTAACTTTAAACTTGAAACCGCCTAGAACGGCATGCTAGGATTGTTTCGTTTCCATTTCTATAAATTGTTGCAGTCACTCCTCTTAAATTATTGATGCTTTTAAAATTCATATATCTGTCATATACTCTGCCTTGGGATGCTAACCTCTTCTTGCAGACCCCTAGCTGACATACATTCATGTTCGTGGATGTATGTCAGGTTCAGAGCTTGAGTACCAGGAGGACCAGTACGAGACGTCAGAGTTGGAGAGTCAGGAGTTCGCACCTGACGCAGTGCCTCTCCCAGCAGGGGACTAGTGGACCCCGACACTTTACTGCTTTCCTAGCTTTCTTTTCAATCGTCGTAGTTACTTTCGTGTACGTTCTTTTCTTATTGCTATTTTTAGCCAAGCTGTGGCTTGTTAAACTCTGTGTACGAACTTTATCTCTGAATGTGGCTTTACTTTTCTGGTTGTGTTCTGATTGTTCTGAATGGCAGTTGTAAGGACCTTATCTGTGTTTTTATCAGAGACGCTTATTGAACTCGAGCTTCACCGCTCCAGTTCAAGCGGACCGTGTAACGCTCTCGCTTTCGGTGTCTTTTGGGAAGCGGGGCGTTACATCATACCTCGATATAGATGAACGTCTACATCTTTTCCGCTTTCATCTTTGTGCAGATGGGTAGTTGTACTCATAGGAGTCCCTTTGCTTGAAGACGATTCCATCCCGAATCGCTTTATAAGCTCTCCTGTGTACTTTGTCTGATGTATGAAGGTGCCATTCTCCATTTGTCGAATTTGTAGTCTAAAGAAATAATAAGTGCGCTCTCCCACGTGGCTCATCTCGAATTCATCCTTCATTGACTTAGAAAATTCTTGAAAAAGATTAAAGTTAGTAGAACCAAAAATTATATCGTCTGCATAAACTTGAATCAAGAGAATGTCATTTTCATAATCTTTAATGAAGAGTGTAGAATCAACTTCTCCCATTTTAAAACCTAAATTCAAAAGAAAGGTCTTAAGTCGATCCTACCAAGCTCTAGGAGCTTGTCTCAACCCATACAACGTTTTCTTAAGTTTGAAAACATGGTTTGGAAATTTTTCATGAATAAAACCGGGAGGTTGAGAAACATATACTTCTTCATTGACAATCCCATTTAAAAATACACTTTTAACATCCATTTGAGATAGTTTAAAATTCTTATGGGATGCAAAAGATAAAAGCAACCTAATAGCTTCTAATTTAGCTACGAGGGCAAAAGATTCTTCGAAATCAATACCTTCTTCTTGCCGGTAGCCTTGAGCTACTAACCTTGCTTTGTTCCTTGTGATCACCTCGTTCTCATCTGTCTTGTTCTTGAAGATCCATTTGGTCCCAATGACTTGGTGACCACTTGGAAGAGGAACGAGTTCCCAAACTTCATTTCTCTCGAATTGCATTAGTTCTTCTTCCATTGCCACTATCTAAGAGCTATCCTCACAAGCTTCTTGGATGTTCTTTGGCTCAATGGTAGAGACAAATGCGCAATGAGAGAATTCTTCAATCCTCGACCTCTTTCGAACACCCACACCAATATCTCCAATAATTTGGTTATGGGGATGATTGCGAACGGTCGGATAAGCTTAGGGTATTCCTGCATCACTAGGAACATCTTCAACAATTTCGTTAGTAGTGTTAGTATCAATATTCGAATCATTAATCTTAACATTACTAAGAGTATCACAAATAACATCTACACTATCATCATCAACACGAGGAAAATCAAAATCTTCATTAAATGAAACGTGTAGTGATTCCTCAATCGTTGAAAAAGTTTTGTTGTATATCCGGTAGGCTTTGCTACGTGTGGAATATCCAACAAAAATTCCTTCATCGGATCTTGGCTCAAATTTATCTAGATTACCGAAAGTGTTCTTGATAAAACATTTTGAACCAAAAACACGAAAATATTTTACTTGAGGCTTTTTGTCATAAAACAACTCAAAACAAGTTTTTTTCGTTCGGGGTCTCACTAGGATCCTATTGAGCACATAACATGCCGTGTGAACCGCCTCTGCCCGAAATTGTAGTCCTAGATGACTATCATGGAGCATAGTACGTGTACACTCAATAAGAGTCCTATTCTTTCTCTCTACAACACCATTTTGTGGTGGTGCCCGAGGGAAGGAAAAAGTATGAGTTATCCCGGTGTCATCACAAAATTTAGTAAAAGATTCATTCTCAAATTCTCCTCCATGATCACTACGAATAGTGATAATGGTGGATCCTAAGAGATTCTGAATCTTCTTTGCAAATTTGGTAAACTCTTCATAAGCTTCATTCTTATTAGTTAAGAATAAAACCCAAGTAAATCTAGAAAAGTCGTCAACGACAACTAATCCATAATGAGCATTACCTAAATAAGCGGTTCTAGTTGGCCAAAACAAATCTAGATGAAGAAGTTCTAGGGGCCTCGTAGAAGTAATCCCTTCTTTAAGTTTAAAAGATGATTTACTAGGTTTACCTCTTTGACAAGAATCACAAAAGTTTTTCTTATTAAAAGCAATTTTAGGAAAACCTTTGACTAGATCATGCTTAGCTAACTTATATAAGTGCTTGAAGTGAACATGACCAAAACGGCGATGCCATAATAGTTGTTCACTTGTGTTAGCAACTAAGCAATGTTCTACGGTTTTAGGCAAGCTCAAATAATAAATATTTTTACGCCTAATACAGGAAAATAAAACATTTGAATCACAATCAACAATTGTACACAATCCTTCTCCAAAGTTAACCTTGTAACCTTTGTCACAAAGTTGACTAATGGAAATGAGATTGTGACACAAACCACTAACAAGTAATACATTAGTAATTAAGGGTTTTGAAGGATTACCAACGATACCTACTCCAATGATGGTTCCCTTTTGATTACCTCCAAAAGTGACCGTTGCACCATCCTTGATGCTAATCACTTTGGAGAGCAATGATGGATCTCCCGTCATATGTTTGGAGCAACCACTACCGAGAATCCATCCTTTCTCTTTAGAGCTAATATGACTTTTATTGCTCTTCTTCTTTCTCTTGGGTACCTATATAATATACCATAAGCTCATGGTACCCAATGTTTGTTGGGTCCAATGGGATTAGCCCTTTGTAAGCCAAGTCCAAGTGGACTTCCGCTTCCCAACATAATTACTATTCCTAATAACGTCATGAAAATAGGAATCAACATAGGCATTTCCTATCATTTAGGCTAGTGTTCTTAGGATCCCAAATGGTGTATGTTTTTGGAGTCCTTTTCCTAGTTGCATGCATATTTGTTAAATTTCTATGTGGTGCATGCTTCTTAGGAACATGGTTTCTAGCATAAATATGAGGTGGTGGATATGCATATGACATACGAGAGTGATATGTATGCTTGGGAACATGCATGTTGTATGAAGCATATGGGTTATGCATGACATGCGGAGAATGTGCATACATGTAAGTATGATGCGTATGTGCATACGGGTGTATATGAGCACGTACATGAGTATTTCTCATGTGTGGTTTTGTACGCGTCCGTGGGTGTGGAGCATAAAAAGTGTCATGCTTATCCACTTGTGAAGTAGGAGATTTCTTACGTGGATGAGTGTTAGTGTACATGTAAGCATGGCCTTGCTTTTGGTTTCCACCCTTAGTGGGTTTCTTACCAAAAGTAAGAGAAGGCGAAGTGGTGAATTTCTTGGTAGGTTTGATACCTATTGTGTCTTTGACACCACTTGTGGATGCACTAGAGGGAGGCCTCACAAAGTCTATAATGACACCACTATAGGAGGTGCGAGCATTGGATGCATTCGCATTCACAAACCCAAGACCAACACGATGTGTGGCTGGAAATTGGTTTGCTAGCAAATCATCCAATTGTCCTTTTTCCTTATTGAATCTCACAATACGGGAGGACATGAGCTCATATTTCTCCTTTAGAGAAGAAATGTTGGTATCCAAGGTGGACACCCGTGCTTTGAGCTCGTGCACTTGGGTTTTAAGAGAATCATTCTCTAAACCCAATTGTGTGTGACGTGTGACTAGATCACTATTATCCGTTGGATGTGTTTGATCTAGTTGAGATTTGAGGTTATTCACCTCTTCTCTCAAGGTGACATTTTGAGAAGCTAAGTTTGATTTCTCAAGAGTTAAAGTATCAACAATGGTGCCATTGTTGATAATGCATGGAATGGATGACTTGCTAACATTTGATTTCTTTAAGATAGTATATCTAAGCATTAAAGATTGTTATTTAGCAAATAATTCTTCATTTGCAATACGAAGTTCATCCATTGTTACCTCGGTATCATCCGTGTTGGAATCACTCTCATCGGAGAGTGGATCCTCTCGGGCCATGAAGCACATGTGAGTGCTCTCACCCTTCTCATCATCGGAATCACTTGATGATTCTTCACTTGAGTCATCGAATGTACCTACGAGTCCTTTCTTCTTGTCTCTCTTGTTCTTGTCGGACTTGTGGTACTTCAGAGCTTTCCACTTCTCTTTGTTCTTTAGCATTGGGCAATCCCTCTTGACGTGTCCTGGCTTATTGCACTTAAAGCAAAGAGAGGAAGTAGCATTAGTAGACTCAAAACGTTTGTTGGAGGAAAATTTACCTTTGTAAAGAAGCATTGGAACTTCTTCGCCATTTGGGCCATTTCACCCAAATCCATCTCATCTTCCGAATCTTCGCTATCGGAGGATGATGAAGTGGCATTGAATGCCAAAGCCTTCTTCTTGGCCTCCAAAGGATTTATCATAGCTCTAATCTTTAATCGGTTCTCTCGTCTTACCTTATAAGACATGAGAGTCCCGATAAGATTCACAACTGTGTAATTCTTCAATTCATTGACCTCCTCGATGCCGATCGCTCTCCTTTCCCATTTGGAGGTCATTCCCATGATGATCTTCCTTACCTTGTCAGGTTCGGTGTATTTTTGGCCAAGGGCTTCCAATTCATTTGTGATGTCGGTAAAGCGTCCGTACATCGATGCAATGCTCTCATTTTCCTGCATATGAAACAAATCGAAGTTTTGCACGGCAACATATAACTTTGAAAGTTTTACCTTGTTCATTCTCTCATGGGTAACGATGAGATGGTTCCAAATTTGATATGCACTCTTACATGTGCATATCTTATTGAACTCATTCGGGTCCAACGCACAAAGAAGAGCGTTCATTGCTTTTGCGTAGTTGTCTTCGGCGGATTTCTTGGAAGACGTCCATTTCTCGAAATCCTCTTCGGTGGGCTCGACATACTCCTTGTGGAGGGTTCTCCAAAGTGAAGCACTCCTAAGGAACGTCTCCATCATACACTTCCAATAGCCAAAGTTAGTGCCATTGAAACGTGGAGGACGTACCGTAGATTGACCTTCGAAAAGTGTGGACGCTCCATCACGATCGTGATTGTTGTACGAAGTCGGCGGAGGAACGTTGTTGTTGTGGGATGCCATAGCTATAAGCTTGCGCTCCGATACCAATTGTATGGATCCTGTCTATGGATAAAATACTAGAAGGGGGGTTGAATAGTGTTTAAGCAATTTAAAACGATAGTTACACCAAATTAAAATGCTAACCAACAATATAGTGCTGAATTAGAATTAAACCCAAATAAGAAACAAATGCAAACACAATTATGTTTCTAGGGTTCGGATTACCCAAGTCACTTCCTGACTTGTTCCCGGTAATCCTACGTCCCTTCCACCGGAATACCTCCGGATACTCAAGTTAGAACCCTAACTTGAGGTTTCCTTAAAACCCACTTGTAACAACCCTACAAGTGAAATCGAATACAATCGATGTCCTTGACTCCCACAACTTGAGAGCAAGCAAACTGCCCTCACAACCCGAGAGCATATTCAATATACGAAAGTAATGAAATATGAAAGCAATACTTACAATCACCTATACCTTGAAGTAGAACTTGAAGGAGAAGTGTGATGTGTGTTGAAGACTCTCTTGGAAGAGAGGAGAAAGTCCTTTCTCTTGACTGCACCAAATACCTAGAGGATCACTCTTTGGTTCTAGGTTGGAGAGCAAGAGATAAAAGATAGGAATTCTTAGGGCTTTGGATTTGAGAGCTTTAAACTTTAGAAATGAAAGCTTGAGACATTTGCAATAGCTTAGGTCACTTGGTCACCTTTCAATGGAACAGTAGCAGCCCATTATATAGGTTTCTCAAATCCACAAAACAGTTTAGGAAAAAACCCTTTTGGAATCCGTGAGAAAATTCTCAAAGGATAGAAACTGAACTCACGACAGTCGACTGTTGAAGAAACCACAGTCGACTGTTGCACAGTCAGCATGGGTAGGTAAGAATTCATAACGGTAACTTACCACGTGGACAGTC
The DNA here is from genome assembly GCA_030789695.1 of Scilla litardierei. Lineage (NCBI taxonomy): Eukaryota > Viridiplantae > Streptophyta > Magnoliopsida > Asparagales > Asparagaceae > Scilla > Scilla litardierei. The sequence continues at coordinate 81,238,230 of CM061137.1, forward strand.
GACTGATGAAGCAAAGACAGTCGACTGTTGAATCAACAGACGACTGTAATTACTTCTACAGGCGACTGTCCGAAAGAATGGTAAGTTGAAGAAATCTGGAAATCCTGTAAGATAACAGGACAGACGACTGATGAGGATAATACAGTCGACTGTTAATCAGAACAAGCGACTGTACATCCTTATACAGACGACTGTTAAATACCCTGAGAATTTCCAGAGAGCTGAGTCAATAAATTGGCTCACAGACAGACGACTGTTGAAGCATACACAGTCGACTGATCCAAAGGACAGTCGACTGTATATTCAACATTAGTCGACTGGCCGTAAAAGTCAGAACAACAAAGTTTGGGCAGAAGGATAGACATGTGACTAATTTACAAAGCACAGTCGACTGTCACTAGGACATGCGCCTGTGAATCGTTCATCAGTTGTCTGTGCGAAATAAACAGAAAGGCCCAAAACTAGATTGCAAAAGTTTGTGCATAACAGGCGACTGTAGAAAAAAACACAGTTAACTGTTTTTGAGACAGACGAATGTAAAACGTTCAGCAGTCGATTGTTATAAATAAACCAAGCACACTCACTAAGAAATGAACTGGGGTCAAAGGACAATTGATCTAATGATGTCCTAAGACAGAAATGAAGATGTGTGTTAGTGCTCCATCAAAGTTCTACTTCTAAGCTACATACTAGAAGAGATAAAAGAAATTTACATTCACGAAATCTCTCTTCTATCCATCGCATGAGCTTGAAGTCTTCATAGAGCTTCAATCAACATCTACAATCACCCAATCCATTTTCATTTGCCTTCAATGAACTTTGAGAGTCATCCATTGCTAGTAGATCTTCATAAATAGCTTAGGCAATGGATTAATTACAAAATAGGGGATTAGTCACAAGTATTTATGTTTGCTCATCATTAACACCAAGTAGGGAGAAGTCCAATACTCAACAGATTCCTTCCATTGGAATTCGTAAGAGAACCCGCACTATCACTTACAAATGTTCTTGGTGAAGTGCGCCACTTTTTAGATGCCAAATGTGGAGGATGCTATCTGGTTGCGTCTCTTTCCTTTCAATCTTCCTGACAAAGCTTTATATTGGCTAAGGACGCAAGCGCACAGGACATTCACTATTTGGGACGAGTTAGCGAGCACATTCGTCAACAAATTTTACCCGCCATCCAAGACCGTGAAGATAAGAAACTCATTAATGTCTTTTAAGCAAGGGTCCAAAGAGTCTCTCTATGAAGCGTGGGAGCGGTTTAAAGATCTCTAACATCAATGCCCCTACGATAGCATCGACGATTGTGAGCTTGCTCATAGTTTCTATAATGGATTGTGGCCAGACACAAAGATGATAATTGACGCCACGGCCAACCGAGCTATTCTATCAAAGACACCGGAGGATGCTACGGCGTTGCTAGAGGAGATGGCCTCCAACAATCAGTAATGGGCTGATGAGAGGGGACAATCATCATCATCATCATCATCAAAGCTGGCAAGTATTTATGAATCAAAGGCAGTGGCCGAGTTGACCACAAAGTTTGACTCTCTCTCCAAGGTTGTGGAAAGGATTAAAAAGCGGATGTCCGAGTCATATGGAGTGCCCAACACACCGACATCCGGAGGGAGCATGAGTGATTGGCAATACCAAGGCCAAGTCATGTTTGCTGAAAGTGAGAAAAATGAAGGAGCCGTGGAGCAAGTGCAATACGTCGCCGGTGGGGGGTAACCATGGTTATTGGGTGAACCCGGCTACCAAGGGTCACCCCGGATTTTCCTATGCTAACAACGAGGGAGCCTTGACTCCCCCTCATCAACAACTACCACCGCAACAACAACAAGCTCGGCCTCCTCAACAACAACAACCGTATCAATAAAGGCTGTCCCAACAACAACAATTTCCACTAAGGCAACAAGCGGGGCCTTATAGACCCTCCGGATATAATCAAGGATGGAGATCGCAAAACCCACCGCCGGTACCACCAACATCCAAGCACGAAGCTAGAGTTAAGGAGTTCATAGCCGAACAAAAGAAGATTAATGCGAAATTAACGGCGGGCCAAGATTCCCTTAATACTATGGTGGCACAATTGGCGGAACAAATTACTTTGCTCAACAAAGCTCAACAATAATTGTCGGCTCAAATGGAGCAAAACCTGAGGAGCAACACCAGCCACATAAATGCGGTAGTGGCCGTGACTACGAGAGGTGATTCGGGTTGAATATTGCATATTTAACCCCCTATTTAGTCCTATTTTGTGCTCATATGATGCTTAATTGGTCTCTAATACGTTCGTATTTTTAACATCATCATTTATTAGAGAAATTACTTGTTTTGTGCATAAAACGTAAATTCTATTGAGTATTTCTACATTTTTATATTTTTCATGGTAAGGTCTCGATCTCACGATTCCAACGACTATTTATTTGTATTTTTCTGAGATCTGTGCTAATTACTGTGTATTTTTGAATGCAGAATACCATTTTATTGGAGAAATACGGTATAAAATACGATTATACGCGCGGAAATACGTTTCCGTATACGCTCCGCACGCATCTTGGCGAACACGTGGCGCAACCTCAGCCGATCCCGCCTCATCCAACGATCCACGACGATTGACGACGCGGCCATCTCGTAGCCGTTGGATCATTATCCTACGGCTAGGAGCGAACGAAAACCAACGCAAGCGATCGACAGCTCCGCGGGCAACATGGCTATTTGTAGGCCGTTGATCACTCATCCAACGGTCCAGACGATGAGACGGAAGCGGTCGACGCGGCGATTCATGAACCATCCGATCAAGATCCTACGGTCGAGATTCACTCCGAAGCGAAGTCAAATGAGAGAGCGAAGCGGGCGCGCGAGCGGGCGTAGATCCGACCCGCTTGCCACGCGTCAAGCTGTGGCGCAATCCCGCTTGATCGAACGGTGGGTAATTGCGCCGGCCAGCGGGTCGGTTTTGAGTGCTAATGGGTTTGGTTTTTGAACCCTTTAAGCCCCCAAACCCGCAATGCTAATATATAAACGTATTCTAGGGGTTTTTAGGGTATTCTGGCGTATTTTGGGACTTTTGCAGCGGCTACTGTGCGTATTTCTCCAAGGGAAAATTCTGAAAAATCCCAGAGGCTATTCTTCTACTTTCCAGGGAGTTTTGGGTTCTAAAGTGGAGATTTGGTGATAAATTCTTGAACTTATACCCCGTATTTGGTGTATTTCATTGTATTTTGGCTATTAAAATGATGTATTTGGCCATTGTTTCAGAGTGTTTTCTCACTACAAGAGCGTTGACCGTGGACTACCCGGTCAACGTGGTCAAGGGGCCGACTTGGGTCCCTCGGGTGCATCGAGTTTGTACAGACACGATGCTAATCGAAGCTGTGGATGTATTGGAGCGCGTCGGACGAGCCGAATCTGGATCCTCGGGCGCAAGGTGGGCGAGGGGAAGCCTCAGCCCGGTGGGAGACGCTCGGCCTCGGACGGTCCGATGACGAGCAGTAGCCTCGGCGCCTTGTGAGCAGAGGGGAAGCCTCTGCCCGGACTGATGTGCTCGGCCTCGATTGGTCGGACGACGAGGAGTAGCCTCGGTCGTCTTGTGAGATGTGTTGTCGGCGTGGGCGGAGGGGAAGCCTCGGCCAGTGGATCTGATGTCCTCCAGTGTAGACGAGAACACTCGTCAGGGGGGCCGGACCTTGGTTCCGGCCAAATCCCCTCCGATGCCTAAGTCAGACAGTGATCTGAAAGAGGAGGCCCGGCGGAGACGGTTCGACTCGAGAGGAGATCGGAACGACGTCTACCGGCGTGAGCGGGGGAGGAAGGTGATGGAATGGGGGAACTAGGTCGTTGATGGAGTACCTTAGGTTTTAGTTACCTGAGATGCCGTCCCTTGCCCTGTCGTCCTCCTAGCCCTTTTATTGACCTCCCGTCGTGACTGTCCACGACTCACGTCCCTCGTCTGCCCCCGATCGTGCCCCCTCAATCCGCCTCCCTATCTCCGTTCCCTGCGCCATGCCAGCACCTCCCCATTATCGCCATTAAGTAGTCGCGGGACCGGGGGAGCGGTTATCGCTGGAGTGGGCGAGTGACTTGCGTGTTTCCGGGGTCGGGTTGGATCGTCGTTCGGGGGCCCTCTAAGGGGCTTTGTTGGGCGGGCCTGTTCTCGCAGACGGGCTTCGTTCGGTGGGCTGCGCCTTTGGGCCCATGCTGTTGGGCTTCAGTAAAATAGTCGTATCAATTGCCCCCATCGGTGGGGCCGATCGGCCTTGGCCGATTCGGTTCGACCGATGTAACTCCTGGGGTTCCGAGTGGCGCGTCAGTCGAGGCGTGGTCATAAATGAAGGTTATGATGAGGCGGATCGATTGGACTTCCTTTGGCGCCGATTTCGAAATGCCGCCGGCTCTTTGAGGCCTGCCACACGTTCCTGTCAGGCGTTTCGAATTCTCCCCTGGGCCTGGTATATAAGATCCCCGGCTGCGTTGATCCCAACTTCCTCCTCGCTCTTCCCTCTGTTCTAGGATTTCCACGACTCGGAGTCTTCCGCCGCATTTGTCTTCTCCAGATTAACAAAAAAGGTAAATCCTTTCTCTTATTATGGCTGCTCTTAGGATAGGTGGTTCTGGCCAAGGGGCGAGGGATCCTCCTGAGTCCAGGCGGGGTGGGCCCCGACTTGTGGGATCAGGTTCCTCCTCAGGGAGCCGTCTCCTCCGAGATAAAGGGAAGGGGAAGCTCTTCCTGGACTATGCCTGTGATGATGTGGCGTCGGCTGCCGTGCGGCTTAATGTACCCCCGGTTATCCTCCGAACGCCGTCGGGAACTCCTCCTCTAGTGGCCGCGGAGATCCGGGAAAGGTACCTCTGCTACCCGTACGATGTTCGAGTTCCCTTCATCGAGCGAGCGGATCTGCCTTCCGAGGAGCAATGAAGTCAGCGTCTACGTCGAGATGTTCCGCCTGGGTCTTCGTTTCCCGCTCAATCCCTTCTTCATCCAGGTCATGGAGTATCTCATGGTGCCCCTTTGCCAGTTCACCCCCTGCTCGATTGCGGTACTGACGGGCTTCGTGGTGCTCTGCTGTACCCGTGGTCTGGAGCCGTCTCTCCCCCTTCTCTTCTACTTTTATCAGATCCAGACGGTCGGCCCAGGGTCATGGCTGCAACTCCGAGCCCGCTCGAGGAGGGAATGCCTGATCGGGCTACCCCGCTGGTCGAGGGATTGGAGCTCGGATTACGTCTTCGTGGTTTTCCTAGAGGGTGCCCAAATTTTGACAGGTTGGGGCGGGTCGGTCCGGCCTTGTTCAACGCTAGCCCTCGCCGAGGCTGATCGGGCAGCCGTCGCGCTGCTGTCGACCCTCCCCTTGGGGGCGAAGTCCATCTGGTCTTTGCTGGACGACCTACTCCTGAAGGCCGTCCTGTGGTCTCTGGGTAGGTCGCTTTTCCAGTCCCGTATTGCCCCGTGGCTTACCCTGATTTTGGTTTCCCTTGCAGGAATGGCTGGTCGCGAGTTCACCCGTGATGTCGACGAGATGATCCGTTGCAGAGCCGCTCGGAGCCGGGGCAGTACCTCTGGAAGGGCGCCTCGGTGGACCGTTGAGGAGGAGGTGCGCCGAGCTGAGCCCTCCGTGGGCAAGGTGGTGGCCGTGCCTCCCGCCTCTTCTTCTGGCAATCTCCTCCCCGGGGGGGGGGGGGGGTCACGAGGGCCGGATCCGTCCCTCCAGCCCAAGTGGCGGGGGTAACGACGAGTCCGGTGCAGTCCCTCCTGCACTTGGCGTCCCCCCTCTCGTCCCCAAGGGTGGAGATGGTGCGAGGCGGAAGCGTTCCCCTTCGGTGCCTGTCGAGCCTCGCGGAGGGAAAATGAGGAAGGAAGATATGGATCCCTCCAGTCCGGTGTGCTCCGTGCCTCCGGCGGCGACCGCCGGGGATCTCCCGGTGGCCCTGGCAACCACCCCCGTCGCAACGTCCCCGCCTACATTACCGGGAATTGGAACCCTGTTGGCGAGCAGCTCGGCTTCCCTCGAGGTCACCCCCGGGGGTTCGGTGTTTGTCGACCGAGCCTTGGCCCAGCAGGTTGCCGAGGGCTCCGTCCTTCCCCGGGACCGCAGCCTCCTCGAGAGGATCCCCGCCGACAAGGTGTCGGACTCCTTGGTCTGGACCCTTCAACAGGTTCGGCTATCTTGTAGTCCTTTCCTTCCTTTCACTCTCTTCTTGGCTCATGTCTCGTCTTTCAGGGTTCAACGCTCGCTGTCGAGTTGCAGCGTCGAGCCGTCCATTTGAGGGAGTTGGAGGAGTCCTCTGTGAGGGCCCACGAGCGGGCCGGGGCGGCGGAGGTAGCTATGACGGAGGCCCAGATGGAGTCTCGGCATCTCAAGCTCCGGGTGGCCGAGCTGGAGGGACGAGTGGGTGACCTCCAGGGAAAGTTGGAGGACGCTCGACAGTCAGCAGAGGAAGCGGCAGAGTCGTTCCGCCTGGAGAGGGAGGAGCTTCAGAGGGAACTGTCGGATCGGTGTCAGGTGGAGCGGTTTACGGAGGAGGTGGAGAGGGGCGTCGTCGGGACCCTGGGGGAGAGGATCTTCGAGGTTCTTAGGGGGGCCTTCGGTACATACGAAGACCTCATCGGCCCTCGGATCGTCGAAGTCGTCCAGTCTTCCTTCCGGGATTGTGCGGAGCGCGTCCGGCAAGCCCCTCCGCCTGTCGATCCCCCTCGCTCCGAGCAGGGCGAGGTGCATGAGGACGCGTCCTCCCGATCCCGGGCCCCTTAGGTCGTCCTTCCCGGACTGCCACCCTTGTTTTTATCCTCAAATTTTTTAGCATCCGCTTCGCTTTGGCCCGGCCTACTTGAAATGGATCCCTGACCTCGCAATCTCCTTCGGCTTCGCTACCGGTTCCCTGCTTTGGAGCCAATAATTGCTGGTTGCATGGATGTTTGCTCTGGCCAGCAACTTTGGGTTCTTGGTCGACAAGTTTGGCTCTGCCGGTGTTACACTAGTTTTTGCAGGCGACGAACTTTGTTGTCCGCCGAGAGCGGATTGTTTGTAGGAAGGTTTCTCCACTTTGATTTCCTGTAAATAAGACACGCTTTTGTACCTTGATTAATTGTTGGAAATGAAATTGACTTACTCGAACTTCTCGCGTATTTTGCTTTGTTGCTTCGTCCTCGGCCTAGGACCGGTCGGCGCCCGAGCTGGCTGGGGGAATTGCCTCCAGATTTACGAGCGGAGGAGACGGTCGGCGAGGGCAAAGCTCCTCGGCTTAGGACTTGTTAGGATTTGTGCTGGCTGGGGGAATTGCCCCCAGACTTACAAGCGGAGGAGACGGTCAGCGAGGGCCAAGCTCCTCGGCTTAGGACCGGTCGGTGTTTGCGCTGGCTGGGGGAATTGCCTCCAGACTCACGAGCGGTGGAGTCGGTTGGCGAGGGTAAAGCTCCTCGGCTTAAGACCAGTCGGCGTCTGTGCTGGCTGGGAGAATTGCCCCCTGACTTACGAGCGCCGGAGTCAGTCGGCGAGGGCAAATCTCCTCAGCTTAGGACCGGTCGGCGTCCGAGCTGGCTGGAGGAAATGCCCCCAGACTTACAAGCGAAGGAATCGGTCGGCGAGGACGGAGCTCCTCTGCTTAGGACCGGTCGGCGTCCGTGCTGGTCGGGGGGATTGCCCCCCAGACTTACGAGCGAAGGAGTCGGTCGGCGGGGGCCAAGATCCTCGTCCTGGGACTGGTTTTGTCCCCCCCATCCGGTGAGGTGGTAGTCTTCACTCTTGTGCACCCTTAGTGAAATGTTGATTCCGTCGAAGAAAAGATAAAAGGGAATGCATTTGTACTCTTGAGGGTCCTATTGGACTAGTACATTTGGAGGAAAGAAAACAGGGAATAAAGCTAGACGGAGGGATGTAAACCTAGATAATCTCCTCCGGTCTAGGCTGCGATTGGGGGGAGGGGCCTCGCCTGCTCATTCTATGATGCGGAGGGGTCCTTGGACGGTGTTGATCTTCTTCCCCTTGTCCTGCTGCATGGAGGTTCCTTCTCCGTGCGTCAACTCGTCAGCTAAATTCCTTGCGTGCCCTCGGCTCATCAGCTTCTCAATGTCCTTCTTTAGGTGCCAGCAGTCTTCGGTGTCGTGGCCATTGTCCTTGTGGTATTTGCAGTACTTTTTCCCACTCTTCCCCCCTCTTTTTGTCTTCGGTGGGGGGCGATCGGCGCGCTCTTCCTTCTGTACTTGAGCGAGGACGACGTCTGGGGTGGAGTCCCTGGTACCCTCTCCTCGCTGCCTGTTTCTCGTCCTCTTCTCGGTCCGGTATCCTTCGGGGCTGCGACGCTCGCTATCGCCGCGCTTGGTCCCTCGTCTGGCCTTTCCTGCCTCAATGGCTAAGGTCTCCTCGGCCAGCATAAAGCGCTCGGCCCTCGTCATGATCCCCGGGAGGTCCTTTGGGGGATCGTTGTACATGGATTTCTTCAGGCCTCTGTGGCGCAACCCTTTCTTTAGGGCCGTTTGGACGACAAGGTCGGGGGGCTGTTCACGTTCAGCCGTTCCGCGTTGAAGCGGCGCATAAACTGTCGGAGCGGCTCGGTCGGGCCGTGCACTATATTGAACAAGTGTTCAGCATCGGGCATTACCTGTCGTCCTGCCATGAACTGTTTGCAGAACAGCTGGGTGAGTTCCTCGAAGCTGTCGATGGAGCGGCTGGGTAGGCTGCGGTACCAGGTTCTCGCCGCTCCCCTGCGGGTCGAATAGAAGCCCCTGCAGAGTAGGTCATCGTCGGCTCCTTGGAAGGACATGTCACCCTCGTAGTCCATCACGTGGTTTCCCGGGTCTCCTATCCCGTCGTACTTCCCCAACGCCAGGATCTTGAATCGAGAGGGGACCTGCGCGTCGGTTATTCTCCTTGACAGAGGGCACCGGTCTCCGTGGATGCCCCCGGGGGTCCGACACCCGCCTACCTCCAGCTCGTTCGGTGGTGGAGGGGGCACAGGCGCCGGCGGGGCTGGCTCCACGGCCCTCGCCACACTGGGGGTCGGGCTGACCCGGCGCTCCCGGCTCCTCCGGCGGGAGCTCCTGCTCCGCCAGGATCGGTCTCTCGAGTGGTGTCGATCGCTTCTTCTGCGGTGGGGTGATCGTGGCTGACGAGACGATGCGGTCACCGACTCGTCCCCCGTGCCTTCGGTTTCTCTTCGGCTCCTTTCACGATAAGGGGAGGAGGCGCGTGATCTCGCCTGACAGGAGCCGGACAACGTGGACCGACGCTCCATGTTCGGTCTTTGGTTCCCGTGGTCATCGTCCACAGCGGACCGTAAGAGCGGGGGCCCCCCGCCCACCGATGGCTGTCGCCCAACACGTCTCCGTTGGCTGGCGCAGCGCCGACGAGCTGCTGTACCGTTGCGACCAACGTCTGGAGGCTCGCGTTGGTCTCTTGGGCCAGGGCACGGAGCTGCCCCTGCGTGGCTAGTTCCGACCCGCCAGTCTCTTTGGTTGAGGGGGCGGGGTGATTGTCGTCGGGTGCGTTCTCAAGGTTGCTGTTGGGTGCGCCATTCCCCTCCTCCGGGATGGGGGGCATGCGTCTCTTTCCGTTGCAGGCTCGTGCCATTGCAGGTGCGGTTTGTTTCTTCGTGGGAAAGTGCGGTTCCCACAGACGGCGCCAGATGTTTCAGAGTGTTTTCTCACTACAAGAGCGTTGACCGTGGACTACCCAGTCAATGTGGTCAAGGGGCCGACTTGGGTCCCTCGGGTGCGTCGAGTCTGTACAGACACGACGCTAATCGAAGCTGTGGATGCCGTGGAGCGCTCCGGACGGGCCGAATCTGGATCCTCGGGCGCAAGGTGGGCGAGGGGAAGCCTCAGCCCGGTGGGAGATGCTCGGCCTCGGACGGTCCGATGACGAGCGGTAGCCTCGGCGCCTTGTGAGCAGAGGGGAAGCCTCTGCCCAGACTGATGTGCTCGGCCTCGATCGGTCGGACGACGAGGAGTAGCCTCGGTCGTCTTGTGAGATGTGTTGCCGGCGTGGGCGGAGGGGAAGCCTCGGCCCGTGGATCTGATGTCCTCCTGCGTAGACGAGAACACTCGTCAGGGGGGCCGGATCTTGGTTCTGGCCAAATCCCCTCCGATGCCTAAGTCAGACAGTGATCTGAAAGAGGAGGCCCGGCGGAGACGGTTCGACTCGAGAGGAGATCGGAACGACATCTACCGGCGCGAGCGGGGGAGGAAGGTGATGGAATGGGGGAACTAGGTCGTTGATGGAGTACCTTAGGTTTTAGTTACCTGAGATGCCGTCCCTTGCCCTGTCGTCCTCCTAGCCCTTTTATTGACCTCCCGTCGTGACTGTCCATGACTCACGTCCCTCGTCTGCCCCCTATCGTGCCCCCTCAATCCGCCTCCCTATCGCCGTTCCCTGCGCCATGCCAGCACCTCCCCATTATCGCCATTAAGTGGTCGCGGGACCGGTGGAGCGGTTATCGCTGGAGTGGGCGAGTGACTTGCGTGTTTCCGGGGCCGGGTTGGATCGTCGTTCGGGGGCCCTCTAAGGGGCTTTGTCGGGCGGGCCTGTTCTCGCAGACGGGCTTCGTTCGGTGGGCTGTGCCTTTGGGCCCATGCTGTTGGGCTTCAGTAAAATAGTCGTATCAGCCATGAAATCTGATTTTCTTTACACCATGCGTGGCTAATCTCCTTGTGCTATGGTTGTGATGTAGTTAAGGAGTATTTATTCGCTAAATTTCATGTCTTTAGCCCTATTATCATGTCAAAATTGCTCGTAACATTGATTTCTACAACGTATTTGTTGGGTATTTGCTTATTGTCGATATTGTTTACATCCCATATGGCTAGGCCCTGACAAGGCTAGCCAACTCATGTTCACTAATTTGAACTTATTGTTGCGTTTATCGTTTAATGAAATCAATGTTGCCAGTGATACGTATACGGCTATTTTTACTAGTTTGTATCGATTCATCTTCCGACGCCTTCACGCCTTGACCGGGTGAAGCGTTGAGTTATATGAAAGACATGATATTTCAACGATTATAAACTCCTAATGAACTCACAATCGTAGCACATCCATCTCATATGTGTTGGTGTTGACGTAGTTAGGGTATCGTATTCATTGATTTCTATATCTTTTCGCCCCATTTTAATTGTATAATTGCGTGCTTCGTCAATTTCTAGTCATTTATTGTTTGAGTATGTTATATGGAGACGTGTGCATGCTTGAGACGAATCTGATCTTTGCGGACTTATTCGTGATGAGTGTTGATTTCCCTTATGAAGTTGACGTTGCACGTGATTAATTCTTTGGCACGTTTCTATACGCTTGATCGCCATACTTTCCGACGTTCTCGTGCCCTGACCGGACGAAACGTTGAGTTATAGAAAAGGTATTGATAATCATTGATTGCACACACCCTAACGAAATCAAACCCAACACATACTCCCCATACTTGTATCCCTACCGAAGTCACCGTAAATATTATAGGATTTTCTTTTGCTATTTGAAACTCTTGATCCTATATCTCTGTGTTTGATAGGTGGTAGGTTATCATCGTATTATTACTCTTTGCAGATTGACGTTAGTAGTTTTGCAGGTCAGTTGTCCCGCAGATTCGATACCTGGACTCACCAGGATATTACTTGCACGATCTCCTGCGCTTGGGAGTAGTTCTCACATCATTTGAGACGAGGCAAGTTTTTGGCGCCGTTGCCGGTGATAACAGTACTTGCGAAGCTACAATTTCAGTATGTTTGGAGGAACATTCGGTGAGATCCTTCCATTTTATAGTCTAGGATTTTTATTTTTATTTTTTTGTTTTCTTTTTTAAAAATGGAATATTTGGAACACATGAATTTTTATCGCACAAACAATTCGTATGATGCAGAGTACGATATTGCACACAAACATATGAAGGAGAAGCTTAAGATCGTTGGTTTTAATCAGACTGATTGTGAAACTTTCTTTCAGGCCTGGAGGAGGTTCACAGACATAATATCGAGCTATCCGCAGCATGGGTTTACGAAGAAAGAACTTATGGAGTCCTTCCTAGGTGGACTACGACCACAGCTGCAGGAATTCTTGGGTGCCATGACGCCGACAGAGGCGTGGAATTATATGGAGTCTTTACAAGAGAACGAAGAAATCATGCAAGAGACTTCAGAGTACAATTCAACGGAGCCTTCAAGCCTTGATCAAGGAGAGCAAAGTGTAGACGTACCTTTGCAACACCTGAAAGAGGAAGTTCAACTGCTTATTCAGAGACAGGAGGCCACATCCCATCAATTCCAAGAGAAATTCCTCGCTCGGAGTCGGCAGATTCAGCAATCTATTGAGAATCTTAAGCTGATGGCCACTTGCTTAGAAGAAAATAAATCTTTTGAAATTCAATTTCCAAAATCTAAATCGAGTTCATCTTCTATTGCAGGTATATCGAGCGAGCCATGTCACGATGAAGTCACGAATGAAAGCATTGACATGGCAGGAAGTGTGTGTAAAAGAGAGGCCGAACTAACAATTTTGGATGAACAGGAGGAGGAGACGACTAGGGACATGAGTTCAAAAATCGTCACTATTGGTCCCGAACCATCTCCCCCCTCAGTTTTTTCCCAAAATCATTTATCCCTCTCCACATTGACTGAGCATCATACCAAGAGTAGTGCATATCTTTCAGGGAGTAGTCATCAACACGCTTTATTTTAATTTACTTACTTTGATGACTATATTTGGAATATGTTTGTGGCGAAGAATTTTAAACTAATTTGGACTGACATAACTCATCTCTTGCAGGACATTCGTAAACAGCTTACAGAGATGCTTGGAGTTGTGTTGCTGGAGTCCAATTTAGCTTTTGGAGGAAGAATAATCGCCGAGGAGCGCAAGGAACAAATTGAACAACTTCCTCCACCATTAAAGATTCAGGATCCGCCATTTGAACACGGTGTGTTCTTTCCAGTAGCGTAGAATTTTATATGCTTTCTAGGATGCTTGCTTGAATAAACTCGTACCCCTTTCGACATTGAGGACAATGTCCATCTTTAGTTGGGGGGTGTGTATGAGACCTTAGGATTTTTTTTCAAAAGCATGGCATAAGGAAAGAATGACCCACCAAGTCTCATCATTTATATCTCCCTTTTATTCCTAAAATGCAGGTGATTAGGCGTTAATTGAGTTCTAAAAAATTGTTTATGGCTGGAATTAATTTTTTTCTCCATGGAATTGCTCGTTAATATGATATTCATGAAAATTTTCAATTGCCATGATTAATATCTCGAAATAGTTTGAATTTATTCCATGCATGCTAATGTGATGAAACAGCTTAAGTATACACGTTTTATTAGAAAAGTCTTCAAGTTGAAGAGGAAACTTGGCCTTTGTTATTGATGTTTATGTTCGATTTATGGGTGTTGAGTTGCTTACGAAAAAAAAGAAAAACTTACCTTGGCTATGAAAAATGAATGAATTGAATAAGTGTGCCAATAAATAAATAACTTGATTGGCTCGAGTAGTACAGTCCGAGGGGTCCTTTTTGGCCTAATGCCCTATTATCGTCTGATTTGGGAGCCATTGACCGGAACCTCACTCATTTGATGGAGCGATCCAAGTTATACATTTTCCGCGAATGTTGCTTGATGCGCGTTATGCAGAACCAATAAAAGAAAAGAAATGGTGAATACACTGAGCAACTTCAATACCCATGATTTGAACGATATTTTTGAGATACCAACTCCTTGGAAATGAGAAGACTAGTACATAACGTCGTGTTATACTTTCGCTTGCGCAAAACGATGCTTGCATGTTCTTTATTCAAATTAAATTAGAGAAAATATCGTGTGATTGATCTTGTGCATGGATTGTGTATATTGATGGTATAAATCATGTCGGAAAGCGTATTGTTGAGCCAGGCCATAAGAGATTGATAGAACTTATTGTTTTAATTAATCATCCGTATTCATCGCTCTGTTTGCTAGGGACTAGCAAATCGCTAGTTGGGGGGTGTGATTCGGGTTGAATATTGCATATTTAACCCCCTATTTAGTCCTATTTTGTGCTCATATGATGCTTAATTGGTCTCTAATACGTTCGTATTTTTAACATCATCATTTATTAGAGAAATTACTTGTTTTGTGCATAAAACCTAAATTCTATTGAATATTTCTGTATTTTTATATTTTTCATGGTAAGGTCTCGATCTCACGATTCCAACGACTATTTATTTGTATTTTTCTGAGATCTGTGCTAATTACTGTGTATTTTTGAATGCAGAATACCATTTTATTGGAGAAATACGGTATAAAATACGATTATACGCGCGGAAATACGTTTCCGTATACGCTCCGCACGCATCTTGGCGAACACGTGGCGCAACCTCAGCCGATCCCGCCTCATCCAACGATCCACGGCGATTGACGAAGCGGCCATCTCGTAGCCGTTGGATCATTATCCTACGGCCAGGAGCGAACGAAAACCAACGCAAGCGATCGACAGCTCCGCGGGCAACGTGGCTATTTGTAGGCCGTTGATCGCTCATCCAACGGTCCAGGCGATGAGACGGAAGCGGTCGACGCGGCGATTCATGAACCGTCCGATCAAGATCCTACGGTCGAGATTCACTCCGAAGCGAAGTCGAATGAGAGAGCGAAGCGGGCGCGCGAGCGGGCGTAGATCCGACCCACTTGCCACACGTCAAGCTGTGGTGCAATCCCGCTTGATTGAACGGTGGGTAATTGCGCCGGCCAGCGGGTCGGTTTTGAGCGCTAATGGGTTTGGTTTTTGAACCCGTTAAGCCCCCAAACCCGCAATGCTAATATATAAGCGTATTCTAGGGGGTTTTGGGGGTATTCTGGTGTATTTTGGGACTTTTGGAGCCGCTACTGTGCATATTTCTCCAAGGAAAAATTCTGAAAAATCCCAGAGGCTATTCTTCTACTTTCCAGGGAGTTTTGGGTTCTAAAGTGGAGATTTGGTGATAAATTCTTGAACTTATGCCCCGTATTTGGTGTATTTCATTTTATTTTGGCTATTAAAACGATGTATTTGGCCATGAAATCTGATTTTCTTTACACCATGCGTGGCTAATCTCCTTGTGCTATGGTTGTGATGTAGTTAGGAGTATTTATTCGCTAAATTTCATGTCTTTAGCCCTATTATCATGTCAAAATTGCTCGTAACATTGATTTCTACAACGTATTTGTTGGGTATTTGCTTATTGTCGATATTGTTTACATCCCATATGGCTAGGCCCTGACAAGGCTAGCCAACTCATGTTCACTAATCTGAACTTATTGTTGCGTTTATCGTTTAATGAAATCAATGTTGCTAGTGATACGTATACAGCTATTTTGACTAGTTTGTATCGATTCATCTTCCGACGCCTTCACGCCTTGACCGGGTGAAGCGTTGAGTTATATGAAAGACATGATATTTCAGCGATTATAAACTCCTAATGAACTCACAACCGTAGCACATCCATCTCATATGTGTTGGTGTTGACGTAGTTAGGGTGTCGTATTCATTGATTTCTTTATCTTTTCGCCCCATTTTAATTGTATAATTGCGTGCTTCGTCAATTTCTAGTCATTTTTTGTTTGAGTATGTTATACGGAGACGTGTGCATGCTTGAGACAAATCTGATCTTTGCGGACTTATTCGTGATGAGTGTTGATTTCCCTTATAAAGTTGACGTTGCACGTGATTAATTCTTTGGCACGTTTCTATACGCTTGATCGCCATACTTTCCGACGTTCTCGTGCCCTGACCGGACGAAACGTTGAGTTATAGAAAAGGTATTGATAATCATTGATTGCACACACCCTAGCGAAATCAAACCCAACACATACTCCCCATACTTGTATCCCTACCGAAGTCACCGTAAATATCGTAGGATTTTCTTTTGCTATTTGAAACTCTTGATCCTATATCTCTGTGATTGATAGGTGGTAGGTTATCATCGTATTATTACTCTTTGCAGATTGACGTTCGTAGTTTTGCAGGTCAGTTGTCCCGCGGATTCGATACCTGGACTCACCAGGATATTACTTGCACGATCTCCTGCGCTTGGGAGTAGTTCTCACATCATTTGAGACGAGGCAAGAGGCGGGAAGGATACCACTCTCGCTATGGTTCAAGTTAAAGGCCCCAAGGGAGGAAATTCCGGTTGAAAAGGAGCAAGCTAATGAGGAAGAGAGCCCCAAGACAGCAAATAATGAAGAAAAATCTGAAGCGGATGAACTTCGGAAGGAGCGAACCTACATGCCACCCATACCATTTCCGTAACGGTTGGCAAAGGCCAAGTTGGAGATGATTTTTTGCCAAATTTCTGGAGTACTTGCAAAGGATTAGCCTAAACATCCCGTTCTTGGATGCGATAATTGAAATATCGACATACGCCAAGTTCCTCAAAGACTTAATCTCAAGAAAGAAACAAACGGAAAAGATCATGCTAGCCGAGCAAAGAACTTGGTTCGTCAACAAGGAGAAGATGCCAAAGAAAATGAAAGACCCCTGAAGTTTTTAGATTCCATGCATCCTTGGCGGAGTCCCCCTCCAAAAAGCTTTAGTGGATTTGGGAGCAATCGTAAGCCTCAAGCCATTCACTATGTTTAATAAGCTCAACACGGGGACCGACCTCAAAGCCACTGATATGAAGATCCAACTCGCCGATGGGTGAATTACTAGGCTAATGGGGATCGCCGAGAACATGCCACTTCAAATACCGAGAGGATTTTGTGTACCAAGCGACTTTGCGTCATGGATATAAAAGAGGAGGGCGATATGTCGCTTATACTTGGACGCCCCTTCTTGGCCACCACTGGAGCCATAGTGGATGTGAGAGAGGGAACGTTGTCCCTCAACGTTGGCAACATTGCGGTTGAATTCCACCTTCCCAAGACAATGAAGCAGAGACCTTGGCTAGAGGAAGCGGACTACGTGGACTTTCTTGATGAAGTAATATATGAAGCCATGCCGTATGCCTTTGGAGCCTTACACATGGAGAGCCTTGATGGAGCCCCAAATACCAAGGATGATGTCCCAAATGGAGAACCACCGGATCCTCCCATTGAAGAAGTGAACAAGTTCACAGAGGAAGAGAAGGACGACGCTGATGTAGTAAGGATTAGAGAGCTCTGCAAGCTCTGTAACGTGAAGCAAAGGAAGAAGGCGCCGCCGGCAAAAACACCTCAATCACCGAGAAGGAGGAAAGACACTAAGAACGCAAGCTTGGGGAATCATCCATCAACACCATTAAAGAGGAGACGCACACTAGGGAGACCAAGAAAGAACTAGCGCTGCACCTGAACCCTCAAGGCCTCCCCGCAAAATTTGACATGTGCATCTCCTATGCGCCGAATATCACGCGCTAAACTTCATATCTTAAGGGATCGAGCTCAAGACCTTAAACGAGCGCTTGTCGGGAAGCAACCCGATTGTTCTAGCTTAGTTTTTAGTTGAATTTTACTTTCATTTTTGTTTTAAATATTTATTAGTCTATAGAGTCAAGAGTTTAGGAAGAATCTGACAACGGGCTACGGTTTTCATTTCAGGAAAAGGATGATAGGAGACCATATGAACAGAGAACAACCATGGCAATGGAGAGCACTCCAGGGATGCGATCAAACGCCAAAGGGAGGAAGAAACTGACGGGAGAAAAGAAAACAGAAAGTGTCGTAAAAACAGAGAGTCTGGAGCTGAAAACAGTAGCCCACTCGACCGAGTGACTTTTTCACTCGGCCGGGTGAAGATCCTACTCAGCCAAGTAGGGTACTGTACATGGAAGTCTCGAAATCCCCTCTTTGGAAATTATATGCCACTCAGCCAAGTGACTTAGTCACTCGACCGAGTGAATCTGACACATTTTGCTCTTAAAATGCTCTGAGTGGCCCATCCACTTGGCTGAGTGACTTTGTCTACTCGGCCAAGTGATAGTTTCTACTCGACCGAGTCGGAACTTAACACAAATCTTTGAAAGCATCTTAATCAGTTGCGACTCGGCCGAGGAATATTTCCACTTGGTAGAGTGACTCGACCGAATTAACAGTATTTATTTCGAAAATCACGCAGCTCGGATCGAAATTTCCCAAATCCCCAATTTCTTCTTCTTCTTCTTCTTCTTCTCTCTCTCTCTCTCTATATCTCTCTATCTCTCTCTCTCTCTTTAGACTCGCCCAAACACCCCTCTCCACTTGCCCGACCCAACGTTTAATAACCCATCGGTTTTCCCCACTTAAATTCCTGTACATTTTTGTACCAAGCCTTTCGTATCTGCAACTACCCCTCCCCTTTCATCAACCACCCCAATGCACTCCTTGTCATCAGATGGGGCCTCCTTAGTTGAAGCATATCCCTCATAGTTATTGGCTTCATTATTAGCTGCAGTTCCATCGGGTGTAGCCTCCAAGTTGGATGCAAGAGTCTCACCCCCAGTGGACTCCATAGTTGCATACTTAATAGCTTCAAGTGCCTCTACAGAAGCATGACACGGTTTTTCAGTATGCCCAAAGTAAGAGCACACATTACTTTGTGGTGGCTCCCCCTCATACGTGACGTCAATCGACATAGTGGCCCCATCATCCAATTCAACCAACACCTTCCTAGCCAAAGGGTTGATGGGGTTTAAGGGACCCTTAGGGCGTTATTCTATGCCCGTCCTACGTCAGACGAACGATAGAAGCAAACAGAAAAGAAAGCAGCGGAAAACGTTAAACTATTTAACAAATAAGCCCTAAGGATTTCAAGACCTTAGTCAGAATCTCTACTATCTTGAGGTGGATCTGACCACCCCAAGATAGATCTAAGCTACTCAATATAATAAATGAAATGCTTAATTAAACTACATACCCGGAACTTTGCTTGTACCGGCAAAGTGTACCGAACCGCGTCCCGAGCCGCTCCTCATCCCGAGCTGAACTGCTTCCAGAATCGCACTGCGTCCCGATGCAAGCAAACCCCTTGTCGCTGAGCCAACCACACGTCGAGGAAAGTTTCACCTTGAGTGGATCCTTCGCCAAAACTCCGGATCGAATTTGAGCCCCTTCGTTGCTTTGCTAGAGCCCTTAAGGAGCAAGGAAGAAATATATGGAGAAGAGAATATTTATTTTAAGCTTAGATCCGAACGTGCTCCAAACTTTTAAGGAGATGCTCAGATCTAGATCTTGGGGACGAGTTATGAGGAGGGGGCATTCCCCTATTTATATAGGCAGCTGACCCCTCCCCTTTACTCCACTTCCGAAGTGGGACTAAAAAACTTGGAGTAAAGAATTCATGTTGGTTTGCCTTAAAGAAAGGCCAAACTACAATGAGTTTTAACTCCCTCATCGTTGAGCTTCACATTTGATACAACCTATCAAATCGAAGAGCGCTGAACGGTGAACGCGTAGGAAAAATGGTGAGTCATTCCGAGTCCATTTGACCCCTCAAAAGTGTGTCTAATGATCAGCCCAAAAGCAATTTTCGTTGAACAATTCAGCCGTCACAAAACAAAATCATTTAGGGTTCAGAACCCAAGATGTGGGGCCCACCAAGTGGGCCCCAAAGCCCTGGCGCATGCGTAGCCCACAGGGGCACGTGGGTGGCATGTGCCCGCAGGCACGTGCCATGCACGCGCCCTGCATGGCGCCTCAGGCGCCCTGCGGCGCTTCAAGCTGGCGCCCTGCGGCGCTTCAAGCTAGCGCACCATTTGGGGCGCCCGGATTCATTGGCTATGGCCCCCCCTTTTTGTTTTTTGTTTCCCAAAAAAAAACTTTGGGCTTAATTCCGACTTGGCTTTTCTTTTAAAACACTTCTAAAAGGATCTTTTGGACTCGTTTGAACTCTGATTTCGACGCGGTTTGAACATGTGTTTAGACCGAGACGATCCCATCATCCAGGTAACCATTTCAACACATTTATTATATTAAATATGTGTGTAAACAATTTACGACATATTTAACTCCTTTTGCATCATATACAAAAATGTCCACATCTATTATGAAAAATCATTTGCATCAAACACAAATGATCTGAGGGCATACATCTCCCACTTGCACTCAGTATCATTTATCCCGAATGCAGAAGATAATTGTAAACTCTTTGCAGTATCCTATCCCTGGCATCAAATACATATTCCCCTAATTTCTACCTATTATTTGACGAAGGTCGCACTCTGTGTGAGACCCTACAGCCTGACCCTACTACAGGTGGGGCTCGAAGCCCAAGACGGCAGTAATCGCGAGCAGCAGATGCCGTCCCTGTTTCAGTATCATACTTATGTGGTTAACTCATTGACATGAGTATTGTCGGAACCACCCTAAATGTTTCCGTGATGAATATCGCAGTTTTAGTCTCTTCGTCAAAACTATGCCGTTTAATTCATACCTAGGGTACGGTCAAACTGTCAACCCCAATAGCTCGAAGCCAGTTAGTCTCCATCGATCTTTAGTCAAATAATATTGGACATCTTCCAACATACTCTGGCCAAAGTTTTCACTAAAGATCGAACTAACACTACGACACTAACTCCCATTGACCGAGAAAGACGAATCCTATCTTGGTCATTACTCTCCTCGCATGCTTCAAATGTCACCCAACCAAAGACCTTTCAACGGAGCTTACCCAAGGCTAGATCAGTGATCTAAGTGACACCGTTTACGCACAGGTTCGTACAATGACCTCAAGTCAAAAGACCAACTTGCCTTTCATCACTAAGAGTTACCATTGACAGATTGGTCAATCATAACCATATGATAACTCTTGTTGGGTTGTTCAGTGAACTCATTCTCTAATAAGCACATGTGTCTCATCTTCGACTTCGCCAAGTCAAACGATCATGGAATCGTCGTCACCATTATACGGTGAAGACTAAGACACAATGGTCTATCCGATGTTTCGATATCCTTTTCTCGAAACATCTATGACCACGAACGTTTCTAGACTTATGCTACTAACGGTCAAGCACTTCTCCATGATCGAGATCCTCATTTCGATACATGTTTGACCTTGAATTAAGTCTCAATACTTTACCTAAGTTCTAAAGAAGACTATATTGTTATTAAACTTAGGTAAATACTTACCACAACTTACTGTTATTTTGAACAAGATGTATGCATAGATACACAGGGATGAATTTGCCTCGAGGGCATACCAATCTCTCAACATATCCCATTTTCACTCGGGCCCATTTATCCCGGTATCTCATACTGTATTTACACATAAGTCTTTCCAGACTTCATGTGGTAGAGCCTTCGTGAGTGGATCTGCTAAAACATTTAATGTATAGACATAAGGGGTTTCTGTGTTTATCTTAGACCACATATTTGAATCTCATCCAAATAATTCATTCGGTCTCTTGGAATCCATAATTAATTTCATGACTGGATCTCATCCAGCTCGTCGTACCTTACGAGAATAATCCATAATAAGTTTTAGTGGTCAGTTAGACGGTTCATAATCATTTTTGATAAAGTGTCAAACTCTTTGACCGCTTTGTCAAACCATATGTTCCGGCTCCTTGATACCTCGCATGCTTTTATTCGCTCCCACTGACCTTGAAAACTCTCTGGCCGATTCATGTAAGTTCGTTCTTCTAAATCACATTTAGAAAACAGACTATACAGGAATGCTCCAGTTTTCATGGTCATCATGCGCATTAACATTGAGTTCGGTCCTAGTAGATCTGTACACATCTGCTGGTGAGACAGTTTCATCGTAATCCATTTATATGAGTTAGGATGATAACCGTTCTCAATCATAAGTTGTACTTTACTATTTTTCTCTCTGCACCAATCTTCTAACTTGAAGATTTACTTGCAACCAATAAGAAACACTTTCTTTGGGCTGTAAACTAAATTCCATACTTTATTTACGTGTAGAGAACTTTTCTGATTTCATCAAGCCATTTCTTAGATTTACTACTTTGAATGGCATCTTGGAAGTTGTCTAGGCCATCATCAACTATGATGTCTTACTCGACTTTTCGTCTCACGAGTCTCGAGTAATCCTTTAACTTCCTAGCGATTGATTTAAAGAATATCTTATTGCTAAGGTCCTCATAGAACCTTATCAAAACCTAGGCATTCCTATCTGGGACTTAACCCAGAGGGAGGATTGTAACTCAGTGTCACTTGCCATGCATCACACTATGTCTAATAAAGTGTGATTCATGCTCTCTATCACACCGATGTGTTAAGAGACTTGACCTGGGAGAAAATCACATTTTATTTTTAATTTACGCAAGATTTATACAGCTAAGTATTCGACTTTTTGATCTCATTGAAGCAGTTCAAACACTTCTATCATTATGTTATATATTTTATCAGACTTGTGTTTAGCAAAGAACACGTGTCGTAATAAAATAAGAACAACTTATCTTGGCTAACTTAGACTTGGGTCCGGGTACATCTCTATGTACGAGATTATGAGTTCAACAACTCATTCTCCCAGTATCTTACCGAAGGAGTTTCGACCATCATACCTTTAAGACAAGATTCACAAGTGTCTGTAGACTTCATGATACGAGAGGCCAGACCCCTCTTTATGTGACTTGTGAAGCTTAGTCTCTTTGGAACGGTCTAGTCTATTTTACCATATAAGTATTGTTATTATCTTGCGTATTCATGCATTAACACTTAATACATTATCGTTATATAAATTACTCACATAAAACATTGCTTTAGAAGAAAGATGACGACATTCGTCAAAAATGTGTTTGACGTCCTACATGGTCCAAGAAACAATAATTGTTCCTTTTTCCAACACGTAGATAATCTATTTCTTTTGTATAATGGTTATCCTGAAACCGTGACATCAAATATGTCACATTTTCAGTTCCTCTTACTCATGCCTTTACTAATGATAAATAAAACTATCTTTCTCAATTGAATTTCCTTAGTGCCTTCTTTATTTTCTAAATCTCATTTAGATATTATGTGTCTCAACAAAAACAATAGCCATGCAAACATCTCATGTATCCAAATGCTTGAGCTTTGCAACCTTGAGTGTGCTCAATAAGTTGTTTGTCTCAAGATTCGGTTGAGATACATAGTCTTGCATTGTACATGCACTCATCTTCGATTCAAACAATTTGATCGAAGTTTCGAACTTTGCGGATCGAAACCGTTTTCCATACAATCTTGAATGTGCTCAACAAATCATATGGAGAAACATGCTTTGAACATCTGTATGTTCAAACTGCCCCTCATAAAAGAGAGTGACATGTAGCGTGCATTTATTTTGTTGGACATAGAGCTTAAGGAAATCATTGTCCTTAAGCTTGTGCTTACGAAGGACATTTTAATGTCAATGGGAACATAGTTTAGTCTATCAATTAGAATTTGAGTTGATATTCCATTAACCAACTATTTGGAACTGTTAACTTATTCTCTTAGAATATGATGTTTTTGATTCCATCGGTAAACGTAGAACTATCCTAGTTTAGCATATGTTCAATATAGATAGAATGGCTTTTATCTAACTATATCCTCCGACTATTTTTGCGATCATTTTAAGCCATAATAATGAATGATTTAATTAAATTAAATTAATGGAAAAGAGATCCAACCACCCTGAGCCTCACAACCTTGAGTGTGCTCAACAAATTGCTTGACTCTACGTTTGTAGATGACTCTTCATCAATCATATCATATATGATTCTCTTATTGGTTTTTACCCCTAGCCACCTATGATCATGAGTGTGCTCATCCAAATCATAATGACTAGTCTAGTCGAACCCTTGTTTTCGTGTCTAGCTTAACTTACACCGGCGCTCGGTGTATTCACGACACGACGGTTTGGGTCAAGTTTAGACTACATCTCATGTATTGAGAAGTTGGTTTCCATAAAGGGTCTATGTCATTGCTTGAGTGTGCTCAACAATTATAACAAGGAACCTATAGTTGCCAACCTTTAAAATAAGGAGGGCTACGGCTAATCTTGAAAAAGATTTTTAACGTAATTAACTTAGATATAATCGACGATGTCATCATAATCATAATTCTCATCCTTGCGGTCCATCGGAATACGGCCAGGGAATTGACTAAGCCAGGATCACTTATCCCCAGTCTAGCTAAGTGATCCAACAAACTTAGCCAAGCACTTGACCGGATCATGGTCTATTGAAGGAAACTTATTATTCATATGTGTCCTATACAATCATTAATGGCTTCATTAAAAATAGTTAATCCTATCAACTAGTTGAATCCTAAAATTCAAAATTATTAGGATTGGTTAATAACTTTTATTAAGTCCTTATCAACTATAAGGAATGATTTTTTTAAGGTGATATCATAATCGTGTATTAGGCATTTAAAACAATT
Source organism: Scilla litardierei (assembly GCA_030789695.1). Classification (NCBI taxonomy): domain Eukaryota; kingdom Viridiplantae; phylum Streptophyta; class Magnoliopsida; order Asparagales; family Asparagaceae; genus Scilla; species Scilla litardierei. The sequence goes on from CM061137.1 coordinate 81,262,477, forward strand.
TTAAATCACATCAAAGCAATTTAAAATTATCTCATAATGATTAGATGGCTTTTAATGGCTAATCAAAAAGGCTTTCTTGAATTATCATATAATAAGCAAGAATTTAGAATAACCATTTAAGACCATAAACTATCTTTATCGCATAAAATCAGCATGCATCTTATCAACTTAAATATCACATAAAAAGTTTATAACTATTTAACAATTTTTAAATAATTATTAAACATGAACAACATATTAAAATTTATCCTATAAATAATAATATACAACTTAAAATTTAACACTTAAATTATAGGTATGATTTTAAAACATAAATTTTTTTATCTAATAAAAATCAATAGTTTCATAAAAATTATCACATAATTTTTATTTCAAAAACATTTGTTTTAAAATCTGTCACGCCCCGCTTCCCAAAAATATGGAGGCGAAGCGTGAGAAGGTCCGCTCAGACTTGAAGCTACAAAGCTGCAAGTCCGATAAGCGTCGATCAAATCTAAAACTGCAGGTCCTTGCAACGCGTACGAAACAAAGATAATAATAATTAAATGAGACAAAAGAGGTATCTCGGAATATCCATAAAATAAGTTTCAACATCACAGAAAAAGCCACCAGGCTAAAAAGAAAAGAGTTTAAAGGCCCAAACATGGCCAACAAAAGTACAAAGTACAAAACAACGGTGCTACGCACCAACAACTAACAAAAGGCCTAAAACAAAATAAAGCTCAACAAGGACTCAAAGAATGGTCACCGGTGTCCACCAAAATCCTCTTGGGCAATCATGGACTCAGACTCAGCGTCAGCAACACATCACGTACTCAGCAACGATCTCTGGCTCAGGTCTAACATGTGACACCCAAAAGAGCAAGGGGCACATGTCAGCAAGTCTACAAGAGACTTGTGCAAGGAAACTGAAAGTAAAGTGAACAACCTAGCAGTTCTAGCATGAATGCGATGACATGGCAGTTTAAAGTATGAGTGCAACAGGTAAAGTAAAGTAAAGTACAGTACGAGCATGGCATGGCATTCGCAAGACAAGTACAAGACAAGAAAAGTAAGCACCTCGTGCACAGAGATTCCGTCCTTTGGCTAGAGGGCGGATCAGGCCACTCCTAAGCTCAAGTAACCGTTTATCCCTACCCCTCCACGTGTGTCGAGCCAGGGCCTTACCCCCGAACACGGAATGCTCGCTTCTGGACCACGAGCCAGGAAGTGTGTAAACAAGTATGGCGTAGGGGTGCACCTAGCCGGACAAGTAGTACGAGGACAAGTATTGTAGCGTGTGCTACGATGCAACAATCAATGCATGGATGACATGGCATGGCAAGTAGTAAAGCGTACGAGTAAGAAAAGTAAACGTGACAGTTTAGCATGCATGAATGACAAGTTTAAGGGTTGGATCTAGCTTCGTTGTCAAGCTAGATCATTTAGGTGACGGATCTAGTTTCGTTGTCAAACTAGATCAAGTAGGCGTCTAGCCAGCTATCATTTCACTGACTAGTCTCTTTTACGCTAAAAGCAAGGAAGTGGCCTAAAAACATGGCCCTACACAAGAGTTGGCAAGTTTCACTTGCCTGCAAGTACAACGTCTGAGCACAGCGTCCAATGAGTCCAAGAATCACAATTATCCTACATGCAAAGTCCACCGGCCTAAAGTCCATATTATTAATCTTGATTAGTGAATTTAAAACATTTAAAAAACTTTAAAAACTACTGATTTTAGTCTTGATTAGCATGCATTGGGTTGGGGGTCCTAGGGGTGCAAAGCGTTACCTCAACACGACGCGAAAGCTACACCGGCGTCGGGTAGCGACGCCGGGGGTTGGAATAAGAGATCGCGCTCCAAGTCCAGATTCCAATTTAGTTTCCTCGCTGGAAAGTTCTGAGCATCAACCCGGGCGACGATTCCAGATTCCAAAGCTCGCACGTGCGACGACGGGCTACGACGTGCGACGACGTCGTACGCGGCAAGTCGCCAAAGAGAACACACCTAGGTGGGGCCCACAGCAGTCCTAGGGGCCTTTGGGGGACCCACAATAACTCTGGAGAACTTGGGGGGCCCACGGTGGCAAGCGATGCGACGGGTGCGGGGTTGCGACGTTTGGCCATCGGTCGTACCCAGCCAATGCGGGGGATTCCATCGGTCGGGCGCTAGGAACGGCGCTGCACAGCGCTGCGGTCGGTGCGGGCCTTGGTGCTCTCGGTCGGTGCGGGGCAAAGTCCCGGTCGGGGCGCTTGGATGCGGGGAGCGGGGTTGCTGCAACGTTGCAACCATTGCAACGTCGCGAAGCTCCGGTCGGAGCGGAGAGGCGCCTCGGTCAGATGCGGGCGGAGCGGGGCGACAGAGCGGGGGGTCGGTGTGGTGCGGAGCGGGCGGGTCTCTCGGTCTGACCGAGAGGTCCTCTCGGTCGGAGCGGGGGACGGAGCGGAGCGGTGCGGCTAGGCTGGGTGCGGGCGGGGGCTTCGGTCAGAGCGGGGGATTTGGGCCCGTTTCTTCGGTCGTGCGGCAGCAGCTTGTCGCAACGTTGCGACGAAACGTCGCAACGTCAAATTTGGGTTTTGGAAGAGGCTAGGGTTAATTTCTTGCGAAAATAGGTCTTCCTAGAGGTTGTTTATATAGTGTAGATGGGTTGACTTGGTCTAGGGCTAAATCTAATAGGATTAGAAGTTTAAAAAGATTTAAAATTTGAAATTCAATTACTCCAACTCATCCAAGGGTTTGACCTGGTCCAAATGAGCTGGAAATTGGCTCAAAAATTCTTTAAAACGTTTAAAACTTAAATAAATTTTATTTGGCCGAAAATAATTTATAAATTAATTATTAAAAATAATATAAAACTTGTTAAAAATATAAAAGTGGTCAAATAAACTCCAAAAATTATAAAATAAATATTGTGGTGTTCGTGGCGACGAATGTGAGCTATCTAAGAAGACGGATCTCAAATTCGACGTCGGATGATGAAACTAAAAATAGAAACGTCTCCCATCAAGAGAGAGAATCGTCACGTCTCATCGAGTAAGATTAATTTGTGGGAAAACGACTCGAGAAACGTCGTTCCAAATTAGTGCCACTATTTAATACTCTCAGAGACGTTCACAACGGCATATCACACAAAAGTGTTCACAATCAAATAAAGTATAAAACAAACACGTGCACGGCCACAAGCACGTGCGACGAACAACGTACGACGAAAAGTGGTCGTTACATCCTCCCCAACTTAGAATAAAGTCCGTCCTCGGACTTTCTAATATAGCTAGTCGCTCTAGTAACTACCCCATTCAAGTCATTATAATTTAAACCAGGTATAGTCATTACAAGTGCTTATATATGCACTAGGTAGTCAAACATTAATACTACCAACACGTATACATATACATTCACGTACGTCATATACTTATACCTATTATAGCCAGTCAAACTCATACACGTATTTCAATCATATATATAAGCATGCATCCCTTATATAACTACTACCTACCTAATCACAAAACAATATTTCAAGTACTCATATAAGGATAGTCTCACAAACTACAATCATTGCTCTACGTATAGATAGCTACCTATGCACAAACATCAAGGGTATACTTCCCTCTAATATTTCCTAGTATTCATCCAACACCAACCACTTCAACACATGCAGTAATACCATACCATTATTAAGTCAAATTTTACTATATATATATATATATTCACCACCACTATAGTTTCACAACATATAGTCATTCATATGCATGCAAATAGTTCACCATATATTCACATCACGTACGGTCCTATAACTGTATTTACGACACGCCACATATATCATAGTCATCATTACCTATAACTAAGCACATACTTACCCGTGCATGGTGCACACCCATACACGCTAACATTTCATTCATACCAATCACACCACTATATACATAGCACAACCACTCATCTAGTTTAGCTAGTACACATATGTTCACGTAACAAGTCCTTAGTAAATAACTATACCACAAGACCAACACCTATAACTATATACTGGTGTAGCGACCCACAGTCATGTGCGTAGCACTACCAGGTACAAACACTCCTATCACTATACATACATCAAACATTGCTATATTCAGACTACAAACATGCATTCAATATACTTAGAGTATACCCACTCAAGCTTGAGTGAAACTCAGTACACATATCAGGATATTCTATATACGTAGCACTGCATTCATACCTATACCAATACCACTTCCGTATATGTACATCTACCAATACAACCATATACATCCCATAAATCAATCACACTTAATATTTAGTCAGGCAATACTCACGTAGTTCAATCATTCTATATACCATAATAACAATACAGACATTAGCACACGTATATTTATAATACACTCCTTCTTACATGCATACGTATACATCGTATAATCACACACATGTAACATATATATTCACACCATAGCCTACTACCTATAATTAGTATACTAACACATCCACACACACATAATTAGGATGTGCAATAGTCGTGTATACCTCACGGTATGCACACATGCAACATCCCGCAAGGGCTAGCAATATCAATCAAAATTATAACCCTGCTACCTATATATATATATATATCACCTATATACTCATGCAACGAAACATAACTACTTACATATAAGCACATATATATCTACCTACGAGCACATACACACACGTACTGGTATATGGGTCACTCAATAGGCCTACTTACTAAACTATACATACACTTATTATTATCACAGCTAGAACACACATAGCTTTACAAATCATTTTATTTCAACCATTATAAGTATCTCTTACTTCATACACAACTTAGACATTTCAACGCTAACTCTTATATACACAGGCATCCCTAGTATAGTATAGCTATCCACAAAAATCAATAATTACTAACACACCACAACTTCATACTACCACGAATAACTCCGAGTATACATATATATCACACAATAGGCAAGCATCAATATACTATGGGGGTATACTCATTCAAGCTCACGTACACAAGTTAGGTATGTGCACAACGACACCTCACAAGGGTCCAAGGGTCTACTAACAATTAAGGGTTGACACAGACATTGAAGGACCCTAAGGCCTAAGCAATAAAGAGAGGTCGAGAGCGTGACGAGGGAAGGATCGTTAAGCACGAGTTCAGATAGGACGAGTACAAGAAGACAGCTTGGTTGGACGAACATTGGCTCAATGGTGATGTTTAGGTTGAGGGAAAAGGAGGTGTAGTGATGCTTGAATAGAGTACAGAAAAGCAACTAGGATAAATAGCATAAGCTAAAATACGCAAAATTGAAAACGGTTGTACTTTAAAATCCTCATCTGAGAAGAAATGTTTGGGGATCGATAAAACGAGTTGTTCAAAATAAATCTGAGTCGAATATTCAAAATAATAGAAAATGGCCTATTGGTTTTAAAAATCCTTTTAAAAGGAAGTAAAATCATTTACGCGAATATTAAAGACATGGTTTGGAAAATTCTATCCGTCGGTAATTTAATATAATGTTGTCAAAAGTTTTGGAAAGTCGAAGAATGAATTCGAGTAACGGAAGAATTTAAACTCATGTTAAATGCTTTCAAAACTTTTAGGCTATGGAAAATTTAAAATAATCAATTTTGAAAATTCTTTTAGAGAACCAGTGTTTGCCAAAAATCAGAAACTGATTTACATAAGGTTCTTAATATACGAGCACACAAGTCTGGCACGGATAAAAATAGTTGAAAGTAGGTATGGTGCACGGAAAAATAATAATATTGACTTAGTATAAGAATTATCGAAGTCGAATAGTAAGTCTTTAAAATCAAATCACGGAAGGTCTAAATCAGGAAGTGGTTATGAAAATAGTAATTTCAAAAATCTGAAACAGGGAAAACGATGAGCAAAAACCAACCATTGCTGAAAGCTGAAATTCCATGTGTCTTGAAAAGTATATTAAAAGTAAACACGATGTGTTATTCGAATGTCATAAATAAGAAGGGAAATTATAAATCGAATTGAGCAAAATAAAAGTACGGTTCAGAATAAAATTAATATATGAAAGAACAACACACTTACACAAGTACGAAAAGCATAGACTGGGAAAATACTATAAACTAGCATTCAAAAATTCCTACAAACGTTTTTAAAAAATTTAAATCAATGAAGAAGTATGAAGTATAAGTATATTAAAATTTTGAACAAGTTTAAACCTAGGGAAAGAGGAAATCGAAAGATACTTTTGGAAGATTCAAGATTGTAACGGAAAGGTTTGAAAATTGACGACAATCGTCATGAGGCGGTCTCGTGAATCGAGGCAAGGGAATTGGTCGGAGATCAGACATTCATAAGCCTAGGATATGAACCAGAGGAGGCTATGGAGAAACTCCTACGGTCGACCAACTAAAGATTAGGAACTAGGCGCTAAGACTTCTAAGGGTTAGACGGTAAAGAAATGCGTTCAGCTTGGTCCGAAATCGATGAACCCAAAAGCGAACGACTAAGGGGATTCTAGAAGCCTAATATGGTCAGGGTTAGGCAAGGACCACTAAGGTAACTCCTACGACGATTAAATCCATTGCTAAAAGGGAGTCTAACTACAGTCAGGGCCTCTAACTAGCAAGCACAGACGTCTAACTAAGTCTTCTCATCACCTAGTGTCCTAAAAACGGCTAGACTCAGGGCTTCTGATTCGGATGTTGCAATTTATTTAATGGACATTCTGTTATTATCGTTGTTCCGTTAATTCACAATTGCAAGATAGGACCTGCATGGGCCACCAACAAAACCTGTCACGCCCCGCTTCCCAAAAATATGGAGGCGAAGCGTGAGAAGGTCCGCTCAGACTTGAAGCTACAAAGCTGCAAGTCCGATAAGCGTCGATCAAATCTAAAACTGCAGGTCCTTGCAACGCGTACGAAACAAAGATAATAATAATTAAATGAGACAAAAGAGGTATCTCGGAATATCCATAAAATAAGTTTCAACATCACAGAAAAAGCCACCAGGCTAAAAAGAAAAGAGTTTAAAGGCCCAAACATGGCCAACAAAAGTACAAAGTACAAAACAACGGTGCTACGCACCAACAACTAACAAAAGGCCTAAAACAAAATAAAGCTCAACAAGGACTCAAAGAATGGTCACCGGTGTCCACCAAAATCCTCTTGGGCAATCATGGACTCAGACTCAGCGTCAGCAACACATCACGTACTCAGCAACGATCTCTGGCTCAGGTCTAACATGTGACACCCAAAAGAGCAAGGGGCACATGTCAGCAAGTCTACAAGAGACTTGTGCAAGGAAACTGAAAGTAAAGTGAACAACCTAGCAGTTCTAGCATGAATGCGATGACATGGCAGTTTAAAGTATGAGTGCAACAGGTAAAGTAAAGTAAAGTACAGTACGAGCATGGCATGGCATTCGCAAGACAAGTACAAGACAAGGAAAGTAAGCACCTCGTGCACAGAGATTCCGTCCTTTGGCTAGAGGGCGGATCAGGCCACTCCTAAGCTCAAGTAACCGTTTATCCCTACCCCTCCACGTGTGTCGAGCCATGGCCTTACCCCCGAACATGGAATGCTCGCTTCTGGACCACGAGCCAGGAAGTGTGTAAACAAGTATGGCGTAGGGGTGCACCTAGCCGGACAAGTAGTACGAGGACAAGTATTGTAGCGTGTGCTACGATGCAACAATCAATGCATGGATGACATGGCATGGCAAATAGTAAAGCGTACGAGTAAGAAAAGTAAACGTGACAGTTTAGCATGCATGAATGACAAGTTTAAGGGTTGGATCTAGCTTCGTTGTCAAGCTAGATCATTTAGGTGACGGATCTAGTTTCGTTGTCAAACTAGATCAAGTAGGCGTCTAGCCAGCTATCATTTCACTGACTAGTCTCTTTTACGCTAAAAGCAAGGAAGTGGCCTAAAAACATGGCCCTACACAAGAGTTGGCAAGTTTCACTTGCCTGCAAGTACAACGTCTGAGCACAGCGTCCAATGAGTCCAAGAATCACAATTATCCTACATGCAAAGTCCACCGGCCTAAAGTTCATATTATTAATCTTGATTAGTGAATTTAAAACATTTAAAAAAACTTTAAAAACTACTGATTTTAGTCTTGATTAGCATGCATTGGGTTGGGGTCCTAGGGGTGCAAAGCGTTACCTCAACACGACGCGAAAGCTACACCGGCGTCGGGTAGCGACGCCGGGGGTTGGAATAAGAGATCGCGCTCCAAGTCCAGATTCCAATTTAGTTTCCTCGCTGGAAAGTTCTGAGCATCAACCCGGGCGACGATTCCAGATTCCAAAGCTCGCACGTGCGACGACGGGCTACGACGTGCGACGACGTCGTACGCGGCAAGTCGCCAAAGAGAACACACCTAGGTGGGGCCCACAGCAGTCCTAGGGGCCTTTGGGGGACCCACAATAACTCTGGAGAACTTGGGGGGCCCACGGTGGCAAGCGATGCGACGGGGTGCGGGGTTGCGACGTTTGGCCATCGGTCGTACCCAGCCAATGCGGGGGATTCCATCGGTCGGGCGCTAGGAACGGCGCTGCACAGCGCTGCGGTCGGTGCGGGCCTTGGTGCTCTCGGTCGGTGCGGGGCAAAGTCCCGGTCGGGGCGCTTGGATGCGGGGAGCGGGGTTGCTGCAACGTTGCAACCATTGCAACGTCGCGAAGCTCCGGTCGGAGCGGAGAGGCGCCTCGGTCAGATGCGGGCGGAGCGGGGCGACAGAGCGGGGGGTCGGTGTGGTGCGGAGCGGGCGTGCGGAGCGGGCGGGTCTCTCGGTCTGACCGAGAGGTCCTCTCGGTCGGAGCGGGGGACGGAGCGGAGCGGTGCGGCTAGGCTGGGTGCGGGCGGGGGCTTCGGTCAGAGCGGGGGATTTGGGCCCGTTTCTTCGGTCGTGCGGCAGCAGCTTGTCGCAACGTTGCGACGAAACGTCGCAACGTCAAATTTGGGTTTTGGAAGAGGCTAGGGTTAATTTCTTGCGAAAATAGGTCTTCCTAGAGGTTGTTTATATAGTGTAGATGGGTTGACTTGGTCTAGGGCTAAATCTAATAGGATTAGAAGTTTAAAAAGATTTAAAATTTGAAATTCAATTACTCCAACTCATCCAAGGGTTTGACCTGGTCCAAATGAGCTGGAAATTGGCTCAAAAATTCTTTAAAACGTTTAAAACTTAAATAAATTTTATTTGGCCGAAAATAATTTATAAATTAATTATTAAAAATAATATAAAACTTGTTAAAAATATAAAAGTGGTCAAATAAACTCCAAAAATTATAAAATAAATATCGTGGTGTTCGTGGCGACGAATGTGAGCTATCTAAGAAGACGGATCTCAAATTCGACGTCGGACGATGAAACTAAAAATAGAAACGTCTCCCGTCAAGAGAGAGAATCGTCACGTCTCATCGAGTAAGATTAATTTGTGGGAAAACGACTCGAGAAACGTCGTTCCAAATTAGTGCCACTATTTAATTTTTATTTCAAAAACATTTGTTTTAAAATCATCACATGAAATTAGCATGCTACTAAAACGAATGGCAGGGCATGTGCATAATGATTGCCCATTTACGCTCTAGAACCCCATTCTAAACCAAGGCCAAACATTTTCCCACAACCTTAGCCCAAACACCTCCCATCTATTTCCTCAACCTTACATCCCTCCACCAACACAAGAAAATTCAAGCCTTGAGTCTCTCCTTGAAAGTAGCATTTTTAACCAAGGCCAAATATTGCAAACCTTTATGGTACCAATCACCGAGCCTACACCGAGGAGAGGGGATGGATGAGAGTATATACCCACTTTCATGGTTGAGACCACCATCCCATCGGCCACCATAGACACATCTCATGCTGATGTCCCATTTTTCCTACACTACCACTTGGATGACAAAGCATTTTTTGTTGATGATAGGGAGGATGTGGTGATTTCTCTAGGATCTGTGGGAGAGACTTCTCATCTTGATTTGGATACCCCACATGAGTCCTATGAGAGCACCAAGGAGATTACAGAGCTTATGCATATCAGCGAGGAGGATGTGCGTGAGGACAAGGACACCACGACCACATGCGAGTGGTCTGCTCCACATCCACCTCCACAGCCATCTCTGTTGCTGCTTCTTCCTTGGTCTGTGGTCAATAACGATGATGTCATTCAGGACATCGGGCAAATGGTGGAGCATGAGCATATCGTTGAGGAGAATGTGCATGAGGGCTTGGATATGATGGTCCACTTCATGGATCCCGAGTCACATCTACCTCTACAGTCACTCTTCACTTCTTCTGCGGCTGAGCACTACTTGAGCATATTACCCCTATTCAGGGAGATTTTCATACTCACTCTCACTCCACTTTTGAGTCTCGCTTTTCACTTCCTATTTCTTTAGACTCATATGTTTTTGACACACCATATCTCTCGCGGGACACATGATCTACTTCCCTTGAGGTATGTTGCGGTGCGTCACCACCTGGAGAGCCACTTCTCCTGGAGAGAGAGGATTTGGTCGTCACTAGCACAGAGGATAGCGACCCATTCTCAGGGAGTATTCATCACCCTTTTTTTATTTTTCCATCTTATATTGATGATTATCTCTGGGATACATTTATTTTGAGAACTGATTTCTTGCCATGGGCTAATGCACCTCATTCTTTACAGGTTACAGGTGGATACCTACGAGGGATGCTTGGAGGTGCATTGCTTGGGTCCATTGGCACACATGGCACATCGCTTCTAGCGGAGTCACATCAAGAGCAATTAGAGCAGCTACCTGACCCATTCCAAATTTTGGATCCGCCTATGCTCAGGTGTATCCTAATCTAGTGGTGTAAATATTCACTGCTTTCTAGTTTAGATTAGAATAATCTCGTCTCCTCTCATTAGCAAGGGGAGCATATCTAGGGTTTGCTCTTGCATCATAATAACCCATCATGTTGTGTCCTTCTAGCATTTCACCCCCATCACCCTATCCTTGTTCTTTTGGCACTTTTCTTGGCCCCGTTATCATTTTTCTCCATGAGACCCCTATGGTGATGCCTTTTTTGCCTATTGTTCACTCTTCCCTTTATATTTTATGCCCCATATCGGATTTTCATATCTTTTGGACATAGATTATATTAGCTTGGGGGAGAGTATTGTTGAACCTGGATCCTAGCCTATGGGGTGAATAGGCTAATAAAAAATTCTTGTGCAACCTACGAGAAATCTCATGCAGTTAAAGGCACAACCAGAGTAAATAAGAGACAATCACAGAGTACGCACATATATACCCTGATTCGATCGCACCAACGACCTACGTCCAGCCCCAAGCAAATACTAGCATTAATACGTCCCTTCCGTACACCTACAATGGGGTCCTAGCTCCAACTCCCCACCTAGACTGTACCACACTCAACAAAGTGCAGAACACTATCAACCTAGTAAATGCGTATCTTGACTGCTACAACACGTCAAGACCCTCTTGTCTAGCCCCAACCAGCAAGTCAAAAATAGTCACAAGATATTGGTAAAGTTTCTCCTACAAAGAACGTTACAATAAGACACGAATATAAAGAGTAAAGGGTTTAGAAATGCTCAGTTCGTGTCCGTGTAGCCGTCTCTGTCAATCAGCACGTCGTAAGCTCCAATCTGACACAAACGGTGTCTCGATCCGACTCCTAGATCTCAATCTGTCTCAAATACCACACTGGTCTGTGCACAAAGCAATTTCAGTTCAAAGCTTATTTTCAGACGGTCTGTACGCACAACAAATCCTTAAATTTTGTCCACGTCAGCCTTTTATTTTCGTTCGCTTTCGTTCGTTGATTTCACGTGACAGCAGTCGCCACGTCAGCGAGAGCTTCTAGGGCATGCATGCGACGATTCTTCGAGCGGCACTGATCTTCGGCAACGGCGAGGAGTTCGTCGACTTCGGGTAGAGCGATGGGGGAAGTGACGACTCAAACTCGGCGGCACCTCACCAAAGACGACAACGTCAGCTTCTCTTCTCCGACGTGCTTTCATCCTCGACTGCAGCAGCGATCCCGACGGCGTAGAGCCCTCCGGTAGCGGCCCCCCAACTCTACAGCGTGCAGCAGCGGTGATCGCTTTGTGATCTCTGGTGGCTGCTACCCGATGACACCTTCACCAAGCGACGACGTAACTTCGTGATCTCCTCAGCGATGAGCTCTTCTCCAATGACAGCAGCGATCTCGGCGACTGTTTCTCTTTGACGGTGGCAGATGACGGCGAGTTCGATGATGACAGCGGCATGAGCTTCTTCAAGGAACGTCAGAAACGACTTCTTCCCCTTCGTGCGAGGCTTCAATGGAGATGAGAGGTTGTGCGGAAGCAAACTTCGACTGCAACGATGGTATCCTCCTCCGGTGACGTGAGCTTCAAGCGATAGTGTTGATACATCAGGAACAACGATATCTCCATCGACTTCGACAGCGATGATGTGCTTGAGTGGATGAGGCGGCATTGGGGATGAAGTACGGCTCTTGACGTGGATGATCACCTCGACGGCTCTCGTTGGCGATGATGTGCTTGTTTTGGCAGCGCGTGCTTCGAACGGTGCCGTCGACAACTCGAGTGTCGTTTTCCTATGCCCCCTTGCTTGCTCCTTTGATGATACCCTCCAAAGAGGTTGCGGGGGTATTGAGATGAGGCTGTGTCCTTTTTTTGTAGGTTGCTGCAAGTTTGATGCTAGGGTTTTTTGTTGCCTCTCTCTCTTAGTTGTATTGGCTGCCGCAAGTTTGATGCTAGGGTTTTTTGTTGCCTCTCTCTCTTGGTTGTGTTGGCTGCCGCTTTTCTTCCTTAGGTTTTTGATATGGCTGGCTCTTGGGGAATTTGGAATTGGCTGCAGCCTTTTGTTTTTGATTGCCTCCTCAAGTCTGGACTCCTCTTGGGATAATTGCATTTATAGAGGAAGGCCCTAGGTTTTTGTTTTTGCGCCAAGGAGAGAATTTTCTAGAGATTTGGTCTTATCTCAATAGGTCCCTAGATATTGGAATTGGTACAGGGATTGACTCATTCTCATCTAGATAGGAATAGAGATCTCATCTCTCCTCCATATGACTTAGTCCACCTTGCTTTGTGCTCAAAGGCCAAGTCCAATTGCTATGCGTATAGCAATTTCTCCAATGCTTAGAACTACGATTTTTTCCATTCCTGAAACACACTTAGCGCACACGTTAAATAGTTCGCACACGTTTGTCATCATCAAACTAGTGTTCCTAGATCGTTGCATCCAACAATCTCCCACTTTTGACGATGACAAACCAATGAAAGATTTGAGCAATTAGATAGGTGTGTGTGAAGTGTGTTGAAGGGTGTAATGCAATATGATGTATGGATGATATGGAATGAGACATACACGCATTACAAAGCATGCACAATAAGTATAGCAATTATGAGCATGCTCCCCCTTCTCTCAAGCTCCCCCTCCTTATGTATTTTTCAAGATCCCCCTTCAACATAGTCAACATATAATACCGACACACTAAATCATTCTTTTTCTTTTCCCCCTTTCTTTTCATCAAAAGTAGGCTAATGAAGTCCCAAAAAATCTCATGCAACAATAAACCATTATAAGTTATAACTGGCATTTACATGAGTTTTCTAATTAGCAAACAATTCAAGCTCATAGAATTCATAACAAGACTTCTCCACCTTTGTGTAAGTGTAGTGATATAGACAATAAAGTACAAAGGGAGATTCAATTTTAGAACAATCAACCAAATCAATCCACATTTCCCATTTTTCATGAATATAGCTAGAATTGAATTTTCCCACCTCATCAAAGATGAGTTCAAGTTACCAAACCCCAAAACATAGCCTAAAAAGACTTTTAAATGTGGGGTGGCATTGTATAACGAGTAATATACACTAACACTAATGATTACCCATGTAGCATAAGTTGGATACTCGTGGGTTGTGTATTAGCCATGAAATGTATCCATTTTTCATACGGAGTAAAAATAATTTTTTTTCCTTTTGTGCTCAATTTTTATTCATGGCTATACACATCACATCCCTTAGAAAATTCAGAATTTTTTAATCATTCCTACATTCACTTTCCAACATTCTTCAAAAGAATCTCCAAAAGCACTAAAAATCTGTTTTCGTGAAAGTGCAAATGTAGGTGTAGAAGTCAAAATTGAAATTTATGAGACATGTCATAGCTACTAAAAAGATAACAACATGTTTATGTAGCCACAGCAATAATGAGTTAACTTCTACAAGGGATATGAATGAACGTTCAATAATACCACTCATAATGAGGTATCCAATAAGCACATTTTTTTGTTTTTCTTTTATAAAGAACTAAAACAAGCCTAAAAAGCAAACAAACAAGCACTCAAACAAAAATTAAATCAAGCACACACAAAAACTATGAAGGTATGCAATGAATGCAAAGAGGGAAGAGAAATATACCTTCGCGTCGCTATTTGACTAAGGAGCTAAAAGAATGAAACTTTCAATTCATTGCTCCTCGCCAAATCTCCATCACACCTACATGAAAGGTGTTAAGTGTGACCTTGAAATCCAACAAGGTCCACTAGTGTTAGCCATTAAGGATTTAGGAACCCACACTTGTTTGAACTTTATATTTGTGTTCCTAAACTTACAATAATAGGATGTGTGGCCTACACTATCACAAGTAAAGCACTTTGCATGTAAGTTTTTCACAATAGAAGGCACAATGTGGAATATCTTAAATTTGGGCTTTTCAACGTTTTTCAAACCAAATCCAAGTCCTCTTCTATTATTGCCATATAATTGATTCTCTAAAAATGGTATCCAACGATTGTTTTCCCATAGAGAATTTCTTAATGGCCAATTCAAGATTAGAAACTTTAGATTTTAACAATTTATTTTCATCCACAAGCAAAGTACATTTACTTATAAATACTTTCTTGTTTTTCTTCTCCGTCTTTTCAAGTTCAATTATTTTCTTTTTCAAATCATTATCTAGCATGCATAACTTATCCTTAAGCTCTTTAATAATATGGTCTTTTTCAGTTTCGAGCTTAATCAAATCCTGCTTAAGCATGCTAATTTTATTCAATAAGGAAGGGAAAGAAAGACAAACAACTTCTTCATTGAAGCATGATTTTTCCTTTTTCATAATGGCAATGGTAGAATCACGTTCTTTAAGTTTTTCTTTAAGGATGTCAACTTCTTCAGAAATGTCACAATTTTCTTTTTGTAATTTAAAGCTAGCATCCCTATAGTCATTCAACGTGAGTTCTAACTCATTAATTTCATTTTGCATTCCTTTACACACATCAAACAATTCAGCTTTAGTAAAGGAATTTACCTCATCGCTCTTTGCCATTAAACAGACGACAGCGGAGTGGGCTACCACCTCTTCATCCTCATCCTCAGCTTCGCTGTCCATATCCCAAGTTAGCATCTTGGCTTTTCCTTTGTCTTTACCAACTTGAGCAGTCTCTTGTCTGCATTGCTTCGCAAAGTGCCCCTTTTTCCTGCATTTGAAGCATTCAACTCTATTAGCAGAATCTTGTTTAGAAGAATTTTTATCGTAATTAAAAGTGTTAGAGCGAATGAACCTTCTATGCATTTCTGATCTTCCTTGAGGAGTTCTGACGAACATTCTAGAATTTCTAACCATTAGCGCCATTTCATCATCGTCATCATCTTCGCTAGCTTTCAGAGCAAGTGGCTTTGAAGCTTTCTCCTTGTTTCAGAGTGTTTTCTCACTACAAAGCGTTGACCGTGGAGAACCCGGTCAACGTGGTCAAGGGGCCCGCTTTGGGTCCCTCGGGGGCTTCGAATCGGTGCAGAAGGGGCGAGGGGAAGCCTCCGGCCCTGGTTGAGACGCTCGGCCTCGGACAGGTGTGCTCGGCCTCGGCTGGAAGGGGGACGAGGGGTAGCCTCAGTCGCCCGGCGTAGATGCACGGCCGACGGGTGGCGAGGGAGAGTCTCGGACCCGATTAGGACGCTCGGCCTCGGTAGGACGTGCTCGGCCACGGCAGGCTGACGGTGAGGGGAAGCCTCACTGTCCGGTTGATCGAGTGGTCGGAGAGGGGTGAGGGGTAGCCTCGGCCCGTTGATCTGTTGTCCACCTGCGCAGACGAGAACGCTCGTCAGGGGGCCGGACCTTGGTTCCGGCCAAATCCCCTCCGATGCCTAAGTCAGATAGAGATCTGAGAAAGGAGGCCCGGCGGAGACGGTTCGACTCGTGAGGAGATCGTAATGGCGTCTCTCAGCGCGAGCGGGGGAGGAAGGAGATGAATTGGGGGAACGAGGTCGTTAATGGAGTACCTTAGGTTTTGTTACCTGAGATGCGGTCCTTTTCTTCGTCGTCTTCCTGACCCTTTTGTAGAGCTCCCAGCGTGATTGGCTCTGGCCCACGTCCCACGCCCGCCATCGATCGTGCCCCCATCCGTCCCTCCTCGCCGCCGCCCTCTCCGCCATGCCAGCACCTCCCCATTATCGCCATTTAGTGGTCGCGTGTCCGGGGGAGCGGTTTTCGCAGGAGTGGGCGAACGGCCAACGGGTTATGGGGGCCGGGTCGGATCGACGTTTCGTGAAGGTCCCTTGTAGGGCCTTTGCCGAATGGGCTTTCAGGATGCAGGTGGGCTCTTGGGCTCGTGCTTTATGGGTCTCGGTCAAATAGGCGTAACAATTGCCCCCATCGGTCGGGTTGATCGGCCTCGGCCGGTTCGGCTCGGCCGATGTGACCTCTGCCGATTTTGACAGGTTCTCCAGTCGATGCCGACTCATTTATTAGTCGTCATCATGAGTTAGCCCGTTCGATGTTTTTAAGGCGCGGGTTCCGAAGCGCCGTCGGCCTTCAGATGTTGCCACGTGTAGCGGCAAGCTTATCCCTGCCGCTCGCGGAGTCGTCTTAAGTGGAGAAGTCGAGGGATTCGTGGGGCCGCCATCCCATCATCTTTCTTCTTTGCGCTGATCCCCCTTCTGTCTGAGCTTTCCCCCATGTCGTCTTCCTCTGCTACGGGCTCGGTTCGGTCGGAGCGCGACGCGGCTCCGGGTTTGGCGGGTGGCACTCCTTCGGCGATCAGTCAGCACGGGGATGATCTTTCAGGGGTTCCTTCTGAGGTCATGGCGTGGCCTTCGTCGATCTGTGCCACCGCCATCGGGAGCATGCGCTCCTCCTACCTGCTCCCGCCCTACTCGGCTCGTGCCCCTGGGGCTGACGAGCGGATCTGCTCTCCTGGTCCCAATGAGGTCGGAATATATGAAAAGTGCTTCCACTTCGGGCTCCGTTTCCCGCTTCATCCTTTTATCGTTGAGTTTCCTTCAGGCCCACAATGTGTGCTTGTGGTCAATTCTGTCCCAACGCCTGTCGGGATCCTCGTCGGGTTCGTTGTCGTCTGCACGCTGAAGGGTGTGGTGCCCTCTCTCCTCCTCTTTGCCCAGTTCTACCGCCTGAGCCTCCACCAATCAGGGGCGTGGATTTACATCAGCGCCCGCCCGAAGATGTCCCTGGTGCTGGGGTTGCCGAGTTCTCTGAAACGCTGGAAGGGGGAATACGTGTTCGTCACATTCCCCTCGAGCGTACACTTCCCGGCACGGTGGGTGGCGGCCGGTGCCGTTGTTCTCAATCTGGGTGAGCCGACGGTCGCTGAGCAGCAGACGGCGAGGGACATGTTGGCGATTCCTCCGAGGGAGCGCTCGATCGACTTCCTCTTTAGTGACTTTAATTTGCGTAAGACGGTGTGGCCCCTAGGTAAGCTACTCCGTACGTTCGCCCCCTCGAGACCGTCCAGGTTCCGCTCTGTCTCTCATTTTATCCTTTGAGTGCAGGTGGGTTCCCTCTCGGTCCTTCTCCCGCCAGCGCTCTCGTGCAGGCTTCAAACCCGGATCCGCGCAGAAGGGACCATGTGTTGGCGGTCCGGAAGAAGCAGCGGGTTGTGACCGTATCCGGAGGCTCGAAGCGAAAGAAGATGTCGTCTCCCTCTCTCCCCTTGCAGGGATCTCCCGAGAGGCTCCGTGGGGGGGTCGAGGGGGCCGACGTTCAGCCGACTGCTGACCGACCTCATCCCGCTCCCGTTGAGGTTGCCTGGCCGTGGGCCGGCCCTTCACCTCTTCCGGACGGCTTTCTCCCTGATGCTTACAGTCGGTATCTGGGGGCGTTCCGCTCCGCTCCTGGCGAGTTCCCTTCGTCAGGGGAGGGTCTTCTTCGTCCACGCTTTCCAGTGGGTGAGAAGGAGTCGGTGTTCTCGAGCCGTGGAGCCGCCGCTCGAGTGGCCGAGAACTGTTGTCTCCCTCCCGACCAGGCGGTGTTGGACGGAGTCAGAGGTGATTGCTTGGCTACCTTGGTGATCCAGGCTGGTCAACAGGTAGTGCGTCTCTGCTTGTCCCCCCCGTTCTCTAGCCGCTTTTGCCCTCTCACCTTCGTTGCTTTGGCACAGTTGTCCTCGGTGGGCCTCTCGATGAGGCGCCAATTCGCGGCTCTTCCCAAAGCCAAATCCGTGGCTGGGCTAGGCCCTGAGGTCCCTGGCGAGGAGGAGGAGAGGAAGCTGGTCAGTTGGAGGAAGCGCGGGTCCAATCCCTGAACTCCCGCATAACTGAGCTGTCCTCTGCCCTGGAGGCGGCGGATCGCGAGAGAGCCGTGGCTCTGGCCGCGAAGTCCGAGGCCGAGACGCGGCTCGCCTCTCTTTTAAAAGACGTCGACGCGTCTGGAGGAGTCAAGCAGATCCCCGGCCCGGCCGCTGCCCCCCGACGCCTCGGAGCTGTCCGATCGTCTGGATGCGGCGGAGGAGCAGGCGAGGGCCCTTGCTGCCCCAACTAGGAGAGAAATCCCGGGAGATCGAGAAGGAGAAGGAGGAGCACCAACGCCAGGTAGAGACCTTAGAGGCCCAGCTGCGTGGGCTCGAGGAGGTGGATCCGGCCCGGATCGCTCAGGATGCCGTGGCGGAGTATGCCACCTCCTTTGTGGAGACCGCCTTGACGACGTCGTACGAGAAGGGCTTCGCCCGGTGCCAGTCCGAGATCCAAAAGAAGTTCCCGCTCTTGGGGATTGACTTCGAGAAACTTCGGATGTACCCTGACGCCGAACAGAGCAAGGGGGGAGGCCCTAGTGAGCTGCCAGCTTGTGGCTCCACCCGGTGCCCCCGGGGAAAAATGAGGGAGGGGAATGCCCCTCGACCTCTTCGCGTATCCCTCTGTATGCCTTTTCGCTTTATCTGGAAAGGAGTGAAATTAAAACAAATTTATTTCATAGGAAGTGATACATCTATTGAAAGTATTTGCGTAAATATTCCGCATTCCAAGTGTGAGTGAGAACTCTCCCTTCCATGTCGGCTAGTCGGTAGGTTGCGGGTCCGAGGACCTCGACGACTTTGTAGGGTCCCTCCCATCTAGCCGCGAGCTTCCCTTTGCGAGCGGTATTGGTGGTGAAGCCCGCTTTCCCGGAGGACCAGGTCCCCGAGGTGGAAGCTTCTCCCTCGCACCCGAGCGTTGTAGTATCGGGCCACCTTCTGCTTTTGGCGGACGATGGTGGCCAGTGACTGCTCCCGTCGCTCGTCGAGGAGCTCCAGGCTGAGCCCTAGGCCCTGCGAGTTCCGGTCTTCATCAAATTATTTGAGGCGGAGAGATTCTTCCCCCAATTCGACTGGTACCACCTGCCTCGGCCCCGTAGGTGAGCATGAAGGGGGTCTCGCCCGTAGCCTCCTTGTGGGTCGTCCGATATGACCAGAGTATCCCGGGGAGCTCTTCCGGCCAGTTCCCTTCGGCGTCCTTTACTTTCTTTCGGAGGGGCTCTATGATACACTTGTTGGCCGCCTCTGCCATCCCGTTGGTTTGGGGGGTGTGCCACCGAGGCAAAGAGGAGCTTGATTCCCCATTCCATCGCAAAAATCTTTAAACCCTGCTGAATCAAACTGCTTCCCGTTGTCTGTGACGATGGCCCGTGGTACTCCGAATCGAGAGATGATGGAATTCCACACGAAGCTTTTCGCTTTCTTCCACGTGATGGTCGCCAACGGCTCAGCCTCGATCCACTTGGTGAAGTAGTCCACTGCCACGATCAGGTGCTTCCGCTGCCCTCGTCCTGGCTTGAACGGTCCGAGGATGTCGAGCCCCCATTTCGCAAAGGGGAGGGGGCTCACGATGGGGATGAGCTCTGACGGAGGAGTCGAGATGTGGTGGGCATACCTCTGGCATTCTTGGCATTTCTGCACGTAGCTTGTAGCATCTTTGGCCAAGGTCGGCCAGTAGTACCCCTGCCTTAAGATCTTCTGCGCGACTATCTTGCCCCCGTGGTGATTCCCGCAGATCCCGTCGTGAACCTCCTGTAGGACGTAGTCAGCTTCTTGCGGTCCGATGCACTTCAGGTATGGGAGGACGTCCGTCTTGGTCCAGCGTCTCCGGTAGAGCGTCCCCTCATGGATCACGTATCGGAGTGCTTTTCTCTCCAGGGTTCGGCGCTCATCCCCATCGGCCGGCACCTCTCCGTGGGTGAGGTATCGGATGATCGGGTCCATCCAGGTGGGCTCTTGGTCGATCGCCATCACCTCGTGCTCCATTGTGCTGGGGGACGGCAGGTTCTCTACGTAGATGGTGCGGCCCAGCTCCTTTGGCGAGGACGAGGCCAGTTTTGACAACGTATCGGCCCGCGCATTCTCTGATCGTGGGAGGTGTAAGACCTCCACGTCCTTGAATTTGGACATCGCCGCTCTGGCGACTGGGAGATATCTCTGCATCGCCTCCTCCCGTGCCTCGTAACTCCCTAAGAGTTGGTTGACAATGAGCTTCGAGTCGCTGAGGAGGCGGACGGACTCGGCCCAGAGCTCCAGGGCCAGCCTCAGGCCGTTGATCACAGCTTCGTATTCTGCCACGTTGTTCGTGGCCCGGGAACTCGAACCGCAACGCGTATTCTGCGATGTTCCCCTCCAGAGATCGGATCGCAATCCCGGCTCCTCCTCCTGACTGCGTGGCCGACCCGTCCACATGAACTATCCACGCTCCTGGATCCTCTGGTTGAAAGTGGTCAGCCGAAAGAAAGGACAAGGGTTGAGCAGTTACCGTCCCCGGGCCTTCTCCCTCTGGGGGGCCATTTCCTTCCGTCGTGCATTCGGCCGATGAAGTCGGCTAGGGCTTGTCCCTTGATGGCCGTGCGCGGTTTGAATCGGAGGTCGAACTCGCTCAGCTCCACTCCCCAGTTTAGCATCCTTCCCCATTCGATCGAATCTCTTGAGGTTCTGTTCTAGCTGTGAGTCGGTCAGGAACGGTCAGGATTAGTATGGTGTGGGCCTGGAAATAGGGTCGGAGCCTTCGCGCTGAGAGGACGAGGGCGTATGCCAGTTTCTCCATGGGCGAGTATCGCACCTCCGCCCCCTTCAAGATCCGGCTCGTGTAATATACCGGCCATTGCACCCCGCTGTCCTCCCGGATCAGCACCGAACACTCACAGCTTCCTCTGCGCACGCCAGGTAAAGGCTCAGCGACTCCCCTTCCCGGGGTTTGGACAGGAGAGGGGGGCTGCGGAGATACTCTTTGAGGTCCCCGAACGCCCGGGAGCAGTCTTCGTCCCAGTGTATCGTCTTCCTATTGTTCGGAGGTTCCGCGATTGCTTTCCTCAGGACCTTGAAGAAGGGAAGCGATCTTTCCGCTGATTTGGAAAGGAATCGCCCCAGGGCTGCGATGCGCCCGTTCAACCTCTGTAGCTCCTTGATCGTCGTCGGCTCGCGCATGTTAACCAGCGCCTCGATCTTGTCGGGATTAGCTTCAATACCACGATTAGTTATCATAAATCCCAAGAATTTGCCAGATCTTACCCCGAACGTGCATTTCGCGGGGTTGAGCCGAATGTGGTGTCGCCGCAACCGCTCGAAGGTCTCCCGCAAGTCGGCGATGTGGTCTTCCGGTCGCCTTGACTTGACAAGCATGTCGTCGACGTAGACTTCTAGGTTCCTCCCGATCTGGGAGCTGAACACCTTGTTGACCATTCTCTGGTAGGTGGCCCCCACGTTCTTCAAGCCAAAGGGCATCTTCTTGTAGCAGTAGGTTCCCCGGTCCGTCGTGAAGGCTGTCATCTCTTCGTCCCGGGGGTCCATCTGGACTTGATTGTACCCGGAGTAAGCGTCCATGAAGCTTAGCATCTCGTATCCCGAGGCGTTGTCCACCAGGTGGTCGATGCGCAGGCAGGGGGTAGCTATCCTTGGGGCAGGCCTTGTTGAGGTCACTGAAGTCCACGCACATTCGCCACTTCCCGCTGGGTTTTTTGACCATCACCACGTTCGACAGCCACTCCGGGTACCAGACTTCTCGTATGAAGCCGGCATCGAGGAGACACTCCCACTTCCTCGGAGGCTGCCTTCATCTTCTCGCCGCCCAGGTTACGCTTCTTCTGCCTAACCGGTTTGAAGTTGGGGTTGGCGTTGATCTGGTGGACGATCACCTGGGGGTCCACGCCGGGCATGTCCTTCAGGCGACCAGGCGAAGATGTCCAGGTTCGCCTCCAGGCACTCGATCAGCTGGTCCCTTAGGTCCGGGCTCAGCCCTCTCCCGATCGAGACGAACCGGCCTTCGATGTCCGTGACCGGGATTTGCTCCTGCTCCTCCGCAGGGGTGGGCCTAGGCCCACTCCTTAAGTCGAGCGCAGGCCATCCGGTCAGCTAGACGATCCTCGGGACCTTCCTCCGCCAGTTGATAGCAGGTATTCGGTCTCCCCGCGTCGCCTTCGACTTGCCCCATCCCCCGGCGTTCGGAACTTAATGGTCCGATGGAGGGTCGAGACCATCGCGCCGACGGCGTTGAGTAGGGGGCGGCCGATGATCCCATTGTATTCCGACCCGATCCCCAACACGATGAATTCCACCGCTAGGGTCACAGAGTCTGGTGTGTTTCCGAGCGTTACCGGGAGATGGATAGTGCCGATGATGGGGGTGGAGTGACCCGTGAATCCGACCACGGGACCCGAACGAGGTCGCAAGTCTCCTTTCTACCGGCCCATCTTCTCCAGGGTTGACATAAATAGGACGTCACAGGAGCTGCCGGTGTCGACAAGCAGCCGTCGCACTAAGGTAGTGTCTATGACCACTGATACCACCAAAGCCACGTCCGAGCTGCGTGCCGTTACGGGCGCACTCGGTCTCCCAACCGGTGGGGAAGGGGAGGGCACCCCGGCCCTTTCCTCACGACTCTCCTCGCGTCGGTCCCGTGCCCATTCTTGGCAACGATGGCGGGGCCTGTCGCCCCGCGTCGGGGCCTCGCCCTTCTTTCGCCGAGAGGAGGGGGGCCGCGTCATCGCAGATGTGGTTTGTTTCTTCGTGGGACAGTTTTCGTTCCCACAGACGGCGCCAGATGTTTCAGAGTGTTTTCTCACTACAAAGCGTTGACCGTGGAGAACCCGGTCAACGTGGTCAAGGGGCCCGCTTTGGGTCCCTCGGGGGCTTCGAATCGGTGCAGAAGGGGCGAGGGGAAGCCTCGGCCCTGGTTGAGACGCTCGGCCTCGGACAGGTGTGCTCGGCCTCAGCTGGAAGGGGGACGAGGGGTAGCCTCAGTCGCCCGGGGTAGATGCAACGGCCGACGGGTGGCGAGGGAGAGTCTCGGACCCGATTAGGACGCTCGGCCTCGGTAGGACGTGCTCGGCCACGGCAGGCTGACGGTGAGGGGAAGCCTCACTGTCCGGTTTGATCGAGTGGTCGGAGAGGGGCGAGGGGTAGCCTCGGCCCGTTGATCTGTTGTCCACCTGCGCAGACGAGAACGCTCGTCAGGGGGCCGGACCTTGGTTCTGGCCAAATCCCCTCCGATGCCTAAGTCAAATAGAGATCTGAGAAAGGAGGCCCGGCGGAGACGGTCCGACTCATGAGGAGATCGTAACGGCGTCTCTCGGCCGCGAGCGGGGGGAGGAAGGAGATGAATTGGGGGAACGAGGTCGTTGAAAATTTCTAACCATTAGCGCCATCTCATCATCATCATCATCATCTTCGCTAGCTTTCAGAGCAAGTGGCTTTGAAGCTTTCTCCTTTTCCTTAGGTTTCTCTCTTTCTTCAATATTTTGCAGTTCAAGCTCGCGGGACATTAGATTACCTATCAAGTCCTCCACCCTCATTTGTGATAGATCCTTCGCTTCTTGGATGGCAGTGACTTTAGGTCTGAAAGAGCTTGGCAGCGCTCTTAATAATTTCCTCACATGTTCAAGACTAGAATATGGCTTACCGAGCAAGCTAGACTTATAGACAATGTTGGTGAACCTCGCAAACATCTCTGATATAGTCTCTGATGGTAGCATGCGAAATCCCTCGTACTCCGTGCTCAGAAGTGCAAGTCTAGACTCCTTCACTTGTGATGTTCCCTCGTGCGTCACCTTCAATGTATGCCATATTTCATGCGCAGTTAGACAATGTGAGATACGATTGAATTCAGATTTATCAAATGAACAAATGAGAGCATTCATAGCTTTAGCCTTAAGAGAATAAAGCCTCCAATCATTATCATCCCATTTATCATCAGGTTTAATCATCTCAGTATTTTCAATTTTAATGACAGGTGGTTTATAGCCTTTTTCAATAATTTGTCAAGCTTTATAATCAATAGAAATCAAGTAGATTCTCATACGATTTTTCCAATAAGCATAATCTACTACATTAAATCTAGGTAGACGTGAAATAGACTGACCTTCAGCAAAAGCACTATCAATGTGATCCATGGTCAAATCTAGGCTAGATCCTAAAACCTGCTCTGATACCACTTATTGGATCTGGATCCTAGCCTAGAGGGGGGTGAATAGTCTAATAAAAAACTCTCGTGCAACCCACGAGAAATCTCATGCAGTTAAAGGCACAACCAGAGTAAATAAGAGACAATCACAGAGTATGCACAGATATATCCTGGTTCGGTCGCACCAACGACCTACGTCCAGCCCCAAGCACATACTAGAATTAATAAGTCCCTTCCGTACACCTACAACGGGGTCCTAGCTCCAACTCCACACCTAGACTGTACCACACTCAACAAAGTGCAGAACACTATCAACCTAGTAAATGCGTATCTTGACTACTACAATAAGTCAAGACCCTCTTGTCTAGCCCCAACCAGACAAGTCAAAAATAGTCACAAGATATTGGTAAAGTTTCCCCTACAGAGAAAGTTACACTAAGACACAAATATAAAGAGTAAAGGGTTTAGAAATGCTCAGTTCATGTCTGTGTAGCCGTCTCTATCAATCAGCACGTCGTCAGCTCCAATCTGACGCAAACGGTGTCTCGATCCGACTCTTGGATCTCAATCTGTCTCAAATACCACATTGGTCTATGCACAAAGCAATTTCTGTTCAAAGCTTATTTTCAGACGGTCTGTACGCACAACAAATCCTTAAACTTTGTCCACGTCAGCCTTTTGTTTTCGTTCGCTTTTGTTCTTCGATATCATGTGACAGCAATCACCACGTCAGCGAGATCTTCTAGGGCATGCAGGCAACGATTCTTCGAGTGGCGCTGATCTTTGGCAACGGCGAGGAGTTCGTCGACTTCGAGTAGAGCGATGGGGGAAGCGACGACTCAAACTTGGCGGCACCTCACCAAAGACGGCAACGGCAGCTTCTCTTCTCTGACGTGCTTTCGTCCTCGACTGCAGTAGCGTTCCCGACGGCGTAGAGCTCTCCGGTAGCGGCCCCCAACTCTACGGCATGCAGCAGCGGTGATCTCTTCGAGATCTCTGGTGGCTGCTACTCGATGACGCCTTCACCAAGCGACGACATAACTTCGTGATCTCCTCGACGGTGAGTTTTTATCCAATAGCAGCATCGATCTCGACGACTGTTTCTCTTCGACGGTGGCGGATGACGACGAGCTCGACGACGGCAGCGACGTGAGCTTCTTTGAGGAACGGCGGCGGCGGTGACTTCTTTGACTCCATGCGAGGCTTTGACGGAGATGAGAGGTTGTGCGGTGACAAACTTCGACTGCAACGATGGTGTCCTCCTCCGGCGATGTGAGCTTCAAGCGATGGTGTTGATACGTCGGGAACATCGATATATCCCTTGACTTCGACGACGATGATGTGCTTGAGTGGATGAGGCAGCGTTGGGGATGAAGTGCGGCTCTTGAAGTGGATGACCACCTCGACGGCTCTCGTTGGCAATGATGTGCTTGTTTTGGCAGCGCGTGCTTTGAACGGTGCCGTCGACGACTCGAGCGTCGTTTTCCCATGCCCCCTTGCTTGCTCCTTTGATGATACCCTCCAAAGAGGTTGCGGGGGTATTGAGATGAGGCTGTGTCCTTTTTTTGTAGGTTGCTGCAAGTTTGATGCTAGGGTTTTTTGTTGCCTCTCTCTCTTAGTTGTATTGGCTGCCGCAAGTTTGATGCTAGGGTTTTCTGTTGCCTCTCTCTCTTGGTTGTATTGGCTGCCGCTTTTCTTCCTTAGGTTTTTGATATGGCTGGCTCTTGGGGAATTTGGAATTGGTCGCCGCCTTTTGTTTTTGATTGCCTCCTCAAGTCTGGACTCCTCTTGGGATAATTGCATTTATAGAGGAAGGCCCTAGGTTTTTGTTTTTGCGCCAAGGAGAGAATTTTCTAGAGATTTGGTCTTATCTCAATAGGTCCCTAGATATTGGAATTGGTGTAGGGATTGACTCAATCTCATCTAGATAGGAATAGAGATCTCATCTCTCCTCTATATGACTTAGTCCACCTTGCTTTGTGAATAGCTCAAAGGCCAAGTCCAATTACTATGCGTATAGCAATTTCTCCAATGCTTAGAACTACGATTTTGCCATTCCTGAAACACACTTAGCGCACACGTTAAAAAGTTCGCACATGTTTGTCATCATCAAACTAGTGTTCCTAGATCGTTGCATCCAACAAGTATCACCCATAGTCATTTTTGTTATTTTTGATGCATTTCCCCTCCCCTTTTATCTTTGCCCTCTCATGAGTGATCTTATTGCATTGAGGGCAATGCAAGCTTTAGCTTGGGGGAGTTGCATTTCATGATGTTTCCTTTATTTTCTTGCATTTTTCACCTTTTTCATGCATCAATTTTTTTTTATTTTTATGCATCATTCCCATCATGCATTTTTCTTTCTCCATTTCATTCTTGCCTCTTTCTAGAGATGAACCATCAATGATATTTTGCCACTCATGCTACACTTTTCGCATTTGTGCCCCTTTTTCCATCACGCTATTTCTTTGATTATTCAATGCTCATATATGTGTTTTTGCCATCTTTTGGGTTTATTTGCTATATTCAGAGATTATTGGTGGTGATTGTATTTAAGGCATGCTTCTAGCTAATATATCATATTTTAATATGCCCCTCTATTTGAAGTTCCTAGATTTTCACGCTTCATTTCCAAAAAAACGGTTATTTTACCATCCTACCCCCGTGCTTCTAACTCTTGCATGAAATACTATATGTGTATTCTTATCGCATGTGTTAGCTACCTTTCGACGGGATTAGGATATCCACACATTTGTTCCGTGCTTTAATTCATGGAGGATTTTATTGCCATGCTTGGATTTCTCAAAAATTCTCTCTTGTTTTACTTTGTACATTCACCCTCGTCGTGCATCGTTCTCCCATTTGAGGGAGTGCAAAATTTTCATTTTCCATAAAAAAAGCATTACCCAAAAACTACCCAAATAAACACTTTTGTACATATTTTTGTATAATGGTCCTTCGGGGTTCTTCGTAACCCGATGCTCTAAAGCCATCTAACTTGGGATGCGTAGGCCGCCCTTGCATTCCATTGCGATTCCGCAAGTTTGCAAGACAAAAATATTAAAATCAAATCAAAAACAACAAAAACAAACCAAATACAGAAAATATGTATATATGCCACATTCTCCCCTTTTCCTTCACTCTCGACATCTCCTATATTTGAGAGCACCAATGTATGTAGGGAAGGCGAGAGTTTGTACAAAGTGATCTTTCCACATCTTCTCCATCTCCTTTTGAAAATACAAGCAAGGAAAGAAAGTGTTTCAAAAATAAAAAATAACAAGTGTGTGTGGTGATTCCTTACATCCTAGAGATTGATAGTTATTCCCATGATTCATATATATTCTTTCTTACTTCTTCATGCATGTATGAGTATCTCATATTCACCGTTTGGAAGATTTGATATGAATTTTGAGCTTCCTCATATTTGGGCATATTATCTACTATAACATGCTATGATAGCTATGCCTTTGCCAATGTCACGCTTCTATCTCTTTTGTGCTCCATTGACATGAACCCATGATGCTATATTATGAGATTGAATTCTTGATTTAGATTGTGATATGCTTTTCCCTTTTGTTTAATTTTGTTGGTGATTACATTTGTGGTTTGGAGAGGGTGATCAAGGATTCTTCGCCTACCTGTCTTGCTCTCGCACCCGATCTTCATTCCAACTCGTCTTCCTCGGGACGAGGAAGAGTTAGCTTGGGGGCTTGACGCGCGTTCATATTTCACCTTTTGCACATGCTCTTCATCGTTTTTTCTTATGCGTTTCATCTCATTCCATGTTGTATATATCACATTTTGGTTCATTTTGACTATTGGGTGTATTGTTTGTATTTCAGGTAAATATCGGCATTTCGGTGTCTTCTAGAGTCAACCTTGCATGTCGGGACCAAAGCACGCTTATACGGCAAAGATCCGATGGCCAAAGATGAGGAGTTGATGTTCTGGAGCTTCACCCGGTCGTGTGGATGAGCCACCCGACCGGGTCGTATCATGGTATTAGTCCTGCGCTCCACCCGGGCAGTACACTGTGCCACCCGATCGGGTGAATGACCGGGTGGTGAGGAGACAGAGTGGCATCCATGGAGGAGCTTCCCACCCGATCGGGTCATCTCCTCGGGTCATTTTGGGGAAGAACTCACCTGACCGGTTGACACTTCAACCGATCGGGTGGTCTTTTCTTCCCCTTTCGTGCACTGCTGCCGCATTCATTGAAGATCTGCTATCATTCCAGTGGGAATTTGGGTGATCTCTTATTTTTTCATCCTCGTCAGCTTTCCAACGATAGGTCGCATGCCTAAATCCGATTTTTCTACATTTTTCTGGAATTTTCTGAGCGCAGATGTGTGCTGAAATTCTGGGTTGTCTTGAATCTGATTCCCACCCGATCGTGTGGGCTATCCTCCCGACCAGGTGAGCCCATTTTCAGCAGTTTGTTTCCACCAGATCGGGTGAATTTCCACCCGATCGGATGTCACTTTTTCAGCAGTTTTAGTGGGTATTTGTACCCGAACTGTTAGTGTTTTGTGTGGGCCTATAAATATGAGATGTTGGACAACTTGTAAGGGGGTTCCCGCTCTATTTTCCAGGAGCTTTCAGCCCCTTTCATGTGAGCCTTAGATTAGTTTAGATTAGGGGTTCTCTTTCAATAAATCTTGTAATGGATTGATGGATTCTAATGCAAGATAAGTATTTATTTTCTTATTTCCATTGCTTTATGTTATTTTAATTGTGCTTGATGATGAATGTTTGTTTGCATTTATTATTGCTTGCTATCATGTTCTTCTTCATTAAATAGTTCTTGATGAACCGTAATATGGGTTAGAGTAGGATTGATGCTTGGGATATTTCATTTGACTTGATTGCATGGCACGTGTTTGATATAATGTGTCAATGTGGATGTCTAGCAATCTGAGACCAACCCGTATGGCAACACACTAGATGGAGTTGGGGGTTGGGCTCCGGATGCTTGTCCCATCAAGATCCGATTTGATGTATTGTTAGGAATTACATTCGACCTATTTGGCCATTAGGGTTACGCTAGGGTGTTTCGTGTCATCGGCAAGAAAAAGACCGCCTTTGACCGTTGGGCCAAGAGGAAATAAAACGGGAGTTTGATTCTCTAGCCGCAGCTCATGCCCTAGCGTTGATATTGAGTCCTTGCACGTGGGAACAGTTTGGACGAAATGTTGGGAGCTATCATTGTGGCCTTAATGCTCTCGGTTGCGGAGGGTGTTGGGCATGGGAATGCCCACCGTCCGAAACCGGGTAGACTTAGCGTATCATCCTGGGCACCGACCGAAATATCGGGCCCACAGGGCACTAGGTACCACCTTTTGGGGCAATGTCTCACCCTGGGTCGAGTCGAATACCAAGTGTCATGAGTGCTCTAGCCCGTGTTAGCGGGAATTCATTTCTTGTCTTTTACATTTCTTTCCTTTATTTCTACACTACCCACTCATATCATCCGTGTAGCTCTCACACAACCTAGGCGAGGCTAGTAGCCATCAAGCCATCTACCTCCCTGTGTTCGATATACCCGCACCGTACACTAACCATGCACTTGCGGTAAAATGACACCGCACTTTAATCATAAACGGGGCGCCGGACAGCGGGCGACTTTGGCGTGGGAAATTATTCTCATATTTGCCCAATAGGTCGAAGAGACGATGAACCCCGCGTTGAGAGAGAGATCATTCGATCTGCATTAAGTGCAAGTTAATTTTTTTTCCAAATGCATTAATTGTGTGCACTTTGCTATTCCCAAAAAACTTTCATTTCCCATAAAGTTTCATTTCCCCAAAAACTTTCATTTCTCTAGAAATGTTTTTCCCTCCAAAACTTTCCACAAAATCTCATCTCAACCATTCATTCGTCAAGATTAAATCCAAGCCGTCTTTCTATCAACCTGTTTGTCCTAGTCATCTTGTCCTAGTCAGCCCTAGAATTCAAAAACAGTTGTGTTTTAATATATATATACACACACTAGTCATAAACCGTGTCCTCAGGCACGATTCATTTAAAATCTTTGTTTCTCCAAAAATTATTTCCCTCTCCAAATTTTTAGGACATAAATTTCCACTTCACAATTTAAAAGAGCAAAAATTGCGGGCGCTTTCGGCGCGGGCGTACACCTTCGCCGCGGGCGGGCACATAATTGATTAATTCTATAACTTTTTCTACATAATTAATTCTTTCCCATAAGTAATTCCACACTTATCTCAACCCTCATAATTAATTTTGGTTTTTTCAAACATTCATTTCAAACCTTCTTTTACCAATATTAAATCCTAGTCATTTTTCTATCAAATTTTTTTACATCAGCATAACCTTAATTTTGGTTCGCTTAAGATTTTCCCCCATGAAATCTTTGTTTTCCCAAAAATTATTTCCACAGACAGAATTTATAAGAACACCAAATTAGCATAAAAATATTTAGCAGCACGGACACATTCGACGTGGAACGACAAATTCGTCGTAGAATAACAAATTCGGTGCAAGCGACTTCGGCCCGGAACAACAAATAAGCTTAAAAATTTTGCAGATGTCTTTGGCGCAAAAAAATTTAGCAGGCGCCCTCGACACGGGCGTTGAAGGCGCATGCCTTCGCGCCTTCGACGCGCAGCTGCACTAATAATGACGTCATGCGGGGCCTAGTGTGAGTGTATTAATTACGATGTTCTGTTATTTCATTTGTGTGTATTATTTTCTTCTCGATGAAGTCAAATGCCCGGATAGATAAGGATGATTTGAATATGCAACATATTGTATATTAACTCACATAAATGCCTGGTTGTTCAACTTTCAAGACTTCTTAAATTCCAAGATCTCGAATTTCATTTAATTTTTAAATGAAGGTTTATTTCTCCAAAAAGCTCCCCCAAAATACAAAAGTTTTCAGTCCCAAAATTTTCACAAACTCTCATTTTAGCCGTTGATTTCCCAAGATTAAATCTCAACCATCCTTCTATTAACATGTTTGTCATAGTCAGCTTGTCCTAGTCAGCCCTATGTTTCAAAATCAAATGTAATATAGATAGTCATGAACCGTGCCAGCTAGCACGGTTCATTTAAGATTTTCCCCCGCGAAATTTTGGTTCCCCAAAAAATTATTTGCACAGCCAAAATTTAAAATAACAAATAATTAGAGTAAAAATATTTACCAGCGTGGACGCATTCAGAAAAATATAAAAGAACAACAAATTCGGCGTGGAACAACAAATTAGCGTAAAAGTGGGTGCATTCAGCAGGGAACAACAAATTCGGCACATGCGCCTGCGACATAAAACAACAAATTCGACGCGAAACAACAAATTAGCGTAGAACAACAAATCTGACGTGTGAGCCTTCGTGGCGGAACAACAAATTCGGCACGGAAAAAAAAATTAGCGTAGAACAACAAATTCGACGCGGGCGCCTTCCGCGCGGAACAACAAATTAGCGTAAAAGTGGGCGCCTTCGACGTTGAACAACAAATTCGACGCAGGCGCCTTCGACGCAGAACAACAAATTCGGCACGAAAAAACAAATTAGCGTAGAACAACAAATTTGGCGCGGGCGCCTTCAGCACGGAACAACAAATTAGCGTAAAAGCGGGCACCTTCGGCTCGGGAAATTATTCTCATCTTGTTGCCCCATGCGTCGAAGAGACGGTGAGCCCTGTGTTGAGGGAGACAACATTCGATCTGCACAGCATTCGATCTGCAGCATTAAATGCAAGTTAAAGTTTTTTCCCAAAATGCATTAATTGCACTCTGCTATTCCCCATAAACTTTCATTCCCCAAAAATTTTCATTTTCCCAAAAACTTTCATTTCCCACGAAATGTTTTTCCCTCCCAAAATTTTCACAAATTCTTATCTCAACCGTTGATTTCCCAAGATTAAATCTCAACCATCCTTCTATCAACCTGTTTGTACTAGTCACCTTGTCCTAGTCAGCCCTAGGATTCAAAAACAGTTGTATTTTAATATATAAACTAGTCATGACCCGTGCCCACGGGCACAATCCATTTAAGATTTCTTCTCACGAAATCTTTGTTCCCAAAAAATTATTTCCACAGTCAAAATTGCGCGGAACAACAAATTAGCGTAAAAATATTTAGCGGCATCGGCGCTTTCAGCGCGGAATAACAAATTTATTCGGTAGAACAACAAATTTGGCACGTAAAAAAATTAGCGGGCACCGAAGCAACACGAAACAACAAATTCAGCGTGGAACTACAAATTCAGTAGAACAACAAATTCGGCCCGAGCACCTTCGGTGCGGAACAAAAAATTCGACGTTCTTTATATCGGCGTAGAACAACAAAAAATTTCGGTGTAGAATTATAAATTAGCGTAAAAAATTTAGCGGACGCGTTCAGCGCGGGCGCGAGAAATTATTCGCATCTTAATTGCGTGCATTCGATCTGCAACATTAAGTGCAAGTTTTTTTTCCCAATGCATTAATTGCATGCAACTATTCCCCAAAACCTTTCATTCTCCAAAAAGTTTCATTTCCCCATAAACATTCATTTCCCCATAAACTTTCATTTCCCCAAAAATATTTTTCCCTCCAAAACTTTCCACAAAATCGCATCTTAACCATTCATTCATCAAGATTAAATTTCAGCCGTCTTTCTATCAACCCTTTTGTCCTAGTCAGCTTGTCCTAGTCAGTCCTAGAATTAAAAAACAGTTGTCAAATGTATAATTTTTTGCGGGTGTTTTCTCACCACTGGATCGTTGACCAGGGATTTGAGGGTTAACGTGGTCAAGGGATCGGTTAGAATCCCTTGGTCCCGCCAAGCGTACGTGTACTCGGCGAGGAATGCGTGGATCCTCACGTCATCTTGAGAAACGGCTTGCTTGGGGGATCGAGGACGAGCAGGCTCTTCGTCCGGGGTGTTTGGCCTCAGTCAACGGGGTGCGGAGGGGTAGTCTCGACACCTAGGTGAGCGCTCAGACTTGGTCGATTAAGCGCGGAGGGGTAGCCTCGGCGCCTTGATTGTCTCTTGGTCTCGGTTGATGGCGATGCTCGTCAGGGGCGAGTGGGCTCAACACTGTGCGAGTCTTGCTCCAGTGTGTTCCGCGCAGAGGGGTAGCCTCGACGCATTGGGATCAGCTCGACCTGGACAGACGAAGAAGCTCGTCAGGGGGCCAGACCTTGGTTTTGGCCAAGTCTCCTCCGTTAGAATGGATCTGAAAGATACTCGACGGGACTGGTACGGCTCGCAAGGAGGCCGGTGCGTGTATCCCTGGACCGAGCTGTGGGAGGGAAGGCAATGGGGAAAACAAGGTCTTTTTAGTAGAATAACTGAGTCCTGTGGTATCTGGGGTCAGGCCCCTTTCTTCGTCCCCCCTCGAGTCCCTATATAGGTGACTGGCGCCCCGTTTACGGTTTGGGCACAGTGTCGTTTTACCGCAAGTGCACAGTTAGTGTATGGTGCGGGTTTATCGAACTCAGGGAGGTGGATGGCTTGAATGGCTACTAGCCTCGCCTAGGTTGTGTGCTAGCTACGCGGATAATATGGGTGGAAGTGTCGAAATAAAAGAAAGAAATAAAAAAACAAGAAATGAACCCCAGCTAACACGGGCTAGAGCACTCATGACACTTGGCATTTGACTTGTCCCAGGGTGATACATTGCCCCAAAAGGTGGTACCTAGCGTCCATGGGCCCGATATTCCGGTCGATGCCCAATACGCTAGGTCCACCCGGTTTCGGACGGTGGGCATTCCCATGTCCATTAACACCAACCGCAACCGGGAGCAGTAAGGCCACAATGATAACTCCCAACACTTCGTCCAAGCCGTTCCCACGCGCGAGGACTCAATGTCTACGCTAGGGGTGTGAGCTGTGGCTAGGGAGTCAACCGCCAAGTTTATTCCCCTTGGCCCGACGGTCAGAGGCGGTCTTTCTCCTGCCAATGACAATAAAATGCCCCCTCGTAACCCTGATGGCCAAATAGGTCGAATGTGATTTCTAGCAATACATCAAAGCGGATCTTGACTGGACAAGACACCGGACCCCAATCCCCAACACAACTAGTGTGTTGCCATACGAATTGGACTCAGATTGCTAGAAATCCCCATTGACACATTCCATTGAACACATACCATGCAACCAAGTCAAATGAAACAACCCAAGCATTAATCCTACTCTAACCGCTATTAGGGTTCATCAAACACTACTCAATGGTGAAGAACATAAAAGAAAGCAATGAAAAAGACAAATAAACATTCACCATCAAGCAACAATGAAAATAACACAAAACAATGGAAAACGAGAGAAGAAAATACTTATCTTGCTATAGAATCTTCAATCCATTACAAGAATTATTGGAAGAGAAAGCCTAATCTAACCTAACCTAGAGCTCCCAAGAAATGGGGAGAAAACTGCTGAAAAAATGGGAGAGAATCCCTCTCAAGTCGTGCCCCAACTTCTATTTATAAGCCCCGTCAAAGCCCTCACTTTTCGGGTCCAAAAACCCAGCAAAACTGTCAAAACAGGCCCACCCGATCGGGTGGAAGTTCACCCGATCGGATGGAAATAAACAGAGACTAAACAGCTGAAATTTGGCTCACCCGAACGGACACCCGGATACCAACCGATTGGGTGAAATGAAAATCTAGACAACACTCAATTTCAGCACACAGCTGCTGACGTGTGCCCCGGCTTGCTATCCGCAAATGGCCGGGGGACCCGCGTGGGGGTTTAGAAATTTGTAACCGCAAGCGCACGGTGTTGTAGTGTGGCTTGGGGGTCGAACACAGGGAGGCGAGGTTGTGCTTGAGTCAAGGAGGACCAAAATCACCCCGGGGGGCGAGCTAGCCCGAATCGGTAGATGGTTGTCACAGAAAGGAATGAAGGGTATGAACAATAAGAAAATAAACCCGGGACTTTGGTTTCCACTCCAACGAGCGACTCTCGCCGATACGGCCTACGGGTATGGATAGCGATCGGAATTAGGGTCTAATGTTGAGACGTTGCCTCTGAAAGTGGTACCGGCATCCCATGGGCCCGATATTCTGGTCGGTGCCCAGGATGATACACCGGACTTCCCGGATTCGATCAGTGGGCACTCCCGTGTCCATTAACACTGCTCGATCCCGGGAGCACTAAGCTTGCAACGATAACTCCCAACGTCTCGTCCTGCCGCTCCCACGTGCTAGGATTCGATGTCTACGCTATGGGCGTGAGCTACGGCTAGGGAGTCAACCGCCAAGTTTATTCCCCCTTGGCCCAACGGTCAAAGGCGGTCTTTTTCCTGCCGATGACAATGAAACACCCCGCGTAACCGTTAGATTCCTAATCCCTATCGATTTCCTAACGCTATGGATGCATCGGGAAGAGCCCCTGAAGGGGTTTCCACCAAAATCCCAGATTTGGGAACTACTCATAAAAATTCATTGAAAAGCGATCTAAATGAAAATTAACCGTTGGAATCATAATCGGACGATTGGAATGCGGAAGTAATAGAGTAATTAAGACAATACTAAAATTTGAGAAAGATCCGAAAACTTACAAAAGAACAATAATTACAGCCGTCACAATAGGAGAAAACAGTAAAAACTAGCAGCTCCCTCGTTTCTGGAACCATAGGGGTTCTATTTATAGACTCTCGTATCACCCGATCGGTTGACAAGTCAACCGATCGGGTGATCCGTTACAGATTATGAACAGAAAACGGCGAGCCTTCAGCTTCTCATCATTAGCTACAAATGAACCGATCGGGTGAGAGTCACCCGATCGGTTGAAATTCTGCTCGAAAAAACAGAGAACAGGCCCCCGCTGAACCGGTCTGTGAACCGGTCGGGTGACTTCCACTTGAGCTCCGGCTGAGACCGGGTGGTGCACGCGTGCATCACCCGATCGGTTGGAGATGACCAACCGACCGGGTGAGGGGCTGAAAGATGTATTCTTTGACATTTGACCCCCTGGATCACGCGTGACTCCTCCCGTTGCTCCGGGGACTTGAGATATCGTCGTTAAACGTCCCCTACGCGGTCAATCTCCTGCAAACATGGAGAAACAAAGAAAAGTGAAAGAAAACGAGAAAATACGAGAAAACGAATAAATGACGGCAGAAAACACGGAGAAACACAAAAGAAAACGTGCGTGAATATATGAAATATAAACGCACGTCAAAATCCCCCAAGCTGAACTCTTCCTCGTCCTCGAGGAAGACGAGTGAGAGTAGGAGCTCGGAGGGAGAAAATAGAGAGGAAGAAAGAAAAAGAAAACTCTATATCCTAGATCGTCCGTCAGAGCCAACAAAATCAAAAACGACACACCAAGCAAGCAGACGTCAAATCACACCACTAAACCTAGGAAAACGAGTCCAAATAAGTGTCGTGGGACCACGCGGTGAAGCGCGAGTGAGTGCGGTCGTGTGCTAGCAAATGGTGTCGCTTTCTACAATGTGCTATGAGCTCATATACGCAAATCCAGGAAATGACCCAAATACCGATTCGAATTTGAAATCGCGGTGAATATTAGTTCAAGCATGCATGAGAAGAGTAAGAATAGAAGCGTATCATGCATCGGGGACTCCACAACTAGGGTTAAGGAAATCACGCCACTATGGCCTAGATACTAGCTAAAAAGTTCCTAAGCCAAGTGTTTTCGAAAACGATGGGGGTTGAGATGATGTGGAGTAGAACACTCGGTGCAAATTCTCGCATTCCCTTTATTCTCGGTAAGTAGGAAAAAATATTCACACGGGAATTTTTTTGGGTTTTGGGCATTTGTATTTTTTTGGCTTTTCGGCTATACAAAATTTTTCTTTTCTTCTCTTTTTGGGTTTTTCTTTTCTTTTTTTTTCTTTTTTTTTGGATTTTTGGGTTTTTGGCTATACACATGTGCACTCTCCCAAGTGGGAGAACGGTACACGACGAGGGGATTTGCACCAAGTAAAACAAAAAAGAAGTCGAAATCTAAACACTCGGGCAAAGGAAACTATTCTCGCTAAATAGAGCATAGGCTAAATGGGTTATCCTAGTCCTTAATTGTGGAATCCCGACACATGCGAATTGAAATTTATGATATAAATATAGCATGCATATAATGGAAGCAAGTACCGCATATTCAAATCGAAGTATGATAATCTAGGGGTCATTCCTGGATAGGTATATAAAGTAAAATCACCAAGTAGAAGCACATCAAATAGCTAGTCACGACGCACGACTCACAAAAAAGCTAAGTGGACACACGATGCGTGAAATGCAAGAGGGCTCGAAATCCTAGGGTTAGTGAGCGTGATTATCGATGCAATGCTAGGTGTGTGTGATTTTGTGGCGATTCATCATAGGATTCATCTCTAGGAGAAAGAGCTAAAAAAGAAGAGAAGAGAGAAAAAAAAAGAAAAAATAAAAAACACGATGAAAACGACACAAAAAACGAAAAAAAGGACTCAAACGACGCACACAGTGCGACTCCCCCAAGCTGAAGTTTGCATTGCCCTCAATGCAATATGAGTGAGAACGGGAGGGCAATGAAGATGGGGGGGGGATACGCACCGACACAAAAAGAAATGAAAACGAGGAAAACACAGAGATGAAACTGAAAAGAAAGAAAGATCAAAATCAAAATCAAACGACACGAAAATAAAAATAAAAATAAAAATAAAACCACATGACACGACACTCAAAAAGTGAAAAACAAGCACACACACAAAAATGAGAAAAACAAACAAAACACGACAGCACACCAAAATAGATGTCCCCCAAGCTAGACCTAACAGTGCTAGCGAAATGATATGATCAATGAAATACAGAGATATGCAAGGGGGAGTCAAAAACAAACAAGGTGAAATCAGTAAGCAGGAGAAGGTGAGTCCTCGTCCTCCTTGGAAGGTGGTGGGATTGGGTGGTCGGGGGAGGCTGGGGGTGTGTGGAGAAGTGGGGAATGAGGTGGAGGAATAGGTGCAGCGGTGGTGTGAACGATGGGAGGAGTGTCGGTGGTGGTTGGTGGTGGTGGTAGGAAGGCGATCAAGGCGGTGGTGAGAGGAATAGAAATGGGGGAAGAAGATGCGATGGTGACGGTGGTAGGTGCTGGTGGAAGAGATCTGGAGCGCACCGGTAATTTCCTCCGACGCACGTATGCAATGATGGAGGAGGAGGGAGGAGGTAGCGTGGGTGCGATGGAAGTGGTCGGGAGGGGTGAAGTGGATACCGGGACGGGAATAGATGAGGGAGGAGAAGAATGTGGTGAGGGAGGTGATGGATGCGGGGATGTGTGGGAGGGTGGAGGAGAAGATCGCCGAGGTGGTGAAGGTGGAGGTGGGGAAGGTGGAGGTGGTCCGTGGATGTGAGTAAGAAGTCGAAGAATGGCGGCCACGTTCCTCTCAAGTGCGAGGAAACGTGGGTGAGTGAGGAAAGAGGACGGTGATGGGTCCGAGGAGGCAGAGGACATGGCGAGCTCACGAAGGGCAGCGACCTCCCTCTCAAGACCCAGACGGGCAGAGACCTGGCGGCGACCAAAAGATGTGGACTGACGTGAGGCAGAGGTGGTGCCGCCAGGTAAGGTGGAAGTGGTGCCGACGGCGGTGGTCATGCCGGCACAGGAGACAAGGCCAGAAATGGCCGCAAAGAGGTGCTCAGACGTGATGGGCCCCTGAGCAGAAACAGGACGACTCGGGCCAGCCCCTAAATCTCCCCGAGACGCAGGGATATCCTGCTCGCCTAAGTGGGCGGCAGGGGACGGTGGTCTGCGTGCGTCTGCGGGAAGGAAAGGAAGGTTCAACCCCGCTAGGAAGTTGGGATCAGGTGGGAAGGTCCAATCTCCCACGAGAGCAATGGTCATGCGAGCGGGGTTGGGGAGAATGGTGTAAGGGGCAGGGGGTGGCCATAATTGAAGATGAAGCGGCCATCTGAGTGGGGTCTAATCATGTGGATGTGCCGCAGGACATCAATATCAAGCTGTGAGGGTCCTGCGACAGTGGGAAGATTATTGGGGATGAGAATATTAAATTGGTGGTAAGAGCAAATGATAGTAATGATGCCCCCACAACAAAACTTCCCCTTACCGGCCCGGCTGATCTCGAGTAGCTTGTAAACAAGCCAATCGCCGCCATGGATGGGGACGGTAGGGGCCCTGAAGCTAATCCCATCATCGTCCCGGACAAAAGGGAAAGTCATGGCCCAAAGGATAAAAAGGTCAGGGATAGTCACGGTGCCGGACTCGTCCCTAGGAAAAAATGCAGATGAAATGATCATGTGGGCCAAACGAAACACGGGATGAATGATGGAGGAGGCCTTGGCCCTTCCTCGGGGATAGTCATGGATCAGAGTGAGGCGGAACCAGAATTGATCGACATTAAACTCGGGCGTGTACCCGTAGTGTCGGATGGAGTCATCCCCAAGATTGGGGAAACCAAATATATCGTTAATTGTGCTCAGATTTGTGGTGACACTCCTGTTACGCACCCGAAATTTAATGATCGACCCGGACTCCCAAACAAGTGTAGAGAGAAATTCGAGGGTGAGTGTCGGGTAAGATACGACAGATGCATTAAGAAAGGCCAACCATCCTAAGTTAGCGAAAAGAGATTCGACCTCGGTGTAGACACCGAAATCGACAAGTGTTCGTGTGTGCGGGAACTTAGTAGATAGATGCCCCCAAGCATCGAGCCTATGGTAAAAATCCTTGTGCTCCTGGTTCCTAAAGATATACCCATGCGGGCCCAACATTGGGTCCACAGGGGGGATAACAGGCGGGGGAGGGCCAAGTGTCAGTGCTCGTGTGCGGGAAGGGGGACGTGTTTGTTTACGTCTCTTTCGAGACGGTTCCTCCTCCCGCATAATCCCCTTACCCTTGTCCTTATCCTTAGCCATGCGTGAGTGTGCGTGTATGAATGAGTGCAAAAAGCAATGGATGCACACTAACACAAGCAAAACGAGCAAGCACAATTTATAGGGCAAAAATAGAAATATGAGCTTAGGAGCGAGTGTACCCAAGCAAAGTGGTGAAGCTTGCCCGTAGATGTCCCCACACTGCGCAATGAGAGTAGCGTGGAGCCGCGGCGACCTCTTTCAGCAAGAATTTTCGAATGGGTGTGGTTTGGGGGGAAATTAGGTCAGAAATTTGAAATGGAAGGAGAGAGAGAGTGAAGATGATGGAATGGTTGATGGAGGAGGTGGAGAGAAGGAGTATTGGAGGAGTGGAGGACGTGGGGGAGTGAGAATCGGCCATTGGGGAGGAGAGGCAGGCGAAATGACGGTGATTTTGGCGATCGGGCGAGGGTGAAAACGAACGGGTGGTCGGGGGTTTATATAGGGTTTTAAGTCGAACCGATCGGGTGACTTGTCACCCGATTGGTTGACGATTAGGTCAAAAATTCTTGCCGAAGAAGTGCTACAGGCGAACCGGTCGGTTGACTTGTCAACTGATCGGTTGGCCGCTCCACTCATTTTCTCGAGAATTGAGGGCTGCTCACCCGGTCGCTTCAACCGATCGCGCTCGAACTCAACCGATCGGTTGATATTCCCCAAAAATTTCCCGAGAGTTCTCCCCAGCTCACCCGGTCTGTCACCCGGTCTCCTCATTCTTCAACCGATCGGTTCATCTGGGGACAGATCTCGGCTTGTATCTGATACATCCCAACCGATCGGGTGAGTTATCAACCGATCGGTTGGGGCTTTGTTTCCTGCAAAAACCAACAGATTGTCTAAGTCCCTGAACGGATGTTCTCGCGGCTGATTTTATTTATAAAAGTAGATAAAATAAAGTTAAAAATAACACTAAAAAGTGGGGGAAAAGTTTAGAACATGGGTTGCCTCCCATGAAGCGCACTTGTTTAACGTCGTTGGCTCGACGCCCGCAAGAGATGTTCACGGTGGTTGATACGGGTGATGCCCAAAGTTCGGCATCTCTTCTTCATTGGAGCTGAAGGCCTTTGGAGTAGTCAGCGGCTGGAGAAATAATTGCTTGACTACCCTCCCCTTGTTCTTAGGATCCGGGGGCTTCTCTTTCGTATTGGCGCTTCCCGCCATCTTCTTTAGGATCCGGACCTCGTCTTTAGTGAGGCCCATGGGTTCTTTCCCCGTTCTCCTCGCAGGAGGAGCCTTGGGGAACCCGGGAGGGGTCGTTCTTGCTGCACTCGCTTTCCCAACAGCATCTTTGTTCTTGGGGCATCACCCAAGTCATCGGGGGGGTTCCTTAAGAGAATCTCCCAGGAGCTCTCTTCAGCAGCTTTTTCTTCTTCTACCTCAAGCAAATTACACCGAGGGTCATCTGGGGGATCGGGATACTTCATGGACAACCCCAGATCAAATTCAACTTTTTCTCCGCTGACGTTTAGAGAAAGTTTTTCGTTCTTCACATCAATCAAAACGCCAGCAGTGGCCATGAAGGGCCGTCCCAGGATGATGGGGGTGTGTGCGTCTTCAGGCATGTCCATGACTACGAAGTCCACTGGCACATGCACCCCTTTTACATTAACGGGGAGGTCATCCACAATTCCCACCGGATATTTGACCGACCGGTCAGCTAGTTGTAGGGTCATACCGGTGGGCTCCAAATCACCCATTCCTATCCTTTTATACATCGACAAGGGCATCAAACTTACACTCGCTCCGAGATCGACGAGTGCACGATGAATCTTTACTGCCCCGATCGTGCAAGGAATTGAGAAGCTCCCCGGGTCCTTGAGTTTCGGTGGATTTGCCCTCTGGATGAGAGCGCTACATTCTGCCGTCAACACTATTTTCTCCTTTCTAGACCCTCTAGTCACCAAATCTTTCAGGAATTTTGTGTAGGAGGGGATTGTTTTGATTGCTTCTAGGAAGGGGATTTGCAAGCTCAGGTCCTTGACCATGGCGAAGAACTTGCCATATTTCTCATCAATTTTGGCCTGAGCTAACCGTTGTGGAAATGGCACAACGGGTTTGAACACTTTCGGGCTCCCTTCCTCCTTCTTCTTCTTCTCTTCTTCAGAGACTCCCTCCGGAGTCATAGGATTTGATGACGAAGCACCGGCGTCGTTTGATTTTTTGATCGATCGCTCAACGACCAACGGTGCTTCCGGTTTGCTAGGGGGCACTCTAGTAGGGATTTGTGTCCTGCTTCTCAGAACGATAGTGGACACATTTGCGTGCTCGTGCACGAGTGCCGTCGTTTGGGTTGCCCCCCTCGGGTTCACCTCCGGTTGTGGCGGAAATTGGTTTTGTGACCTTGAGAGGTTCGCCACTTGTAACCCCAACTGGGTTACTTGGTCCGTGAGGGCCCGCTGACCCATTTCCAGCTTTTGGTTGATCTTCCCCTGGTTGGTTATATATTGAGTCAAGAGAGACTCAACCGGAGAGACGGCCCTCTGTTGGCCATACTGCTGCTGCTGGTGGATTGGTTGCTGATTCCTGGGGGCGAAAAATTGTTGCTGAGGTTGCTGCTGAATGGTTGCTGCTGAACCTGACTCTGCTGTGGCCTAGCCGGCTGATATGTTTGTTGCTGCGGCTGCTGAGGCGGCGAGGGCTGAAATGGTGGCCGGTAACTGAAGTTTGGGTGGTTCCGGTTGTTTGGAGAGTAGGCCGGGTTGGAATTGGTCCTTGGCGGATACGGCGCATTTCCCGTGGGGTTGTAAAATAGTGCGCTCGCCTGATCCAACGGTGGTGAGATGTCACCACCGTCGAATTCCCCAAAGAATTCGGATTCTACCGCTGAAATTTGCTGTGTAACGGCCCCACCGGCTCCCACCATTAGTGCGGAGATCTGGGTCGAAAGTAAGTCAAACTTGCTTGAAAGTTTGTCGACGTCCTCGACTCTGTGTATACCCCCAGATCTTGGTGTGGCTCTCTCGTCACACCACCGCTCATTGTTGGATGCCATATTTTCCAGAATATGTCCGGCATCTTCCTCGCTCCTAGACATGAAGGAACCCCCAGCCGCGGCGTCTATAGAAGATTTCAGGTCATCCCTCAACCC
Source organism: Scilla litardierei (assembly GCA_030789695.1). Classification (NCBI taxonomy): domain Eukaryota; kingdom Viridiplantae; phylum Streptophyta; class Magnoliopsida; order Asparagales; family Asparagaceae; genus Scilla; species Scilla litardierei. The sequence goes on from CM061137.1 coordinate 81,305,997, forward strand.
ATTGTAGAACAGATTAATAATCTGCCACTTCGGAAGCTCGTGGTGAGGGCATCTTCTTTGCATCTCCTTGTATCTCGTCCAAGCTTCGTGCAAGGACTCGTGGCTGGCCTGGGAGAAGGAGGAGATCTCACTCCTCAACTTCATGGTCTTCCCCGGAGGAAAGAACTTCGTCAGAAAAGCGTTGGAGAGCTTCTCCCAGGTATTGAAGGTGTTGGGGTCCTTCCCCTTTAGCCATTGCTTGGCTTTGTCTCGCAACGAGAAGGGGAACAGCTTCAGACGGATAGCCTCAGTTGTGACACCATTAATCCTGAAGGTGTCACACTTCTCCAAGAAGGAGTCTAGATGCTCGATCGGGCTCTCCATGGGTGCACCCGCAAACTGATCCTGCTGGATCCACGTCACCAAAGACGGCTTTAGCTCAAAGCTTTGGGCCGCAATAGCTAGAGAACGGATGGCGGAAGTCGACTCGATGGATGGCATCGAGTACTCCAACAGGGACTTGTGCGGCGGGGTGTTCTCCTCCATGGATTCGGGATCCTCTCTTCTTCGCTTCTCGGCGGCCAAATGCCTAAGGGTGGCGTTAATCTCTGGATCGAGGGGAATCAAGTCGTCAAGACTTCTTGAACTCCTGCGCATGAAAAACAACAAACACCCGTGAAGCGACAAGTGGGAAAGAAACAGATAAAATAAGAAATAAAAATAAGAAAAAGAAAAAAGAAAAAGGAGAATGCGAAAATTATCGCGAGGTAGGGATAAGAGCTAGACACGAGGGTTCAGGAGATCCTAAAATAACAAACACGTTGCCTCCCCGGCAACGGCGCCATAAACTTGACGTGTGCCCCGGCTTGCTATCCGCAAAAGGCCGGGGGACCCGCGTGGGGGTTTAGAAATTTGTAACCGCAAGCGCACGGTGTTGTAGTGTGGCTTGGGGGTCGAACACAGGGAGGCGAGGTTGTGCTTGAGTCAAGGAGGACCAAAATCACCCTGGGGGTGAGCTAGCCCGAATCGGTAGATGGTTATCACGAAAAGGAATAAAGGGTATGAACAATAAGAAAATAAACCAGGGACTTTGGTTTCCACTCCAACGAGCGACTCTCGCCGATACGACCTACGGGTATGGATAGCGATCGGAATTAGGGTCTAATGGTGAGACGTTGCCTCTGAAAGTGGTACCGGCATCCCATGGGCCCGATATTCCGGTCGGTGCCCAGGATGATACACCGGACTTCCCGGATTCGATCAGTGGGCACTCCCGTGTCCATTAACACTGATCGATCCCGGGAGCACTAAGCTTGCAACGATAACTCCCAACGTCTTGTCCTGCCGCTCCTGCGTGCTAGGATTCGACGTCTACGCTATGGGCATGAGCTATGGCTAGGGAGTCAACCGCCAAGTTTATTCCCCCTTGGCCCAACGGTCAAAGGCGGTCTTTTTTCCCATCGATGACAATGAAACACCCAGTGTAACCGTTAGATTCCTAATCCCTATCGATTTCCTAACCCTATGGATGCATCGGGAAGAGCCCCCGAAGGGGTTTCCACCAAAATCCCAGATTTGGGAACTACTCACAAAAATTCATTGAAAAGCGATCTAAATGAAAATTAATCGTTGGAATCATAATCGGACGATTGGAATGCGGAAGTAATAGAGTAATTAAGACAATACTAAAATTTGAGAAAGATCCGAAAACTTACAAAAGAACAATAATTACAGCCGTCACAATAGGAGAAAACAGTAAAAACTAGCAGCTTCCTCGTTTCTGGAACCCTAGGGGTTCTATTTATAGACTCTCGTATCACCCGATCGGTTGACAAGTCAACCGATCGGGTGATCCGTTACAGATTATGAACAGAAAACGGCGAGCTTTCACCCGGTCATATGAACCCGTCGGGTGAGTTCTTGGAGTGACCGGTTGGATCTTGGCGCCATCGGGTGAAGTGATCGGTTGGGTGCCCGTGCCTTCAGCTTCTCATCATCAGCTACAGATGAACCGATTGGGTGAGAGTCACCCGATCGGTTGGAATTCTACTCGAAAAAACAGAGAACAGGCCCCCGCTGAACCGGTCTGTGAACCGGTCGGGTGACTTCCACTTGAGCTCCGGTTGAGACCGGGTGGTGCACGCGTGCATCACCCGATCGGTTGGAGATGACCAACCGACCGGGTGAGTGGCTGAAAGATGTATTCTTTGACGTTTGACCCCCTGGATCACGCGTGACTCCTCCCGTTGCTCCGGGGGCTTGAGATATCATCGTTAAACGTCCCCTACGCGGTCAATCTCCTGCAAACATGGAGAAACAAAGAAAAGTGAAAGAAAACGAGAAAATACGAGAAAACGAATAAAAGACGGCGGAAAACACGGAGAAACACAAAAGAAAACGTGCGTGAATATATGAAATATAAACGCACGTCAGCTGCGCTCAGAAAATTCCAGAAAAATGGAGAAAAATCGGATTTGGGCATGCGACCTATCGTTGGAAAGCTAACGATGATGCCGACGCTAGAAAAATAAGAGATCACCCAAAATCCCTCTGGAATGATAGCAGATCTTTAATGAATGAGCAGTAGTGCGCAAAAGGGGAATAAAGGGCCACCCGATCGGTTGAAATGTCAATCGGTTGGGTGAGTTCTTCCCCAAAATGACCCGGGGAGATGACCCGATTGGTTGAGAAGTCAACCGATCGGGTGGCTTTGGCAATTGGGCTTCAGAAGGTTCAACTAGGCGCTGAGGCGAGCGGGTGGCGTGGCCGGGTCGTGAATTGTTGGTCTTCAGCTTCAGATGAACCGATCGGGTGAAGGTCACCCGATCGGTTGGAATTCAGCTTCAATTTCCCGAGAAATCTATTGGGATGAACCCGTCGGCGAACCGGTCGGTTGACCTTGCACTTCGCTTCAGCTTCAGTCGGGGTCGGACATACATGCATCACCTGGTCGATTGGCTGCGTCCAACCGATCGGGTGGGTGCTGAAAGATGGTAATCTTCGTCGTTTGGCCCCCTGGATTGCACGTGACTCCTCCCGTTGCTCCGGAGACTTATGATATCTTCGTTATGTGTTCCCTACACTGGCAATCTCCTGCAAACACACAAAAGCACGAAAAAGTGAAAGAAAACTAGAAAACACAAGAAAATGTATACGGGACGACGGAAAATAACGGAAAAACACAAAGAAGACGTGCGTGATTATATAAAATATACACACACGTCAAAATTCCCCAAGCTGAACCCTTCCTCGTCCTCGAGGAAGATGAGTGAGAGTAGGAGCTCGGAGGGAGAAAATAGAGAGAAAGAGAGAAAAAGAGAAATCTAAATCCTAAATCGCCCGTCAGGGCCAACAAAATCAACAACGCCACACCAAGCAAGCAAGCGACAAATCACAACACTAAACCAAGGAAAACGAGTCCAAACGAGTGTCGTGGGCCCACGCAGTGAAGCGCAAGTGAGTGTGGTCGCGTGCTAGCAGACGGTGTTACTATCTATATTGTGCAATACCCAAGGAATGACCCAAATATCGATTCGATTCGAAATTACGGTGTATAAAAGCTCAAGCATGCATGATAAGAGCGTAAGAATAGAAACGTATCATGCGTCGGGGACTCCACAGCTAGGGACTAGGAAATCACCACACTATCACCTAGATAATAGCTAGAAAGTTCCTATTCCAAGTGTTTTCGAAAACGATGGAGGTTGAGAAGATGTGGAGTAGAGCACTCGGTGCAAATTCTCGCCTTCCCTTTATTCTCGGTAGATGGGAAAAATATTCACACAGAATATTTTGTTGAGTTTTGGGTATTTGTATTTTTTTGGATTTTTGGCTATACACATATTTTTTTCTTTCTTTTCTCTTTTCTTTTCTTTTTGGGTTTTCTTTTCTCTCTTTTTTTTTGGATTTTTGGGCTTTTGGGATATATACATGTGTACTCTCCCAAGTGGGAGAACGGTACACGACGAGGGGATTTGCACCAAGTAAAATAAAAAAGAAATCGGATTCTAAACACTTGGGCAAAGGAGATTTTTCTCGCTAATCAGAGCATAGGCTAAATGGGTTATCCTAGTCCTGATTGTGGAATCCCGATACATGCAAATTGGAATATACGATATAAATATATTCATGCATATAGAAGCAGACAGTAGAAGCAAATACCGCATATTCAAATCGAAGCATGATAATCTAGGGGTCAACCAAGGATATGTATATAAATCAAAATCACGAACACCCCTAGCTAGTCACGACAAACAACTCACACAAAAGCAAAGTGAACCCACGAAGCATGAAATGCAATGTACTTGGCTTCCTAGGGTTAGTGAATGTGATTATCGTAGCCATGCTAGGTGTGTGTGTGTGTGTGATTTTGTGGCAATTCATCATATGGGGTCATCTTTAGGAGAGAGAGAGAGAACAAAAGATGAGAAGAAAAAGAAAAACACGGGGAAAACGACTCAAAAACGAAGAAAAAGACACAAATGACGCATAAAGTGCGACTCCCCCAAGCTGAAACTTGCATTGCCCTCAATACAATAGAAGTAAATAAGGGAGGGCAATGAAATGGGGGGGGGTACGCACCGTCACAAGAAAATGAAAAACAGGAAAAACACACGAACGAAACTGAAAAATAAAGAAAAAGAAAAAGAAACACATAAATAAAAGAAATAAAAGCACATCTAAACGACACATATAAACAGACACACAATGACATCACACGACAAAACACACAAAAGTTGATTTCCCCCAAGCTAGACATGACAAAGCTAGCAATATGATATGATCAATGTGGTGCAGAAATATGCTAGGGGGAAAATCGGAAAAGAAAGAAGTCAGAATGCAGAAGAGGAAGTGTCCTCGTCCTCCTCGGTAGAGGATGTGGGGTGTGGGCGGGAGAATTGATAGAAGGGCATGACATGATGTGTTATTATGATGCAAAAGAAAATCCTAGATACGCTCCCCTCGCTAATGAGAGGAGACGAGATTATTCTAATCTAAACTAGAAAGCTGTAAATTTCTATACTACTGGATTAGAATACACATGAGCATAGGCGGATCCAGAATCTGGAGTGGGGTAGGTAGCTGCTCTAACTGCTCCTTCTGTGGCTATGCCAGAAGTGCTGTGCCACGAGTGCCAATAGACCCAAGCAATGCACCTCCAAGCATCCTTAGTAGGTGTCCACCTGTGACCTGCAAAGGACGAGGTGCATTAATCCATGGCAAGAAATTATTTCCCAAAATAAATGTATCACAGAGATAATCGTCAACATAAGATGGAAAAATAATAAACGGGTGACGAATACTCCCTGAGAATGGGGCGCTATCCTCTGTACTAGTGACGACTGAAGTCTCGCTCTCCATGAGAAGTGGCTCTCCAGGTAGTGACGCACCGTAGCATACCTCAAGGGAAGTAGATCTTGTGTCCTGCGAGAGATATGGTGTGTCAAAAATATATAAGTCTAAAGAAATAGACGTGAAAAGCGAGACTTAAATGTGGAGTGAGAGTGAGTATGAAAATCTCCCTGAATAGGGGCAATATGCTCAAGTAGATGCTCATCCGCAGAAGAAGTGGAGAGCAACGGTAGATGTAGATGTGACTCGGGCTCCATGAAGTGGACCATCGTATCCAAACCCTCATGCACATCCTCCTCGACGATATGCTCATACTCCACCATCTGCTCGATGTCCTGAATGACATCCTCATGGTTAACCACGGACCAAGGAAGAAGCTGCGACAGAGATGGCTGTGGAGGTGGATGTGGAGCGGACCCCTCCTATGTGGTCGTGGTGTCCTTGCCCTCATGCACATCCTCCCGTCGGTATGCATAAGCTCTGTGGTCTCCTCAGTGCTTTCGTAGGACTCTTGTGGGGTATCCAAATCAGGATGAGAAGTCTCTCCCACAGATCCTAGTGAAATCTCCCCATCCTCACTATCATCATCAAAAAATGCTTCGTCATCCAAGTGGTAGTGTTGGAAAAATGGGGTATCGGCTTGAGATGTGTCTATAGTGGCCGATGAGATGGTGGTATTCAACCATGAAAGTGGGTATATCCTCTCCTTCATCCCCTCTCCTCGGTGTAGGCTCGGTGATTGGTACCATCAAGTTTTGTAATATTTGGCCTTGGTTAAACATGGCACTTTCAAGGAGAGACACGAGGCTTGATTCTTCTTGTGTTGGTGGAGGGATATAAGGTTGAGGAAATGGATGGGAGGTGTTTGGGCTAAGGTTGTGGGAGAATGTTTGGCCTTGGTGTAGGGGGAGGCTCTCAAGCGTTAATGGGCAATCATAATACACGTGCACTGCCATCCCACAAGTCTCACAAACAACAAATGAATAAGGATCGTATCCTCCCATCTGAGCATCGAAATTTGATCTCCACATGGTTGTACCAAAGATACCTGGACAACAAAAATAGGAAAACTAGAGAGGAGCGTCAATAGTACAGGAGAATAACAAAAAGATAATATAATGGTGGGGGAAAAATTTCTTGGTTATTGTATTTTTTTGCATAGTCTAACGAACCCAAGGTAAGCTAATATCAAACCGAACGCCTCACTGGCAACAGCACCAAAAACTTGACCGGTGCCCCGTTTACGGTTTGGGCGCGGTGTCGTTTTACCGCAAGTGCATGGTTAGTGTAGGGTGCGTGTTTATCGAACTCCGGGAGGGGAATGGCTTGAATGGCTACTAGCCTCGCCTAGGTTGTGTGCTAGCTACGCGGATAATATGGGTGGAAGGGTAGAAATAAAAGAAAGAAATAAAAAAAGACAAGAAATGAATCCCCGCAAACATGGGCTAGAGCACTCATGACACTTGGCATTTGACTTGACCCAGGGTGAGACATTGCCCCAAAAGGTGGTACCTAGCGTCTATATGCCCGATATTCCGGTCGATGCCCAGTACGCTAGGTCTACCCGGTTTCGGACGGTGGGCATTCCCATGTCCATTAACACCGACCGAAACCGGGAGCATTAAGGCCACAATGATAACTTCCAACACTTCATCCAAGCCGTTCCCACGCTCGAGGACTCAATGTCTACGCTAGGGGTGTGAGCTGTGGCTAGGGAGTCAACTGTCAAGTTTATTCCCCTTGGCCCGACGGTCAGAGGTGGTCTTTCTCCCGCCAATGACAATAAAATGCCCCCGCGTAACCCTGATGGCCAAATAGGTCGCATGTGATTTCTAGCAATACATCAAAGCGGATCTTGACTGGACAAGACACCTGACCCCAATCCCCAACACTACTAGTGTGTTGCCATACGAATTGGACTCAGATTGCTTGAAATCCCCATTAACACATTCCATCGAATACATACCATGCAACCAAGCCAAATGAAAACTCAAGCATCAATACTACTCTAACCCATATTAGGATTCATCAAACACTACTCAATGGTGAAGAACATCAAAGAAAGCAATGAAAAGGACAAATAAACATTCACCATCCAGCAACAATGAAAATAACACAAAACAATGGAAAAGAGAGAAGAAAATACTTATCTTACCATAGAATCTTAAATCCATTACAAGAATTATTGGAAGAGAAAACCTAATCTAACCTAACCTAAAGCTCCCAAGAAATGGGGGAGAAAACTGCTGAAAAAATGGGAGAGGATCCCTCTCAAGTCGTGCCCCAACTTCTCTTTATAAGCCCCCTCAAAGCCCTCACTTTTCGGGTCCAAAAACCCAGCAAAACTGTCAAAACAAGACCACCTGATCGGGTGGAAGTTCACTCGATCGGGTGGAAATAAACAGAGACTAAACAGCTGAAATTTGGCTCACCCGGACGGCCACCCGGACACCAACCGATCGGGTGAAATGAAAATCCAGACAACACTCAATTTTAGCACACAGCTGCGCTCAGAAAATTCCAGAAAAATGGAGAAAAATCGGATTTGGGCATGCGACCTATCGTTGGAAAGCTAACGACGATGCCGACGCTAGAAAAATAAGAGATCACCTAAAATACCTCTGGAATGATAGAAGATCTTTAATGAATGAGCAGTAGTTGCTCGAAAGGGGAAGAAAGGGCCACCCGATCGGTTGAAATGTCAACCGGTCGGGTGAGTTCTTCCCCAAAATGACCCGGGGAGATGACCCGATTGGTTGAGAAGTCAACCGATCGGGTGGCTTTGGCAATCGGGCTTCAGAGGCTTCAACCAGGCACTGATGCGAGCGGGTGGCGTGACCGGGTCGTGAATTGTTGGTCTTCAGCTTCAGATGAACCGATCGGGTGAATGTCACCCGATTGGTTGGAATTCAGCTCCAATTTCCTGAGAACTCTGTTGGGATGAACCGGTCGACAAACCGGTCGGTTGACCTTGCACTTCGCTTCAGCTTCAGTCCGGGTCAGACACACGTGCATCACCCGGTCGGTTGGCTGTGTCCAACCGATCGGGTGGGAGCTGAAAGATGGTAATCTTCATCGTTTGATCCCCTGGATCGCGCGTGACTCCTCCCGTTGCTCCGGGGACTTATGATATCTTCGTTATGTGTCCCCTACGCTGGCAATCTCCTGCAAACATACAAAAGCACGGAAAAGTGAAAGAAAACTAGAAAACACGAGAAAATGGATACGGGACGGTGGAAAATAACGGAAAAACACAAAGAAGACGTGCGTGAATATATAAAATATACACACACGTCAATAAGGATTTTCCCACGATTTTCCTGTCTTCATGCCCCCCATTCCGCCCCCCATGATCCGCCTCCCTCCAACTTGACTCGTCTCAAAAGATATTTGCGCTACTCCCAAGTGCAGGAGATCAAACAAGTAATAATCCTGGTGAGTCCAGGTACCGTATCCACGGGACAACTGACCTGCAAAACCATGAACTTCAGTTTGTAAAGAGAACTAAAACGATAATAACCAACTACCTAAACATATGGAATCAAGAGTTTAAGATAATAAAAGAAAATCCTACGATAATTACGGTGAATTCGATATGGCATACTAATATGGAGAGTATGTGTTGGTAGCGATTTCGTTCGGATGTGTGCAATCAATGATTATAAATATCTTTTCTATGACTCAATGTTTCGTCTGGTTAGGGCACGAGAACGTCGAAAAGTATGGCGTTAAAGAGCATGAAATAGTGCCGAAAAGTTAGTCACGTATAACGTCGATTTCATAAAGAAAATAAACACAAGTGCTCTCTGGGGTCGCATCACGAATAAGTTCGCAAAGATCATATTCGATTCAAGCATGCCCACGTCTCCGTATACCATACCCAAACAAGATATATATAGAAATTGACAAAATACGCGAGTATACAATGCAAATAGGGCGAAAAGATATTAAAATCAATGATTACGACACCCTAAATACATCAACACCAACACAAATGAAGATTAACCACGCATGGAGAGAATATATTCAGTATTCATAGAGAAATACATCATCAAAACCTCAAAATACGTGAATAATACTTCAAATACAAGCCAAATACGCAAAATACAAGGCTAAAGATAGGAAAAATGTCACCAAATCTCTCCAAATAGCCACAAATCTCCTTCAGATGATAGAACTAGCCTATGTCCTCAGGGCCTCCAAATTTCATGCGAAAATACGGCTCCTAGAGCTCTCAATACGCCAGAATACCCAACAAAAAACCTAGAATACGCTTATATAATAGCATTGTGGATTTATGTCGCTTATCAGGTCCAAAACCACACCCAATAAGCTTAAGAACCCGATCCATCAGCTGCCGCATTACTCAGCCGCTCGATCTGGGCACGATTGCGTCTCGTGATGCCACGTGTGCGTCAAGAATCGTGCGCTCGCATCCGGGTACTATCCGCTTTGCAAACCCGGGTACTATTCGATCTTCGATCTGGATCGTTGGATCTCCATCCAATGGTGACAATGTGTCCACGTCGCTGCTCACGATTTCAACCGCTCCGCCGTCGCCCCTTGAATCCAGTCCGTCGATCGAAGCGGGAAGCCCTTGGGATCGTGACACGTGGCTTTTAAGATTCGCCGCTCGATCCGCTTTCGAATCGCCTACGGGCTTCTTTTAGCCGTTGGATTTTGATCGAACAGCTACTGTATTGCCGTGTCGCCTGTTGATTTCGGTCGTTGGATCTGATCTCAACGAACACGATGGAGCCACGTCACCTGCCCTTCAGCAACGTCTGGGTGATGATACGATCCGTTGGATCGTGATCCAACGGTCACTAAAGCGCCGCGTCGCCTGCTCGTCTTGGACGTTGGATACGGCGGGAAGCGACAGATGGCTGCCACGTGGCATCGTCTGATTGGCAGGCGACCGTATTTCTCGAATTTGAGCGTATTTCTTCATTAAATTGGTATTCTGCATTCAAAAATGCACATTAATTAGCACAGATCTTAGAAAATACAAATAAATAGTCGTTGGAATCGTGAGATCGAGATCTAGCTATGAAAAATATAAAAAGGGCAGAAATACTCATTAAATTGCTGTTTTGTGCACAAATCAATGGTTTACTCTAATAAATGATGATAAACAAAATACGAACGTATTAGAGACCAATTAAGCATCATGTACACATAAAATAGTGCAAGATAAGGGGTTAATTATGCAATATTCACTCCGAATCACACCCCACAACTTGTGATTTGCTAGTCTCTAGCAAAAAGAGCGATTAAGTCGGATGATTTATAAAATAATAAATTCTATCAATCGCTTATGGCATGGCTCAATAGTGTGATTTCCAACATGATATTGACCATCAATATACACAATCCATGAATAAGATCAATCACATGATATTTTCTCTAATTTAATTTGAATAAATAACATGCAAACATCGTTTTGTGCAAGCAAAAGTATAACACTTCGTTATATACTAGTTTTCTCATTTCCAATGAATTGGCATACCAAAAGATTGTTCAAATCATGGGTATTGAAGTTGCTTAGTTTATTTATCATTGTTTTTTTCTTTTTCTTTTCTTTTGACGACTTAGAATGATCCATGTAGCGAGCTTTCAGATGATTTCTAGGCCAGACGACCTTCGGACATTAGGCTTAGAAGAGCCCATCGAACTTAATACTCGAATCATCTAAGTTTTATTTTCTTTTTTTTGAATGCACTCCCCATTCATCCATCTTTCGACTCGAATCTCCAATTCTTCCTGAGGCACGAAGACCGGGCTAATCAATGAACTTAAGGGAACGATGCACTTTTTTTACTTTTTCACTTTTTTCTTTTTCTTCTTCGTAAGCAACTCAACACCCATAAATATGAACATAAACATTAGTAACAATGTCCAAATTCCTCTTCAACTTGAAGACTGTTCTAATAAATCGTGTATACTTAAGCTTTTTCATCACCGTAGTATGCATGAAATAAATTCAAATTATTTCGAGATATTAATCATGGAAATTGAAAGTTTTTATGAATAGCATATTAACAGTAATTCCATGAAGAGAAAAATTAATTCAAGACATAAACAATTTTTAGAACTCAATCAATGCATAATCATCTGCTAATGTGGTATGTGAAGGAGTTTTAAATGATGATAATGGTGATTTATTCTTTTCTTTTGCCTTGTTTTTGAAAAAAAATCCTAAGGTCTCATACACTCCTCCCAACTAAAGATGGACATTGTCCTCAATGTAGAAAAGAGTACGAGTTTATTCAAAAGCAAGCATCCTAGAAAGCATATAAAATCTACACTAATGGAAAGAACACACCGTGGTCAAATGGCGGATCCCGAATCTTTAATGGTGGAGGAAGTTGTTCTATTTGCTCCTTGCGCTCCTTGGCGAGTAATCTTCCTCCAAAAGCTAAACTTGGATCCCAGCAACGTAACTCCCAACATCTCTATAAAGTAGTTAACTATATCCTGTAAGAGATGAGTCATGTCAATCCATTTTAGTCGTAAATTCCTTTCAATAAAAATATTCCAAATGTAGTCATCAAAATAGGTGAAATAAATTAAAGCATGTTGACGACTACTCCCTGTAAGATATGCACTACTCTCGGGTTGATGCTCAGTCATTGGGGTGAGGGATAAATGATTTTGGGAAAAAAAACTGGGGAAAAGAGTGGTTCGGGCTCCATAGCGATAATCTTTAAACACATGTCCCTCGCTATTTCCTCCTCCTGTTCATCCAAAATTGTTGGCTCGTCCTCTCCTTTACACCCACTTCCTGCTATGTCGATGTTTTTATTCGTGACCCCATCGTGACATGGCTCGCTCGATATACCTGCAATAGAAGGTGAACTCATATTAGATTCTTGAAATTGAATTTCAAAAGAATTATTTTCTTCTAAGCAAGTGGCAATCAGAGTAAGATTCTCAATGCTTTCCTGAATTCACCGACTCCGAGCAAGGAAGTTCTCTTGGAATTGATGGGATGAAGCCTCTTGTGTCTGAATGATTAAATAAACTTCCTCTTTCAAGGGTTGCAATGGTACGTCTATGCTTTGCTCTCCTTGATCAAGGTAAGAAGTTTCGATGGATCACTCTCTCAAGTCTCTTTCATGATTTGTCCATTCTCTCATAAAGACTCCATATACTTCCACGCCTCTGTCGGCGTCATGACTCCCAAAAATTCCTGCAGATGTGGTCGTAGTCCAAATAGGAAGGACTCCATAAGCTCTTTCTTTATGTACCCATGCTGCGGATAGCTCGATATTATGTCTGTGAACCTCCTCCAGGCCTGAAAGAAAGTTTCACAATTAGTCTGATTAAAACTAACGATCTTAAGCTTCTCCATCCTATATTTGTGTGCAACATCGTACTCTGCATCATACCAATTGTTTGTGCGATAAAAATTCATGTGTTCCATTTTTTGAATTTTTTAAAGAGAAAACAAAACAAAAAATAATAAAAATACTAAACTATAAGATGGAAGGATCGCACCGAATGTTCCTCCATGCGAACTGAAATCAAAGATTGCAAGTACTGTTATCCCCGGCAACGGCGCCAAAAACTTGACTCGTCTCAAAAGATGTGAGCGCTACTCCCAAGTGCAGGAGATCGAACAAGTAATAATCCTGGTGAGTCCAGGTATCGTATCCACGGGACAACTGACCTGCAAAACCACGAACTTCAGTTTGTAAAGAGTACTAAAACGATAATAACCAACCACCTAAAGATATGGTATCAAGAGTTTAAGATAATAAAAGAAAATCCTACGATAATTACGGTGAATTCAATATGGGGTACTAATATGGAGAGTATATGTTGGTAGTGATTTCATTAGGGTGTGTGCAATCAATGATTATAAATATCTTTTCTATGACTCAATGTTTCGTCTGGTTAGGGCACGAGAACGTCGAAAAGTATGGCGATAAAGAGCATGAAATAGTGCCGAAAAGTTAGTCACGTATAACGTCGATTTCATAAAGAAAATAAACACACGTGCTCTCTGGGGTCGCATCACGAATAAGTTCGCAAAGATCATATTCGATTCAAGCATGCCCACGTCTCCGTATAAAATACCCAAACAAGATATATATAGAAATTGACAAAATACGCGAGTATACAATGCAAATAGGGCGAAAAGATATTGAAATCAATGATTACGACACCCTAAATACATCAACACCAATACATATGAAGATTAACCACGCATGGAGAGAATATATTCAGTATTCATAGACAAATACATCATCAAAACATCAAAATACGTGAATAATACATCAAATACAAGCCAAATACGCAAAATACAAGGCTAAAGATAGGAAAAATGTCACTAAATCTCTCCAAATAGCCACAAATCTCCTTCAGATGATAGAACTAGCCTCTGTCCTGAGGCCCTCCAAATTTCATGCGAAAATACGGCTCCTAGAGCTCCCAATACGCCAGAATACCCAACAAAACCCCTAGAATATGCTTATATAATAGCATTGTGGGTTTATGTCGCTTATCGGGTCCAAAACCACACCCAATAAGCTTAAGAACCAGATCCATCAGCCGTCACATTTCTCAGCCGCTCGATTTGGGCACGATTGCGTCTCGTGATGCTACGTGTGCGTCAAGAATCGTGCGCTCGCATCCGGGTACTATCCGCTTCGCAAACCCGGGTACTATTCGATCTTCGATCTGGATCATTGGATCTCCATCCAACGGTGACAACGCGTCCACGTCGCCACTCAAGATTTCAACCGCTCCGCCGTCGCCCCTTGAATCCAGTCAGCCGATCGAAGCGGGAAGCCCTTGGGATCGTGACACGTGGCCTTCAAGATTCGTCGCTCGATCCGCTTTCGAGTTGCCTACAGGCTTCTTTTAGCCATTGGATTTCGATCGAACATCTGATGTGTTGCCACATCTCCCGTTGATTTCGGCTGTTGGATCTGTTCTCAACGAACACGATGGAGCCACGTCACCAGCCCTTCAGCAGCGTATGTGTGATGATACGATCCGTTGGATTGTGATCCAACGGTCACTAAAGCGCTGCGTTGCCCGCTCTTCTTGGACATTGGATACGGCGGGAAGCGACGGATGGCCGCCACGTGGCAGCGTCTGATTGGTGGGCGACCGTATTTCTCGTATTTTGAGCTTATTTCTTCATTAAACTGGTATTCTGCATTCAAAAATGCACAGTAATTAGCACAGATCTCAGAAAAATACAAATAAATAGTCGTTGGAATTGTGAGATTGAGATCTAGCCATGAAAAATATAAAAAGGGCAGAAATACTCATTAAATTGCTGTTTTGTGCACAAATCAATAGGTTTGCTCTAATAAATGATGATATACAAAATACGAACATATTAGAGACCAATTAAGCATCATGTACACATAAAATAGTGCTAGATAAGGGGTTAATTATGCAATATTCACTCCGAATCACCTCCCTCTAGGCGTCTTTATGTGCCACGAAGGTGGATTAATGGGGTCCCTTAATGGTCATTAAGGGGGAGTGTTTTAGGAAGCGGTTAACTTCGGTAGTCGTGGGCTGCCCGGGCGTACATCCGATCCTGGGTGATCCGATGTAGGGCTTTCACGGGAGCCTTCGACGGTTGGCCCAAAACTCTTTTTGGGGGAGCCTTCTTCTTCCTGCGTAGGCTTGGGCCTCTCGCTTTTGGGCCTCTCTAAAATGGTTAAATTAATTGCCCCCATCGCTCGAGCCGTTCGGACTCTTCCGGTTCGGTTCGGGCGATGTGGATTTTGACTCATGTGGATTTTGACAGGCGCGTCAATCGAGACCAAGCCATTAAATGGAGGCCATCATGACGCGGCCCATTTGGACTTCTTCCCTCCTCGGGCTCAGGATTCGAAGGGACATGCCTCACAGGATGTCGATGCGTGTTCACCTGCGGTCGACTCACGACATGGTGGAAAAGCCCAGGGAAGGGTGCGGTATAAAGGTAACCCTTTGCTCATTGGAGGAGGGTTTCACTCTTTCCTTCCTTTTCCCAGCTGCTGTCCCGGATCCCCCCCAGGTGCTCCACCATGTCGTCATCCTCTTCAGCGATTGGTTCTGGGCCGAGCCCATGGACCTGTCATGACAGTCTGTCGCCATGGGGGCGAGCTTTCCGGGGTGCCCCTCGAAGTGTTGGGATGGCCGTCATCCGCCTGTGCCACTTCGATTAGAACGTTGCGCTCCAACTATCTTCTTCCTCCATGCTCTGCCCGGGCCCCATAGAAGGACGAGCGGATCTGGTTCCCCAGCCCCCATGAAGTCGGGGTGTACGAGAAAATCTTCTGGTTTGGGCTTCGATCCCCTCTCCACCCCTTCATCATCATGTTTCTGCGGGCTTACGGGCTCGCCCTATGCCAATTTTGCCTTAATGCCGTCGGGTACCTTGTGGGGTTCGTCGTTATTTGCATGTTGAAGGGGATAGAGCCGTCCCTCCGACTCTTCGCCAATTCTTTCGCCTGAGTCATCATCTGTCGGGGGCCTGGCTCTATATCAGGTCTCGGCCAAAGAAAAGCTTGGTACTAGGGCTGCTGAGTTCCTTGAAACACTGGAAAGGGGAGTTCATCTTTGTCAGCTTCCCAGCAGAGGTGGATTTCCCGGTTCGCTGGGGGGCAGCGAGCGCGCTGACTCTCGAGCTCGGGAGTCCAACCGATGCCGAGCTTAAGGCTGTTTGTAAGGTCCCTGGCTATGAAAAAACACTAGAAGGGGGGTTGAATAGTGTTTATGCAATTTAAAAAGATAGTTACACCAAATTAAATTCCTAACCAACAAATAGTGCGGAATAGAAATAAACCCAAAATGAAACAAATGCAAACACAAGGATGTTTCAAGGGTTCGGATTACCCAAGTCACTTCTCGACTTGTTCCCAGTAATCCTACGTCCCTTCCACCCGGTTAACAACCGGAAACTCAAGTTAGAACCCTAACTTGAGATTTCCTTAAAACCTACTTGTAGCAACCCTACAAGTGAAATCGAAATACAATCGATTGACCTTGACTCCCACAACTTGGGAGCAAGCAAACCACTCTCACAAACCGAGAGTAAATCAAATAAATAAAGTTATGAAATATGAAATTAAGCAACATTTACAATCACCTATGTCTTGAAGTAGAACTTGAAGGAGAAGTGTGTTGTGTGTTGAAAGACTCTCTTGGAAGAGAGGAAAGCCCTTTCTCTTGACTTCACCGAATGCCTAAAAGATTTCTCTTTCGTTCTAGGTTGGAGAGCAAGAGATTGAAGATTGAAATTCTTAGGTCTTTAGGATTTGAGAGCTTTGATCTTGAGAGAATGAAAGCTTGAATGAATGAGTGAGTGACTAAGTAACATCTCAATGTGTAACGGCTGGTTTTGTATGATAAATATTATTTATATCTATATGCAATTGTTCGTCTTCTTTCTTTACTTCTCCGCGCTCACATCTTAGTATAGGATCACTCTTGGAACTCATTAGGATCATCCCGAAGCTCCCCGTTTCATTTTGGCGACTTCCTGTGCAAGTTAGCCGGTTCACGTTGAGGAGCCGACCGACTAGATGTCCATCTAGTCGGTCAACAACTCCTCATAGACCGACTAGTTTTTGTCAGGCTTTTTCCTTGAGTTACTGTTTACGCTTAGTCGGTCTAAGTTCAACCGCCGACCGACTAGTTATCGAACTAGTCGGTCAACACCTCTTCGCAGACCGACTAAGTACAGAGATCATTTTCGCATCAGGTTACTGTTTACCGTTAGTCGGTCAAAGAACGAAAACCGACCGACTAGTTGACGAACTAGTCGGTTAGGTGTCCTTCTCTGACCGACTAACCTTCAAAATATATTGTTGACCATTTTCACCCTTTAGTCGGTCTATGAACACTGGCCGACCGACTAGGTTGCAAACTAGTCGGTCGACGAGCCTTCACAGACCGACTAACTCTATAATTTTTCAACAACCCTGTTCACGGTTTGGGTTTTAGTCGGTCACAGTTATACGACCGACCGACTAGTTCCCAAACTAGTCGGTCGACCGCCCTTCTCTGACCGACTAGTTGACCCCGAAACCCTAATTTTTGCGCTAGCCGCCGTTTCATTCTCTTATTTAAACGGGACTTTCTCTTTCATTTCTTCTGATTATTTTCAGTCTCCCTCTTCCCCAATCATACTCCCCTACCTCCCACGTCCTCCCCTTGCTCCTTCCTCCATCCTTGCGCCTTCCATCTTCCCCAAAAGCTCTCCCTCTTCTCTCTTTTCCCATTTCTTTTGCCCTAGCACAGAGTTCTCGTCTCAGATCCAGCAGCAACTACGCCGAGAGACGCTGAAATCTTCACCACCACCGGCGATCAACATTCCTCGCTGCGCTACCCGCGGCCTAGGAATTTCCGGACGGCGCAAAGCTTCCATCTTTCCAGATTCGACGCCGGATTTTCGTGCAAACGTCAATTTCAGGTTAGTGCCCTAAATTCGTAGTAACCCACACCATAGATGATCAAACCATAATTAAAATCAGCAACCTAATCAAACTAAATTTATTTCCCGCTGATCTTTAAAACGTTGTACAAACCGTAGAAATCGACGAATGGACATTATGCATGTACACATAGGATAGATCGTCGATTAGGTTAATTATATTAAAAATGTGATTTTTGATTGAATAGGATAGACCCGATAATCTAGACACTACCCTAATAGGGATTAATGAATCGTGATCTGACACCGTCGCCGTGTCACGATTTTCAGACCCTTTTCCGCCGACGAAACGATTGGACGAGGCGTACCAGGGAGACGACGCGCTCGCCACCACAGGCAAGTGTATCACTTGCGTTCTTGGCCATGTTTAGGCCTTCATCTTGTTAGGATTGTTAATTTAGAAACTTGAGAACCGGACGGGAAATGATAGCGTCCGGGACGCCCTTGATGGCTCAGATTTGACAACGAAATCTGAGTCCAACAACAACAATTTCTGACATCATAGGATTGACATGCGTGTGCGTGAGTTGTGGACACCCTAGTACAACCCCCTTCCTGTTTTGTCGTGTCTTGTTCCTTTCCGTCTGCACAGCCCGATGGGCAATAGGGCACTCGCCAAGCCAGAGCGAGTGATCCCTTGTACTAGTTCACAGCCCGATGGGCAATTGGGCACCTGTCAAGCTAGAGCAGGTGATCCCATGTACCGATACACAGCTCAGAGAGCAATTGGGCACTTGTCAGGCTAGAGCAAGTGATCCCATGTCTTGCCACGATTCTTGGGGTTATGGGGTAGGGTTGAGCGTGCAAGCGGCAAGAGGGATTGATCCCCCTCGAACCGATCAGGCGTGAACCCTTTCGTGTCTCGTCTTGTCTTGTCGTGTCTGGCTTCCCGTGTTCCGTCTTGTCTTGACACCTGTAGGCTAGTCCCGTAGTCCATAGCACTCGCTGTGACTACTACTTGTCTTGTTTACTTGTCTGTTGTGTTTTCTTTCTGTTGTTAAGAACCTCAGCATGTTAATCAACCAGTAAAATGTTGTAAGTAATTGGTACACTTGTAGTTTGGTCTAAACTTTTCTTGTAGACCTTACCTGACGTACAGTTCCTTCTTCTGGTGCTGTACGTCAGGGATTGAGCCAGAGTACGTGGAGGAGACTGACTTGCCAGCCGACGTGGAGCCAGAGAGCGTTGATCCCGAGTACGACCCTGAGGAGGATCAGAGCTAGAGACTGTTAGTAGCAGTTTCCAGAGGCGATATTATTCTTGTTGGGTGCGTAGCACCTTTTATGTTTCTTTGTTTAGGTTGGGTGCTTGCACCATTAGATTTACTTTTCTGCTGTTGTAGCCCTTCGGGCGTTGAGACTTGGTACTTTGATATGTTGGAATAAAATTTGTGATGTTCTTTCCTTCTTGTACTTTTATTGTTCTGTACTAATATGCAGGGACCTGTACCTTCGTCTTGGTACCACACAGACGCTTATTGGGTCAGGGCTCCTCAGCTCTGGCCTAAGCGGGCCTCGTCACGCTCCGCCTCCGCTGTTTTGGGAAGCGGGGCGTGACAGGTTTTAGTGGTGGCCCATGCAGGTCCACGTCCCATCTTTCTGCAAGTACAGAACAGTAAGAGTAAGGACATTCACTTTTGATATTCAAACATTGTACGAGTCTAACCTTCGTCTTTCTGTCAATAGGATGGCCGGACGACGCGTTACCCGATCGGGAAACTTAGGCGATGGAGTCTCGGAGGACCAGGGCGGAGAGTTCCTCAGTTTCTGGGTGTGATGAGGGAGATGCTGGATGTTCAGCATCAGCTGGTTCAGCAGTCTCAGCGTGCTGCCCAGGCTCCACCTGTTGCACCACCTCCACCTCCGCCTGCACCGCGAGCTGCTCCAGGAGTGAAGCAGTTCAACGAGCTGCAGCCGAAGACCTTCTCTGGGAAGGAAGGACCTCTGGGTGCCGATGAGTGGATCCAGAGCACTGAGGAGAAGTTGGTTGCGGCAAAGATTCCTGATGACACCCGTGTGGAGATAGCAAAGATGCAACTGACAGAGAATGCGAGGAACTGGTGGCGCATCGAGGAGAGGCGTCTTGAGAAGCCAGTGGGATGGAAGACCTTCAGGTCTATGTTCAAGGATAAGTATTTCACCAAGTCTGCTAGGAGGGAGCTGCTGAGCAAGTTTATAGACCTGAAACAGGAAAATATGACCGTCGAGGAGTATGAAGCCGAGTTTGAGATGCTGAGCCGTTTTGCCCCGCACATGGTGAAGAAGGAGGAGAAGCGAGCTGATCGCTTTCGTCAGGGACTGCGTCCGAAGATTCAGGCTTCGATGTCTTCGGCGGGTTTCTCGACTATGAGGGAGGTTCTTGATGCTGCAAATAATCATGAGCTCATAGCTCTCCTGCCAGACCCGCCAGCTGATAAGGGGAAACGCCCCATGGAGCAGTACCGGCCACCTGCTAGGCCGGCGATGAGGCCAGTCCAGACTGTGCCGTTTAAGAGGCCTGGAGCACCAGTGCAGCAGCAGAGCAAGGGTCCGTGCCATTTCTGCGGCAAGCCCGGTCATGTTCAGACCAACTGTCGGAGGAAGCTGGGACTGTGCCTACTTTGTGGAGATGCTTCGCATGCTGCGAAGGACTGTCCTAGGGCTCGCACTGCTGTTGTTGGAGCGCCAGCCCCGTTGCAGATGAGGGCACCTGCTCCGGTTCAGAGAGGACCTGCCGTTCGTGGACCACCCTTGGTGCCACAGAGGCAGATGTACCAGCGAGCAGTGCAGCCTCCGAGGCCGGCCTATACTATGACTGCTGTGGAGACCGAGGAGCTGGATGGAGTGATTGCAGGTAACATCTTGACCTAGTCTTTCCATTTCATAATTATATGGTATTGCTAGTCTTATTAGTGTGTTTGTCTGTCTGATTGTTAGAGTAGTGTTTGACCTTGGACCCTTGTTTTCTTAGGCACCATTCTTGTGTTTTCTCACCCCGCTTTGGCTTTGTTTGACTCCGGTGCATCTATGTGCATCTTATCCCGGGGGTTTATAACAAGGCACTCCATTCCTACCCATACACTTCCTAAGTGTTGGGACATCACTACTGGGAACGGAGTAGTGACGGTGAATTTGGGATGTCGGTCGATTCCTTTAGTGGTTAGTGGACATGAGCTATATGCAGATTTCATCGTTCACGATCTACCACATTTCGATGTCGTCCTCGGCATCGATAGGTTGGGAGATTTCCATGCATCGATCGATTGTCATAGCAAGAGAGTGGTTTTCCGAATTCCAGGTCATCCGGAGTTCGAATTCCGAAGCCGAGACGAGTCGCTTGGGCCCATTAGATTTCGGGCCAAACCGGAGGTGCCGGTGATGGCAGCGTTGCAGATGGAGATGGAGATTGACCGACCAGCGGTTGTCAGAGACTTTGACGACGTCTTTCCGGAGGATATCTCGGGTCTGCCACCCGACAGAGCTTTAGAGTTCGGTATCGACCTGATACCGGGTGCGCAGCCGATATCGAAGGCGCCGTATCGGATGGCTCCTGCAGAGCTTGAGGAGCTGCGGAAACAGTTGGATGAGTTGTTGCAGAAGGGTTTCATCCACCCTAGTGTGTCACCATGGGGTGCACCTGTTTTGCTTGTGAAGAAGAAGGACGGGTCCCGCAGGATGTGCGTGGACTATCGAGGATTGAATGCTGTCACCGTGAAGAATAAGTATCCGCTGCCGCGCATCGACGATATCTTTGACCAGCTTGGAGGTTCGAGAGTCTTCTCAAAGTTGGACTTGAGGAGTGGATACCACCAGTTGAAAGTTAAGAAGGATGACGTCCCGAAGACAGCTTTCCGGACGAAGTACGGGCATTATGAGTTCGTGGTCATGCCGTTTGGCGTGACCAATGCGCCGGCTGTGTTCATGAATTTGATGAATTTAATATTCTACGACTTCCTGGACAAGTTTGTTGTCATCTTCATTGATGACATTCTCATTTATTCGAAGTCTGTGGAGGAGCACAGCTGTCATCTGAGGACAGTGCTGGAGACGCTGAGGCGACACAAATTGTATGCCAAGTATAGCAAGTGCGAGTTCTGGCTGGACAGAGTCGCGTTCCTGGGACACGTGGTGTCTGGTGATGGCATATCTGTGGATCCGGAGAAGGTCAGAGCAGTCAGAGATTGGCCGACCCCGCAGTCAGCATCCGACATCAGGAGTTTTCTTGGCCTAGCAGGCTATTATCGGCGGTTCATTAAAGATTTCTCGAGGATTGCGGAGCCGATGACGAAGCTGACAAGGAAGGATGAGGGGTTTCTGTGGTCTGATGCTTGTGAGGAGGCTTTCAGTATCTTGAAGGCAAGGTTGACCACGGCACCAGTTTTAACGGTACCGGATCGGAGCGGAGGCTTTGAAGTTTATTGTGATGCCTCGGGGAAGGGCCTGGGATGCGTTTTGCATCAGCATGGCCACGTGGTCGCGTATGCTTCTCGTCAATTGAGGACTCATGAGAAGAATTACCCGACGCACGATCTGGAGTTGGCAGCAGTGATCTTCGCACTGAAGATTTGGAGGCATTTCTTGCTGGGTGAATGTGTGAAGATTTTTACAGATCATAAGAGCTTGAAGTACATATTCACGCAGAAGGAGCTCAACATGCATCAGAGACGATGGTTGGAGCTCATGGCTGACTACGAGATAGATTTGCAGTATCATCCGGGGAAGGTGAACGTTGTGCCGGACGCTTTGAGTAGACTTCCCACGGCTATGGTGTGTACTGCTGACTGGAGGATTCAGCAGGAGCTGAAGGAGATGGATTTGGAGGTTGTCCTACCTGGTGTGGTTCATACTTTCATGAATTTGCAGATTCAGTCCACGATCGTGGATCGGATCAAGGCAGCACAGGCGGGGGATCCGAAATTGCAGAGGATCAGGAGGCAGGTTGAAGCTGGGCTGCGTACGGAGTTCGTGATTCATGAGGATGGTTCACTGTGGTACGGCAGCAGACTCTGCGTACCTGCAGGTGATGTTCGGGAGGAGCTTTTGAGTGAGGCTCATAGCTCTCCTTATTCTATACATCCTGGTGGCACCAAGATGTATAAGGACCTCCGACAGAATTACTGGTGGATTGGCATGAAGAGGAGTGTGGCACGGAGCGTTGCCAAGTGTTTGGTATGCCAGCAGGTGAAGGCCGAGCACCATCGTACTGCTGGGTTGCTGCAACCGCTTCCTATTCCGGAGTGGAAGTGGCAGCATATTACGATGGATTTCGTGACTGGTTTACCTCGGACCCCGAAACAGAACGATGCAGTCTGGGTGATCGTAGATCGGTTGACTAAGTCTGCGCATTTCATTCCTTTCCGAGTGGGTCAGTCTACGGAAGCTTTGGCAAGGAAGTATCTAGAGGAGATTGTACGCTTACACGGGGTCCCCGTGAGCATCGTGTCTGACAGAGATACGAGGTTCACATCTCAGTTCTGGAGAAGTCTGCAGGAGCATTTGGGTACGAGTCTGAGTTTCAGCACGGCGTACCACCCGCAGACCGACGGCCAGTCCGAGAGGACTATTCAGATTCTGGAGGATATGCTGCGAGCTTGCACACTCGATTGGAAGGGATCTTGGGAGGATCATCTCCATTTGGTGGAGTTTTCTTATAACAACAGCTACCAAGCGAGCATTGGCATGGCGCCGTTTGCTGCCTTATATGGGAGGAAATGTCGATCGCCACTGAGCTGGGATGACGTTGGAGATCGGGAGCTGTTGGGTCCAGAGATGATTGTTGAAGCTGTGGATGTCGTGAGAGACATCAGGGAGAAGCTCAGAGTTGCGCAGGATCGCTTTAAGCATTGGGCGGATGCCAAGAGGAGACCTTTGGAGTTTCAGCCTGGAGAGCACGTTTTCCTGAAGATTTCTCCGAACCGCGGAGTTATTCGTTTCGGGAAGAAGGGGAAGCTGAGCCCGAGGTACATCGGACCTTTCGATGTGCTGGAGCGTGTGGGAGCAGTGGCCTACCGCCTTGCTCTACCACCATCCTTGGTGGGAGTTCACGACGTTTTCCACGTATCTCAGTTACGTCGGTACGTCAGTGATCCGTCGCACACGGTGGATTTCTTGGAGATCACGGTCCGTCCGGACCTGACCTATGACCAGCAGCCAGTGCAGATTTTGGACCGTCGACAGAAGCAGTTGAGAAATAAGGTAGTCGACCTGGTGAGAGTGATGTGGCATCACGGATCGCCTGGAGAGTCCACGTGGGAGAGAGAGGATGAGATGAGAGTGCGTTACCCTCACCTATTCTGAAAGAAATTCCGAGGGCGGAATTTTCTTAAGGTGGGTAGGATGTAACGGCTGGTTTTTGTATGATAAATATTATTTATATCTATATGCAATTGTTCGTCTTCTTTCTTTACTTCTCCGCGCTCACATCTTAGTATAGGATCACTCTTGGAACTCATTAGGATCATCCCGAAGCTCCCCGTTTCATTTTGGCGACTTCCTGTGCAAGTTAGCCGGTTCACGTTGAGGAGCCGACCGACTAGATGTCCATCTAGTCGGTCAACAACTCCTCATAGACCGACTAGTTTTTGTCAGGCTTTTTCCTTGAGTTACTGTTTACGCTTAGTCGGTCTAAGTTCAACCACCGACCGACTAGTTATCGAACTAGTCGGTCAACACCTCTTCGCAGACCGACTAAGTACAGAGATCATTTTCGCATCAGGTTACTGTTTACCGTTAGTCGGTCAAAGAACGAAAACCGACCGACTAGTTGACGAACTAGTCGGTTAGGTGTCCTTCTCTGACCGACTAACCTTCAAAATATATTGTTGACCATTTTCACCCTTTAGTCGGTCTATGAACACTGGCCGACCGACTAGGTTGCAAACTAGTCGGTCGACGAGCCTTCACAGACCGACTAACTCTATAATTTTTCAACAACCCTGTTCACGGTTTGGGTTTTAGTCGGTCACAGTTATACGACCGACCGACTAGTTCCCAAACTAGTCGGTCGACCGCCCTTCTCTGACCGACTAGTTGACCCCGAAACCCTAATTTTTGCGCTAGCCGCCGTTTCATTCTCTTATTTAAACGGGACTTTCTCTTTCATTTCTTCTGATTATTTTCAGTCTCCCTCTTCCCCAATCATACTCCCCTACCTCCCACGTCCTCCCCTTGCTCCTTCCTCCATCCTTGCGCCTTCCATCTTCCCCAAAAGCTCTCCCTCTTCTCTCTTTTCCCATTTCTTTTGCCCTAGCACGGAGTTCTCGTCTCAGATCCAGCAGCAACTACACCGAGAGACGCTGAAATCTTCACCACCACCGGCGATCAACATTCCTCGCTGCGCTACCCGCGGCCTAGGAATTTCCGGACGGCGCAAAGCTTCCATCTTTCCAGATTCGACGCCGGATTTTCGTGCAAACGTCAATTTCAGGTTAGTGCCCTAAATTCGTAGTAACCCACACCATAGATGATCAAACCATAATTAAAATCAGCAACCTAATCAAACTAAATTTATTTCCCGCTGATCTTTAAAACGTTGTACAAACCGTAGAAATCGACGAATGGACATTATGCATGTACACATAGGATAGATCGTCGATTAGGTTAATTATATTAAAAATGTGATTTTTGATTGAATAGGATAGACCCGATAATCTAGACACTACCCTAATAGGGATTAATGAATCGTGATCTGACACCGTCGCCGTGTCACGATTTTCAGACCCTTTTCCGCCGACGAAACGATTGGACGAGGCGTACCAGGGAGACGACGCGCTCGCCACCACAGGCAAGTGTATCACTTGCGTTCTTGGCCATGTTTAGGCCTTCATCTTGTTAGGATTGTTAATTTAGAAACTTGAGAACCGGACGGGAAATGATAGCGTCCGGGACGCCCTTGATGGCTCAGATTTGACAACGAAATCTGAGTCCAACAACAACAATTTCTGACATCATAGGATTGACATGCGTGTGCGTGAGTTGTGGACACCCTAGTACAACCCCCTTCCTGTTTTGTCGTGTCTTGTTCCTTTCCGTCTGCACAGCCCGATGGGCAATAGGGCACTCGCCAAGCCAGAGCGAGTGATCCCTTGTACTAGTTCACAGCCCGATGGGCAATTGGGCACCTGTCAAGCTAGAGCAGGTGATCCCATGTACCGATACACAGCTCAGAGAGCAATTGGGCACTTGTCAGGCTAGAGCAAGTGATCCCATGTCTTGCCACGATTCTTGGGGTTATGGGGTAGGGTTGAGCGTGCAAGCGGCAAGAGGGATTGATCCCCCTCGAGCCGATCAGGCGTGAACCCTTTCGTGTCTCGTCTTGTCTTGTCGTGTCTGGCTTCCCGTGTTCCGTCTTGTCTTGACACCTGTAGGCTAGTCCCGTAGTCCATAGCACTCGCTGTGACTACTACTTGTCTTGTTTACTTGTCTGTTGTGTTTTCTTTCTGTTGTTAAGAACCTCAGCATGTTAATCAACCAGTAAAATGTTGTAAGTAATTGGTACACTTGTAGTTTGGTCTAAACTTTTCTTGTAGACCTTACCTGACGTACAGTTCCTTCTTCTGGTGCTGTACGTCAGGGATTGAGCCAGAGTACGTGGAGGAGACTGACTTGCCAGTTGACGTGGAGCCAGAGAGCGTTGATCCCGAGTACGACCCTGAGGAGGATCAGAGCTAGAGACTGTTAGTAGCAGTTTCCAGAGGCGATATTATTCTTGTTGGGTGCGTAGCACCTTTTATGTTTCTTTGTTTAGGTTGGGTGCTTGCACCATTAGATTTACTTTTCTGCTGTTGTAGCCCTTCGGGCGTTGAGACTTGGTACTTTGATATGTTGGAATAAAATTTGTGATGTTCTTTCCTTCTTGTACTTTTATTGTTCTGTACTAATATGCAGGGACCTGTACCTTCGTCTTGGTACCACACAGACGCTTATTGGGTCAGGGCTCCTCAGCTCTGGCCTAAGCGGGCCTCGTCACGCTCCGCCTCCGCTGTTTTGGGAAGCGGGGCGTGACACAATGGAACAGTAAAGGCTCCTTTTATAGGTTTCTCAAACCATTCAAACAAAATCAACAAAACCCCCTTTGAAATCCGTGAGGAAAAAAACTCAACAGATAGAATCTGCGCCCGCGACAGTCGACCGTAGAAGAATTCACAGTCGACTGCTGCAGAGTGACAGAGGGTAGGTGAGAATTCATAACAGTAACTTACCACGTGGACAGTCGACTGATGAGGCATAGACAGTTGACTGTTGAACCAACAGGCGACTGTAAATCCTACCATAGGGGACTGGCCGTAAGCTGGGTAAGTTGATGAACTCTGAAAAATGTCTGGGAGAACAGGACAGACGATTGATGAAGAGAAGACAGTCTGTCACGCCCCGCTTCCCAAAAATGTGGAGGCGAGACGTGAGAAGGTCCGCTCAGACTTGAAGCTGTGAAACTCCAAGTCTGATAAGCGTATAAATTATCATATGGCAGGTCCTTGCAACGCAAACGAAACAACAATAATAATAAAGGAAAGAGACAAAAGCGAAATCTCTGAATATCCATTGAATGAATTACAATATCACAGAAAAGCCACCAGGCTAAAGGAAAAAGAGTCTAAGGCCCAACATGGCCTACAAAGTATAACATACATACAAAGGTGCCACGCACCAACAACTAACAGCAAACCTAAACAAAGAAGTGAACACGAGTGGTCTTCAAGACAGGCCCCTGGTGTCCACTCACCTCCACAGCAAACATCAGCAGCAGCAACACCATATCCCCTGCAACAAAGCTCAGGCTCTGGGTCTAACATGTGACACCCAAAAGAGAGAGGGGCACATGTCAGCAAGTCTGGAAAGACTTGTGCAAGGAAACTGAAAGTAAGGCAAACTAACAACCTAGCAGTTATAGTATGCATGACATGGCAGTTACAACATGAGTGCACAAGCAAGACATGGTGGAACAATAAGTACAAGAGAACAATTATCGGGACAAGTCAAGAGTAGCCAAGCTACTAACAATCTCAATCATTTCACTAGTCATGTTTCAAGTTGTTTGTAGATGTTTACGCCTTACAGCTGAACGGTTTGGCATTCACGCTGAGTGGCCGCTTAACAACTACCCCAAAACCCAGAGTTTACGCCTTACAACTGCAGTTGCTGATCGGGCAGACTCCCAGTTGAATGACCGCTTAACTCTTACCCCCAATACCCACATGTAGACAAGCCAGGGTCCCTGCACAGGAGCTCAGTAAATGAGCCAGGGTTGCCCCGCACGGGAGCTCGCTTTCTATATCACGAATTAGGAAGTGTATTTGGCATAGGGGTGCACCTAGCCGGAACAAGTAGCACTAGTATGTAGCAAAGCTACGCAATCACGATGAGTGTTCAACATGCAATGACATGAGCAGATATTCACGTACCGTTAATTGAATTTAGACATGGCAGGCGAAATGCAATGACATGAACAAATATTCGCGTACCGTTAATTGAATTAAACATGGCAGTTAAAGATGCATGGATGACATGGCATGTAGTAAGGCGTACAGTTAAAGAATCACATACGGAAGTTTAATTTGCATGAACAACAAGTTGACAGGGTTGGATCTCGCTTCGTTGTCAAGCTAGGTCATTTGAGGTGACGGATCTAGTTTCGTTGTCAAACTAGATCAAATAGGCGTCTAGGCGGCTATCATTTCACCGTCTAGTCTCTTTTACGCTACAACAAGCAAATGGCCTAAAACATGGCCTAAACCCTAAGTGGCAAGTTTCACTTGCCTAGCACCGAGGAAGACGATCATGAAGGTTCATACCACAAGCGCTAATTTACGGGAATGGGAATCACTGCCATGGAGAAACAATCATCAAACAACATCCATTATTATTAGGGTTTCACAAATCATAATGGGGGTTATGAGAATATTAAAGGAAGAATACTACCGTATAGAAGCGGAATATCGATGCCGAGCAAGCACGACAACGGAAGAACGATCCGGGGAAACCTAGGGTTCAGATCTGGAAAAGGTGGGAAATCTGGAGAAATGGGTTTGGATGAGGCTTTTGGGGATTTGATGAGGGTTTGAGGTTGAGGAGAGGTAGGATATGTGAAATGAGGGTTTGGATGGTGATGGATGAGCTTGGGATGAAGGATCAATGGTTTGGGAAAGAAGGGGGCTTAATGGGGGAGAAATTAGGGTTTGGGGTGATGAGGAAGAAGAAGAAAACGTTTGGGGCGTATTTATAGAAAAGTGTGGTGGCTAGGGCAAAACTAGGGTTTCCTGGGCTGATTAGTCGGTCAAAGAAGGATTGGTGACCGACTAGCTTGGGAACTAGTCGGTCGGTTGATCAACTGTGACCGACTAGAATCAAACAACGAAAGAAGGGGAAAATCTGGGAAGTGAATTAGTCGGTCTGTGAAGGCCCGTCGACCGACTAGTTGGGAATCTAGTCGGTCGGTGAGTGTTCATAAACCGACTAACGAGGAACAGTAGCTTAGGTAAAATAAATCAAAGGAACTAGTCGGTCTGAGAGCAAGTTCTGACCGACTAGTTTCACATCTAGTCGGTCGGTGGTTGTTCTTAGACCGACTAAGAGTAAACAGTAACTCCTGAATTATAATCAAAGCCCACTAGTCGGTCCATTAAGGATTGCCGACCGACTAGATTGAGACCTAGTCGGTTGGTTCTCCTTCTTGAACCAACTAACGTGCACGAAAAGTGTCGATTCGAAGCACGAATGTCACGACCCGCTTCCCTAAAATGGAGACGAGACGTGAAAAGGTCCGCACGAGAGTGGAGCTGTGAAGCCCCAAACCCGATAAGCGTCAATAAAACGTAAGCAGGTCCCTGTAACCACAAACGGAGCAACAATAATAATAAAAGGAGAGACAGAAATAAAATTCTCATATCTCATAAATTTTCCAAGATGAGAGTAAGTCCAACATCCAGAAAAGCCACCGGGCTAAAAGAAAGAGTCTATGGCCCAGAACAAGGCCAACAAAAGCAACAACGCAACAAAGTATAGGTGCTACGCACCGACAACAAACAGCAGTCTAAACAAAAGGAAAACACAACGAAGACACTAGGACTGGTCCCCAGTGTCCACGTACTCCCCGTCAAACACAAGCTCGGGCTCGGCGTCAGCAAACACCTCGTCCTCAACAAGGTACTCAGGCTCAGGATCTAACATGTGTCACCCAAAAGAGTAAAGGGGCACATGTCAGCAAGTCTAAAAGACTTGGGCAAGGAAACTGAAAGTAAGGCAACTAGCAACCTAGCAGTTTTAGTATGCATGACATGGCAGTTATAACATGAGAGCACAAAGCAAGACATGGGGAACAATAAGTACAAGAGAACAATTAACGGGACAAGACAAGAGTAGCCAAGCTACTAACAATCTCAATCAATTCACTATTCACGTTTCACGTTGTTTGTAGATGTTTACGCCTTACAGCTGAACGGTTCCACATTCACGCTGATTGGCTGCTTAACAACTACCCCAAACCCAGAGTTTACGCCTTACCACTGAAGTTGCTGATCGGGCAGACTCCCAGTTGATTGGCCGCTTAACTCTTACCCCCAATACCCACAAGTAATCGAGCCATGGTCCCCGCACACGAGCTCAGTAAATGAGCCGGGGTTGCCCCGCACAGGAGCTCGCATTCTAGTTCACGATTCATAAACAATTGGCGTAGGGGTGCACCTAGCCGGAAACAAGCAATTCGGGCATTGGCTATCAACCAACACATGGCCCGCTTCTGGAACACGAGCCAGGAACACAAACATTGTAGCGAAGCTACGCATTCACAGAAACACTTTAAGAATGCAATGACATGACAATTAATTTGCGTACCGTTAATAGAAATTAAACATGACATGGTAATTGTGCAACATGATATATGTCGGAACTCGCTTCGTTGTCAAGCTAGTTCCCCAATTTGCGCCTAGGCGAGTATCATTTCGTCGCCTAGCCTCTTTTACGCCTACGACAAGCAAAATGGCCCAAAACATGGCCTAAACCCTAAGTGGCAAGTTTCACTTGCCTAGCACCGGGGATGACGATCACGAAGGTTCGTCTCGCGGATGCTATTCTACGGGGAAATCGCGAGAGGAAGCGGAAGAAACACTCCGGAGAACCTAGGGACCAGATCTGGAAACGAATGGAGAAGTTTGGAGAATTAGGGTTTTTGGGGGATTTTGGGGATTTAGTGAGATTTTGGGGAAGATGGGATGTAGAATGAGTTGATGGAGGGTTTAGATGATGGATCTTGGGCTTGGAATGAAGGAATAAGGGTTTGGGGAAGATGAGGGCTCAATGGGGGAGAAACTATGGTTTTGGGTCGAGTGGAGGAAGACGAAAACGTTTGGGAGGGGTTTAAATAGGATGGGCTGGCGGCTGCCCAGAAATTAGGGTTTTAACACAGATTAGTCGGTCAAAGAGCAACCACTGACCGACTAGTTTGGCAACTAGTCGGTCGGTCGACCAACGCAGACCGACTAAGTGTAAACAGTAACTTCTGAACAAAATTAGGATTTAGATTTAGTCGGTCGATGAACAACTACTGACCGACTAGTTTAACATCTAGTCGGTCGATGAACGTTCTTAGACCGACTAAGAGTGAACAGTATTGATACCAAAAATAAGTTGAAGAGTTAGTCGGTTAAAGAAGCATTGCTGACCGACTAGTTTGCAACCTAGTCGGTCAACCAACGTTCTTAGACCGACTAACGATAAACAGTAACTCCTGAATAATTTAGAAAGCCAACTAGTCGGTCCAAGAAGGATTGCCGACCGACTGGATCGTCATCTAGTCGGTCGGTGCCCCTTCTTACACCGGCTAATAAGCACCAAAAGTTCCGATACGGAGCGCGGAGCTCCGGGATCGATTCCTAAGACTCCTAGGCTTGATCTAACAGTAAGATACGACCGTTATGAAGCCCGTCACGAATGACATGCTTCGAAATCGACGATCATAAGGAAGAAACGAGAAAACACGACGAATCGATCCGAAATGAAAGCTACGGAGACGGAAATCACACAAAAGGAGAAAATCCACCAAAACATATATTATAATATATTAAATCCAGATACAAGAAAACCAGTCGTTACATCCTCCCCAACTTAAAAAAAATTCCGTCCTCGGAATTTCCAAACACTCACGTGTCCGGAAACAAAAGTGGGAAACGCTCTCGCATCTCATCCTCATTCTCCCAAGTAGACTCTCCATGTGAGCCGTGTCGCCACATCACCCTCACAAGATTGACAATCTTGTTCCGAAGCGATTTCTGACGCTTGTCCAGAATCTGCACTGGATGCTGGTCATACGTCATATCGGGGCGAATGGTAATCTCTGAAAAATCCACCGCATGAGATGGATCGCTAATGTATCAACGAAGCTGCGACACATGGAAAACATTGTGAACTCCTTCCAAAGATGGCGGCAAGGCCAAGCGATAAGCTACCTCGCCAACCCTCTCCAAAATGTCAAACGGTCCAATGTATCGCGGGCTCAACTTCCCTCGCTTCCCGAAACAAATCACACCTCGATTCGGGGAAATCTTCAAGAACACATGGTCGCCCGGCTGAAATTCCAAAGGATGACGTTTAGCATCCGCCCAATGCTTAAAATGGTCCTGAGCAATTCTCAACCTCTCCCGAATATTCCTGACGATATCCACGGCCTCCACGATCATCTCAGGTCCCAACAACTCCCGATCACCAACGTCATCCCAACTCAATGGCGATCGACATTTCCTCCCATAAAGAGCGGTGAAAGGCGCCATGCCAATACTCGCCTGGAAGCTGTTGTTGTAAGAAAACTCCACCAAATGTAGATGGTCCTCCCACGAACCCTTGAAATCCAACATGCACGCCCTCAGCATGTCTTCCAAAATCTGAATCGTCCTCTCGGACTGGCCATCCGTCTGCGGATGGTACGCCGTGCTGAAACTCAGACGCGTACCCAAGCTCTTCTGCAAACTCTGCCAGAACTGAGATGTGAACCTCGTGTCTCTGTCCGACACGATACTCACGGGGACTCCATGAAGTCGCACGACCTCCTACACGATTCACGTTACATCACTATCCAAACTAGGAAAAGGAAATAAAACGGAGAGTAAAAGAATTTTACCTCCATATATCTCCTCGCTAGCGCCTCAGTGGGCTGTCCCACTCGGAACGGAATAAAGTGCGCAGATTTGGACAATCGATCTACGATCACCCAAATCGCGTCATTCTGCTTCGGACTCCGAGGTAGTCCAGTCACGAAATCCATAGTGATGTGTTGCCATTTCCACTCCGGAATCGGAAGCGGTTGTAGCAACCCGGTCGTACGCTGATGCTCCGCCTTCACTTGCTGGCAAACCAAGCACTTGGCTACACTCCGAGCCACACTCCTCTTCATACCATGCCACCAATAATTCAGACGAAGATCCTGGTACATCTTGGTGCCACCAGGATGCACAGAATACAGCGAACTGTGTGCCTCCACCATCAACTCCTCTCTGATATCCCCAGCTGGCACACACAACCTGGCTCCAAACCTCAGCGAGCCATCCTCATGAATCAAAAAGTCAGTCCGTAGACCGGCTTCCACCTGCTCCCGAATTTTCACCAGCTTCGGATCCTCAGCCTGGCCAGCCTTAATCCGATCCACGATCGTTGACTGTACCTGCATGTAAATCAACGATGAAGCCGCCCCAGGAAGAACAATCTCCACGCCAGACTCGCAAAAATCCTGCTGCAATCTCCACTGCGAGGTCAAAATCATCACCGCGGGAAGCCTACTCAGCGCATCAGGGACCACATTCACCTTGCCAGGGTGAAACTGCAAATCAATCTCATAATCTGCCATAAGCTCCAACCATCAACGCTGTCGCATGTTAAGATCCTTCTGAGTAAAAATATACTTCAAGCTTTTGTGATCGGTGAAAATCTTCACTTTCTCACTCAGCAGGAAGTGCCTCCAAATCTTAAGAGCAAACACAACGGCAGCCAACTCCAAATCATGCGTCGGGTAATTCTTCTCATGAACCTTAAGCTGACGAGACGCATACGCCACAACGTGCCCGTGCTGATGCAACACACAACCGAGACCCTTGCCAGAAGCATCGCAAAAGATCTCAAATCCACCGCTGCGATCAGGCACAACAAGAATAGGGGCAGTCGTCAACCTCTCCTTCAGAATACCAAAAGCACTCTCACAATCACCTGACCAAACAAAAGCAACATCCTTCCGCGTCAACCTGGTCATCGGCTCAGCAATACGGGAAAAGTCCTTAATGAATCGCCGATAGTAACCAGCGAGTCCAAGGAAACTCCGAATCTCAGACGCAGACGACGGAACAGGCCACTCTCTGATGGCCCTAATCTTCTCGGGATCCACTGAAATACCATCTCCAGTCACCACATGCCCGAGAAAAGCAACTCTATCCAGCCAAAACTCGCACTTCGAAAACTTAGCATACAAATGATGCTTCCTCAAGATCTCCAATACCGTCCTTAAGTGCGAGGCATGCTCGTCCTCCGACTTCGAATAGATCAGAATGTCGTCAATAAAGATAACGACAAACTTATCCAAAAAGTCGTAGAAAATCAGGTTCATCAGATTCATGAAAACTGCAGGCGCGTTAGTTACGCCGAAAGGCATAACCACAAACTCATAGTGTCCATACTTCGTCCTGAACGCTGTTTTCGGAACATCTCCCTTCTTCACCTTCAACTGATGGTAACCACTCCTCAAATCCAATTTAGAAAACACCCTCGAACCTCCAAGCTGATCAAAAATATCATCGATGCGAGGCAACGAGTATTTATTCTTAATGGTCACCGCATTCAACTCCCGATAGTCCACGCACATGCGACGCGAACCATCCTTCTTCTTCACCAGCAGCACCGGTGCTCCCCACGGAGACACACTAGGGTTGATATAACCCTTTCGCAAAAGCTCATCCAACTGCTTCCGCAACTCTTCCAATTCTGCAGGTGCCATACGATACGGCGCCTTCGAAATCGGCTGCGCACCTGGAACAAGATCGATAGAAAATTCTAAAGCTCGATCAGGTGGCAAACCAGACATCTCCTCGGGGAAGACGTCGCCAAAATCACGCACCACAGCTGGCCACTCCAGCTCCATCTGCATAGCCACAATCTCCACTGGTCTGGCCCGAAATCTGACAGGACCAAGCGAACTGCTACCACGGCTGAACTCAAATACTGGATGTCCGGGAATCTCGAACACCACCTTCTTCCTCCTGCAGTCAATCGTAGCATAGAAGCTCGCAAGCCAGTCCATCCCAAGAACTGCATCATAGTTGATGATGTCGTGGTCAATGAAATCAGCGAAAAGCTCATGTCCACAGACCACCAACGAACAAGAATTGCAACCACGATGCACCGAGACCACGCCATTCCCTGTAACGATATTCCAACTCTTGGGAAGAGGGGATGTCGACAAGGAATGCCTCTCCACGAAGCTCCGAGAAATAATGCACATCGATGCACCAGAGTCAAAGAGGACTCGTGCAGGAAATGTGCACACCAAAACCACACCTAACAATCAATTAACAATCAAACCCTAGTCTAGCAAACAACCATGTTCAAGCAAACAACACAATCTAACATTCAACCCAGCTAGGAAAGTAACAGCCAGATTGAGGATTACCTGCGATAACCTCATCCACAGCCTCGCTCTCCACAGCGGTCATCAGAAAAGCCTGCCTCCTCAGCAGAACAGCCTGCTGAAAAGCCTGCCTCTGCGGAACAAGAGCCGCTCCACGTCCAGCAGGAACAGATGCTCGCTGCTGCAATGGCTGTGCTGCAACAGGTGCCCTCCGCAGCTGATTCGCATGCCGACAATCCTTCGCGACATGGGAAGCATCACCACAAACCAGACACTGGCCCAAAAACTTCCGACACTGATCCTTGATGTGGCCAGGCTTGCCGCAGAAATGGAAAGTCTTCAGAATAGGCCTCCTGGCCTCTTAAACTGAGCTGGCTGATTAGGCTTGAAACCAGGCCTAACCACCGCTCTGGCCTGCTCCATAGGCCTCTTCCCAGCACCAACAATAGACCCCCTCCTCTGACTCAGGTTCAGCTCCTGCCTCCTGGCAGCGACCAAAACCTTCTGATAAGAGTTCAGATCGGAGGAAGACACAAAACTCTGGAGCTCCAAAGCAAGTCCCTGCAGGAACCTTTGAGCCCTCTCATCAGCATCCTGCACCATCTTCGGTGCGAACCGACTCAGCCTAGTGAACTCCTGGTGGTACTGGTCCACCGTCAAGCTCCCTTGCTTCAGATCAATGAAGTGCTGCAGCATCTCCTTCTTCGCAGCCTTCGGAAAGAATTCCTCATCAAACCTGGACTTAAATGTAGTCCAAGCTATCGGCTCCACCAACATCTTCTCTTCCGCATCCCACCTATTCCGAGCATTATCCTTGAGTTGCCTCCTCGCCAAATCAACCCATCCAGCCGGGGTGATCTTGGCCATCTTCAGATTGTCCTCGATGTTCCGAATCCACTCATCGGCAGCCAGAGGACCCTCAGACCCATCAAAATATGCGGGACCCAGCTCCCGAAATTGCTTCGCTCCTGGCTCAGAGCGAAGGGCATCCGGAAGAGCCCGGGCAGCTCGAGCAAGTGGAGCATTCTGGACTTGCAGGAACACGCCCTGCTGCACTTGCATCATCTGGAGCATCATCCGCATCATCTCACCGTTGGTGGGTTCCCGCTCAGGCTCCTCATCATGAGGGAGCGCACCACTACCCCCATCACGGGTGAATCGTCTTCCTGCCATCTAGTGACACAGAAAACGAAGCAGATTAGACTTATAGCTTATGACTCGGATGTCGAACTTAGTTTATTGGACATTCTTATATTATTATCGTTATTCCGATAATCGCAGTTACAGAAGGACCTGCATGGGCCACCAACAAAACCTGACACGACCCGCTTCCCTAAAATGGAGGCGAGACGTGAAAAGGTCCGCACGAGAGTGGAGCTGTGAAGCCCCAAACCTGATAAGCGTCAATAAAACGTAAGCAGGTCCCTGTAACCACAAACGGAGCAACAATAATAATAAAAGGAGAGACAGAAATAAAATTCTCATATCTCATAAATTTTCCAAGATGAGAGTAAGTCCAACATTCAGAAAAGCCACCGGGCTAAAAGAAAGAGTCTATGGCCCAGAACAAGGCCAACAAAAGCAACAACACAACAAAGTATAGGTGCTACGCACCGACAACAAACAGCAGTCTAAACAAAAGGAAAACACAACGAAGACACTAGGACTGGTCCCCAGTGTCCACGTACTCCCCGTCAAACACAAGCTCGGGCTCGGCGTCAGCAAACACCTCGTCCTCAACAAGGTACTCAGGCTCAGGATCTAACATGTGTCACCCAAAAGAGTAAAGGGGCACATGTCAGCAAGTCTAAAAGACTTGGGCAAGGAAACTGAAAGTAAGGCAACTAGCAACCTAGCAGTTTTAGTATGCATGACATGGCAGTTATAACATGAGAGCACAAAGCAAGACATGGGGAACAATAAGTACAAGAGAACAATTAACGGGACAAGACAAGAGTAGCCAAGCTACTAACAATCTCAATCAATTCACTATTCACGTTTCACGTTGTTTGTAGATGTTTACGCCTTACAGCTGAACGGTTCCACATTCACGCTGATTGGCTGCTTAACAACTACCCCAAACCCAGAGTTTACGCCTTACCACTGAAGTTGCTGATCGGGCAGACTCCCAGTTGATTGGCCGCTTAACTCTTACCCCCAATACCCACAAGTAATCGAGCCATGGTCCCCGCACACGAGCTCAGTAAATGAGCCGGGGTTGCCCCGCACAGGAGCTCGCATTCTAGTTCACGATTCATAAACAATTGGCGTAGGGGTGCACCTAGCCGGAAACAAGCAATTCGGGCATTGGCTATCAACCAACACATGGCCCGCTTCTGGAACACGAGCCAGGAACACAAACATT
This sequence comes from Scilla litardierei, assembly GCA_030789695.1. Taxonomy (NCBI): domain Eukaryota; kingdom Viridiplantae; phylum Streptophyta; class Magnoliopsida; order Asparagales; family Asparagaceae; genus Scilla; species Scilla litardierei. The sequence continues at coordinate 81,343,715 of CM061137.1, forward strand.
GTAGCGAAGCTACGCATTCACAGAAACACTTTAAGAATGCAATGACATGACAATTAATTTGCGTACCGTTAATAGAAATTAAACATGACATGGTAATTGTGCAACATGATATATGTCGGAACTCGCTTCGTTGTCAAGCTAGTTCCCCAATTTGCGCCTAGGCGAGTATCATTTCGTCGCCTAGCCTCTTTTACGCCTACGACAAGCAAAATGGCCCAAAACATGGCCTAAACCCTAAGTGGCAAGTTTCACTTGCCTAGCACCGGGGATGACGATCACGAAGGTTCGTCTCGCGGATGCTATTCTACGGGGAAATCGCGAGAGGAAGCGGAAGAAACACTCCGGAGAACCTAGGGACCAGATCTGGAAACGAATGGAGAAGTTTGGAGAATTAGGGTTTTTGGGGGATTTTGGGGATTTAGTGAGATTTTGGGGAAGATGGGATGTAGAATGAGTTGATGGAGGGTTTAGATGATGGATCTTGGGCTTGGAATGAAGGAATAAGGGTTTGGGGAAGATGAGGGCTCAATGGGGGAGAAACTATGGTTTTGGGTCGAGTGGAGGAAGACGAAAACGTTTGGGAGGGGTTTAAATAGGATGGGCTGGCGGCTGCCCAGAAATTAGGGTTTTAACACAGATTAGTCGGTCAAAGAGCAACCACTGACCGACTAGTTTGGCAACTAGTCGGTCGGTCGACCAACGCAGACCGACTAAGTGTAAACAGTAACTTCTGAACAAAATTAGGATTTAGATTTAGTCGGTCGATGAACAACTACTGACCGACTAGTTTAACATCTAGTCGGTCGATGAACGTTCTTAGACCGACTAAGAGTGAACAGTATTGATACCAAAAATAAGTTGAAGAGTTAGTCGGTTAAAGAAGCATTGCTGACCGACTAGTTTGCAACCTAGTCGGTCAACCAACGTTCTTAGACCGACTAACGATAAACAGTAACTCCTGAATAATTTAGAAAGCCAACTAGTCGGTCCAAGAAGGATTGCCGACCGACTGGATCGTCATCTAGTCGGTCGGTGCCCCTTCTTACACCGGCTAATAAGCACCAAAAGTTCCGATACGGAGCGCGGAGCTCCGGGATCGATTCCTAAGACTCCTAGGCTTGATCTAACAGTAAGATACGACCGTTATGAAGCCCGTCACGAATGACATGCTTCGAAATCGACGATCCTAAGGAAGAAATGAGAAAACACGACGAATCGATCGGAAATGAAAGCTACGGAGACGGAAATCACACAAAAGGAGAAAATCCACCAAAACATATATTATAATATATTAAATCCAGATACAAGAAAACCAGTCGTTACAACGAAGCTTCGGGAAGATTTCTATGGCTTCTAGGATCGATTTATACTCTAAGATATGAGCGATTTGAAGCTCGTCACGAATGACTTACTCCAAACCCAACGATCGAAGGAAGAAGCTAGAAAATCACGACGAACGAATGAAAACGAAAACCATGGAGACGGAAATTCACATCCAAGGAGAAAAATCCACCAAGCATATATTTTTAACATAAATAATCCAATTACATGAAAACCAGTCGTTACATCCTACCCACCTTAGAATAAAGTCCGTCCTCAGACTTTCTAACTATAGCTATATCTAGTCACCCTAGTAACTACACTCAATCAATATCACATCAAAATTTCAACCAAGTACATTCATTTCAAGTGCTTATATATATACTCTAGGTAGTCAATTATTAACACCACGGAAGTAAATATATATTCACGCACATAGTGCACTTATACTTATTATAATCAAACAACTCCATTCACGTATTCAAATCATTCATATAGGCAAGTATATTCTATATAACTATAAAACACTTATTATACACTATATGAAAATAACCAAGTCTCTCTTACTTATTTGAAAATAATTTCACACTAGAAAATACCATCGGAATCTACACGTATAGGTAACTACCTATGGACAAGACAATAAGAATACACTAGTCTCTATATCTCCTAGTATACGCCAAACAATCAACATGCGAAATCACACCATACAATTGTTAAAACAAGTTCACCATATCTAATATACATTTACCATCATTATAATTTCACAATTTATAGTCATTCAAATGCATGCACACATTTCACCATATTATCACTTCATATATAGTCCTATAGCTATAATCACGACACACCACACATACCATAGTCACCAATTCCTATAACTATCACATACTTACCCGTGCATGGTGCACACCCACACACGCTAATATTTCATTCATATATATACCAATCACACCACTATATGCTTAGCACATCTACGCACCTAGTTTAGCTAGCGCACATATATTCACGCAACCAAGTCCTTAGTGAATATCTATACCACAAGACCAACTCATATAACTATATATTGGTATAGCCACCCACAATCGTGTGTGTAACACAACCGGCACAAACAATCCTAACATTATACATACATCATCCATCACTATACACCAACCACATACAATACACCAATGTACATAGAGTATACCCACTCAAGCTTGAGTGAGATTCAAATCATAGCAGAGTATTCTACATACATAACACAGCATCCATACATATGCCAATACTATCTAATGCATACACGTCTACCAACATAACCACATACATATCTAAATGTCAATACCCTTAATATCTAATCAGGTAATATCGCATATTTCAATCACTTCATATACCATGATGTTATTACAAACATTAACACACCTATAATTACAATATTCCCCCTAATAAATATAGTCATCGTAAAGTCACATACATGTATCATATATTCATACCATATCCATCCATCTATAATTGGCACACCAATACACTTACTTCATCCATTAGTTAAGATATGCTGTAGTCGGGTATACCTCATGGTATACACGCAAACGACATCTCATAAAAACAAGTAATACCAATCAAACATTATAATCCTACTATCATATGTATATCACACTTACACTCATGCAGCTAATACATAACTACCTACACACAATATACCAATACCAACACACATACAACTTCATATGCACCATGAAATTTAATACACTACGACAACACAACAAATTACACTAATGGGGCCCACCAAACTATATTAAGGTTGACACGGGCGACAACAAGCTCTATTGGCTAGACAAAAGGAAAGAAACCGAAATTAAAAGCGTGACGAATGGAAAGACCGAAAAGCACGAGTTCATCTAGGACGAAGGTAAGGAGCCAGATTGGTTAGATGAACCAGGGTAAAACTGTGATTGCTTAGGTGGGAAGAGTAAGAGGTAAGGATACCCTTATGGAATAGAGAAAAATAGTATGTAAAAGTTTTAAGTTAAAATACGAAAAGTTTGAAAACTGTTGTACTCCAAAAGTTGGTGTCCTCATTTGTATAAAAATATTTTGGAGGTCGATAAAGCAAGTTGTTCGAAATAGGTTTGAGTTGAATACACATAATGAGAGGAAATGATTTATTGGCTTAACGGTAATCATTACGAAAGGAAGTAAAGCGTTCATACGAACATTAAGGACGTAGTTTTAAAAATATTATACGGTAGTGATTTAACAATGTTGGCAAAAGTTTCGAAACGAAATTAAATTAACGAAAGAATTTTAAACTCGTGCTAAATACTTTCAGAGCCTTTAAGCCAGGAAACAGCTTAAATAATCAATATTGAAACTACCTTTTAGTGTAACTAGGATTTGCCAAAAGAAATCGTTTTACTCAAAGCTCTTAACATATGAGCTAACGAGCCTAGTACGGATATATAAAAATATTTGAAATTCAATTTAGTTTAGAAATTATTCTAAGAGCATGTATGGTAAACGGAAAGATAATAATAGCTTATTAGTAGTATTATCAAAATTGGTGGTAAAACTTTAAAATCAAATTATGGAAGGTCTAGATCAGGAAATGGTTATGAAGGCGTAATTTTCCAAAAGTTGTAATAGAGAAAATGTTGAACACATCCTTGGTCTGTTGAAAGCTGAAATCATGTGTGACTTGAAAGGTACCTTAAGGGAGCGTGACGAATCATTTGAACGGCATAAACAAGAAAGGAAAAACCTTATAAACCGAATTTGGAAAAATTAGAAAGCTCAGAATTTAAATTGATATATGAAAAGGGACGATATATTTAAATAGGTATGAAAAGTATAGGCTGGAAAAACATTATAAACAGTAATCAAATCTCGTCAAAACTTTCGAAATTCAAAAATAAATTTAAGTCAACGAAAGAGTATGAGGTATAAGTATACACTTATTAAAGTTCCGAACAAATATAAACTTAGGAAAAGGGAGTTACTTTCAGAAAGTTCAAGATTTGCAACGGAGAGGTTCGAAAACATTATACAGCTGTAGCTTAATATAATATTTCGGTAAAATTTCGAAATTCAAAGAATGAAATCCGATCAACTATAGTGTGAAAATTTAGGCCCATGCTAATTGCTTCCAAGTTTTAAAACTGAAGAGAAATTCCAAATAAATAACATTTAAAATACTCTTTAGAGGGACCCGGATTCGCCAAATACAAGATCCCCAAGTACGAGTACAATGAACCTAGTACTGATATATGAAAATAATGGAAGTTCTATTTATCTTGGAAGAGATTTTAAAGTATGTATGCTATGCGATTAAAATGGATCTCATAGTTAGAAAATGGTATATCGAATTTTCAAAATAGTGATAGAGTCCTTAAACCGAAATGCGAAATCATAGATTAGAAAATGGTTACGAGATAGCAATCATAATTACAACCATTAGACTCCGAAATCTACAAGGAATTTTGACTCAATTGAAAGGTGAGAAATTTAAGTATATACGTAGCGAGTTTAAAACAAAATTTAAACTTAGCGAAAACTTTAATAAGGGAAATCGAAAAATACCTTTAAAAGAAATTAAGCCTTGCGAATGGGGACATTCGAAGGATCAACGATTATAGAAATGTGGTGGTCATGGGAATCGAGGCAAGGGATTTGGTCGGATGATCAAAACATAAATACGCCTAGGTTATGACTTAGGAAAATCTACGGAAACTCCTACGGTCAACCAACTAAAGATTATGGAACTAAGCGCTAAGACTCCCTAAGGGCTAGACAGCGATGAAATGAGTTTAGCTTGGTCCGAAATCGATGAACCTAAGCGAGAGACCAAAGAATTCTAGAAGTGTATCCTAGTCAAAGCTAGACAGGAACCACTAAGGTAACTCCTACGACGACCAAATCAACTCCTAGCGGGGAGTCTAACTAACAATCAGGGGCCTCTAACTAGCAAGCACGGACGTCTAACTAAGTCTTCCTACCACCTAGTGACATAGGAAAACTACTAGACTCAAGGCTATAGACTCGGATGTTGCAATTTATTTAATGGACACTCCATAGTTATTATCGTTGTTTCGATAATTCGCAATTGCAAGACGGACCTGCATGGGCCACCAATAAAACCTGTCACGCCCCGCTTCCCAAAAATGTGGAGGCGAGACGTGAGAAGGTCCGCTCAGACTTGAAGCTGTGAAACTCCAAGTCTGATAAGCGTATAAATTATCATATGGCAGGTCCTTGCAACGCAAACGAAACAACAATAATAATAAAGGAAAGAGACAAAAGAGAAATCTCTGAATATCCATTGAATGAATTACAATATCACAGAAAAGCCACCAGGCTAAAGGAAAAAGAGTCTAAGGCCCAACATGGCCTACAAAGTATAACATACATACAAAGGTGCCACGCACCAACAACTAACAGCAAACCTAAACAAAGAAGTGAACACGAGCGGTCTTCAAGACAGGCCCCTGGTGTCCACTCACCTCCACAGCAAACATCAGCAGCAGCAACACCATATCCCCTGCAACAAAGCTCAGGCTCTGGGTCTAACATGTGACACCCAAAAGAGAGAGGGGCACATGTCAGCAAGTCTGGAAAGACTTGTGCAAGGAAACTGAAAGTAAGGCAAACTAACAACCTAGCAGTTATAGTATGCATGACATGGCAGTTACAACATGAGTGCACAAGCAAGACATGGTGGAACAATAAGTACAAGAGAACAATTATCGGGACAAGTCAAGAGTAGCCAAGCTACTAACAATCTCAATCATTTCACTAGTCATGTTTCAAGTTGTTTGTAGATGTTTACGCCTTACAGCTGAACAGTTTGGCATTCACGCTGAGTGGCCGCTTAACAACTACCCCAAAACCCAGAGTTTACACCTTACAACTGCAGTTGCTGATCGGGCAGACTCCCAGTTGAATGACCGCTTAACTCTTACCCCCAATACCCACATGTAGACAAGCCAGGGTCCCTGCACAGGAGCTCAGTAAATGAGCCAGGGTTGCCCCGCACGGGAGCTCGCTTTCTATATCACGAATCAGGAAGTGTATTTGGCATAAGGGTGCACTTAGCCGAAACAAGTAGCACTAGTATGTAGCAAAGCTACGCAATCACGATGAGTGTTCAACATGCAATGACATGAGCAGATATTCACGTACCGTTAATTGAATTTGGACATGGCAGGCGAAATGCAATGACATGAACAGATATTCGCGTACCGTTAATTGAATTAAATATGGCAGTTAAAGATGCATGGATGACATGGCATGTAGTAAGGCGTACAGTTAAAGAATCACATACGGAAGTTTAATTTGCATGAACAACAAGTTGACAGGGTTGGATCTCGCTTCGTTGTCAAGCTAGGTCATTTGAGGTGACGGATCTAGTTTCGTTGTCAAACTAGATCAAATAGGTGTCTAGGCGGCTATCATTTCACCGTCTAGTCTCTTTTACGCTACAACAAGCAAATGGCCTAAAACATGGCCTAAACCCTAAGTGGCAAGTTTCACTTGCCTAGCACCGAGGAAGACGATCATGAATGTTCGTCCCACAAGCGCTAATTTACGGGAATGGGAATCGCTGCCATGGAGAAACAATCATCAAACAACATCCATTATTATTAGGGTTTCACAAATCATAATGGGGGTTATGAGAATATTAAAGGAAGAATACTACCGTATAGAAGCGGAAGATCGATGCCGAGCAAGCACGACAACGGAAGAACGATCCGGGGAAACCTAGGGTTCAGATCTGGAAAAGGTGGAAAATCTGGAGAAATGGGTTTGGATGAGGCTTTTGGGGATTTGATGAGGGTTTGAGGTTGAGGAGAGGTAGGATATGTGAAATGAGGGTTTGGATGGTGATGGATGAGCTTGGAATGAAGGATCAATGGTTTGGGGAAGAAGGGGGCTCAATGGGGGAGAAATTAGGGTTTGGGGTGATGAGGAAGAAGAAGAAAACGTTTGGGGCGTATTTATAGAAAAGTGTGGCGGCTAGGGCAAAACTAGGGTTTCCTGGGCTGATTAGTCGGTCAAAGAAGGATTGGTGACCGACTAGCTTGGGAACTAGTCGGTCGGTTGATCAACTGTGACCGACTAGAATCAAACAGCGAAAGAAGGGGAAAATCGGGGAAGTGAATTAGTCGGTCTGTGAAGGCCCGTCGACCGACTAGTTGGGAATCTAGTCGGTCGGTGAGTGTTCATAAACCGACTAACGAGGAACAGTAGCTTAGGTAAAATAAATCAATGGAACTAGTCGGTCTGAGAGCATGTTCTGACCGACTAGTTTCACATCTAGTCGGTCGGTGGTTGTTCTTAGATCGACTAAGAGTAAACAGTAACTCCTGAATTATAATCAAAGCCCACTAGTTGGTCCATTAAGGATTGCCGACCGACTAGATTGAGATCTAGTCGGTTGGTTCTCCCTCTTGAACCAACTAACGTGCACGAAAAGTGTCGATTCGAAGCGCGAAGCTTCGGGAATATTTCTATGGCTTCTAGGATCAATTTATACTCTAAGATATGAGCGATTTGAAGCTCATCACGAATGACTTACTCCAAACCCAACGATCGAAGGAAGAAGCTAGAAAATCACGACGAACGAATGAAAATGAAAACCACGGAGACAGAAATTCACATCCAAGGAGAAAAATCCACCAAGCATATATTTTTAACATAAATAATCTAATTACATGAAAACCAATCATTACACAGTCGACTGTTAATCTGAACAGGCGAATGTAATTCCTTTTACAGACGACTGTCAAAACATTGATATTTTCTAGAGAGTTGAGTCATCAAATAGGCTCAACGACAGACGACTGTTGTAGCCTTGACAGTCGACTGTTCCAATGGACAATCGACTGTAAATCCAACAGTAGTCGACTGGCGAGATTAAACAGAGAAAAAGAATTTGGGCTAAAGACAGACATGCGACTGATTAACAAAACACAGTCGACTGTCACTGGGACAGGCACCTGTGAATCGTTCATAAGTCGCCTGTGAGAGTTAAAGCTAAGAAACCCAAAAACTAGTTGAGAAAGTTTGTGCATAACAGGCGACTGTAGAACAAAACACAGTCGACTATTTTGAGACAGGCGACTGTAAATTGTTCGGCAGTCGACTGTTATAAACATGACATGCACAATCTAGCTAGAAGTGAATTGGAGTCTAAAGAAGATTGATCTAATGATATCCTAAGACTGAATTGAAGATGACTGTGTGCTCCAACCAACAAAGTTCTACTTCTAAGCTACATACTAGAAGAGAAACAAGAAAGTTACATTTGACGAACTCTCTCTTCTTTCCAACGCATGAGCTTGAAGTCTTCTAGAAGCTTCAATCACCATCTACGATCATCCAATCCATTTCATTTGCTTTCAATGATATTTGAGTATCATCCATTGATAATAGATCTTCATGACACGCATGTGCAATGGATTAACTGCAAATAGGGGATTAGTCACAAGTATTTATGTTTGCTCATCATTAACACCAAGTAGGAAGAAGTCCAATACTCAACATTCTCCCCCTTTTTGATGATGACAAACAAACATAAACAAAAAGATTAATAATTATGCTTAAAGAAAACTTACTCCACTACATAGATGCCAATCAAGTTAGTCAATAAATATTAGGTCATCTATATATCAAATGAAGCAAATGAGTAAGATATGCATGAGTGAAATGAATCCATGACATCTAGGATTTAAAATCCATATTCATTGTATCTTACTCCCCCTGAATCTAAGGTAACTTCAATCTTAGCTTCAAGTGTTATTAGTATATACGTAACACATTCATTATGAATCTGTATGTTTATTGCTCTCCCCCTATGGCATTATCCAAAAGGTGGGAGTAAAATAACAACAACAATCGTGCTAAATAAGAACTAGTAACAATTACAAGAGTCTAAAGACATATAAACCAAAACTCATAAAACCACATCACAAACTTAGGTGATTAGAGGAATGAGAGTCCAATATCAACATTGAGATACACGAAGGAAAAAATATCGTCTCAAATCACATCATATAGAATATATCATATATGGAGACAATATCACAAAATTCGCACAGAAATGATAAACAAGTATACAATGTGTGAAACAGACGAAGAAACTGCAAGTTTATATATATATATGTGTGAGAAAGTTTACATGAGTACAAAATATATTAACATCACCATGTCCATCAAAGTGAACACACTACATGATACATCCATATATCATCACTACACACAATAATCATCATACATACAACACTCCAAAACTAAAAAATCTAAGAGAGAGTGTCTTGAGGTGCATCAGAGAAGGAAGCTGTCTCTGGGTCACCGGGGACATCCTCTGGAGGAGGAGCAGCAGCAACACCAGGAGTAGAAGCTACACCAGGATGCAAAATAATCTCAGTGATGATAGGAGGTGGAGGCTGACGAGGCTGGGGAGAAACAAATCGTCTGAAGTGCTCAGGGAAGGGCATACCCTGATGCTGGAACGACAAGAATGCCAGCTCATAAAGACCAGAAACCATCTCAAACAGAATGTCATGAGAGGATGGAGCAGAGGAAGATGGCTGGTCAGCAGGAGGAACAGTGGAGGAGGACGAAGCAGATTTAGATTGCCTCTTCTTAGATGCAGACTGCAGAGCCGAAGAGGACTTCGACTTTGCAGAAGCATCGAGAAGAGGACCAAAAGGCAAGGGCTCGTTTGGAGTCAAATCAATCCCAAAATGACGAACAACAAGTGTGAGAAGACCAGCATAAGGAATGTGGGAGGAAGCATTAGTAAACTCGACCTTGTCCATCCTATCAAGGAGTACGCCGGCCCAGTTTATTGACATGCCAGAAAAGATCGCATACATACACCTAAGGATCTCTTAGGAAGGCTGGTCTGAAGATCCATACTTCGGCAGGATGTTGGACTTCACCACAAGGTGAACAGCCCAACCACTTGCCAAGAACATGGTTAACCGAACACCAGAAGAAAGAGCAGAGGGTATTTCACGAAACATGTCCCGGAGGACAGACTGATCAAGCTCATCAACATATGAAATGGAAATATCAGCAGGAAGGGATCCAGAGGAGGGAATCCTAAGAATGGTCCCTAAAACAGTAGGATCAATGCGAATGTGGGTCCCCTGGATGACAGTGTCAATAACGCCAGTGGTCGCATACTCACCGCGAATGCGGTTAGCATAGAAGATCTTAACCAAAAATGGGTAAGCACGAGGATATTTGCTCTGAGAGAAGCGAAAGAGGTCAGCCAAGTGAGTAGCGAAGAGGATCTCAGAAAATCGCTCAGCGGTGAAAGCGGGATATACAACGAAACGCTCTCTAAGAAGTTTGATCCCTAGGAGAGAATGGAATTTTTCCAACCACAGGTCGTCTCGATAAATAGGAATGAGGGGATCAGAGGGTGGCACGACAGGGGTTTCGTCATCGGAGCTCGACACAGAAGGTGAAGGAGAAGCCTCAGCGCAAGGCTCATTGATGCGAACACCAACATGCTTGTGCGGTCGCTTCAAGAGGCGCTCGACTTCAGATGAGGAAGAAGCAGAAGAAGGAGAATATCCCTGCGAAGAGGAGCGAGAGGGAGAATCGGCTTTCTTGGTGCGGGCCTTGTAGGGTTGTTTGTTTTTGGCAATGGTAGGCTTGGAGACCCTAGGGCGCTTAGTAGCAACAGTTTTTCCCTTATTCTTGGTTTTGGGAGCCATTGCACAGTCAAACGACGAATTTGAAAGAAAACGCACGAAGGAAACACGATAGGAAGTAAACCTAATTCAAGAGACAAAGATGAGACAGTTGACAAAGCTCAGAGTGATGCAATCGACAGAGCGAGATGACAAAAAACACCGGAGGAGCGATCGACTGGCGGTTCGAATCGGGGAAGACGAAGGGGTTTTCAATCGAAGGAGAGAGAAAACTATCGATCGAAATGAAGTTTCACGTTGAAATATCGAAGGGGCAAATGAATCTGGGCCGTTGGATCGAAGAATCGACGGCTCAGATCAAAATAACAAACCGCCACAATAGGAGACTGTCGACTAATGAACAATAGTCAGTCGACTGGTTGAGGTGATAAGAGAAGAACTTAGGTTGACAGACAGTCGACTGTTGGGTAATATACAGCCGCCTGTCCGTGATACAGTCGACTGTATTATACTCATCAGTCGACTGACTGAGAATCAATAAAATCGATGATAAAACCAGAGATTACTGACGAAATGGACAGGCGCCTGATGACTAAAATGCAGTCGCATGTTGATCCAACAGTCGACTGTAAAGTCGTCATCAGTCGCCTGGGCGAAAGATACAGTCTGTTGAAGTAGAAGATAGAGTAGGGCCGTCGACTGTCGAAGGAAAGACATTCGTCTGTCCTGGTCCAAAAATGAATAGTGAGGTAAAAATCCAGAGGATATGCACAACTCACCCTAGGACCTATACTCTAACACAAACTTATCATAAAATCAATATCAAACGATAAATCATTTATTACAAAAACTTTTAAGACAATCTGAAAACTTATGAAAACAACGAAATCTCAATAGCCTTTCTTAAAACCAATAGGATATATCAAATGAAGAGAGGCAACATGATGATATGAGTTCACAAGATGATATACCAAGTAAGTTGAACTCCTAAATCTCAGATTCACCCATAATTCCTAATTCTCCACACAACCTCACAAATGAATCTTCTTTAAGAGGTTTTGTGAAGATGTCGGCAATTTGTTTTTGGGTTTCAATGTACTCTAAGAAGATGTCCTTCTTAGCTACATGATCATTGATAAAGTGATGTATCACATCTATGTGTTTGATACGGGAGTGATGTACCAGATTCTTGGAAAGACATATAGCACTTTGGTTATCAACCATGATAGCGCAAGTATCATAATTGACACCATAGTCCTTAAGAGTGTGTCTCATCCAAAGACCTTGTGCACATGCAAGACCCGCAACAATATATTCCGCTTCAGTCGTGGACAATGATACCGAGTTCTGTTTCTTGGAGAACAAAGAAACTAGGGAATTTCCTAGAAAATGGCAAGTGCCACTAGTACTCTTCCTATCGGATTTGCATCCGACAAAGTCGGCATCACTATATGAGATTAATTCATATGTGCTAGATTTATGGTAAAGTAACCCATAATCTAGTGAATGATTGAGATAACGAAAGATTCGTTTAACCGCAATCAAGTGTGACTCCTTAGGTCTAGCTTGATATCTAGCACACAAGCATACGAAGAACATGATATTGTGCCTACTAGTAGTTAAATAGAGTAAGCTACTGATCATACCTAGATATCGACGAACGTCTACATCTTTTTTGTTCTCATCCTTGTGTAGATGGGTTGTCGTACTCATGGGAGTCCTTTTGCTTGAAGATGATTTCATCCCAAATCGCTTGATAAGCTCCCCTGTGTACTTAGTTTGTTGTATGAAAGTCCCATCCTTCATTTGTCGAATTTGCAATCCAAGGAAATAGTTGAGCTCACCCATGTGGATCATCTCGAATTCATCCTTCATGAACTTAGAAAATTCTTGACAAATATTAAAGTTAGTAGAACCAAATATTATATCGTCTACATAAATTTGAATCAATAGGATGTCATTTTCATAATCCTTAATGAAAAGTGTTGAATCAACTTCACCCATTTTAAAACCTAAATCCAAAAGAAAGGTCTTGAGTCGATCATACCAAGCTCTAGGAGCTTGTCTCAACCCACACAACGATTTCTTACGTTTGAAAACATGGTTTGGAAATTTTTCATGTATGAAACCGGGAGGTTGAGAAAAATACACTTCTTCATTGACAATACCATTTAAAAATGCACTTCTAACATCCATTTGAAATAATTTGAAATTCTTATAAGATGCAAAAGATAAAAGCAATCTAATAGCTTCTAATCTAGCTCGGGGGCAAAGGATTCTTCGAAATCGATACCTTTCTCTTGCCGGTAGCCTTGAGCTACTAACCTTGCTTTGTTCCTTGTGATGACCTCGTTCTCATTGGTCTTGTTCTTGAAGATCCACTTGGTCCAAATAACTTGGTGACGACTTTATTTCTCTCGAATTGCATGAGTTCTTCTTCCATTGCCACTATCCAGGAGCTATCCTCACATGCTTCTTGGATGTTCTTTGGCTCAATGGTAGAGACAAATGCACAATGAGAGAATTATTCAATTCTAGACCTTGTTCGAACACCCACACCAATATCTCCAATAATTTGTTCATGAGGGTGATTGCGAACGGTTGGGTAAGCTTTGGGTATTCCTGCATCACTTAGAACATCTTCAACAATCTCATTAGTAGTGTTAGTCTCAATAATTGAATCATTAATCTTGACATTACTAAGAGAATCACATATAGCATCTACACTATCATCAATAACATGAGGAAAATCAAAATCTTCATAAAATGATACGTGTAATGATTCCTCGATCGTTGAAGAGGTTTTGTTGTATATCCGGTAGGCTTTGCTACGTGTGGAATATCCAACAAAAATTCCTTCATCGGATCTTGGCTCAAATTTATCTAAATTACCAAAGGTGTTCTTGATAAAACATTTTGAACCAAAAACTCGAAAATGTTTAACTTGAGCCTTTTTGTCATAAAATAACTGAAAACAAGTTTTGTTTGTTCGGGGTTTCACTAGGATCTTATTGAGCACATAACATGCCGTGTGCACCGCCTCTGCCCAAAATTGTAGTCCAAGATGACTATCATGGAGTATAGTACGAGCACACTCGATAAAAGTCCTATTCATTCTCTCTACAACACCATTTCGTGGTAGTGCCCGAGGAAAAGAAAAATTGTGAGTTATCCCGGTGTCATCACAAAACTTTGTAAAAGACTCATTCTCAAATTCTCCTCCATGATCACTACGGATAGTGATAATGATGGATCCTAAGATATTCTGAATCTTCTTTGCAAATATGGAAAACTCTTCAAAAGCTTCATTCTTATTAGTTAAGAATGAAACCTAAGTAAATCTAGAGAAGTCGTCAACGACAACTAATCCATAATGAGCATTGCCTAAAGAAGCGGTTCTAGTTGGACCAAACAAATCTAGATGAAGTAGTTTTAGGGGCCTCTTAGAAGTAATGCCTTCTTTAAGCTTAAAAGATGATTTACTAAGTTTACCTTTTTGACGTGAATCACAAAAGTTTTTCTTACTAAAAGAAATTTTGGAAAAACCTTTGACTAGATCATGCTTAGCTAACTTATATAAGTGCTTGAAATGAACATGACAAAAACGGCGATGCCATAATAGTTGTTCATTTGTATTAGCAACTAAGCAATGTTCTACGGTTTTAGGCAAGCTCAAATAATAAATATTTTTACGCCTAATACCGGTAAATAAAACATGTGAATTAGAATCAACAATTTTACACAAACCTTCTCCAAAGTTAACCTTGTAACCTTTGTCACAAAGTTGACTAATGGAAATGAGGTTGTGACACAAACCACTAACTAGAAATACATTAGTAATTAAAGGTTTGGAGGAGTTTCCGACTATACCTACTCCAATGATGGTTCTCTTTTGGTTACCTTCAAAAGTGACCGTTGAACCATTCTTGATGCTAATCACTTCGGAGAGTAATGAGGAATCTCCCGTCATGTGTTTGGAGCAACCAAATGTCGAGAATCCATCCTTTCCTTTTAGAGCTAATTTGACCTTTATTGCTCTCTTTTTTCTCTTGGGTACCTACATAGTATACCATAAGCTCATGGTACCCAATTTTTGTTGGGTTCAAGGGGATTAGCCCTTTGGAAGTCAAGTCCAAGTGGACTTCCGCTTCCCAACATAATTACAATTATTAATAACATCATGACAATAGGAATCAACATATGCCTTCTGTTACGACCTAAAGATCGTAGGAATCCGACTCCCGCCCGGATCCGCTAACATACCCCATTAACTCACCAATTCACAAAAGGGCCGCCGCCCCGAAAATCCGGGGCAATATGGAGACGGGCGCGCCTTGCAGCATTCCCCGAACCGGCCGAGGCGAACAAGCACAGCCGCCCGACCCACCGGGGGTAGCGCGCTTGGGGACGCTTGGGTAGCTAAGCCAGGCCTATTGACAGGCACGGACGTATCCTTCCGTACCGACGGACCATAGCCCATGACCGATTGGGGGGCGCGGCCAGGCCGGACAACCCCCGATCGGAACGACCCGCCCGATTCCCCCGAATCGCGACGCCTAGAGTGACACAGCCCGACCTTTAGTTCGTCGCTAACGACAAACATCCTAGGATAAGGACACGACTGACACATACGTCACCCGACCGACTGACAAAGCGCCCCCTGGCAGCTGAGCCATCTGACAGTCAATGCTTTCGGCTCTGACACCCCGACAAAAGCACCCCCTGGCCGTCGCGCCGCCTGATGAAAGCAGGTCAGGCAACCCAGTTCCCGACGTCCTTATCTGGAGTTTCCGCTGACGACCGAGCCAGCTCAGCACATCCAGTCAGCATGCCAGGTCAGCTCCGCCTAGTCATCACCCGTCAGGTATAAATACCCCCTCTCCTCTTACGGAGAGGAGGTTGGAGAATTCTCTCTCATTCTATTATTCACACACGAGAGCAAAGGTCTTCCATATCTTTGTTCTCCCACCTATAGCTCGTCACGCGCGGCGGACACACCGTTAGTCCGACCGGCGTGTCTAGCCCCCATTTTAAGCCCTATTACTGACTTAGGCATCGGAGGGGCTAAGGGTTGAACCCCAACCCGGCCCTTCTGACAAGTTGTTCGTGCTGCAGGAGAGCTCGCCCCTTGACCAAAGTCAGCTTCAGCCCCCTGCCGTCCAACCTTCCTCAGCTGCATCCGGCGAGATTCGACCCCGTGAGCACCACCGGCAACGGGTCTGACTTCTTCACCCCACTAATCACTTGTAAAACAGCATACCTAAACCTTCTTCACCACATAACCATCGTGCCCTTGGTTCCCCATAATACAAATTCATTGTACGCGAGTTCCACCTCGTAACAATTGGCGCCATCTGTGGGAACGAAGGGTCACACCCATGTTAGACTCCATGCCGATCTTGCGGAACCCTGACCACGGCAAAGATCCCGTGGGTCAGGAACCGCTCTCTCTACAAATCACCCCGGCGTCCGACCCCCTTCTGGGTATGGGCACCGAAACTGAACATACTTCAGCCCACGCTGTCCTGAAGAGCTTCGAGGCCGTCACTCAGGCCAGGGGAGGCTATCGGACGGCTGGAACGGAGCCTCCGCCCGGCCCCTCAGAGCCCCAGAACGTGAGGCGGAACCTCCACCTTCAGTTCAAGGAGGAGGTAGAAAACAGGGGGCTCGCTGAGGAGATTGCGGCCCAGCAAAGGCTCCTGGAGGAGGAGATGGAAGTTGCGCGGCGATGGAGGCGCCTGGGGGAGGCGGCCGCCGCGCAAAGGCATTTGGACGAAGCGGCCGAGACCGCCCGAAGGGCCTACCAGGAAGAAGAGGCCGCTCGTCGCCAACTCCGCCTCATCATCGCGGAGCGCAAGAAGCTAAGGAGAGAGAACAGGAGCAACCGAGAAATCCCTGATGAGACGGCGACGGGCCGGCGGCTTGGGGACGGGCGGGACCCGTTACTAAACAGGTCCCCACCCGGAGGAGGCAGCCCGCATCGCCAGCGCCACCCCTCCGATACCCTGCACGAGGAAGCCGTTTGCCGACAACTACGCTTCCTCGCCGCCGAGCGCGAAAGGCTCCTTTGGGAGAATCAAGAACGGATGGAGGCCCGAGGAGAGCTGGCCGGGAGGCGCTGGCGCTGGGAGAACCGTAGCCCGTAACCCGTCGAATCCTCGGCCCAAGGAAGGAGCCCCGCCAGAAGGCCGTCGGACTACTCCCCGGGGACGGAGGACCGTTAGCGGCCGAGGCGCGACCGAAGCCAGACCCCTGAATGGCGGAGAGGGGGTGCGCCGGATCGCCCTACCTACCCGGAGGAGGCCACGCCGCTGGCACGGTGGATCACGTCCGCCCCAAGGCCCATAAGGTTCAAACCCCCTCACTTGGCCACGTACAACGGGAGAGGCGACCCCCTCACTCATGTGCAACAATACCAGGGGGCGATGGAGGCGCAGGATCTGGATGAGACGTTCCTATGCCGACATTTCTCCCAGAGCCTGAGGGACACCGCGCTGGACTGGTACTTTGGCTTGCCCGCGAGATCCGTTGGAAGCTTTGGTGAGCTGTCCCACAAGTTCTGCCAAGAGTTCCGGGCCGGGCGGACGAAGAAGAAGCCCTTGGACTATCTCAGCACGATAGTCCAAGGGGAAGGAGAGACAACGGGTAGATACCTCCGCCGCTTTCAGGAGGAGAGACGGGCGATGGTGACATGCGGCGATGAGGTGCTTATGCTGGCCTTCAAAATGGGGCTGCGGGCTCAGAGCCTCCACAAATCCCTGCTCCGGGATCCGCCGACCGACTATGAGGCGTTGGTTGCAATGGTGGAGAGGCATGCGTTGGCCGAGGAGACTCTCGGAGCAAAGGCCTCATTCCCCCCGGCGAAGCCGTCCCAAGGCGAACCCCGGTCACACCCTCGGCTGAGGCAAGAAGAGGGGCACCGTAGCCACGACCATCTGGCCCGACCAAGGCGGGAACCGCCCGGGCCTCGCCTACAAGATCGCCCTGGCCCGGTGTGCGCGTTTGCTCCGGTGCAAGGGCTCCCCTGAGTCATCCCAAGATAAGAAGGCCCCCTACAGGCGCATTACACGCGACTCAATGCCCCCCTGATGGAGGTGCTGGCCGCGGCGACAAGGGCCGGTTTACTGCCAGAGCCTCCCCGGGAGATGAGGACGGATCCGGCGAGGCGGGACCCCCAGAGATACTGCTGTTATCACCGGGACCACGGTCACGACACCGACCGTTGTTACTCCCTTAAAAGAGAAATCGAGCGATTGATCCAGGCGGGTCACCTGGGAAACTTCGTCGCGGGCAGGCGGGTGGCAGAGGGAGAGAGAGCCCCCCCGGAGGAGGGGGGACGGGAACCGCCGGCGAACCACGATAAGGAGGAGCCTCGCCCCCCGAGGGCGGTCATGCGGATTGAGATGATAACTGGAGGGTCTTCCTCGGCGGGGCGGGCGCCCGCAATCCCGGGGGCCGGAGCCCGACAGGTGATGATGGCGGGCGCCGGCCGCTGACCGAAGAGAAGAAGGACACACCGACCCCCTATCACCTTTACCGAGGAGGACTGGCAGGAGGCACGGAGCCCGAACAATGACGCCCTCGTCATCGAGGCTCGGATTGGGGCGATTGATGTCGGCCGGCTCCTGATTGACACCGGTAGCTCCTGCGACATCATGTTCCTGTCAACGGTCGAGAAGATGGGGTGGGGGCATGTAGACTTAGAGCCCTGGGTGGGCCCTATCGCTGGCTTCACCGGCCATGCGATCCCCATCGAGGGAACGATCACCCTGTCCATGACCCTGGGGGAGGAACCGATGGTCGTCACCAGGGAAGCGCATTTTGTCATCGTCGACGTCGCGTCGGCGTATAACGGAATCATAGGGCGTCCATATATGACGGCCATCGAGGCGCTCCCCAGCCTGCAACATCAGACGATGAAGTTCCGGACCCCGTGGGGGGTGGGACAGGTGCGGGGAGGACGGGAGATGCCCGGAGACCACGACCGTACGCCATCCCAGCGTAGGAGCCCGAGGCGGGCCCCGACGACTCTCATCCCCGACGAGAGGGAGGACTTCTGCGACAAGTGGCCGACCCCGGCCGAGGAAGTGGAAGAGGTCCCCGTGGCCTCGGATGAAGAGAGAACCGTCTCCATCGGGACGAAACTCCCGGTGGCCTTGAGGACGGCCCTCGTCGCCTTGCTCCGGGAAAACGCGGACATATTCGCATGGTCACCCGCCGACATGCCAGGGGTGGACCCGACGGTAATCTCCCACAGGTTGAATGCGGACCCGGAAGCCCGACCTGTTCGACAGAAGAAGAGAAGTGCTGGGGGCGAAAAGAAGAGGGCAGCCGAGGAAGAAGTAGAGCGGCTCCTCGAAGCCAAATTTTTTCGGCCGGTGAGCTACCCCGACTGGCTCGCCAACGTCGTTCTGGTGAAGAAACCCAGTGGGAAGTGGCGTATGTGCGTCGACTTCACCGACCTCAACAAGGTATGCCCGAAGGACAGCTTCCCTCTGCCCAGGATCGACCACTTGGTGGACCAGGCGTCCGGCTATGAGTTGTTAAGCTTTATGGACGCCTTCTCGGGGTACAACCAGATACCGATGGCGGAGGAGGATGAGGAGAAGACGTCTTTTGTCACCGATAAAGGCACCTACTGTTACACCAAGATGCCCTTTGGGCTGAAGAACGCCGGGGCGACCTATCAACGGATGGTAGACCGAATATTCGGGCCTCAGGTGGGGCGAAACTTGGAGGTCTACATCGACGACATGCTGGTGAAGAGCGGAAGGGCCCCCCGACCACCTCGCCGACTTGCAGGAGACCTTCCAGAGGGTCCGCCGGTACAACCTGAGGCTAAACCCCGAGAAGTGTATCTTTGGCGTGCAATCGGGAAAATTCCTGGGCTTCATGATAACGAAGCGGGGAATCGAGGTGAACCCCGACAAGGTGACGGCCCTCGTGGGTATGACGGAGCCCCGGACGATCCGGGACTTGCAGCGACTGAACGGCCGGATCACTGCTCTGGGGTGATTCTTGTCGAAGTCTGCGGAGAAATCGCTCCCCTTCTTCAGGGTCTTGCGCACCGCCTTTGGCGAAGCTAAAGACAAGAGGAAGGTGATTCCGTGGGACGATGACTGCGCGCGGGCGTTCGCGGAGCTGAGAGCATACTTGCAGAGCCCACCGCTCCTCGCACAGCCGGAGGAGGGCGAGCCCCTAGGGTTGTACCTGGCGACCAACGAGGAGGCCGTTAGCTCCGTCCTGATCAAGGAGGAAGGAGGGGTGCAACGCCCTGTTTACTATGCCAGCCGAATCCTCTGGGAGGCGGAGACTCGTTACAGCCCTATCGAGAAAGCCGCCTACTGCCTAATCACCACGGCCCGGAAGCTCCGACCCTATTTTCAGGCCCACCCCATAACCGTCCACACCGGCATGACCCTCGAAAAGAACCTGAAAAGACTGGAGCGGTCGGGGATGATGCTCAACTGGAGTGTCGAGCTCAGCGAGTTCGACATAACGTACAAAGCCCGGACGGCGATCAAGGGCCAATCGCTGGCCGACTTCGTGGTGGAATGCACCACGGAAGTCCCGCCGGGGGACCAGACGGAGCTCCCATCGGCGACCACGTCCCCACGGAGGATCGAGGTGGGCGAACCCTCAGCGCCCTCCCCGACAACAGCGGGCGACTTATGGACCATCCACGTCGACGGCTCTGCAACAGGCTCCGGGACAGGAGCGGGTATAGTCATTCAGACTCCTGACGGATGTTCGTTGGAGTACGCCCTACGCTTCAGCTTCCCGGCCACCAACAATGTCGCGGAGTATGAAGCCGCGGTTAACGAGTTGAAACTCGCTAGGGCGGTGGGGGCGACGAACGTGTTGCTCCTGAGTGACTCCCGCCTCGTCATCCAACAGATCTTGGGGGGCTTCGAGGCCCGAGAGGAAACAATGAAGCGATACCTGAATCGCATCCAGATCGAACTCCGTAAGTTCAAGAGAGCGGACGTCCAACACCTACCCCGCTCCAGCAACCTTCGGGCGGATGCCCTGTCTAAGCTGGCTTCCTCTTCGGCGGCTGAGATCGGGAAGGCAATCTACGTGGAAAGCCTATTGACGCCAACCATTGACGAAGGAGAACTGATGTGCACGGACGCGAGGACGTCATGGATGACCCCCATTATGAAGTACTTAGAGACGGGCGAGCTCCCCGAGGAGCGGATGCTGGCAAAACAGGTGGAAAGGTGGGCCCTATCATTCGTACTTCTCGACGGAGTGTTGTACCGCCGCCGCCGTGCCAATTTCGACGTCCTGCCTTACCTGAAATGCTTGGGCCCGGAGCAGGCTGAGCAAGTCATCCGCGAGGTACACGAAGGCTTCTGCGGAAACCACCATGGCGGGCGCACCATCGCCCACAAAGTAATGCGCCAAGGATACTACTGGCCGACGATGATCCGGGATGCGGTACAGTACGTCAAGAAGTGCGAGGCATGCCAGAAGTTCTGCCGGTGGACGACTGCACCCCCGGCCAACCTGATGCCCATCTTGAGCCCGATCCCTTTCGCCAAGTGGGTACTCGACATCCTGGGGCCGTTCCCAAAGGCCTCCGGGGGAAGGAAATATCTAGTCGTCGCCGTGGACTACTTCACAAAATGGGTCGAGGCAGAGCCGCTGGCGCGAATCACGTGGACAGACATGAAGGGCTTCATCTGGTAATCCATCATATGCCGCTTCGGGATTCCCCGCTCCATTGTCACGGATAATGGAAAGCAGTTCGATTGCGAAGGCTTCCGCGACTTCTGCTCGGGCTGGGGGATCAAACTCCAGTTCGCGTCAGTCGCCCACCCACAGTGCAACAGAATGGCAGAGGCCGCGAATAAATGTATCTTGAACCCAATGAAGAAGAAGGTGGACGCCGCTCTGGGGGCTTGGGTCGACGAACTGCCGGGAATCCTATGGTCTTATCGTACCACCCACAAGGCCTCGACCAGGGAAAGCCCCTTCGTGCTAGCATACGGATCGGAGGCGGTCGTTCCTGTGGAAATCGGTGAGGAGACACTCCGGCTAAAGCTCTTCGACGAAGAAATCAACGGAGAAGGACTCGGCCTCAGTCTTGAGTTGATAGACGAGGTACGAGACCGGGCCCTGACCAGCCTCGTCAAACATAGCCAGAGGATGGCACGGTATTACGACTCCCGGGTGAAACCGCGGACATTCAGGATCGACGATTTGGTCCTCCGAGATGCCACCTTCCGCCCCGAGACTGCGCAGTGGGGAAAGCTGGCCGCTAAATGTGAAGGGCCCTACACGGTCATCGATGTTGTCGGCCCGGCCACGTACATCCTGGATACCCCCGAAGGGAGCGAACTGGCCCACCCTTGGAACGCAAAACATCTTCTAAAATTCTACCAATAGTTGTGAGTTTTTCCTTTCTTTACGCGCGATATACACCTCTACTCATTTTACGCAACATTGTTGTTCCTACACAAGTTTTGCAGTTCGCCAAAACTCCGAACCTCTGGGGCAGGGCCAACCCTAGTCACCCAAACCAGAGAAGGGCACGGGCCGGGCTACGCGCCCGCTCCCCCCCTCAAGACCTCTGGGGCAGGGCCAACCCTAGCCACCCAAACCAGAGAAGGGCTACGTGCCCGCTCCCCCCTCAAGACTTCTGGGGCAGGGCCAACCCTAGCCACCCAAACCAGAGGAGGGCACGGGCCGGGCTACGCGCCCGCTCCCCCCTCGAGACCTCTGGGGCAGGGCCAACCCTAGCCACCCAAACCGGAGGGGGCTACGCCCCCATGGCCCTCGAAAAATCAAAAGAAGATAGGGGCACGCAAACCGGGACGAAATGACGTCAGTTCCCGAGTAGTCGGCCCCGATGTGACTCAACGAAACGAAAGGACGTTCGAGAAACACACCACCATTAATGATGCGCTCCAAAAGAGGACCCGTAGAAGCCACCTGGCAAAGGCGGTGTCCCACGGGCATGAATTCAAGGAGCCCATTAATAATGCCAACTCAGCGCACTAAATAGGGGAGAAACCGTCAGCGAGATCTCCCTATAAAGACGCCACACCCCCTTCTGAAAATAGGAGAACCGACGAACATGAAAAACCTCCACTTGATCCCACCCACCCACCGGGAAACGGGCCGAGATACACCGCCCTAACAAAAGAGAGGTCACTGGCCATCAATGGTTCCCGCCGCCCAAGGCGGCGGTTCCTACATCGCCACCGCCTCCAACAGGATATTCCCCTTACAAACGGATCGCCAAAAGGGTATTCCCCTTACACGAGGGAAATCCTCCTTTCACACCTCCGTCCGCCCTAAACGACGACGGGTTGGAGAAAGAATGGCATCCGTTCAAAGCCGGCTGGGCAGGCGAGAGCCCCCAGCACTTGCCGGCCAGTACCTCCTTGCAGTCGACCTTCGGGCGAGGACCTCGGAAAGGCTGCATCCCTGACGAGCCCAAAAGGCAAGTCATGGCGTGTCAGCCCGCCCATGCACAACCGGGCGCTGAACCCCACCCTCGAACCGAAGCAGCGAGGCGTAGGGCGGCGAGGGGCGGCCCGATGCTCAAGAACCTCCCCAAGGCACACGCCCCAGAAAGAGGGCTTCCCTGGTGATCCCCTTTCTCGGCGCCTCTGTCAAACCGAGGAAACCTTACCCCGTCCGGGGAGGGAGAAGACAAAGCAACGGAGGGATGACAACCAGATCGGCAAAATCCCCAACACCCCCCCCTCTCTCGGGCTAAGGAGACCTTGCAACCCTTCAGCGCAGAAGGCGGCCATTCTCCCCCGCGCCAAGCTCAACTCAAGTTAAAAAGGGGGCCCACCCGGCCCACAGTGACCCCTAGATCCGGAGGTCTTTAAACCACGGGCGAGGACAGCTCTGTAGCCCCCCAAGCCGGATCTGACCCCACAACGGGCGATAAACTAAGAACTCTTGTACAAGCTGTAGATCAGCTCTTACAAAATTAAATAAAAACGTTCTTCTTTATACGCTCAGGTTTTTCGGAGAATACCATAGCGGGTAGCTATCCCCCCGCCACGTGCCGGGCGAGCAACGCGTTACCCCGCCTAACTGGCGTAGGACTTCGAGGAATTCTACGTTCGCAGCTCGAACCCCGCGATACTACGATTCGAAACCAGCCCCCCCCGCTCCCTGAAAGTCACCGACACAGGGAAAGAGGTACACTGGGGCCCGCCCTGCTTAACAGGTTCGGCTCGAGATCAAATCACGATAAGACAGCGTGTCTCACCCCGACCCCTGCGCCGACTCCCCGCCCCGCCCAAAGGCGACACAAGCCGACAACATCCCCTTCCCCCAGACCTCGCGATCTCGGACACGGGAATGTTGGGGGCATAATTAGGAATTGTGTAACTCCCGCAAGAAGCCAAGACACGTGACCCGGAATGGACCGGTCACAAGGCAGAGGCTGCGAAATAGGCGCACAGTCCAGATAGAGCAGCAGCCCTGTCTCGTCAAAGCAGTGCCACGATGCGACTCAACACAACGAAAGGACGCTTGGACTACACGACATCAGCAGCAACACTCCCCCCGAGAGGCCAGAGTGCCAGATACCGCCAGGGAAAAGCGATTCCCAAAGCGCGGGATTCCGCGGAGCCCATTAACGGCACTAATCCCCAGCATTACCCAAGAAAAACCCTCCCACAGAATCTCGCTATAAATACCCCCCCTCCAGAGGTCAGGGTGAAGGAGGAAGAGAGATGTAGGGGATTCCCCTCCCCTCACTCCGGGTATAAAACGGCCCTAAACGCCCCACCAAGCTACGAAAAAAGCCGACAGCCACCGACGGACCTTACTTCCCCCGGCGATGGGCGCCACAGCCCCGCCACCTCCGACAGGATATTCCCCTTACACGTGGAAGGCCCCGCCCGCCAGCTTACCTCCTGCTTGTTATTGTATCTAAAGGCAGGTCCAGATGGCCGGCCACGTGCCGCAACACCCCAATTAACGCAGTCACCTTCGGCGATCCCCACAGG
This sequence comes from Scilla litardierei, assembly GCA_030789695.1. Classification (NCBI taxonomy): domain Eukaryota; kingdom Viridiplantae; phylum Streptophyta; class Magnoliopsida; order Asparagales; family Asparagaceae; genus Scilla; species Scilla litardierei. The sequence goes on from CM061137.1 coordinate 81,368,661, forward strand.
GTGTCGGGGGGGGGGACCCCCAACTACTCTCCCAGCGGCGCCACCCCGCCACCTCGTCCTCAGCCTCCCTGGGGTTCCCCCTCGGTGCGCGGGGTCCCCGGCAAGGCCGAACGACCCTCCAGCACGACGACAGCGAGGCAGAACGTGAGGAAGCGATGAAAGGGAAAGGAAGAGGGTCCCCTCCTACGACCGAGGGTCGCCCCCCGAAGGCTAAACCATCACAGGGCGGCACCCCTGATTAAAAAAATCGGTTCCCGGTGCGTCAGCCCGCCCCCGGACAATGAGGCGGTAGGAATTCGGCGATCGACATAAGGGAAGACCGCCCCGACGCGGGGATCTGCTCCTCCCGACGGAGCGAATAACAAATGTGGACAACCATCCATCCCAACCACTGGTTGACCCACATCTCCTAATAGTATTGTAAATATCACCTAGATCTCCGATAAAGATTGGTGTATAATACTCCCCCTTTTGGACAACGCCCCGCTTGGCTTAAACTCAGGAAGAGACCTCGCGATCCCGCTATAGCGGGACACACCCCACGGGACCAGCATCACCCCCCCTGTGCTGGGATCCAAGTCCGGGTCGCGATTAAAAGGTAGTATCACGGTAGTGTTACGCCATCCGAGCCGAACCGGGCTTCCGCATCGCACTCGAATGCCGGGGGCAATTGTTACGACCTAAAGATCGTAGGAATCCGACTCCCGCCTGGATCCGCTAACATACCCCATTAACTCACCAATTCACAAAAGGGCCGCCGCCCTGAAAATCCGGGGCAATATGGAGACGGGCGCGCCTTGCAGTGTTCCCCGAACCGGCCGAGGCGAACAAGCACAGCCGCCCGACCCACCGGGGGTAGCGCGCTTGGGGACGCTTGGGTAGCTAAGCCAGGCCTATTGACAGGCACGGACATATCCTTCCGTACCGGTGGACCATAACCGATCGGGGGGCGCGGCCAGGCCGGAGAACCCCCGATCGGAACGACCCGCCCGATTCCCCCGAACCGCGGCGCCTAGAGTGACACAGCCCGACCTTTAGTTCGTCGCTAACGACAAACAACCTAGGATAAGGACACGACTGACACATACGTCACCCGACCGACTGACAAAGCGCCCCCCGGCAGCTGAGCCATCTGACAGTCAATGCTTTCGGCTCTGACACCCCGACAAAAGCACCCCCTGGCCGTCGCGCCGCCTGACAAAAGCAGGTCAGGCAACCCAGTTCCCGACGTCCTTATCTGGAGTTTCCGCTGACGACTGAGCCAGCTCAGCACATCCAGTCAGCATGCCAGGTCAGCTCCGCCTAGTCATCACCTGTCAGGTATAAATACCCCCCTCTCCTCTTACGGAGAGGAGGTTGGAGAATTCTCTCTCATTCTATTATTCACACACGAGAGCAAAGGTCTTCCATATCTTTGTTCTCCCACCTATAGCTCGTCACGCGCGACGGACACACCGTTAGTCCGACCGGCGTGTCTAGCCCCCATTTTAAGCCCTATTACTGACTTAGGCATCGGAGGGGCTAAGGGTTGAACCCCAACCCGGCCCTTCTGACGAGTTGTTCGTGCTGCAGGAGAGCTCGCCCCTTGACCAAAGTCAGCTTCAGCCCCCTGCCGTCCAACCTTCCTCAGCTGCATCCGGCGAGATTCGACCCCGTGAGCACCACCGGCAACAGGTCCGACTTCTTCACCCCACTAATCACTTGTAAAACAGCCTACCTAAACCTTCTTCACCACATAACCATCGTGCCCTTGGTTCCCCATAATACAAATTCATTGTACACGAGTTCCACCTCGTAACACCTTCCTATCATTTAAGCTAGTGTTCTTAGGACCCCAAATGGTGTATATTTTGGGAGTCCTTTTCCTAGTTGCATGCATAGTTGTTAGATTTCTATGTGGTGCATTCTTCTTAGGAACATGGTTTCTAGCATAAAAATGAGGTGGTGGATATGCATTGGACATACGAGGTTTGTATGCACGCTTGGGAACATGCATGTTGTATGAAACATATGGGTCATGCATGACATGTGGAGGATGTGCATACATGTAAGAATGATGTGTAAGAGCTTATGGGTGTATAGGAGCACGTACATGAGTATTCTCATGTGTGGATTTGTACGTGTCTGTGGGTGTGGAGCACAGAAAGTGTCATGAGTATCCACTTGAGAAGTAGGAGATTTTCTACGTGGATGAAGGTTGGTATACATGTAAGCATGGCTTCTCTTTTGGTTTCCACCCTTAGTGGGTTTCTTGCCAAAAAGAAGAGACGGTGAAGTGGTGACTTTCTTGGTAGGTTTGCTACCTATAGTGTCTTTGACACCACTTGTGGATGCACCAGAGGATGGCCTCATAAATTCTATAGTGACACCACTATAGGAGGTGCGAGCATTGGATGCATTTGCTTCCATAAAACCAAGACCAACACGATGTGTGGCCGAAAATTGGTTTGCTAGCAAATCGTCCAATTGTCCTTTCCCCTTATTAAATCTCACAATACGGGAGGACATGAGCTCATATTTCTCCTTAAGAGAAGAAATATTGGTATCCAAGGTGGACATCCGTGCTGTGAGCTCGTGCACTTGGATTTTAAGAAAATCATTCTCTAAACCAATTGTGTGTGTCGTGAAACTAGATCACTATTATCCTTAGGATGTGTTTGATCTAGTTGAGATTTGAGGGTATTTACCTCATTTCTCAAAGTGACATTTTGAGAAGCTAAATTTGCTTTCTCAAGGGTTAAAGTATCAACAATGGTGTCATTGTCCATGGAATGGATGGATTGCTAACATTCAATTTCTTTAAACTAGTATATCTAAGCATTAAAGATTGATACTTAGCAAATAATTCTTCATTAGCAATACACAGTTCATCTATAGTTACCTCGGTTTCATCCATGTCGGAATAACTTTCATCGGAGAGTGAATCTTCCCGGGCCATGAAACACATGTGGGCACTTTCACCCTTCTCATCATCGGATTCGCTTGATGAGTCTCCACTTGAGTCATAGAATGTACCTAATAGTCCTTTCTTGTTATCTTTCTTATTCTTGTCAGACTTGTGGTACTTCAGAGCTTTCCACTTCTCTTTGTTTCATAGCATTGGGCAATCCTTCTTGATGTGCCCTGGCTTATTACACTTAAAGCAAAGAGAGGAAGTGTTATTAATAGAATCAAATCTATTCTTAGATGAAAATTTACCTTTTCGAAAGAAGCGTTGGAACTTCTTCGCCATATGAGCCATTTCATCCAAGTCCATCTCATTTTCTGATTCTTCACTATAGGAGGATGAGGAATTGGCTTTGAATGCCAAAGCTTTCTTCTTGGCCTCCGAAGGGTTCATCATATCTCGAATCTTTAATCGGTTTTCCTGTCTTACTTCGTAAGACATGAGAGTGCCGATAAGGTTCACAACTGTGTAATTCTTCAAGTCGTTGACCTCCTCGATGGCGATAGCTCTTCTTTCCCATTTGGAGGTCATTCCCATTATGATCTTCCTTACCTTATCTTGTTGGGAATAGACTTGATCGAGAGCTTCCAGTTCATTAGTGATATCGGTAAAACGTCCGTACATCGATGCTATGCTGTCATTTTCCTGCATATGAAACATATCAAAGTTTTGCACGGCAACATAGAGTTTAGAAAGTTTTACCTTGTTCGTTCCCTCATGGGTAACGATGAGATGGTTCCAAATTTGATATGCATTCTTACATGTGCAAATCTTGTTGAACTCATCTGGGTCCAACACACAATGAAGAGCGTTCGTTGCTTTTGCATTGTTGACTTCGACAGATTTCTCGGAAGCCGTCCATTTTTCGAAATCCTCTTCGATGGGTTCGACGTATTTCTTGTGGAGAGCTCTCCAAAGGGAAGCACTCCTTAGGAATGTCTCCATCCGGCATTTCCAATAGCCGAAGTTCGTGCCATTGAAACGCGGAGGATGCACCGTTGATTGTCCTTCGAAAACTATGGACGCTCCATCACGATCGTGATTGTTGTACGAAGGCGGTGGAGGAATGTTGTTGTTGTTGGATGCCATAGCTATAAACCAGTGCTCCGATACTAATTGTAAGGTTCCTGGCTATGAGGAAAACACTAGAAGGGGGGTTGAATAGTGTTTATGCAATTTTAAAAGATTGTTACACCAAATTAAATTCCTAACCAACAAATAGTGCGGAATAGAAATAAAACCAAAATGAAACAAATGCAAACGCAAGGATGTTTCATGGGTTCGGATTACCCAAGTCACTTTCCGACTTGTTCCCGGTAATCCTACATCCCTTCCACCCGGTTAACAACCGGATACTCAAATCGAAATACAATCGATTGACCTTGACTCCCACAACTTGGGAGCAAGCAAACCACTCTCACAAAGAGTAGAGGCTCCTTTTATATGTTTCTCAAACCCTTCAAACGAAATCAACAAAAACCCCTTTGAAATCCGTGAGGAAAAAAACTCAACGGATAGAATCTGCGCCTGCGACAGTCGACTGTAGAAGAATTCACAGTCGAATGCTACACAATGACAAAGAGTAGGTGAGAATTCATAACGGTAACTTACCACGTGGACAGTCGAATGATGAAGCATAGACAGTCGACTGTTGAACCAACAGGCGACTGTAAATCCTACTACAGGCAACTGGCCGTAAGCTGGGTAAGTTGATGAACTCTGAAAAATGTCTGGGAGAACAGGACATACGACTGATGAAGAGAAGACAGTCGACTGTTAATCTGAACATGCGACTGTAATTCCTTCTACAGAGACTGTCAAAACCCTGAGATTTTCCAGAGAGTTGAGTCATCAAATAGGCTCAACGACAGACGACTATTGTAGCATTGACAGTCGACTGTTCCAATGGACAGTCGACTGTAAATCCAACAATAGTCGACTAGCGAGATTAAACAGAGAAAAAGAATTTGGGCTAAAGATAGACAGGCGACTGATTAACAAAACACAGTCGATTGTCACTGGGACATGTGCCTGTGAATCGTTCATATGTCGCATGTGAGAGTTAAAGCTAAGAATCCCAAAAACTAGCTGAGAAAGTTTGTGCATAACAGGTGACTGTAGAACAAAACACAGTCGACTGTTTTGAGACAAGCGACTGTAAATTGTTCAGCAGTCGACTGTTATAAACATGACATGCACAATCTAGCTAGAATTGAATTGGAGTCTAAAGATGGTTGATCTAATGATATCCTAAGACTGAATTGAAGATGAGTGTGTGCTCAAACAAAGTTCTACTTCTAAGCTACATACTAGAAGAGAAACAAGAAAGTTACATTTGACGAACTCTCTCTTCTTTCCAATGCATGAGCTTGAAGTCTTCTAGGAGCTTCAATCACCATCTACGATCATCCAATCCATTTCATTTGCTTTCAATGATCTTTAAGTATTATCCATTGCTAATAGATTTTCATGAAACACATGTGTAAGGACCAAGGCTATGGGGAAAACACTAGAAGGGGGGTTGAATAGTGTTTATGCAATTTAAAAAGATGGTTACACCAATTTAATTTCCTAACCAACAAATAGTGCAGAATATAAAATAAACCCAAATTGAAACAAATGCAAACGCAAAAATGTTTCAAGGGTTCGGATTACCCAAGTCACTTCCTTACTTGTTCCAGGTAATCCTACGTCCCTTCCATCTGGTTAACAACCAGATACTCAAGTTAGAACCCTAACTTGAGGTTTCCTTAAAACCCACTTGTAGCAACCCTACAAGTGAAATTGAAATACAATCGATTGACCTTGACTCCCACAACTTGGGAGCAAGCAAACCACTCTCACAAACCGAGAGTAAATCAAATAAATAAAGTTATGAAATATGAAATAAAGCAACACTTACAATCACCTATGCCTTGAAGTAGAAATTGAAGGAGAAGCGTGTTGTGTGTTGAAAAGACTCTCTTGGAAGAGAGGAAAGCCCTTTCTCTTGACTTCACCAAATGCCTAGAAGATTTCTCTTTGGTTCTAGGTTGGAGAGCAAGAGATTGAAGATTGGAAATCTAGGGCTTTAGAGCTTGAGAGCTTTGATCTTGAGAGAATGAAAGCTTGAATGTTTTAGCAAGAGAGTTGGAAGATCATTAGCCTCTCAATGGAACAGTAGAGGCTTCTTATATAGGTTTCTCAAACCCTTCAACCGAAATCAGCAAAAACCCCTTTGAAATTCGTGAGTAAAAACTCAACGGATAGAATCTGCGCCCGCGACAGTCGACTGTTGACAAATCCACAGTCGATTGCTGCACAGTCAGAGAGGGTAGGTGAAAATTCATAATGCTAACTTACCACGTGGACAGTCGACTGATGAGGGATAGACAGTCGACTGTTGAACCAACATGCGACTGTAAATCCTACTACAGGCGACTGGCCGTAAGATGGGTAAGTTGATGAAATCTGGAAAACGTCTGGGAGAACAGGACAGACGACGGATGAAGAGAAGACAGTCGACTGTTAATCAGAACAGGCGACTGTAATTCCTTCTACAGACGATTGTTAAAGACCCTGAGATTTTCCAGAGAGTTGAGTCAACAATTAGGCTCAAGGACAGACGACTGTTGTAGCATTGACAGTCGACTGTTCCATTGGACAGTCGACTGTAAATCTAACATAAGTCGACTGGCCAGAGTTAACAGAGAAATAGATTTTGGGCTATAGATAGACATGCGACTGATTAACAAAACACAATCGAATGTCACTTGGATAGTCAACTATGAATCATTCATAAGTCGCCTGTGAGAGTTAAAGCTGAGAAGCCCAAAATTAGAATGTAAAAGTTTGTGCATAACAGGCGACTGTAGAACAAAACACAGTCGACCGTTTTTGAGACAGACGACTGTAAAACGTTCAACAGTCGACTGTTAAAGACATGGCATGCATAATCTAGATAGAAATGAATTGGAGTGTAAGGAAGGTTGATCTAATGATATCCTAAGATTGAAATGGAGATGTGTGTGCGCTCCAACAAAGTTTTACTTCTAAGCTACATACTAGAAAAGAAAGAAGAAAGTTACATTTGACGAACTCTCTCTTCTATCCAACACATGAGCTTGAAGTCTTCTAGGAGCTTCAATCACCATCTACGATCATCCAATCCATTTTATTTACTTTCAATGATCTTTGAGTGTCATCCATTGCAAGTAGATCTTCATAATAAGCTTATGCAATGGATTAACTGCAAAATAGGGGATTAGTCACAAGTATTTATGTTTGCTCATCATTAACACCAAGTAGGGAGAAGTCCAATACTCAACATTCTCCCCCTTTTTGATGATGACTAACAAACATAAACAAAAAGATAAATAATTGTGCTTAGATGAAAACATACTCCCCTATATAGATGCCAATAAAGTTAGTCAATAAATATTAGGACATCTATATATCAATTGAAGCAAATGAGTAAGATATGCATGAGTGAAATGAATTCATGAAATCTAGGATTTAAAATCCCTATTCATTGTATCTTACTCCCCCTGAATCTAAGGCAACTTCAATCTTAGATTCAAGTGTTATTAGTATATACTTAGCACATTCATTATGAATCTATATGTTTATTTATCTTCCCCTATGGCATTATCCAAAAGGTGGGAGTAAAATAACCACAACAATCGTGCTAAATAAGAACTAGCAACAATTACAAGAGTTTAAAGATATATAACTCAAAACTCATAAAATCAAAGCATAAACTTATGTGATTAGAGGAATGAGAGTCCAATATCAACATTACATATCGTCTCAAACCACATCACATGAAGAATACAACATATACAGAGACAATAATTCATAATTCACACAGATATGATAAGCAATTATACAATGTGTGTAACAGACAAATAAACTGAAATATTATATATATATATATATATGAAAGACGGCATGAGTACAAAAATATATGGACAAACATCATGCGTCTCAAAAAGAACAGAATACATCATAATCCATACATCATCACTCCACAAAATATATCCATCACACATACAACATTCAAACACTAAAAAAATCTAGGAGTGAGTGTCTCGAGGTGCAGCAGTAGAGGAAACTATCTCTGGATCAACAGGGGTATCCTCTGGAGGAAGAGCAGCAGCAGTAACACCCTGAGTAGCAGCTACGCCAGGGTGCAAGATAATCTCAGTGATGACAGGAGGTGGAGGCTAACGAGGCTGAGGACGAAAAAATCACCTGAGGTGCTCAGGGAAGGGCATGCCTTGATGCTGGAATAACAAAAACGCCAACTCATACAGACCAGAAACCATCTCAAACAGAATGTCATGGGAGGGAGGAGCAGAAGTAGATGGCTGGTCAGTAGAAGGAACCGTGGAGGAAGACGGAGCAGATGTGGATTTCCTCTTCTTAGATGCAGACTGTAGAGCCGAAGAGGACTTCGACTTTGCAGAAGCATCGAGAAGAGGACCAAAAGGCACGAACTCGTATGGAGTCAAGTCAATCCCAAAATGACAAAAAAAAGTGTGAGAAGACCACCATAAGGAATATGGGAGGAAACAGTAGTGAACTCGACCTTGTCCATCCTATCAAGGAGGACACCGGCCCAGTTCACTGACATGCCGGAAAAGATCGCACACATACACCTAAGAATCTTCTGGGAAGGCTGATCAGAAGATCCATACTTCGAGAGGATGTTGGACTTCACTACAAGGTAAACAGCTCAACCCCTCGTCGAGAACATGGACGACCGAACACCAGAAGAAAGAGCAGAGGGTATCCACGGAACATGTCTCGAAGGACAGACAGTTCAAGCTCATCAACATCTGAAATGGAAATATCAGCAGGAAGGGCTCCAGTGGAGGGAATCCTAAGAATGGTCCTTAAAAGAGCAGGATCAATGCGAATGGGGTCCCTTGGACGACGGTGTCAATAACTCCAATGGTAGCATACTCACCGTGAATGCGGTTAGCATAGAAAAGCTTAACCAAAAATGGATAAGCACGAGGAGACTTGCTCTGAGAGAAGCGAAAGAGGTCAGCCAAGCGAGTAGCAGATAGGATCTCAGATAATCTCTCAGCGGTGAAAGCGGGGAAGACAATGAATCGCTCTCTAGGAAGTTTGATCCCGAGGAGAGAGTGAAATTTTGCCAAGCACAAATCATCTCGGTAAATGGGAATGAGGGGATCAAAGGTGGCACGACAGGGGTTTCTTCTTCGGAGCTTGACACAGAGGGTGAAGGAGGAGCCTCAGTATAAGGCTCATTGATGCGAACACCAATGGGCTTGCGCTGACGCTTCAAGAGGCGCTCAGCTTCAGATGAAGAAGCCACAGAAGAAGGAGAACCCCGCAAAGAAGAGCGAGAGGAAGAATCGGCTTTCTTGGTTTGGGCCTTATGGGGTTGTTTTTTTGGCACTTGTAGGCTTGGGAACCCTAGCACACTTAGAAGTAATAATCTTTCCCTTGTTCTTGGTCTTGGGAGCCATTGCACAATCAAACGACGAATTTGAAATAAAACGCACGAAAGAATTACGAGAGATGGAAAACCTAAGTCGAGACGAACGATAGACAGTCGACGAAGCACAAGACAGTCGACTAGAGCACAAGATAGACACAATCGACAGACGAGACGACAGAAAATCGCTGGCGGAGCGATTGACAGAGGGTTTGAGTCGAGGAAGACGAAGCGGTTTCAATCGGATGAGAGAGAATCAATCGATCGAAATGAAGTCTCTCGATGAAATATCAAAGAGGTAAATGAATCTGGGCCGTTGGATCAAAGAATCGACGGCTCAGATCAAATGAGTGAACCACCACAATAGAAGACAGTCAACTGTAGAACAATAGTCAGTCGACTGGTTGAAGTGATAAGAGATAAGCTTAGGATGACAGAAAGTCGACTGTTGAGGAACTTACAGTCGCCTGTCCGTGAGACAGTCGATTGTATTATACTCATAAGTCGATTGACTGAGAAACAATAAAATTGATGATAAAACAGAGACTACTGACGAAATAGACAGGCACCTGATGACTAAAATGCAGTCGCCTGTTGATCCAAAAGTCGAATATAAATTTATCATCAATCGCCTGGGCGAAAGATACAGCCTGCTGACAGAGAAGATAGAGTAGGGCAGTCGACTGTCGAAGGAAAGACAGTCGTCTGTCCTGGTCTAAAAATGCACAATGAGGTTAAAATCCAGAGGATATGCACAACTCACCCTAGGACCTATACTCTAACATAAAATCATCATAAAATCAATATCAAACGATAAATCATTTATAACATAAATCTCTTAAACCAATTTGAAAACTCATGTAATCAAAGAAATCTCAATAGCCTTTCTTAAAACCAATATAAGATACACCAAAAGAAGAGAGGAACATGATGATATGAGTTCAAAAGAAGTTATAACAAGTAATTTGAACTACTAAATTTTTGATTCACCTATAATTCCTAATTCTCCACGCAACCTCACAAATGAATCTTCTTTAAGAGGGTTTGTGAAGATTTCGGCAATTTGTTTTTGGGTTTCAATATACTCTAAAATGATGTCCTTCTTAGCTACATGATCATTGATAAATGGTCTCTCACATCAATGTGTTTGGTATGGGAGTGATGCACCGGATTCTTGGAAAGACAAATAGCACTTTGGTTATAAACCATGATAGGGCAAGTATCACGATTGACACCATATTCTTTAAGAGTGTGTCTCATCCAAAGAACTTGTGCACATGCAAGACCCGCGGTAATATATTCCGCTTCAGTCGTGGACAATGATACCGACTTCTATTTCTTGGAGAACCAAGATACTAAGGAATTTCCTAGTAAATGGCAAGTGCCACTAGTACTTTTTCTATCGGATTTGCATCCGGCAAAGTCGGCATCACTATATGAGATTAACTCATATGTGCTAGATTTAGGGTAAAGTAACCCATAATCTAGCGAATGATTGAGATAACGAAAAATTCGTTTAACCGCAATCAAGTGTGACTCTTTAGGTCTAGCTTGATATCTAGCACACAAGCATACGAAAAACATGATATCAGGCCTGCTAGCAGTTAAATAGAGTAAGCTACCGATCATACCTCGATATAGACGAACGTCTACATATTTTTCGTTCTCATCCTTGTGCAGATAGGTTGTCTTACTCATGGGAGTCCTTTTTCTTGAAGACGATTCCATCCCGAATCGCTTGATAAGCTCCCATGTGTACTTGGTTTGATGTATGAAAGTTCCATCCTTCATTTGTCGAATTTGCAATCCAAAAAAATAGTTGAGCTCACCCATGTGGCTCATCTCGAATTCATCCTTCATGGACTTAGAAAATTCTTGACAAAGATTAAAGTTAGTAGAACCAAATATTATATCGTCTCCATAAACTTGAATCAATAGGATTTCATTTTCATAATCCTTAATGAAAAGTGTTGAATCAACTTTACCCATTTTAAAACCTAAATCCAAAAGAAAGGTCTTGAGTCGATCATACCAAGCTCTAGGAGCTTGTCTCAACCCATACAACGCTTTCTTAAGTTTGAAAACATGGTTTGAAAATTTTTCATGAATGAAACTGGGAGGTTGAAAAACATACACTTCTTCATTGACAAACCCATTTAAAAATGCACTTTTAACATTCATTTGAAATAATTTAAAATTCTTATGAGATGCAAAATATAAAAGCAATCTAATAGCTTCTAGACTAGTTACAGGGGCAAAGGATTCTTCGAAATCGATACATTCTTCTTACCGGTAGCCTTGAGCTACTAATATTGCTTTGTTCCTTGTGATGACCTCGTTCTCATCGGTCTTGTTCTTGAAGATCCATTTGGTCCCAATAACGTGATGACCACTTAGAAGAGGAACGAGCTCCCAAACTTCATTTCTCTCGAATTACATTAGTTCTTCCGTTGCCACTATCCAAGAGCTATCCTCACAAGCTTCTTGGATGTTCTTTGGCTCAATGGTAAAGACAAATGCGCAATGAGAGAATTCTTCAATTATAGATCTCATTCGAACACCCACCCCAATATCTCCAATAATTTGGTCATGTGGATGGTTGCGAACGGTTGGGTAAGCTTTGGGTATTTCTGCATCACTTGGAACATCTTCAACAATCTCATTAGTAGTGTTAGTCTTAATAATTGAATCATTAATCTTGAAATTACTAAGAGAATCATATATAGCATCTACAATATCATCAATAACATGAGGAAAATCGAAATCTTCATAAAATGATACATGTAGTGATTACTCGATCGTTGAAGAAGTTTTGTTGTATATCTGGTAGGCTTTGCTACGTATGGAATATCCAACTAAAATTCCTTCAACGGATCTTGGCTCAAATTTATCTAAATTACCAAAGGTGTTCTTGATAAAACATTTTGAACCGAAAACTTGAAAATATTTAACTTGAGCCTTTTTGTCATAAAATAACTCAAAACAAGTTTTGTTTGTTCGGGGTCTCACTAGGATCCTATTGAGCACATAACATGTCGTGTGCACCGCCTCTGCCCAAAATTGTAGTCCAAGATGACTATCATGGAGTATAGTACGAGCACACTCGATAAGAGTCCTATTCATTCTCTCTACAACACCATTTTGTGGTGGTGCCCGAGGAAAAGAAAAATTGTGAGTTATCCCGGTGTCATCACAAAACTTTGTAAAAGACTCATTCTCAAATTCTCCTCCATGATCACTACAGATAGTGATAATGGTGGATCCTAAGATATTCTGAATCTTCTTTGCAAATATGGCAAACTCTTCAAAAGCTTCATTCTTATTAGTTAAGAATGAAACCTAAGTAAATATAGAGAAGTCGTCAACGACAACTAATCCATAATGAGCAATGCCTAAAGAAGCGGTTCTAGTTGGCCCAAACAAATCTAGATGAAGTAGTTCTAGGGGCCTCTTCGAAGTAATGCCTTCTTTAAGCTTAAAAGATGATTTAGTAAGTTTACCTCTTTGACATGAATCACAAAAGTTTTTCTTACTAAAAGCAATTTTTGAAAAACCTTTGACTAGATCATGCTTAACTAACTTATATAAGTGCTTGAAACGAACATGACCAAAACGGCGATGCTATAATAGTTGTTCATTTGTATTAGCAACTAAGCAATGTTCTACGGTTTTAGGCAACCTCAAATAATAAATACTTTTACGTCTAATACCGGTAAATAAAACATTTGAATTAGATCAACAATGTTACACAATCCTTCTCCAAAGTTAACCTTGTAACCTTTGTCACAATGTTGACTAATGGAAATGAGAATGTGACACAAACCACTAACTAGAAATACATTAGTTATTAAAGGTTTGGAGGAGTTTCTGACTATACCTACTCCAATGATGGTTCCCTTTTGGTTACCTCCAAAAGTGACCGCTGCACCGTTCTTGATGCTAATCACTTCGGAGAGTAATGAAGGATCTCCCGTCATGTGTTTGGAGCAACCACTGTCGAGAATCCATCCATTCCTTTTAGAGCTAGTTTGACCTATATAGCTTTCTTTCTTTCTCTTGAGTACCTACATAGTATACCATAAGCTTTTGGTACCCAGTTTTTGTTGGGTGTCACGACCCACTTCCCTAAAATGGAGGCGAGACGTGAGAAGTCCGCTCAGACTTGGAGCTGTGAGGCTCCAGTCTGTAAAGCGTCTGGAATAACCAAGTATAGGTCCTTGCAAATGCGAAGCAGAACAAAGATAATAATAATAAAGAAAAGCGACAAATAAAATTATTACAATCTCAGAATGTCCACAATAAATTCCAACATCACAGAAAAGCCATCAGGCTAAAAAGAAGAGTCTAAAAGGAGAGTTCAAGAGTCTGAAAGAGGCCTAAGTCATGGCCGACATAATACATAACATCAACAAGAAAGGAGAGGTGCTATGCACCGTCAGCCTAACAACGACTAAGCAGAAAACAACAACAGCAAGAAGGGGCTCTAGGACTGGGCTCCAAAGTCCTCGAACTCAACACCTGCAACCTGTTCATCCTCGACGACCAACTCTGGCTCACAATCTAACATGTGACACCCAAAAGAGAAAAGGGGCACATGTCAGCAAGTCTACTAGAGACTTGTGCAAGGAAACTAAAAGAAGGAAAGCAACCTAGCTGTTCTAAAATGTGCGATGACATGGTAGTTTAATGCATGGATGCAACAAGTGAGACAATGCAATAAGTATGACATGGCAGCAAGTATAACATTCACACGGATTTTTACAAGTCAAGTAACATGTCGTGCTCAGAGTTTACGCCTTACAGCTGAAGTGGCTGTACGGGCACACTCTACGCTGAGTGGTCGCTTAACCCTACCCCTCCACGTGTAATCGGGCATTGGCTTTTGACCAACACATGTAGCCCGCTTCTGGATCACGAGCCAGGAAATACATTTGGCATAGGGTTATGCCTGCAACGCAGGTGCCTAGCCTCAACAAGTCGGGCATTGGCTTTTGACCAGCACATGTAGCCCGCTTCTGGATCACGATCCAGGAAGTGTAATTGGCATAGGGTTGTGCCTGCAACACAGGTGCCTAGCCTAGACAAGGAAGTATGTAGCGTGTGCTACGAATGCAACACTCAAGCATGGATGACATGTCATGGCAAGTTATAATTTAAGTGCGTACAGATAAGGAATTTAAACGTGACAGGCAGAGCACAAGTAAGGAGCATGCAGTTATGAAAATTTAAATGTGATAGGCAGAAATGCATGAATGACATGGCAGGGTGACAGATTTAGCTTCATTATCAAGTTAGATCTTAAAATTGCGTCTAGGTGAGTATCATTTCGTCGCCTAGTCTCTTTTACGCCTAAAACAAGAAATGGCCTAAAGAACGGCCTAAACAAAGAACTGGCAAGTTTCACTTGCCTGTAATCAATCGTTCTGAATACACCGGCCAAACAGTACAGTCTACCTATGTGCTCAGATCCACCAGCATACAGTCCCAAATTAAATTATCTTCGTTAGTGATTTATCAACCAATTAAATTACTGATTTTTATCTTGATTAGAATGCATGGGTTGGGGGTCCTAAGTGTTCAGAAACTTACCCTCACACGACACGAGAGCTACACTGGCGTCGGGTAGCGACGTCAGGGGTTGGATTCCGGTATCGCGTAAGGTAACGACGTCGACTCAGAATAGTAACAGGTCGTGAAAAAAAACGTATCATCTGCGACATGGATTCACAATATTAGGCTAAAGGCGGTATGGCTATAATACTATCAATAAAGAATACTATAAAAACCATTTACAATCATACATACAAGGTATTATTCTTATTCTGTTCATGTTTAAATCAATTGTTCTCGCATTTGAGTCACTGATCACACACCCAAAGAAGAAGATACATACTCTGTACGTTGTCGCTTTCTTCATTCCAAAAATAAGTATATAACTTGCTAATTCTGTTACATATTAAACCCCAAAGCATAAGTTATATATATTAATACACAGATCCTTAACAACTAGCATATGATTAACATCACCCAAGACTAACCCACCAACATTATACCTCCACTGCTAAACCTATGTCACGCTAACAGTCACAAACTAACACATAAAAACTAATCCTAGAATATTAACGAGCTGACAACTTAGGAGCTTACACTTACACAGGTTGAAGGCGGCGGCTACAGCGAGTGGCAGCGGAAAAGTCGGGTGGCAACGTGAGCGTAGGCGTCGGAGTTGAGGCCGGCGAAGAGGGGTTGAGGCCGCGGGTCCAGAGGGAAGAGGCCATGGTGGGTGCTCAAAGAGTTGCGGCAGCCTCGAGGGGAAGGGGGTCGAGCGAAGCTCCAGGGAGACGCCACCGACGTTGTGGCAGCGCGCGGGCGGCGTCGTGGCAGTAGCGGGCGCTGCTGCGCTGTTGTTCGTCGTAGATGCTGTCGGATGCGCTTGGGCGGTGCACAGGGAAAACGGTAGGGTTGGGAGAGCAGGTCGCCAGCGGATTTTGGTCGGAGGGAGGTCGCCTGAGAGGGGAAGGACGTCGGAGAAGTCGGTCTTGGGATCGAAGTTGACGGCGCAAGGAGAACTTTTGCGTGTGTGACGGCGCTGGGAAGAAAACGAAGTGAAAAGAAAATATAAACCCTAGGCCTAGGTTAAAAAGGAAAATAGGGTAGGCTGCTATTTGGTTCATATTATAAGAAGTATAATAGGGTTTGTATTTTAAAAAGAAGTAGAGTTGCAGTGCTATCCTATTGGGTTTGTAAAGGACCGTGAAGGCTAGTATAGGTTCACAAAATAGCCTTGGGGTTTCATAATAAAAGTTGTGTGTGGTTTGGTGAAGAGCAGAACGTGGGTTGTCCTTGGATTTAGGTCTTTAGGTTAGGGCTAGCTAGTGTATATATATATATATATGAAATGTTATTATAAATTATTAAAACCAAAGTCTCTCACCCTCTCTCTCTCTCTCCCTGGGTTTGGTGCGGGCAAGTGGGGTTTAAAAAAAAGCTAAGTCAAGCTTAGGGGAGATTATTATAAATAAAAAATCATTGGGGACAAAATACTATGTGAAACTTAGGCTTAAACCGACGATTAAGCTGGGGAAAAAGTGAAAGTGGGTCAAATGGGGCTCTAAAAACGTAAGATAAATACTGGAGTGACCGCACGGACGATACAAACGCAACTAAGAAGACGGATCACAATTTCGACGTCGAGGGACGAAACTAAAAATAAAAAGGCATCACGTCAAAAGTGAAAATCGCGACGTCTCATCAAACAAAGTCAAATCGTGGGAGAATGACCCGTGAAATGACGTTCCAAATTAATTCCACAATTTAATACTCTCCGAGAGGGTCACAACGGCATACCACACCATAGGGTCCGGATGAAGGATAAGGCTAAGAAAAATACGCGAACTTTAAGGAAGATACGCACACTAGGATACGGGGTCCAAGGCGACTCAAATTGGGCACACGTCGGGGTTGTCTTGCTAAGGATGCAACCAAAGTGCTACGACCCTATCAACTCAACAACACGACTCACGTACAAAGCAACAAAACCAATCAGGTACCCGAAATTGCTATACACCCATTCGTATTACGAATTGTGAGTACCGGCCGTTACATCCTACCCACCTTAGGATAAAGTCTGTCCTCGGACTTTCTAACATATCTAGTCGCTCTAGTAACTACCCCAATCATATCACATTATAATTTAAATCAGTTATTGTCATTACAAGTGCTTATATATGCACTAGGTAGTCAAACATTAACACTGCTAACGTGTATACATTCACGCACATTATACACTTATACCTATCATAGTCAGTCAAATTCATATACGTACTTCAATCATTCATATAATCACGTACATCCCTATATGACTATTAAACACTTATTACATACCATGGTGCACATACTCACAAACAATTAAATAGTTCACACCAGCAATCGTAGTACTCCACGTTTAGATAACTACCTATGAACAAAACAATAAAGATACACTACTCCCTATATCTCCTAGTGTACATCCAATGCCAACATATCAACACAAGTAACCACACCACTCAATATTAAATCAGGTTATTATATCTAAGATACATTTACCACTACTATAATTTCACAATTTTATAGTCATTCAAATGCATGCAAATATTTCACTATACATTCACATCACATACGGTCCTATAACTATATTCACGACACGCCACACATACCATAGTCACCAATACATATAACTAAGCACATACTTCCCCGTGCATGGTGCACACCCACACACGCTAACATTTCATTCATATATTCCAATCATACCCCTATATACTCAGCACATCTACACACCTAGTTTAGCTAGCACACATATGTTCACACAGGCAAGTCCTTAGTAAATGACTATACTACAAGACCAACACCTATAACTATATACTGGTATAGTGACCCATAATCATGTGCGTAACACAACCATGCACAAACAATCCTATCACTAAACATACATCATCCATCGCTATATTCATGGTACTACACGCAAACCACAGACATATGTAACAATATACTTAGAGTATACCCACTCAAGCTTGAGTGAGACTCAAAGCACATATCAGAATACTCTATATACGTAACACGGTATCTATACCTATACCAATACCACTCCAATGTATTCACATCTACCAACATAACCATATATATACCATAATGTCAATCACACTTAATATTTAGTTGGGTAACACCCACATAGTTCAATCACTTTATATACCATAATAATATTACAGACATCAGCACACGTATAATTATAATACCCTCCCTAATACATGCATTCATCGTAGTCACACACATGTAACATACATATTCACACCATATCCATCTACTTATAACTAGTATAACTACACATCTACTTATCCATACACAGTTAAGATATGCAATAATCGTGTATACCTCATGGTACACACGCACACAACATCCCGTAAAGGCAAACAATACCAAACAAATTTATAATCCTACTACCATACGTATATCACATATATACTCATGTAGCAATTACATAACTACATAAACTACTAGTCTATACTCCAATACAATTTTCAATATTTATACAAACATTCCTAAAGTGTTATAGCTACCCACACATATATAACTAATATCATCCATACAACTTCATATACATTGAATAACACTGAGTATGTATATATCACACAATAGGCAAACATTAATATACTACAGGGGAGTACACTCATACGTGAGTGATACGCCGGGGTTCACGCACACGTGTCCACACACTCTACTTATACATGCACCACAACGACATCGCAATAAAATCAATGGGTTCGCTACTATGCTACGGTTGACACAGGCAACGACGAGCACTAATGGCTAAACAATAGGAAAGAAACCGAAGCCAAAAGCGTAACGAAGGAAAGATCGAAAAGCACGAGTTCAGATAGGACGAAGATAAGGAGACAGCTTGGTTAGGTGAATCAGGGGTATAATTGTGAATGTTTAGGTGGGAAAAAGAAAGATGTAATGATACTCTTATAGGATATAGGAAATTAGTGTGTAAAAGATATAAGTTAAAATACGAAGAGTACAAGACCGGTCGATAAAATGAGTTGTTCGAAATAAGTTTGAGTCGTATATACATAATAAGAAGAATGGTTTATTAGCTTATTGAAAAATTATTATAAGGAAGAAGTAAAACATTCACACGAACATTAAGGACATAGGTTAGAAAATATTATGTGGTAGTAATTTAATAATTTGGGCAAAAGTTTCGAAATTCAAAGAATGAAATCAGATCAACTATAGTGTAGAGAATTTAAGCTCATGCTAAATTTTTTTTCCAAGTCTTAAAACTGGAGAGAAATTTCAAATAATTAATGTTGTAAATACTTTTAGAGAAACTCGGATTTGCCAAACGAACTGATTTATACAAAGATCTTAAAGTACAAGTACCACGAGCCTAGAACTGATATATATAAAAATAGTTGAAGTTCTATTTATCTTGGAAGATATTCTAAAGTATACATGGTAAATGGATAAAATGAATTTCGTAGTTTAGAAAAAGATGGTATATCGAACTATCAAAATAGTAATAGAGTTTTTAAACCGAAATGCGAAAGTATATGGCAGAATATAGTTACGAGATTGTAATTAAACTTACGACCAATAGACTTCAAAATCTACGAAGGAAATTTTAACTCAATCGTAAAGTGAGGAATTAAATATATAAGAAGAGGGTTTAAAAACAAAATTTATACTTAGCAAAACTTTTTAATAAGGAAAAATCGAAATTGACTTTGAAGGATTCAAGATTTGCAATGGAGAAAATTCAAAAGATTAACGATAATCGCCATGAAGCAATCACGTGATACGAGGGCAAGAATAAGATCGCGTGGTCTTATACAAAATACGCTTAGGACATGACTCATGAAACTCTACGGGGAACTCCTACAGTTGACCAACTAAAGATTAGGAAACTTAGCTCTAAGATTTCCTAAGGGTCTAGACTGTAATGAACTGTGTCCGGCTTGGCCCGAAATCGATGAACCCAAGCGAACGACTAAATGAATTCTAGAAGTCTACTATGGTCAGAGCTAGACAAGAACCACTTAAGTAACTCCTAAGACGATTACATTAATTTCTAGTATGGAGTCTAGCTAACAATCATGGACTTCTAACTAGCAAGCACATGCATCTAACTAAGTCTTACTAAAGTCCTGATCTAATGGATTCCCTACTAAGCTGAGACTGATGTTCGAGCAACACGTCTACTAGCCACCTAAGACATAAGAAACGATAAAAATTTAGACTCAGGGCTTATGATTTGGATGTTTTAATTTATTTAATGGACATTCTATTTTTATTATCGTTGTTTCGATAATTCGCAGTTGCAGCGACCTACATGGGCCACCAACAAAACCTGTCATGACCCGCTTCCCTAAAATGGAGGCGAGGCGTGAGAAGTCCGCTCAGACTTGGAGCTGTGAGGCTCCAGTCTGTAAAGCGTCTGGAATAACCAAGTATAGGTCCTTGCAAATGAGAAGCAGAACAAAGATAATAATAAAGAAAAGAGACAGATAAAATTATTACAATCTTAGAATGTCCACAATAAATTCCAACATCACAGAAAAGCCACCAGGCTAAAAAGAAGAGTCTAAAAGGAGAGTACAAGAGTCTGAAAGAGGCCTAAGGCATGTCCGACATAATTAAATTGGCTTTTGACCAACACAGGTAGCCCGCTTCTGGATCACGAGCCAGGAAGTGTATTTGGCTTAGGGTTGTACCTGCAACGCAGGTGCCTAGCCTAGACAAGGAAGTACGTAGCGTGTGCTACGAATGCAACACTCAAGCATGGATGACATGGCATGGCAAGTTATAATTTAAGGGCGTACAGATAAGGAATTTAAACGTGACAGGCAGAGCACAAGGAGCATGCAGTTATGAAAATTTAAACGTGATAGGCAGAAATGCATGAATGACATGGCAGGGTGACAGATCTAGCTTCGTTGTCAAGCTAGATCTTAAACTTGCGTATAGGCGAGTATCATTTCGTCGCCTAGTCTCTTTTACGCCTAAAACAAGAAATGGCCTAAAGAACGGCCTAAATAAAGAATTGGAAAGTTTCACTTGTCTGCAATCAATCGTTCTGAATACACCGGCCAAACAGTCCAGTCTACCTATGTGCTCAGATCCACCAGCCTACAGTCCCAAATTAAATTATCTTCGTTAGTGATTTATCAACCAATTAAATTACTGATTTTTATCTTGATTAGCATGCATGGGTTGGGGGTCCTAAGTGTTCAGAAACGTACCCTTACACGACACGAGAGCTACACTGGCGTCGGGTAGCGACGTCAGGGGTTGGATTCCGGTATCGCGTAAGGTAACGGCGTCGACTCGGAACAGTAACAGGTCGCGAAGAAAAACGTATCATATGCGACTTGGATTCACAATATTAGGCTAAAGGCGGTATGGCTATAATACTATCAATAAAGAATACTATAAAAACCATTTACAATCATACATTCAAGGTATTATTCTTATTCTGTTCATGTTTAAATCAATTGTTCTCGCATTTGAGTCACTGATCACACACCCAAAGAAGAAGATACATACTCTGTACATTGTCACTTTCTTCATTCCAAAAATAAGTATATAACTTGCTAATTGTGTTACATATTAAACCCCAAAGCATAAGTTATATATATTAATACACAGATCCTTAACAACTAGCATATGATTAACATCACCCAAGACTAACCCACCAACATTATACCTCCACTGCTAAACCTATGTCACGCTAACAGTCACAAACTAACACATAAAAACTAATCCTAGAATATTAACGAGCTGACAACTTAGGAGCTTACGCTTACACAGGTTGAAGGCGGCGGCTACAGCGAGTGGCAGCGGAAAAGTCAGGTGGCAGCGTAAGCGTAGGCGTCAGAGTTGAGGCCGGTGAAGAGGGGCTGAGGCCGCGGGTCCGGAGGGAAGAGGCCATGGCGGGTGCTCAAAGAGTTGCGAAGCCTCGAGGGGATGGGGGTCGAGCGAAGCTCCGGGGTGACGCCACCGGCGTTGTGGCAGCGCGCGGGTGACGCCGTGGCAGCAGCGGGTGCTGCTGCGCTGTTGCTCGCCGCAGATGCTGTCGGATGCGCTTGGGCGGCGCACATGGAAAACGACGGGGTTGGGAGAGCAGGTCGCCGGCGGATTTTGGTCGGAGGGAGGTCGCTGAGAGGGGAAGGATGTCGGAGAAGTCGGGCTTGGGATCAAAGTTGACGGTGCAAGGAGAACTTTTGCGTGTGTGACGACGCTGGGAAGAAAACGAAGTGAAAAGAAAATATAAACCCTAGGCATAGGTTAAAAAGGAAAATAGGGTAGGCTGCTATTTGGTTCATATTATAAGAAGTATAATAGGGTTTGTATTTTAAAAAGAAGTAGAGTTGCAGTGCTATCCTATTGGGTTTGTAAAGGACCGTGAAGGCTAATCTAGGTTCACAAAATAGCCTTGGGGTTTCATAATAAAAGTTGTGTGGGGTTTGGTGAAGAGCAGAACGTGGGTTGTCTTTGGATTTAGGTCTTTAAGTTAGGGCTAGCTAGGGATTGTTATATCTATTATACATTTGACAGTGTTTTTTGAATTCTAGGGCTGACTAGGACAAGATAAAGAGCGGCTGAGATTTGATGTTGGTAAATCAATGGTTGAGATTGGATTTTGTGAAATTTTTTGGGGGAAAGTGCCTTGGAAACACAAACTTTGAAATTAGAAGTGCCTTGGGAAAGAGAGTGGAAATTAAATTTAGGGTGAAACATGCATTGGGAAGGATTGTGGAGATTAAATTTGGGGGGAAAGTGCCTTGGAACCCTAAACTTTGAAATTAATAGTGCATTGGGAAAGATTGTGGAGAATCATGATCCATTAAATTAAATAAAATAAAAAATTTAGCGTAAAACAATTTAGCGGAACAACAAATTAACGTAAAAATACCCTTATGTTGGTTTTTCCGTCGCCTGCGCCGAAGGCGCCCCGTTAAAATTTTTTACAAAGATTTGTTGTTCTGCGCCAAAGGCGCGGGCGTCAAATTTGTTGTTCGACAGCGAATTTGTTGTTCCACGCCAAAGACGCACGCGCCGAAGGTGCCCATGCCGCTAAATATTTTTACGCTAATGTATTGTTCTCTTAAATTTTGGCTGTGTAAATAATTTTTCGGGGAACAAAGATTTCGCGGGGGAAATGCTAAATGAACCGTGCCCGCGGGCACGGGTTATGACTAGTATATATATATATATATATATATATATATTTGAAATGTTATTATAAATTATTAAAACCAAAGTCTCTCACCCTCTCTCTCTCCCTGGGTTTGGTGCGGGCAAGTGGGGTTTAAAAAAAAGCTAAGTCAAGCTTAGGGGAGATTATTATAAATTAGAAATCATTGGGGACAAAATACTATGTGAAACTTAGGGTTAAACCGACGATTAAGCTGGGGAAAAAGTGAAAGTGGGTCAAATGGGGCTCTAAAAACGTAAGATAAATATTGGAGTGACCGCACGGACGATAGAAACGCAACTAAGAAGACTGATCATAATTTCGACGTCGAGGGACGAAACTAAAAATAAAAAGGCATCACGTCAAAAGTGAAAATCGCGACGTCTCAGCAAACAAAGTCAAATCGTGGGAGAACGACCTGTGAAATGACGTTCCAAATTAATTCCACAATTTAATACTCTCCGAGAGGGTCACAACGGCATACCACACCATAGGGTCCGGATGAAGGATAAGGCTAAGAAAAATACGCGAACTTTAAGGAAGATACGCGTACAAGGATACGGGGTCCAAGGCGACTCAAATTGGGCACACGTCGGGGTTAGCTTGCTAAGGATGCAACCAAAGTGCTACGGCCCTATCAACTCAACAACACGACTCACGCACAAAGCAACAAAATCAATCAGGTAACCGAAATTGTTATACGCCCAGCCGTATTACAAATAGTGAGTACCGACCGTTACATTTGTTCCAAGGGGATTAGCCCTTTGGAAGCCAAGTCCAAGTGGACTTCCGCTTCTCAACATAATTACCATTATTAATAACATCATGAAAATAGGAATCAACATATGCATTCCTATCATTTAAGCTAGTGTTCTTAGGACCCCAAATGGTGTATGTTTTGGGAGTCCTTTTCCTAGTTGCATGCATAGTTGTTAGATTTCTATATGGTGCATGCTTCTTAGGAACATGGTTTCTAGCATAAAAATGAGGTGGTGGATATGCATAGGACATATGAGGATTATATGTATGCTTGGAAACATGCATGTTGTATGAAACAAATGGGTCATGCATGACATGTGGAGGATGTACATACATGTAAGAATGATGTTTATGAGCATATGGGTGTTTAGGAGCACGTACATGAGTATTCTCATGTGTGGATTTGTACGTGTCCGTGTGTGCAGAGCATAAAAAGTGTCATGAGTATCCACTTGTGAAGTAGGCGATTTCCTACGTGGATGAAGGTTTGTGTACATGTAAGCATGGCTTCCTTTTTGGTTTCCACCCTTAGTGGGTTTCTTGCCAAAAGGAAGAGATGGTGAAGTGGTGACTTTCTTGGTAGGTTTGCTACCTATAGTATCTTTGACACCACTTGTTGATGCACTGGAGGATGGCCTCATAAAGTCTATAGTGACACCACTATAGGAGGTGTGAGTATTGGATGCATTTGCTTCCACAAAACCAAGACCAACACGATGTGTGGCCAGAAATTGGGTTGCTAGAAAATCGTCCAATTATCCTTTTCCCTTATTGAATCTCACAATACGGGAGGACATGAGCTCATATTTCTCCTTAAGAGAAGAAATGTTGGTATCCAAGGTGGACACCCGTGCTTTGAGCTTGTGCACTTGAGTTTTAAGAGAATCATTCTCTAAACCCAATTGTGTGTGTCATGAAACTAGATCACTATTATTCTTAGGATGTGTTTGATCTAGTTGAGATTTGAGGGTATTCACCTCATTTCTCAAAGTGACATTTTGAGAGGCTAAATTCGCTTTCTCAAGAGTTAAAATATCAACAATGGCGTCATTGTTGATAATGCATGGAATGGATGGATTGCTAACATTCAATTCTTTAAACTAGTATATCTAAGCATTAAAGATTGATACCTAGCAAATAATTCTTCATTAACAATACACAATTCATCCATAGTTACCTTGGTTTCATCCAAATCAGAATCACTTTCATCGGAGAGTGAATCTTCTCGGGCCATGAAGCACATGTGTGCATTTTCACCCTTCTCATCATCGGATTTGCTTGATGAGTCCCCACTTGAATCATCGAATGTACCTACTAGTCCTTTCTTCTTGTCTTTCTTATTCTTGTCGGACTTGTGGTACTTCGGAGCCTTCCACTTTTCTTTGTTTCGTAGCATTGGGCAATCCTTCTTGATGTGCCCTGGCTTATTACACTTAAAGCAAAGAGAGGAAGAGTGATTAGTCGAATCAAATCTATTCTTAGAGGGAAATTTACCTTTTTGAAAGAAGCGTTGGAACTTCTTTGTCATTTGGGCCATTTCACCCAAGTCCATCTCATTTTCTGATTCTTCACTATCGGAGGATGAGGAATTGGCGTTAAATGCCAAAGCTTTCTTCTTGGCCTCCGAAGGGTTCATCATAGCTCGAATCTTTAATCGGTTCTCCCGTCTTACTTCATAAGACATGAGAGTCCCGATAAGGTTCACAACTGTGTAAGTCTTCAAGTCGTTGACCTCCTCGATGGCGATAGCTCTTCTTTCCCATTTGGAGGTCATTCCCATTATGATCTTCCTTACCTTATCTTGTTGGGAATAGACTTGTCTAAGAGCTTCCAATTCATTAGTGATATCGGTAAAACGTCTGTACATCGATGCTCTGCTTTCATTTTTTTGCATATGAAACATATCGAAGTTTTGCACGGCAACATAGAGTTTAGAAAGTTTTACCTTGTTTGTTCCCTCATGGGAAACGACGAGATGGTTCCAAATTTGATATGCACTCTTACATGTGCATATCTTGTTGAACCCATCTGGGTCCAACGGACAATGAAGAGCGTTCATTGCCTTTGCGTTGTTGACTTCGGCGGATTTCTCGAAAGTCATCCATTTTTCGAAATCCTCTTTGGTGGGCTCGACGTATTCCTTGTGGAGGATTTTCCAAAGAGAAGCACTCCTTAGGAATGTCTCCATCTGGCATTTCCAATAGCCGAAATTCGTGCCATTGAAACGCGGAGGACGCATCGTTGATTGTCCTTTGAAAACTTTGGACGCTCCATCACGATCGTGATTGTTGTACGAAGTCGGTGGAGGAACGTTGGTGGTGATGGATGCCATAGCTATAAACTTGTGCTCTGATACCAATTGTAAGGACCCTGGCTATGGAAAAAACACTAGAAGGGGGGTTGAATAGTGTTTATGCAATTTAAAAAGATGGTTACACCAATTTAAATTCCTAAGCAAAAAAATAGTGCGGAATAGAAAATAAACCCAAATTGAAAAAAATGCAAACACAAGGATATTTCAAGGGTTCAGATTACCGAAGTTACTTCCCGACTTGTTCCCGGTAATCCTACGTTCCTTCCACCCGGTTAACAACCGGATACTCAAGTTAGAACCCTAACTTGAGGTTTCCTTAAAACCCACTTATAGCAACCCTACAAGTGAAATCAAAATACAATTGAGTGACCTTGACTCCCACAACTTGGGAGCAAGCAAACCACTCTCACAACCCGAGAGTAAATTCACATAACGAAAGTTATGAAATATGAAATAAAGCAACACTTACAATCACCTATGCCTGGAAGTAGAACTTGAAGGAGAAGTGTGTTGTGTGTTGAAAAGACTCTCTTGGAAGAGAGGAAAGCCCTTTCTCTTGACTTCAACAAATGCCTAGAAGATTTCTCTTTGTTTCTAGGTTGGAGAGCAAGAGATTGATGATTGGAAATCTAGGGCTTTAGAGTTTGAGAGCTTTGATCTTGAGAGAATGAAAGCTTGAATGTTTTAGCAAGAGAGTTGGAAGATCATTAGCCTCTCAATGGAACAGTAGAGGCTTCTTATATAGGTTTCTCAAACCCTTCAACCGAAATCAGCAAAAACCCCTTTGAAATCCGTGAGAAAAAACTCAACGGATAGAATCTGCACCCGTGACAATCGACTGTTGACGAATCCACAGTCGACTGCTGCACAGTCGGAGAGGGTAAGTAAGAATTCATAACGCTAACTTACCACATGGACAGTCGGCTGATGAGGGATAGACAGTCGACTGTTAAACCAACAGGCGACTGTAAATCCTACTACAAGCGACTGGCCGTAAGATGGGTAAGTTGATGAAATCTGGAAAACGTCTGGGAGAACAGGACGGACGACTGATGAAGAGAAGACAGTGGACTGTTAATCAAAACAGGCGACTGTAATTCCTTCTACAGATGACTGTCATAGACCCTGAGATTTTCCAGAGAGTTGAGTCAACAATTAGGCTCAAGAACATACGACTGTTGTAGCATTGACAGTCGACTGTTCCATTGGACAGTCAGCCAGAGTTAACAGAAAAATAGATTTTGGGCTATAGATAGACATGCGACTGATTAACAAAACACAGTCGACTGTCACTTGGACAGGCGCCTATGAATCATTCATAAGTCGCCTGTGAGAGTTAAAGCTGAGAAGCCCAAAACTAGAATGTAAAAGTTTGTGCATAACAGGCGACTGTAGAACAAAACATAGTCGACTGTTTTTGAGACAGACGACTGTAAAACATTCAGCAGTTGACTGTTAAAGACATGACATGCACAATCTAGATAGAAATGAATTGGAGTCTAAGGAAGGTTGATCTAATGATATCCTAAGACTGAAATGAAGATGTGTGTGTGCACCAACAAAGTTCTACTTCTAAGCTACATACTAGAAAAGAAAGAAGAAAGTTACATTTGACGAACTCTCTCTTCTATCCAACACATGAGCTTGAAGTCTTCTGGGAGCTTCAATCACCATCTACGATCATCCAATCCATTTCATTTGCTTTCAATGATCTTTGAGCGTCATCCATTGCAAGTAGATCTTCATAATAAACTTATTCAATGGATTAACTGCAAAATAGGGGATTAGTCACAAGTATTTATGTTTGCTCATCATTAACACCAAGTAGGGAGACGTCCAATACTCAACATCATGTGCAATGGATTAACAACAAATAAGGGATTAGTCACAAGTATTTATGTTTGCTCATCATTAACATCAAGTAGGGAGAAGTCCAATACTCAACACGGTTGACACCTTTTTGGCAGTCCCTACCATAGACCGAAGAATCTACGTCCTTTTCTCCGACCTCAACCTGCGAAAGACCATGTGGCCCGTTGGTGAGTTCTGCGAAATACCGAAGCCTAAGGGAGTTGGCGTCTGTGGCCCATCTTGATGATTCTGATCCCTTCTTCTGTTCCTTTATGCAGGTGGGTTCGTTCAGGTTTCGTCTCATCCCTCTCTTCCAGCCACAGTCCCGGATCCCAACCCGCGGCAAATGGATCATGTGCTGGAAGTCCGAAAGAAACAGTGGGTCGGGTTCTCTGGGGCCGGCTCTAAGAGGTCGAGGGGGCAAGTCCCATCCCCTCTGGGGGATGACGCGTAGAAAAAGGCCCGCTTCCCTGCAACGTTGGAAGGATTCCCTTCCCCCGTGGGCTGTGCTCAGCCTTCCTCGTCGGAGGACTCGTGGCCCTGGATCGGGCCCACGTCTCCCTCGTCAGGGTCGCTCCCTGAAGCTTACGAGTGGTCCTTGGGCGTGTTCCGTCCAGCCAAGGCTGACCTCCCACGATCAAGCGAAGGTCTACTCTGCCCCCGTTTCCCCATGGGTTTGAAGGATCCATCTTCTCCAACTGCGGAGTGGCGGCCCGGTTGGTTGAAAACTGCAGTCTTCCTACAGACCAATCCGTGTTGGACGGGGTAAAAGGTGATCACCTGGCCGCCTTCATAGTACAGGCCGATCAACAGGTGAAGTCATTCGCATACCTCGTCCCTTGTTATGGCCTTCAACTCATTCCTTTCTCTTGACGCAGTTATCCTCGGTTGGGCTTTCGATAAGACGCCAATTTGTGGCACTCTCTGGGGCCAGGGTGACCTGGCATAGAAACTCGAGGCCGAGGAGGGTGAAAGAGAGGCGACCCAGTTGGCCTAGGTGCGTGTCAGTTCCTTGGAAACTCAGGTGGTCGAGCTCTCCACGGCCCAGGAGAGATCGGAACTGGAGAAGGCCTTGTCTTTGGTCGAGAAGGCGAAGGCCGAGGATTGGGTAGACGAGCTGACAAAGGCCGCCGAGGCGGGAGGGGATAGTGGCCCAATTGTCGCAACCGATGCCGCAGAACTCGCAAGCCTCCTAGAGGCGGTAGAGGGGGGAGAGAGAGTTCTTCTGGCTAAGCTCAACGCGAGCTCCAGAGAGACTGAAATGGAGCTGGCAGAGCACCAATGCCGGGTTGCCATCCTCGAGGGTCAGATTAAAGAGCTGAGGGTGGTGGATCCCGAGCGGATCGCCCGGGATGCCGTGGATGAGTACGCCTCGTCCTTTGTGGCCGGGGCGATGTTCGAGGCATTCGAGAAGGGATTTACCCACTGTCGGTCTGAGATCCAGTGAAGATTCCCGCTTTTCGGGATCCAATTCGAGGAGCTCTGGCTGGACTTCGAGGGCGAGGAGGAAGCGTGGGATGTACCCCCTGAACGGTCCGTCGGCGTTCCTGAAGGTGCTTCGGATGCTTGCGTGGGAGACGAGGCCTAGCCCCTCAGCCTCACCGTTTTTTGCATATATGTGCCTAGCTTTTATGTAATACGCCCCCTTTTTGATTTGTAATGAAGTTCCATTTTTGCTTGTGGTTGTTCATCTTCCCCCTTCCGCCCAGGACGGGGCGTCCCTGTGGGGAAGGTCGGAGAAATTTCCTTGCCCTCCTCGGAGATCTGGTCACCGAGTTGCTTCCCCAGGATTCTTGGCCGCTCCGATGGACGTGCACCACTCTCGGCCTTCAAGGAGGGAGCCGATCATTCTGTGAGAGGGTCTCACCTCCAGTCTTACAGGCGATCGGACGGCCAGCCTGTTGGGGGAGTTGTCCCCAGCCTTACGGTGGATTGGGTCGGTCGGCCAGCTGGGGGAGTGATGTGTCCATATTTTACACTATTTTCATATCATTATTCCATTGAATCTCATGCCATTTTCGCATCCAAATCTCTCATTTTACTACGATATTGCATTTCTGATGATATTTTTGAGTTTCGTAGTGTTTTGTGAGTTTTTAGGAATTTTGGAGCGATTTGGGACCCCACTTGGGTATGGACACATTCGACATGCTTATGAGCTTATTGGCGGGGCTCTGGAGGAGTTTGCCACACTTCTGTAGCCATCAGATGAGAAGAGAGAGAGCAGAGAGAGAGAGAGAGAGAGAGAGAGAGAGAGAGAGAGAGAGAGAGAGAGAGAGAGAGAGAGAGAGAGAGAGAGAGAGAGCCCCCAGGAGCCTCTGCAGCATTTTCCCAGAAAATGCTCGGTCCGAGCAGCTCAGCTGCTCGATCGAGCCATATCAGATCGAGAAGAGAGCTGACACGGGCTGACTCGGACCGAGTAGCTCATCTGCTTGATCGAGCAGCCCATCTGCTCGATCGAGTAGCCTCAATTTCCCAAGCCACGACGTAACCCGAGTAGACGACCGAGCCGACGCCTGCTCGGACCGAGTAGAGCTTACTCGGGTAGGCTGAGAAGATTTCTGTAGTGCCTGGTCGATCAGCTCATCTGCTCGGCCCGAGCCACCAAACGAGCAGCTCATTACTTGACCTAGTCACCTACTCGGTCGGTAACTCAGTGCCATTTTTGGAATTTTTTGAAATGGCCGTGATGCGCGCGATCTGGAGCAACTGAAGGGAGGAGCTGTGCGGGCGACTGAGGGAGACTTCCAATTAGGAATTTTGGGGGAGATCTCAGGGAGCTTAGGCGATTGTTGTAGGAATTTTTAGAGAATTATTTTTGTAAGCAATTTTTGGGATCAAACACTTGGAGATCATTGCTTTTGTTCTTGTCTGCGTTTGCCAATTGGAATTCGGATTTTTTCCGGATCTATTGTTCGTCTATTCTCGCTGTAAGTTTTTTAGCCCTAATCTCTTAATTGCTATAATGTTTTCTTCTTTGGAATTGATGGTTTAATCTGTCACTCTTGCGATGTGTGAGTAGATTTACTCTAGGGTTGATGGGTTAGATCTAGGACCCTAGGGGAAGATGTAGATTAGGATCCCTACGTTGAATTGGGGATTTAGGATTGTATTTCGGTAGATCCTACCGAATCCGTAGATAACCCGTACTGAGATCATGCCCACGGTCTGTGGAATTGATGTTATTAAGGGGTATCTAGGGATTCGAATAGGGAAATCAATGGATCCAACCGAGGCTCGTGGCCATGCCCGGCTCGCGCCTTGAGGGGGTCCATCAACGAACTATACTGCTACGTTGACGACTACCACCATTGCGTCAACGAGAGCCCCCGAAATACCCCGCAATTCTAACCCACGAAAGTGGTACGAATTGTGAGATTAATTTCCTAGCCCTAATGCAATGCAAGGATCCTGTCCCAAACATCAACCCCTAACAATCCTAATGGTGATCCCTAAGGCCCTAGTCCCTTTTATTGATATTACAACAACAACACCCAAACCAAATCCTTTACCCCGATCGCTATCCTACTTCAAAACTTAGAAATAATCTGAGAACCGATTGACACTATCACCGTCCCTGTGGGATTCGACATCTTATATACTATAACTCGACACCGTCCGCTTGTGGATTGAGCCTGAAATTGTAGCCTAGGTGCCATATCACGCCTGGCGATCGTGACACCGCTAGGTGGTACCTAGGTGTAGGTTACGGGTGCGTCAAGTTTTGGCGCCGTTACCGGAGACGGGAATAGTGTTCCATCTCAGTTTGTTTTTATTTTGTGAAGTTTTCTAGCATTCCGATCATTTCTCACCCTTCCATCGTTTTTATTCTTTCTATTTATTTCGGTGCTACTGATGGTATTTATTTGAGTTTTGTTGGTGCATGAACACCCGCTACAAAGGGCTACTAGAGAATTATTATTCGATCCTGAGATCGAAAAGATAGCCAGGGCTTTGAGAGCCTCTAGTAGAAGTGCATCTCCATCCGCTCAGATGGGAGAGAATCCTCCTCCTCCTCCTCGCACCGGGTCCATCAGGGACCACATGAAACCGACTTTTGGGAACAACTCCTCCATCCTCAGACTGCAACAGATGGCGGCGACCTTCGAGCTTAAGACGGGGTTGATCAATCTGATGCAGTAGGATCCCTTCCACGGGCATCCTCATGAAAATCCCAACCATCACATTGACTCCTTCCTGGCGAAGTGTGATACGTTCAAGGCGAAGGACGTCCGTGATGATACTATGAATTTGCGGCTTTTCCCATTCACCTTAAGGGATAAAGCCTCCTATTGGCTCCGGGCCCATCTTCCCAACCATTTCACCACCTGAGAGAAGCTCGCGCTTGCATTTGTGGATAAGTTTTATCCACCCTCGAAGACGGTCCGGATCCGTGGGGCCATTTCTAACTTCAAGTAGCTCCCACAAGAGTCACTTTACAAGGTTTGGGAGAGGTTCAAGGACCTCCAACACCGGTGCCCTCACCATGGGATCGAGCCCTGGGATTTGGTGCAGGGCTTCTACAACCGGCTCCAGCCTAGCACCAAGATGATCATCGATGTTGCGGCGCAGGGCACCTTACTTGATAAGTCTCCTGAAGAGGCTATAGATCTGTTGGAGCAATGGCGGCCAAAACTCAGCAGTGGAACGATGAACAGACCGTTGTGACCCGGACTCCTGAGGTCAAGGTCGCTAGCCACTTGGATTCTCACATCGAGACCTTGTGCAAACAAGTGGTCCGCATTGAGCAGCGTCTGGACTCCATCGCTGCTTCGCCCAGTACATCATATCAACCTGCTGAAGAATATGTTGATCTGGGATATATCCCTAGCGATGCCCACTATGATGGTACTGAGACTTCTGAGACCGTGCAGTACGTCTAAGGAGAGGGACGGAATCAGTGGCAGCATCCTGCCGCCAGGAATCACCCGGGGTTTTCCTATGGAAACACAAGTGGATGGCTGCAACCTCCGCAATTTCAGAGGCCCCCACCCCCTCCTCAGTAGCAGCATCATCGACAACAGTGCGTCTTTAGGCCAGCTGGGCCCTACAGGCCGCCGGTATATCAGTTCAACCGGCCGCCTCAGCAGAATTTTGCACCGGCTCCGCCCAAGTCTAATCTTGAAGCCACACTGGAGACCTTCATAAACGGCCAGATCTGCTTCAATCAAGATACATCGAACCAATTCAAGAATATCAATTCTTCGCTCGATGAACTAAGGGGGCAAATGTCACAGCTGCTAAAGAATCAAGGGAGATTGCCCTCCCAGCCAGAGACTAACCCTAGAGCTCAAGCCAATGCCGTGGTTTCATGACCACACGAGGAGGACGGGTGACTGACACCGTCATGGTCCCGGTGCTTAATAAAGAGAAGATCACCATTGAAGAAGCTATTGATGACATCGATACAGTTGAGGCTACTAAAGGGCCTGTCACTATTGAGGAGGAAGCGGATGCACCTCCCGTCGTACCTACTACGACACCGCCTCCTGTCGATGCATCCAAGAGTAAATCCTCTCGACCTCCTCCTCCATACCCACAGAGGCTAGCCCTAGCCAAACTGGAGAAGAAGTACTCCAAGTTTATGGAGTTACTAAAGGGAATCCAGCTGAACATTCCGTTCATGGACGCCATTACCGAGATCCCGATCTACGCTAAATTTCTAAAGGATCTCATCACGGGGAAGAGAAGACCCGAAGAAATCAAGTTATTGGAGGATTCTACCTCCATTATCAAAACTCACCTCCCCCGGAAGTTGCTGGATCCGGGGAGCTTCACCGTGCCGTGCTTCATTGGAGGGATGCCGATCAGCAGGGCATTGATTGACTTAGGGGCTAGCATCAGCCTGATGCCACTCTCCATCTTCAAAAGACTCCAGACGGGAAGTGAGCTGGAACCGACGAGCATGTCCATCCAGCTCGCCGATCACTCCATCACCTACTCGGTGGGAATAGCGAGGGACGTCATCCTTCAAATACCTCCAGGACTATGTGTTCCAGTCGTCTTCATTATCATGGACAGGCCTGAGGGAGGGAACTCCCAACTCATACTCGGCCGCCCGTTCATGGCGACGGCCGGTGTTTTTATTGATGTCCGGGAAGGGATCCTCTCTCTCAACGTGGGGGATATTGAAGCTGATTTCCGGCTACAAAAGCCGATGAGGGAGCGAGCCCATGTAGAAGGGGCTAGTTATCTGGAGCTTCTCGAAGAAGAAGCAATTGAAGATTTTACTACCAATGGGGTCTTGAAGGACCCAATGAAGACAAGCATCGACGACGACGGCGACCCAACCTACAACAAAGCGGTCGCCGCGTACATCCAAGTGTTGGATGAGGAGTTTCTACGTTGTTCATCAAATAATCAAGGACCGGAGACTATATGCTACATGGAGGAGAATCTTAGAGTAGGAGAAAATCGAATGCCGCCGGAATGCACCATCATAAAGATCGATGCGCGACCACCGCGCGCACCAAATGAAAGCTGATATATTAGAGGGAGTCGAGCTCATGACTGAAAACGAGCGCTTATTGGGAGGCAATCCAATTTTGTAGACATTGGATTTTCTTTTTCCTATTTTTGTTTTTTATTTCGTATTTTTAGACAAAACCACAAAAATCACAAAATTTGATGAGTTCGTACTTTGTGTAGGACAGACAATTGGGGGTATGCATATGGACATTATAAACGAAAGGAAGCTGGAGGAGAACATCAGATTTGAAGATTTGGGGAGAAATAAAAAAATGAAGAAAGACAAGAGACACATGAGACTCGACCGAGCAGCTTTCATGCTCGGTCGAGCTGCACAGACACGGAAACAGGAAGATATATGGCACGGCCCGAGCAGCTTCCTGCTCGGTCTGAGTAGAAATCAACTCAGTCCGAGCATTATACTGCTCGAACGAGTACTACATGCTATCAAATTTGAGGAGAAAACGTCACTCTGAAGACCCGGACAAAATATTATTGGGCCGGCCCGAGTAGGAATCGACTCGGTCTGAGCAATCCATTACTCGGTCAAGTACTACAGGCCTTCGAAGTTGGGGAGAAAACTTCAATCTATCGACCCGGACAGAATATTATTGGCTCGACCTGAGTAGGAATCGACTCGGACCGAGCAACAAGCTACTCGGTCGAGCAGTCAAGGGAGTATATGCATCAAAAATTTTCATTGACCCGGTCGAGTAGCCAAGCTGCTCGGACCGAGTCGGGTCAGACTTTTAATTCCTAACCCGAAACCCCACTGTTTATTACCGCAGTTAAAGAAATTTTTTTTAACCTAAAATTTTTTATCTCCCTTCCCCGAGCTCCCTTACCCCCTTACTCGTTCGACCCTTCCCCCCATGCTGTCTTCCTCTACCCGCACCGCCACCAGTGCCGCCTGCAGTGCTGCCCACCTCCGGTCAGCACCTCTTCCCTCTGATCTCTCACTTTCTCTCTCTATCTTTCCGACCGCCCTCCCCTCTCTTCCCCCCCTTTGCCACGCACAGTCGAACCCGCCGTCGACAGCGCCACCGTCGACGACGGCACAGCTGACCCCCCACATCCCACCCTCCCCCCTCACTGACCCCCCCTCTCCATCCCCCTCAGATCCCCCCATTCACCCTACTCCATCGATGGCACCGTCGGCGGCTCCACCGCCGCCGACGGCACCGCCGACCCGCACCCCTTAAACCCCCCACCCCCTCATTTAAACCCCCTTCCCACCGCCTCCTAAACCCCCCTTCTCCCAATCGCCGCCTCCCACCCCCCACCCAACCCCCTCGAATTTGTGCCCTAGGGCACAGAACGAGCAACTCAGCTGCTCGTTCACATCCCCCGCCCGAGTTGCACAACTCCGACTGAGCAGTTTCACTGCTCGGTCCGAGTCACCTCATATCTGAGTATCACCCATTTTTGATCGATTATCTGACGTTTTACCCATTTCGAATTGCAGGTACTCTACGCTGACGTCAGTAGCAGCTTTACAGACTAGCTTGGGGGATCTTTCATGCACTCGCATCATTCACATCGCTCGCTTACAGTACACTCGTTCCCTTCTCTATTTTTTATACCGTATCATCATATTGCACGCGACACGATGGTTTGCACACACGGAGCCACCACTAACCCCGTTCGCGGGAAAAGGCCGTCGTCTGGTGCCTCCTCTTCCCGACCCCCACGTCGTGCCTGCCTTACCACCACTTCTGCCACTACCACACCATCTACCACTGCTCACACCACCACCCCCCACCACCACCACACCTGTCACGTCAGCCGTGATCCCCACCACCACAGACCCTATCCCTTCCACCTCTTCTTCTACCGTCTCTACCATATCACACACACACCCCGCACCCACCAAGGATGACATCCCCACACGTCTCCCGACTTATGGTATCTAGTTCCGAGACCCTGCACACCGTGAGCGCTTTTACAGGCTCTCCCAGCGCCGCCTCGTCCCTACCGCTTTTATAGACGTGCCCGCCCTTAGGTCCCTGGGACTCCTACAGTGAGTTCACCACCCGAGCGATCGGTTTTGACCGATTCCTCGGTGTACACACTCCGACATACACCCTAGCCCTAGAGGGTCTCAGCTCCGTTGCTCTCACGGTGGCAGGTGACTGCATTACCTTCCGCCTCCTAGATCAAGACTGCACCGTCACATTTGCTATGATCCGGGAGTATTTTCACTTCCATGCCGTCCCAGAGCCCAGACTTGCCTTCTCGCCCTTATTTGATGTCGACGATTTTGATGCTCACTCCTTCTGGGAGCGTATTTCTGGACTTCCGCAGTATCGCCCTAGCTGGGCGAAGGCATCGTGCATTGTACACCCATGCCTTCGCTATGCTCAGCGGCACCTAGCTTGCACCATTTTCTACCGACCTGAGGTCGGGATCATGTCCCTCCCCGAGCTTATCTATCTTATGGGTATGACTCAGCCTCTTTGTTTTCACCCTGATGGCTCTCTACGACCATTCATGCTCTCTGACGCAGCCCACTGGCTGTGTCACCGACTTTACCAGACAGCCATCAGGTACCACTCTACAGACATTTGCTACGGCGCCTTCTTCACTATTTTTGCGAGGATGCTAGATATTCCCATCCCAGGCGACCTTCACCGTCCCCCCGGCTCGACACGCTTGACCATTGGCATGCTCGAGCACATGCATATTATCCGACCACACGGTGTTCGTCATTGGCAGTATCTAGTAGGCACCACCCATACTCCTCACATGATTCTACCCACCCCTCACCTGACGCACATCCCCGTCGTCCAGCTTGACTGGATGATTCTCCATGTCTTTCCACTCCCCCCATCCATGTTCTCGAGCCCCCTGGAGCATCGGTGGAGGCACCTGCCGATGACCCGGTCTCCCGCCCCCCCCCCCCCCCCCGATTTTCGAGCTTCTAGACATAGCTACGTTAGTTGCCGGCCTCCCTGCCCCACTAGCTCACCCATCAGTTTCTGGAGCCGCCTCTTCCACCACTTCTGTTTCCCCCGTATCTGCCTTCGCCGAGTACTCGGAGACTATCTTCACTTCCTGCCCCGAGACTCAAATTTCTTCTATCTCTGTATCGATGCCAGAGGGCACCGATATACATTTTGCTGACACACCCATAGATCTTGACTCTCATGTCCATGATTCTGCCCCCACACTCCCACCTCTTTCTGACCTTATAGCATCAGTCCCTATATCTTTAGGTCCCGACATCCCACTTTCTGGCACCACTCCCTCCGCATCAGTCGCCATTTTTACCGAGAGCGTGTCGACGTCTGTCTACACTTCTGTTTCGGCTACAGCTCTATCTTCAGCCTTCTCTGAGCCACTTACGAGCTCACCCTCTCCTACTTTCCACGCTCGGCACCCTGCATCAGTTGCACAGGGCCGCTTCATGAGGGTGGTGTCTCACAGACGTTTTCCTCGCTCCCCACCCGACTCGCGTACTCCCGACGACCGCTTGACCACGTTAGAGGAGTTGACTTTCCGCTTACGGTGGGATTTCGATGACTTTTTACTCGTGACAGCGACACACAGATCCAGAGTCGAGTCGGATATTACCTCTATTATCGACATGCTTCGCCACCGTGGCCCACCTACTGTTATCCTTGCACCAGCTCCTCCTCCCAGGCCGGACACTATGACACACTCTGCACCACTCAGTGCTTCACTTCCTCATGCTTCTGCAGAGCCTGTTTCTACCACTTTTGAGTCGTCTGTCACAGTAGAACCACTTTCTGCCCTCGTCTTACATTCAGCTGAGCCGTCCACTGCCACCGTCGATATCATCGCCACCCCACCCCACGATTTCCAGCCGGACCTTCCACCCACCACCCCTGGTCCACAACAGAGGGACCCATCACCACCCCCAGAGGGTGGTGCCTCTGCTTGATATAGTTCATACTCACTTTGCCTCCCCTATATATTTGGTGCCCATCTGTCTCTTCGGGGCCCTACTTTTACATAGCTTGGGGGAGGCTCCACTCATGCATCATACCTCATTTTGCATTGCATCATGTCATTTTTTTATTTTATTTCCTTTGCATGTTTTTGTTTATTTTATTTTTATTTTATTCCACCACCCACACGACCCCTCTAGCATCATCTCCCGCTCACGAGCGGTTTCTTAGCAGTGAGGACACTGCTAGGTTTAGCTTGTGGGATGAGCGCTACCGCTTTATTTTTGATTTTTTTCTTTTACATTTTCTTTCCTTATTTCAGTTTTTATTTCACTTTTCCACCGTTTTTCACGTCATTTTCTTTTTTTCGCATTTTGCATCATATTTCTTATTTTTACCATGCATGCATCCCTTTTTCTTTATTTTCCCTTTTCTCTGCCTCTTTTTCTTTATTCGCTATGGATGTTCCGTATGATGATATATCTCATGGCCTTATTAGGCTTTTGCGATGCTTATTTCTGTTGACGTGCTATTAGGGTGAATTTCAGCTTTACTATTTATATGCATGCATTTCTTTTGATGATCTATATGATTTAATACTTGAAATGAATTGAAAATCGAATGCATGAATTAGTATCTAGTATGATCTATGTTGGGAAACACACCTAGGTTCACGCATCACTAGAACACTTGGAGCATCTGTTTTCTTATCTCAGTCACTTCTGATTGCATGCCTGCTGATATTGTGATTACTACTGCATGTCTTTTTCAGTATTCATTTAGAGAAGTGAAAATATCCATGCTATATATGAGTTTAGTTAAGGTTTTATTTTATCAAACTGTTGTGCACCCTCTTATGAGTGAACCGAGAGTCCTACTATTTTTCTTCTCCACATATCTATTTATATCTCTACATATCAGTTGGTTACACCCCCATAGCTATCTTTACCGCATCTTACTTCCCAAAACCCAAAAAGAAAAAGAATTGCTTCTAATTGAAAAAAAGAGAAAAGAAAAATGTGTATATATTCATATTTGAAAAAGAAAAGAAATAAATAAATAAATAAATAAATACTGTTTTATATCATTTCATTAGAAGCTATCATTTATTCTGGGAAGAGAAATAAAAATTCCATATCATTTTCCTTGACGCGACGCCTCAAGCTAAGCTTGGGGGGTAAACCAACTGATTACATGAGTGAGCATGACATTAGAGTGGAGACGGTGCACACCAAGGAGATTTAATAACGCCTAAATTTTACGAATTTCTTTAGTTTTGGAGATTTTTCTTGTATCGAAATGAATATCTAAATGGCATGATTTTTCTATTCTCTATTGCATGCGGTGTGATTCCTTTATGCTCCTTGTGTATCTGTGATTGAAAAGGGCGTTACCAACTTCTTTATATTAGACTCTAGGGATTGCATGAGATTGATATGATTTGATGGTGTTATTTCAGTAGATTCCTATTCTTTGCCTACACTGCATGCTAGTCCTATGATGTGTAAAGCTAGAAATTGCCAGTAGCATGTTTGTTTATCATTCGAGAGCATTGTGATATACTATTTAGGCCTGAGATCTACCCGCTCATCCTTAGCACTCTCCTCTCGCTTCTCTTTTTGTTTTTCCTTTCTTTCTATTTTCGGTCTCTTACTTTCTTTTTGTTTTCCTCCCGGCGTACCGATTATTCGTCTTCCTCGAGGACGAGTAAGAGGTAAGCTTGTGGGATTTTGATGTGTCCATATTTTACACTATTTTCATATCATTATTCCAGTGCATCTCATGCCATTTTTTCATCCAAGTCCCTCATTTTACTACGATATTGCATTTCTGACGATATTTTAGAGTTTCCTAGTGTTTTGTGAGTTTTTAGGGTTTTTGGACCGATTTGGGACCCCGCTTGGTATGGACACATCCGACTTGCTCGTGAGCTTATTGGCGGGACTTTGGAGGAGTTTGCCACACTTCTGTAGCCATCAGAGGAGGAGAGAGAGAGAGAGAGAGAGAGAGAGAGAGAGAGAGAGAGAGAGAGAGCAGAGAGCAGAGAGAGAGAGAGAGAGCAGAGAGAGAGAGACAGCCCCCAGGAGCCTCTGCAGCATTTTCCCAGAAAATGCTCGGTCCGAGCAGCTCAGCTGCTCGACCGAGCCATATCAGATTGAGAAGAGAGCTGACACGGGCTGACTCGGACCGAGCAACTCATCTGCTTGGTCGAGTAGCCTCAATTTCCCAAGCCACGACGCGACCCGAGTAGCCGACCGAGTCGACGCCTGCTCAGACTGAGTAGAGCTTACTCGATCCGGGTAGGCTGAGAAGATTTCTGTAGTGCCCGGTCGAGCAGCTCATCTGCTCGGCCCGAGCCACCGAATGAGCAGCTCATTACTCGATCGAGTCACCTACTCGGTCGGCAACTCAGGGCCATTTTTGGAATTTTTTGAAACGGCCGTGATGCACGCGATCTGGAGCAACTGAAGGGAGGAGCTGTGCGGGTGACTGAGGGAGACCTCCAATTAGGAATTTTGGGGGAGATCTCAGGGAGCTTAGGCGATTGTTGTAGGAATTTTTAGAGAATTATTTTTGTAAGCAATTTTTGGGATCAAACACTTGGAGATCATTGCTTTTGTTCTTGTCTGCGTTTGCCTATTGGAATTCGGATTTTTTCTGAATCTATTGTTCATCTATTCTCGCTGTAAGTTTTTTAGCCCTAATCTCTTAATTGCTATAATGTTTTCTTCTTTGGAATTTGATGTTTTTGTCTGCCACTCTTGCGATGTGTGAGTAGATTTACTCTAGGGTTGATGGGTTAGCCCTAGGACCCTAGGGGAAGATGTAGATTAGGATCCCTATGTTGAATTGGGGATTTAGGGTTGTATTTCGATAGATCCTACAAAATTCGTAGATAACCCACACTGAGATCATGCCCACGGTCTATGGAATTGATGTTCTTAAGGGGTATCTAGGGATTCGAATAGGGAAATCGATGGATCCAACTGAGGCTCGTGGCCATGCCCGGCTCGCGCCTTGAGGGGGGGGGGTCCATCGACGAACTATACCGCTACGTTGACGGCTACCACCATTGCGTTAATGAGAGCCCCCGAAATACCCTGCAATTCTAACCCATGAAAGTGGTACGAATTAGGGGATTAATTCCCTATCCCTAATGCAATGCAAGGATCCTATCCCAACATCAACCCCCAACGATCCTAGTGGTGATCCCTAAGGCCCTAGTTCCTTTTATTGATATTACAACAACAATACCCAAACCAAATCCTTTACCCTGATTGCTATCCTACTTCAAAACTTAGAAATAAACTGAGAACCAATTGACACTATCACCGTCCCTGTGGGATTTGACATCTTATATACTATAACTCGACACCGTCCGCTTATGGATTGAGCTCGAAAGTGTAGCCTAGGTGCCATACCACACCTGGCGATCATGACACCGCTAGGTGGAACCTAGGTGTAGGTTACGGGTGCATCAGGGAGCTGTAATGCCCTACCAGCTACTGCACAAGTACTAGAGGGGGGGTGAATAGTACTTTAAAATAATAAGGCGTATAATTCCAAATTAAATTGCAAACAACCACCAAATCAATTTGCGGAAGCTTAAATTGATTGACAACAATGAAATAAAGAAAGCTAACAAACGATGTTAATGGGTTCGGATCCACCCAAGTCTCCCCGACTTGTTCCCGGTGATCCTACGTCCCAACCACCCGGATCCCCTCCGGATACTTGAGTTAGAAACCCTAACTCAAGATTTCCACTATGAATATCTTGTGAAAAACCTTCACAAGATCAAATCATACATGCAATGGCAAAGTGAATCCCACAACCCGGGATCACAAACTTCTCTCACAACCGAGAGAGCCAATAAGCAATATAAAGAGTTTAAATGAAATAAATACTCTTACCACAAAATCCTATACCTTGAGTTTTTCTTACCCAATAGGTGGAATGAAGGATTTGAGGAAGATGAAGTCACCAAGCCCTAGCACCAAGGAAATGAGCAGCAATGGGTGCCTAGGGAAGAGTTGGAGACTTGGATCAAGCAATAGCTTGAAGAGCTCACCAAGAACAAGCTTCTCTCTAGATCTAGAAATGAGAGAGAATGGCTTTCTTGTGAGGAAGAGAGCTTTAGATTTGAGGGAGAATGGCTATCTCTTTAGGGCTCAATGAATCTCTTAATGGCAGCTCTATTGAAGATAGAAATGACCTAGGTTCGTATTTATAGGAACCCAAAAACATAAGTTAGGTCAATCTCCAACGGAAAGAAATCTGGGAGAATTAGTCGGTCAAAGAACAATCACTGACCGACTAGTTCATCAACTAGTCGGTCAGTCACAAAGCATGGACCGACTAAGAGCAGATCAGAGAAGAGATAGAATTTCAGACCTAGAAAACTAGTCTGAAGGCAAGTTGACTTAGTCGGTCCAAGAACAAAAGTTGACCGACTAGATTGTCAACTAGTCGGTCATCAAACGTTCTTAGACCGACTAACGGTAAACAGTAGCTTAGGAGAAATTTGGCATGTACAGTAAATCACAACTAGTCGGTCAAAGAAGCATCACTGACCGACTAGTTCACAAACTAGTCGGTCGGTGAGTCAACGTAGACCGACTAACTGTAAACAGTAAAGAACAAAGATTTAACTGAATGAAACTAGTCGG
This sequence comes from Scilla litardierei, assembly GCA_030789695.1. Taxonomy (NCBI): domain Eukaryota; kingdom Viridiplantae; phylum Streptophyta; class Magnoliopsida; order Asparagales; family Asparagaceae; genus Scilla; species Scilla litardierei. The sequence goes on from CM061137.1 coordinate 81,411,764, forward strand.
TCCAAGAACAGTGGCCGACCGACTAGATCTCCATCTAGTCGGTCAGTACTTGTTCTTGTACCAACTAACATGCACAACAAGGTCCGAATCGAAGCGCGACGCTTCGAGGAAATTAGAGTGAACATGTGCAAGAATCCTAGAGCTACGAAATGAGCGAAATGAAGATAGAAACGTAAGATATACTCAAGGCTTAACATTCTATCAATCGAAACTAAAAGACTATAAATAAAACCTTAATAAACGGTCTTTGAGAGCTTCGATTGAATCTTCATTATTTCCAAAGCGTTGCATGAGCTTCAACGAAGCTTTAGGCTTGAATACGAGCTTTTGGAAGTGTTGAGATGTCGCTTTGAATATTCTCGTGAAATTGGCGACGATCTCCAATACTGCGCTCACAAATTGTTAGTTCATGAATTATTTATGTTTGCTCATCATCCAAAACCAAATCCGGGGAGTCCAATATTCAACATTCTCCCCCTTTTTGGTGATGACAAACCAACATAAATAATAATCAAAGATAATAATTCAAATGTAAAATACTTACTCCCCCTGCATTGATGACACGTTAATTCCAAAATGAATATAAATGAATTGTATCAAGCAGACGAGTAAGATAAATAAAGTGAATTGATTTTTGAAATATCGGATTTTGAAAATCCTTATTTGTATCTTAACTCCCCCTGAATCTAACATATCAAACTAGATTCTTGGAAATTGAGTTAAATTTTTCATTTGCGCTATTTATTATCATTATCTCTCCCCCTTTGGCATTATCCCAAAAATGGGGGGCATACAACGACAACAATTAGGAAATGTAAAATCCAACATCGGGAGTCGTAGACGAAGACAATGGACCAACTTGACACCAAGGGAAAAAATGTGGAAATCAAAACAAGATGTGTCAAATTTTCCATTATCAATAAAAATCAACGATAATCAAAATCATCAAAAAAATACCAAATGTTTATTCATGTCTTGAATAAAGAAACATACTCTTCAATATTCAATATTCTTGGTTAATTTTGAGCATGGAAAACAATTCTATAAAATCCATTTAACCAACTTTTTATGCGTCGATTCGATATCACATTTCAAATATATTCAACGAATATTAAATTTGCACGACGAATAAAAGATAAAGTGGTCGATGATGAACATATATATACATAGAGACAACATGAGTACATCCAAAAGATATCACATCGAATATAAGAGATACATCATATCAAGTGCTACATATCATCAAAAAGAGATACATCATCATCAACATATCATACAATCCAACACCGACAATCAGAAAGCACAAAAGCAATACAACAAGGCAACTCTCAACCCCATCCTAACCCAAAACTCTCTCACTAGAATACATCATCCAAAGTGTATATGGAGAGTCCTCGGAACAACGATCACGAGGAGGAGGCAGGATCTGCAGCGTCCGTGGGTCCAGTCGACGGAGTGGACTCAGGATCTGCAGGGAGAAGAGGTGTCTCAACAGATGGAATCGTCGGGGCAGGAGTCGAGATCTCAGCAACAGGCTCAACAGCAGCAGGAGTCTCGACAGAAGCAGCAGCAGCAGATACATGAGCAGGCTCGGAAACTGGATCAGCAGCAGATGGCTCTGGAACACCGGAAGAGGTGGCAACTCCAGGAGCAGAAGTGGAAGTACCAGCAGCAGCAGAAGTGCCCTTGGGGGCACGAGTCGAAGCACGACAGATCTCCTCAACGTCCTCCTCATCCATCTCATCCATCTCCTCTCCCTCAGACACGGAAGGAGGAAGCTCAACACCCATCTGACGTGCCATACGGCAGACCACCTCCTCGGTACGAGCCAAGCGGGACTCGTGACGAAGAAGTATCCGGACGACGTCATCAAGGGTGGCAACGGGAGAAGCAGAGGCAGTGGCAGAGGCAGGGACAGACGCTGAAGGAGTCGTCCTCTGAACGTGACGAAGCGCCGCAAGAGATTTCTTGACGGCCGTCGCATTCAGCGGAGGACCGAGGGGACGCTCATCGTCACGAGGCAATGTGACACGAAAGTGACGAAACACGAGGGTCAACATGCAAGGAAAAGGAATATGAGCCGATTTATTGGACTTTCGAATACACTCGAAAGAATCAATCTTGTCGAGTATAATTCGAGCCCAATTAATCGAGCTCCCCATGAAGATCGCATAGATAAGCTTCAAAAATGGCTGGGATGGTAAAGATGAGGAGCCGTACTTGGGAAGCAAGCACGACTTCAGAATCAAATTTAGGACCCAAGCATTAGGCTTAAAAGATTTAGAGGGCACGCCAATCATAGCAGGAGGAATCTGATGGAAAATCTCTGATAGGATGGTCTGGTCAAGAGAGGAAATATCATCTACCGAGATATCAGAAGGAAGAAGGCCAGACGAAGAGATACCCAGAATCTCTCCTAAGATTTCCGCAGTGAGGACTATAGGAGTCCCCAAAACGGTCGTCTCAATAGAGTGGGTCTGATCGTACTGACCCCGGATCCTATTGGCATAGAAAAGCTTCACTAATCTAGGATAGGGGCGAGGATTCGCCTTCGGGTCAAATCGAAGGTAATCGAGAAGACCCGACGACGACAGAAGATCAGCTAGCCCTATGAAGTCGCTGAACTGGACGAAATGCTCCAGAAGCAGCGGACAATGTTCGATACGATTATATGCCGCAAGACACAAAGGGTCATCGCGACATAAGGAAATATCGACACCGCCCACCGGCATCGGAGCCTTTCCCTTAGGCTTTCGAGAAGACGTACGAGGGTGGGTGCTAGACTCGGGATGAATAGGAGGAGAGGGTTCCCTATGAGTCTCGGTCTCGGGATTATACTCCGTATCGGAATCGGTAGGAGTATGGAACGAAGAAGGAGAGGCAAGAGATTTGGCCTTTGGCTTAGGTTTGGGTTTGGGTTTGGGTTGACCTCTAGGCTTGGCGGTCGTCGTCCTCTTCTTCTTGAGAGGAGGCGAAGACGACGAAGGATGGGTGGTCTTGGCTCTACGCTTCGTAGGGGTTGGATGCTCGGGATCCGAAGAGGTTGGATCAACGGTCATCGGAGAGGGGTTAGTGGAAGGGATCGGAATGCGTGTTCTTGCCATAGTCGAAGCAAGACACGAGATCAAATCAACGAATCCTAGCACAACCCTAGAAATCCGAAACCCTAGAGGAAGAAATTTAGAACCCTAGGCAGAGAAACCTAACCCTAGAGCTGAAAACGAAACCCTAGATAGGAGAGGGAGGAGGTAGGTTTACCCTAGGAGGAAGAACGACGGCCGGCGACGGCGGAGATGATCGGAAAGAGGCCGGAAGTCGATCGGAAGGGGAAGGGTCGGGGTTTTGAGCGGAGTGAACTGAGTTTTCGATCGATTAGAATGGAAATCGATCGACTAAACTGAGTTTAAGTCGGTCGATTTCCCAAATGACCAAACAGCCCCTGGCACAACTAGTCGGTCATAGTTCAAGCACTGACCGACTAGTTCACAAACTAGTCGGTCGGTAAATGAGCTTGAACCGACTAGGTGCAAACAGTGGCTGAATCCAAGAAGACTGACAAGATTTAGTCGGTCTGCGTTCGATTACTGACCGACTAGATCTCAATCTAGTCGGTCGGTCACTGAACATGAACCGACTAAAGAGTCAAAAACTTGAAAATTAAGTTCTCTCCATAATACGCTTGGACGAAAAATCTCAAAACTCTCAATAGACATCTAAACTACCCCATTAAACATCAAAAAACAGAAATTTGACGATTACGCACAAATCGAACGAAAAATTAAGATAACACTTAAAATTCTCGAAAAATCCAATAATTCTAGCATGAATGAGATATTGTCAAGAATAATAGCATGCAAAATTATTGAATGAAACATGAATCCTATATTTCGGATTCACCCATAATCCCCAATTCTCGACGCAACCGCACAAAGGAGTCCTCCTTTAGGGGTTTCGTGAAAATATCGGCGATTTGCTTTTGGGTTTCAACGTACACTAGAATGATGTCCTTTTTAGCAACATGGTCATCTAAAAAGTGGTGGAGGACATCTATGTGTTTCGAACGGGAATGATGTACCGGGTTCTTGGAAAGACATATTGCACTTTGGTTGTCAACCATGATAGGGCAAGTATCACAATTTATACCAAAGTCTTTAAGTGTGTGTCTCATCCAAAGAACCTGAGCACACGCGGCACCGGCGGCAATATATTCCGCCTCGGTGGTTGAAAGTGATACGGAATTTTGCTTCTTGGAAAACCAAGAGACAAGAGAATTTCCTATAAAATGGCAAGTGCCACTAGTACTTTTCCTGTTGGATTTGCATCCCGCATAATCGGCATCACTATATGAGATTAACTCATAAGTGCTAGATCTCGGATAAAGTAATCCAAAATCTAAAGTGTAACTTAGATAGCGAAAAATACGCTTTACCGCTACTAAGTGAGACTCCTTAGGTTGAGACTGATAACGAGCACATATACATACGGCAAACATAATATCGGGCCTACTTGCGGTAAGATAAAGCAAACTACCAATCATACCTCGATATAAACGAATGTCTACATCCTTACCGCCCGTATCCTTGTCAAGATGCGTAGTCGTGCTCATTGGAGTCTTTTTCCCGGAGGTATTCTCCATTCCAAATCGCTTTAGCAACTCCACCGTGTACTTCGTTTGGTGGATGAAGATTGCATCGTTCATTTGGCGAATTTGGAGTCCTAAGAAATATTTGAGTTCGCCCATGTGGCTCATCTCAAATTGTTCCTTCATAACATTAGAAAACTCTTCGCAAAGAGTGAAGTTAGTAGCACCGAAAATGATATCATCAACATAAATTTGTACTAATAAAATATCATTATTCGCATGCTTAACAAAAAGAGTTGAATCGGCTTCGCCCATTTTAAAATTCAAATCCAAAAGAAAATTCTTTAGGCGATCATACCAAGCTCGAGGAGCTTGTCTCAAACCATAAAGAGCTTTCTTTAGTTTAAAAACGTGATTTGGAAATTTTTCATTTATGAAGCCCGGAGGTTGAGAAACGTAAACTTCCTCAACGACATCTCCGTTTAAAAAAGCACTTTTAACATCCATTTGAAATAATTTAAAATTCTTATGGCATGCAAAAGACAAAAGTAATCTAATTGATTCTAATCTAGCTACCGGAGCGAAGGATTCTTCGAAATCAATACCTTCCTCTTGTCGATAGCCTTGAGCTACTAACCGAGCTTTGTTCCGGACGACGACTTGGTTTTCGTCGGTTTTGTTCTTGAAAATCCACTTTGTCCCTATGACGGTGTGGTTCTTCGAAGGCAATGGAACAAGCTCCCACACTTCATTCCTCTCGAATTGAATGAGCTCCTCCTCCATGGCAAGTATCCAAGCACTATCTTCGCATGCTTCAACTATATTCTTTGGCTCTATCGATGAGGCAAAGGCACAATTGGCGAAGTGGTGAACTTGTGATCTTGTCTTGACACTATCTTGAATATTGCCAATTACTTGCTCATGGGGATGGTCGCGAATGACATGAAGTCGCTTGGGAATACCTTGATCACTTGGAACATTCTCAACAACTTCATTAGTCGGGTTAGTCTCAATAGAATCAATAGACTTAGAATTATCAAATGAATCACATAAAACATCCATAGAATCATTATCATTTGAAATTCTAGTTGGAACAAATCCTTCATTAAATGAGACATGAAGCGACTCCTCGATCGTCGAGGTTCGTTTGTTGAATATCCGGTAGGCTTTGCTACGCGAAGAATATCCCACAAAAATCCCCTCATCGGATCTCGGATCGAATTTGTCCAAACTACCATATGTGTTCTTAATAAAACATTTCGAACCAAAAACACGAAAATGTTTAACTTGAGGCAACCTACCAAACAACAATTCATAACAAGTTTGTTTAGTGCCGGGCCTCAAAAGTATTCTATTAAACACATAGCAAGCGGTGTGTACCGCTTCCGCCCAAAATTGATGGCCAAGTTGGCTATCATCAAGCATAGTGCGAGCACACTCCACTAGCGTCCTATTCTTTCTCTCAACTACACCATTTTGAGGCGGTGCACGAGGGAAAGAGAAGGTGTGAGTAATACCAACTTCATCACAAAATGTCTCAAAAGACTCATTCTCAAATTCACCTCCATGATCACTACGAATAGTGACAATGGTGTTTCCTAAGAGATTTTGTACTTTCTTAACAAAAATTGTGAAGTTTTCAAAAGCTTCATTTTTATTGCACAAGAAAAATACCCAAGTAAATCTTGAATAGTCATCTACGATGACAAGTCCATACCTTGCATTTCCTAAGGAAGCTACTCTAGTTGGCCCAAATAAATCTATATGTAATAGCTCTAGTGGCCGTTTTGTAGAGATGCTTTTCTTAGGTTTAAATGAAGATTTAGGAAGCTTGCCGCGTTGACAACAATCACAAAAACTTTTCTTTTCAAAAACAAGCTTCGGAAAACCTTTAATAGAATTCAATTTTGAAAGCTTATATAGTGTTCCAAAGTTCACATGTCCAAAGCGTCGATGCCATAAGTGTTGTTCACTTGTGTTGGCAACGAGACATTGTTCATATGACTTAGGAAGATCCAAAATATAAATGTCTTTACGACGAGTTCCGGAAAATAATAATTTTTCATTATCCTTTCTTAAAATATGACACAATCCTTTCGCAAAGCTAACTTTGTAACCTTTGTCACAAAGTTGACTTATTGAAATAAGATTATGATTTAAACCACTAACAAGATACACATCACTAATTAATGGTTTAGAAGGGTTACCGACATTACCAACACCTATGATGGTTCCGCTCTCGTTGCCTCCAAATACGACGCGGTTTCCATTCACAATGGGAACCACTCCGGAGAGCAATCGAGCGTCACCCGTCATGTGTTTGGAGCACCCGCTATCGAGTATCCAATTCCCTTTGGAGCTAAATTTAAATTTGTTGCTCCTTTTCTTTTTCTTTTCCTTGAGTACCTAAAGATAGATAAGTTTCATATCATGGTACCCAAGGTCATTGGGTCCAAGGGATTAGACCTTTGGAAGCCAAGTCCAAGTGGACTTAGACTTCCCCACATAATTCTTACTATGCACAACATCCGAAAAATAAGCATTCATATATATTTGTTTTTCGTCCATGCTTGTGTCCTTTGGGCTCCAAATCGTGAAAACTTTGGGAGCCATCATCCTATTGGGTGCATGCATGCGACGTTGATTTCTACGTGATGCATGTTGTGGATAGGCATACGGGACATGATGGAATGGTGCACGACGAGAATTATTCATATGATGAGGTGGGTGTACATATGCATGTGTGGGAACACGTGCGTGAGGGTGTCTCACTTGGTGTGCACGTGCCCGAGAATGTGTTGCATAAAAATCATCATAAGTGTGAGATGGTGGAGTAGGACGTGTGTTCCTACGTGGCATGGAATTGGTGTACATATAAGCATGCCCCTTCTTTGGAGGTCCACCCAATGTGGGTTTCTTTCCGAAAGAGGGTGTGGACGAGGTGGAAGCACCATTGGTAGATGAACTACCAATAGAGTGTTTGCTCCCACTCGTTGAGGCTTCGGAAGTTGGCCTAACAAAGGTAGTGACCGACTTGGAAGAATTTCCCATCATATACCCCAAGCCAATGTGGTGCTTGGCCGGAAGTAAATCTTTTAGGATATTATCCAAATGGCCTTTACCCTTGTTGAATTTGTTGATTCGGCCCAATGTGTCCTCATATTTCTCTTTGAGAGAACGCAAGGAAGTATCCAAAGTGGATATTTGCGAAGTGAGCACATAAACACGAGATTTAAGATTCTCGTTCTCAATACTCAAAGTCGAGTTTTGAGAAGTTAAATCCGCTATCTCATGTTCTTCCGCATCCTCAATGCTAACATGTTCAAGTTTAGATTTGAGATTTACTATCTCTTTTCTTAACTCTTCAACAACGGTGTCGTTGTTGGTGATGATAGTCTTAGGCGATGTTTGAATGCTAGCTAGGTCATCTTTTACCTTAGTATATCTATTTACTAACTTAGTATATTTTGACCAAAGTTGAGTGTTAGCATCCCTAAGATCATCCATCGTTACCTCATCGCTTTCTTCATCACTATCATCGGAAGAGGAGGATCCTTGATCGTGCTCCTCTCTTGCCATGAAACACATGTGTGCTTGCTCCACGTGCTCATCGTCCGACTCTCCGCTTGAGGAATCCTCGGAGTCGGTGAAGGTAGCTCCGACAAGTCCCTTCTTGTTTCCTTTCGTGTACTTCTTGGACTTGTCATACTTTGGCGCCTTCCACTTCTCCTTTTGCTTGTTTTGAGGACAATCCGCTTTGATGTGTCCTGGCTTATTGCATTTAAAGCACAAAGGTGGAGAGGCGTTAGTAGATGTAAACTTAGATTTGTGTTTGAAGTTACCCTTTCGGAAGAAGCGATTGAACTTCTTTGCCATGAGTGCAATGGATTCCATGTCCATTTCTTCTTCCGAGTTCTCATCATCGGTAGAGGTGGATGAAGCCGCCTTGAATGCAATCGCCTTTTTCTTAGGCGCATCTAGGTTCAAATATGACTTCATCTTTTCTTGTAGCTTCACCTTGCTATCTTTGCGTACCTCATATGACATCAAAGTACCCATTAGTTGAACTACGGTATATTTGTCCATGTCATTACCTTCCTCGATGGCGAAGGTACGTTTTTCCCAAGAAGAGGGAAGTCCTTCAATAAGCTTTAAGCACTTCTCCTTTTGAGTGTAGATCTTGCCGAGGGCCTCTAACTCGTTTATTATGTCAACGAAACGAGCGTAATATTCTTTCATCTTCTCGCCCTGTTGCATATGAAACATTTCGTAATCTTTGGTTACGACTACGAGTTTAGAGTCTCTTACCCTACTCGTCCCTTCGTGTAGAATGAGGAGGGAGTTCCAAATTTGATATGCACTCTTACATGTGCATATCTTATTGAAATCCTCGGGCTCCAATGCACATTGCAAGGCGTTCATTGCCTTGGCATTGCTTACCTCCGCGGCGACCTCCGCGGTAGTCCATTTCTCAAAATCTTCTTCTTCGGGTTCAATATACTCCTTCATTGTAGTTCTCCATAAAGATGCACTTCGGAGGAAGGTTTCCATCCGACACTTCCAGTACCCGTAGTTGGTACCGTTGAAGAATGGAGGCCTCGTAGAGGAATGTCCTTCCATCACGGAAGATGCTCCTTCACGGTTCCTGAAGGTGTCATAGTTGGAAGGTGGACGCACGGTTTTGTTGTCGTTGGCAGACATAGCTGAGAATCTGGCTCTGATACCAAATGTAATGCCCTACCAGCTACTGCACAAGTACTAGAGGGGGGGGTGAATAGTACTTTAAAATAATAAGGCGTATAATTCCAAATTAAATTGCAAACAACCACCAAATCAATTTGCGGAAGCTTAAATTGATTGACAACAATGAAATAAACAAAGCTAACAAACGATGTTAATGGGTTCGGATCCACCCAAGTCTCCCCGACTTGTTCCCGGTGATCCTACGTCCCAACCACCCGGATCCCCTCCGGATACTTGAGTTAGAAACCCTAACTCAAGATTTCCACTATGAATATCTTGTGAAAAACCTTCACAAGATCAAATCATACATGCAATGGCAAAGTGAATCCCACAACCCGGGATCACAAACTTCTCTCACAACCGAGAGAGCCAATAAGCAATATAAAGAGTTTAAATGAAATAAATACTCTTACCACAAAATCCTATACCTTGAGTTTTTCTTACCCAATAGGTGGAATGAAGGATTTGAGGAAGATGAAGTCACCAAGCCCTAGCACCAAGGAAATGAGCAGCAATGGGTGCCTAGGGAAGAGTTGGAGACTTGGATCAAGCAATAGCTTGAAGAGCTCACCAAGAACAAGCTTCTCTCTAGATCTAGAAATGAGAGAGAATGGCTTTCTTGTGAGGAAGAGAGCTTTAGATTTGAGGGAGAATGGCTATCTCTTTAGGGCTCAATGAATCTCTTAATGGCAGCTCTATTGAAGATAGAAATGACCTAGGTTCGTATTTATAGGAACCCAAAAACATAAGTTAGGTCAATCTCCAACGGAAAGAAATCTGGGAGAATTAGTCGGTCAAAGAACAATCACTGACCGACTAGTTCATCAACTAGTCGGTCAGTCACAAAGCATGGACCGACTAAGAGCAGATCAGAGAAGAGATAGAATTTCAGACCTAGAAAACTAGTCTGAAGGCAAGTTGACTTAGTCGGTCCAAGAACAAAAGTTGACCGACTAGATTGTCAACTAGTCGGTCATCAAACGTTCTTAGACCGACTAACGGTAAACAGTAGCTTAGGAGAAATTTGGCATGTACAGTAAATCACAACTAGTCGGTCAAAGAAGCATCACTGACCGACTAGTTCACAAACTAGTCGGTCGGTGAGTCAACGTAGACCGACTAACTGTAAACAGTAAAGAACAAAGATTTAACTGACTGAAACTAGTCGGTCCAAGAACAGTGGCCGACCGACTAGATCTCCATCTAGTCGGTCAGTACTTGTTCGTGTACCAACTAACATGCACAACAAGGTCCGAATCGAAGCGTGACGCTTCGAGGAAATTAGAGTGAACATGTGCAAGAATCCTAGAGCTACGAAATGAGCGAAATGAAGATAGAAACGTAAGATATACTCAAGGCTTAACATTCTATCAATCGAAACTAAAAGACTATAAATAAAACCTTAATAAACGGTCTTTGAGAGCTTCGATTGAATCTTCATTATTTCCAAAGCGTTGCATGAGCTTCAACGAAGCTTTAGGCTTGAATACGAGCTTTTGGAAGTGTTGAGATGTCGCTTTGAATATTCTCGTGAAATTGGCGACGATCTCCAATACTGCGCTCACAAATTGTTAGTTCATGAATTATTTATGTTTGCTCATCATCCAAAACCAAATCCGGGGAGTCCAATATTCAACAGGAGCTACCCCTCAGGCTCACAGTCGACCGATACGTCGACATGCTGGGGGAGCTGCCCCCAACCGTACAGTCGGTTGGATCGGTCAGTGACGTGTCCATATTTTACCTCATTTTCATGTCATGTTTCTATTGCATTGCATGTCATTTTCGCGTCCAAATCTCACTTTTTACTGCGAGTTTGGTATTTCTGACGTTATTTCGAGTTTCGTAGTATATTTTGAGTTTTCAGGGAATTTGGAGCAATTTGGACCCCCGCCTGGGTATGGACACATCCTACGCGCTTATGAGCTTGTTGGCAGGGCTCTGGAGGAGTTCGTCGTGTTCTCGGAGCTGCTGGAGGAGAGAAGGAAGAGAAGAAAGAGAGAGAGCAGAGAAAGAAGCCCATGTTGCTGCTTCACACTGAGTTTCCCAGAAAATGCTCGGACCGAGGAGCTTGCTGCTTGGACCGAGCCGTGTCACATTGCAGAACCAGCAGATACGAGTGATCCGGACCGAGCAGCTCATCTGCTCGGTCAGATAACCCCATATTTCACTGTCCGAGCAGCGCCCGAGCCTCAGACCAAGCTGATCCTACCTGGCCCGAGCAGGGACTACTCGGTCCGGATAGCTTGACTTCCAGATCTCCAAGCAGCCGAGCAGCCGAGCAGCTTGCCTACGCGGGCCGGATTTCTGACCGAGCAGCTAATGCTCGGACCGAGTAGCCTACTCAGTCGGCTCTTCCCAGGGCTTTTTTGGAAAGATTTTGAACGCGCCATGCGCGCGATCTGTGCAGCAGCTGAAGCTCACGATTGCGGGCTAAGCTGAAGGGGAGTTCATTCTAGCTTTTTCTTAGGAATTTTTGAGAGGAGCATGAGCGATTTCTTGGAAGAATATTTTTGGGATTAATTCTTGTAGCTAATTTCTGGATCAATAATTGAAGATTATTGTTTATTACTCTTTTCTGGATTTGTTCTTCGTTCGTTCTTGCTGTAAGTTATTTTAGCCCTAATTTCTTTATTGCTAAAATGTTTTCCTCTGCAAAATTGATATTTTTGTGCGTTCCTATCATCATGAGTGAGTAGATCCATTCTAAGGCTGATGGGTTAGCCCTAGGATTTTAGGGGGAAAATGTAGATCTGGATCCCCACGTTGAATTAGGGATTTAGGGTTGTATTTCGGTAGATCCTACCGAATCCATAGATAACCCGTACTGAGATCATGCCCACGGTCTGTGAAATTGATGTGCTTAAGGGGTATCTAGGGATTCAAATAGGGAAATCGGTGGATCCAATCAAGGCACGTGACCATGCCCAGCTCGTGTCTTGAGGAGATCCATCGACGAACTATACCGCTACGTTGACAGCTACCGCCATTGCGTCAACGAGAGCCATCGAAATACCCCGCAATTCTAACCCACGAGAGTGGTACGAATTGGGGGATAAATTCCCTAGCCCTAATGCAACGTGAGGAACCTATCCAACGTTAACCCCCAATGATCCTAGCGGTGATCCCTAAAGCCCTAGTCCTTTTATTTTATTACACGACAACAACAATCAACCAAATTTATTCCCACTCCGACCGCTACGTTACTTCTAAATTTAGAAATAGACTGAGATTACCACGGACACTATCATCGTCCCTGTGGGATTCGACTATCTTTTATACTACAACTCGACACTGTCCGCTTGCGGATTGAGCCCGAAGTCGTAGCCTAGGAGCCATATTACACCTGGCAATCGTGACACCGCCAGGTGGATCCTAGGTGTAGATCAGTGTGCGTTAAGTTATTGGCGCCGTTACCGGGGACGGCAATAGTGATCTTATCTCAGTTTGTTTTTATATTGAGAAGTTTGCTAGCATCCTTATCATCTCTCACCTTTCCGCCATTTTCATTCTTTTTCTATTTTATCTGCCTTGTTGCTAACATCCTCCTCCAGCTGGCTATTACCTCCTTACCAATCAGGCAAAATGGAGATGGTAATGCAAGTGCAGTGGACCTGTGACTCTGATAGCAACTCAGAGGAGGTTAGTTTCTCTCCTCATCATTCACATGGCTTCCAAGACTCGCACATGGACGAGTTCATGGTTGAATGCGTGATCACTCCATATTTTACACCTTTTTTCTGCATGTTTGCATGCCATTTTGATCCCTCGTATCGCGTTTTTCACGATTATTCGACAATATTGCTATGGTTTTCACGATTTCTTGTTTTTTGTCAAATTTCAGGAGATTTGGAGCGATTTGGAGTGATTCTGAGATGCACCCACTCCGAAGTGTCACCCGTGACTCTTTTGAGGGGAATTCTGCGATTGGAGAGGAGTGGAAGAAGAAAGAACATCGTAGGAGAGACGAGGAAGCAAAAATACAAAGATTAGGCATTTTCAACATGCCACTCGGCCGAGTGAAGGAGTCACTTGGCCGACCATCGACAGCCCGCTCGGCCGGCCAGATCGGACACGCAGCAGATTGAATATCAACGTGCACTCGGCTGAGCATTGCCAGACCACTTGACCGAGCACGGAGACACCACTCACCTAAGTGGCATCTCGACGACGGCAAGCAAAAATCCCGAAGTTACTGTAATCCGTCAGTCAGCTCCCGAGTCCCGACTCAGCCGAATGAAGAAACCACATCGGCCGAGTGAAGAAAGTCACTCGGCCGAGTGACTTCCGAGGAGACAACCCCCAAAAGTCCGAAGTTACTGGAATCCATCAGGGTCTGTCACTCGGTCGAGTGACATTTTTCACTCGGCCGAGTGAGCCATGCTGCCTGTAGCGTAAAGTGCGATTTTCAAGCTGCGCAGGGGCAATTTTGTCACAGTTTTTTTGGGCGATGGGGGGTATTTAACCCCAGTTTTAACCTAGTTTAGGGAGCTTTTTCAGACCTTTTTTGGCAGCCTTTTTTAGAATACTTTTTAGGAGATTAGATTTAGTTCTTTGGAGAGAGACAAAAAGTTCTATTTTGTTGGATGCTATTGAATCTTCATTGGTTTGTCTCTCTTTCTATCAAAAACCTCATTTTTATTGATATATTTTCTATTGCAATGAATTCTATTGTTTTTATTATTGAATTTCTAATAATTTGCATTATGAATTGTGAGTAGTTTTATCGTCTTAGGGCGTAGGGATGAACCCTACGAACCCTATTTCTAATTTGTGATGAATTGGTGAAATACTTGTTAGATTTGATTAGGGTTAGTTTGGGATTGATTTAATACGAATAGCTAGGGATTCATACCGATTGGGATTTGCAAGAGATTGGATCCCAACTCGATAGGAAGCCCTAGAAATTCGAATTGGGTTACAATTGGGTTTCTTTGGAATCGGTTTGCAAGAGATTGGACCGAAACTAGGGTTTTCGATTGTAATTCTATACCAATACCCGTTTGTAAGAGATTGGACGGGTAGGAACTATCCCAACCTTGGTCGTAGCTCGAGTTTGCACGAGAGTGGGCTCGAGATACGATTGGACGATGATGTTGTTCTTCACGCTAGCTTGCCTAGGTTAGGGTTTGCAAGAGATTGGACCCTACCCTATGTTTTCTATAGACCGGTAATAGCACGAGAGCGTGAGCTTGGTTCTACATTTAGTTGCAACTAGTTCACCTGAATTTCAAGTCTAGCAATTGTGAAACCTATTAATCACAATGACGAGATACGGTTTGTAGCGGGGATTCCCTATCCCTAGGCGTTTTTATTAAATTGATATTTTATTTATACAATTGAACGACTGTGACTATTTTATTGCGAATATTTCTTGACTGTTCTTATAGCCTGGTGAATTGAAGAAGACACCGTCATTTGCCCTCCTCGTGTTTGATACCCGCTCGCCGCTACACCGTGCGCTTGCGGTAAGACTAGTGATCACTCCGTATTTTACACCTTTTTCCCGCATGTTTGCATGCCATTTAGATCGCTCAAATCACATTTTTCACGATTTATCGACAATATTGCGATACTTTTCACGATTTGTTGTTTTTGTCGTATTTCAGGAGATTTGGAGCGATTTGGAGTGATCCTGAGATGCACCCACTCTGGAGTGTCACCGAAGACTTCCCTGAGGGGTATTTTGAGATTGGAGAGGAGCGGAAGAAGAAAGAAAGTTGTAAGAGTGACGAGGAGGCAAAAACACTCAGAATGGGCATTTTCAGTGTCTCACTCGGTCGAGTGAAGGAGTCACTCGGCCGACCAGCGAGACCCCGCTCGGCCGGCCGGATCGGACACGCTCCAAGTGTGCACTCGGCCGAGCATCAGAAGCCGCCTCGGTCGAGTGACGTATCCCATCCGCCCGTGTGGCACTCAGACGACGCCCATCAAAAACTCCCGACTTACTGTTTTTCGTCAGTCTGAGTAGCAGAAGCCCCACTCGGCCGAGTGGGAATTGCCGTCCGCCCAAGTGGAGTATCTCGTCTGCCCGAGTGAAGATAGCCCATCGGTCGAGTGACGACAACTCACTCGGCCGAGTGACGCCCGAAGTAACGACCCCCAAAACCCCAGACATACTGGAATCTGTCAGGGTTTCTCACTCGACCGAGCGACATTTGTCACTCGGCCGAGTGAGCAGCGCTGCCTGTAGCGGAAATCACGATTTTGGAGCTACGCAGGGGCAGTTTGGTCACGAATTTTTGGGCAGTTTTGGGGGTTATTTAACCCCAGATTCTAACCTAGTTTAGGGAGCTTTTTATTGCTTTTGGCAGCCTTTTTAGATTAGAATTTTTAGAGTTTAATTCTTGTGATTGGAGAGGAGAAGAAAGTGTTATTTTGTTGGATTCTTGGAAAGCTACATTGGTTTGTCTCCCTCTCTATTGAAAATCCTATTTTTATAACTATTTGAATATTTCCATGAATTCTATTGCTATTTCAATTGATTGTTCTTCCATTTGCGATATGAATTGTGAGTAGTCGCAACGTCTTAGGGCGTGGGGATGAACCCTACGAGCCCAATTTCCGATTTGTGATGATTTGGTAGAACTATTGCTAGAATTGCTATTAGGGTTAGTTTGGGATTGATATAATACGGATAGCTAGGTGTTCATATCGATTGGGATTTGCAAGAGATTGGATCCCAATTCGATAGGAAACCCTAGAAATCTGAATTGGGTTGAAATTTAGTTTCGGAAGTATCGGTTTGCAAGAGATTGGACCGATACTAGGATCCTCGGTTGCAATTCTATACCGATACCCGTTTGCAAGAGATTGGACGGGTAGGAACTATCCTAACCTAGGTCGTAGCCCGAGTTTGCACGAGAGTGGGCTCGGGATGCGATTGAACGATGACGTTGATCCTAATGCTTGCTTGCCTAGGCTAGGGTTTGCAAGAGATTGGACCCGAGCCTAGGTTTGCTACAGACCAGCAACAGCGCGAGAGCGTGAGCTAGGTTTTACATTCAGTTGCAACTAGTTCACCCGACATTCTACCCTAGCAATTGTGAAACCGATGAATCACAATGACGAGATACGGTGAGTAGCGGGGATTCCCTATTCCCTAGGCGTCTTTATTTGATTTTATATCTCTCTACATTGTTTGACGATTGTGACAACATCGCCGAAAGGAAATTTCCTACTTTTCTGTCCCTATAGCCAGGTTGTTCGGAGAAGGCTATATCATACGTCTTCCCTGTGTTCGATACCCGCTCGCCGCTACACCGTGCGCTTGCGGTAAAACTATACGGTCGCTCTTTAGGGTGTACGCCCGGGCGCGATCAAGTTTTTGGCACCGTTGCCGGGGAAGGCGCTTTGACAGAGTTTGATCTGGATCACCCGGTCATTTCTCTTCAATTTCTTTCTTTATTGCTTCATTCTTTTCTAACTCTGTTTACAGCCCCATTTTGCAATCCCTCCCGAAATTCTCCACGAAATCTTATCAGGTAAAATGTGGGATGCAACTCCAATGACTGAGTCTGGTCAGGGAGATGATGAATCTTTTGCGGAGCTCCTCAAGGAACTTATTGATGAGGTCTACGCTACCGGAGCTTTTGCTATTAATATCGAGGACCCCGTCGAACAACTGTTTGCTAGCTTCATGATGGATCATATCTCCCCGGAAGGGACTATTGGGGGCGATATCAGAGTTGATGTGAGGGACGACAAGCTATATTTTGAAGGCGATAGAACATGTGTCGAAGAGTACTACACTCCCGAGGAACACTTCGAACAAGCCGATATTCAGGGAGATACACTCTATGACCCTCACTCTTGCATTTATGAATCTGCTGACGCATTTCTTGATCTCAGGAATGAACCGGAGCAAGGTGGTGGTTCTATCGATGCAGGCGCAGAATCGGAGAGCGTCTATTCGCGAATCTGAGCCCCCATTCGAGAGCGATCTAAACTCATATTTTGAAGAAGAAATCAAATTCACACAAGATGACGAAGCAAAGGGTACAACACCCTTTGAGGTAGAGCTTAAACAATTACCGCCGAATCTATGGTATGCTTTCTTGGGTAGTAAATTGACCTTCCCGGTGATTGTAAATGCCCACCTTGGCCAAGACCAACTTGAAAAATTATTAGAAGTCCTTAGGGATCACAAGGATGTCCTTGGTTACACAATCTCTGATCTTAAGGGAATAAGCCCTAGGCTATGCACGCATAGGATCCACTTGGAAAACACTGAAGCCTCTTCTATTGAGCCTCAAAGGCGGTTGAACCCGAATATGAAAGAGGTAGTGAAAAAGGAAATCCTAAAATTGCTTGATGCTGGAATTATCTATCTGATCTCTGATAGTAGATGGGTTAGCCCCGTTCACGTAGTCCCCAAGAAAGGGGGATGACCGTGATAAAAAATGATAAAGGAGAACCCATTTCTACTCGCACTGTCACGGGATGGCGAATCTGCATAGATTATAGAAAACTAAATAAAGCCACCCGAAAAGACCATTACCCATTGCCTTTCATTGATCAAATGCTTGAATGCCTAGCTAAACACAAATACTTTTGTTATTTGGATGGGTATTCGGGGTTTTTCCAAATCCCCTTGCACGAAGATGACCAAGAAAAGACCACTTTTACTTGTCCCTACGGTACCTATGCCTACCGTAGGATGCCCTTCGGTCTTTGTAATGCTCCCGCAACCTTTCAGAGATGTATGACATCCATTTTTTCCGATTACATTGAAAATATAATGGAAGTCTTTATGGATGATTTCTCGGTTTATGGGAGCGAGTTTGATTCTTGTTTGGCTAATCTCACTAAAGTTCTTAAAAGGTGCCAACAAAATAATCTAACTCTGAACTGGGAGAAGTGCCACTTCATGGTCACGGAAGGTATAGTTCTTGGGCACCTTGTCTCCTCAAGAGGGATTGAGGTAGATAAGGCAAAGATCGAGGTAATCGAGAAACTCCCACCTCCTATTAATGTCAAGGGCATTAGAGGCTTTCTTGGTCATGCGGGGTTTTACCGCCGCTTTACCAAGGATTTCGCCACGATTGCCCGACAGCTTACTTCCTTGCTTGCTAAAGACACTCCTTTTATTTTTTCAGGCGAATGCTTGCAAGCCTTCAATACCTTGAAGGAAGCACTAGTTTCCGCACCCATCATACAACCACCGGATTGGAGCCTTCCCTTTGAGCTAATGTGTGATGCTAGCGACCAAGCCATTGGAGCGGTATTGGGACAACGGAAAGATAGGAAGCTTCATGCAATATTCTATGCGAGCAAGACATTGGATGACGCACAGAAAAACTATACAACTACCGAAAAAGAGCTTCTAGCGGTCGTCTATTCCATCGAGAAGTTTCGCTCCTACCTCCTTGGTTCCAAGGTGATTGTCCACACCGACCATGCGGCATTGAAATATCTTTTAAACAAGAAGGAGGCCAAACCTCGGTTAATTAGGTGGATACTCTTGTTGCAAGAATTCGATTTGGAGATCAGAGACAAGAAAGGTACGGACAATGTTGTGGCGGATCATTTGTCTAGACTTATTCGCGACAAGGAGGATGAGAGTTTACCTATCGACGACACATTCGTGGATGAGAGGCTATACGCCATAAGGCCCGGGGAAGTGCCTTGGTACGCGGACTTCGTCAATTAATTGGCTTGTGGAATTAAACTGCATGGGATGCCCACGCAACAAAAGAGGAGATTTTTGCATGAGGTCCGTAGCTATTTTTGGGAAGATCCATACCTCTTCAAGATATGCAAAGATAGTGTTATTCGGAGGTGTGTTTCTAAAGAGGAGGCAACGTCTATCATTTTGCATTGCCACGGTATGCCATGCGGGGGACATCATGCCGCCTCCAAGACAACCGCTAAGATTTTGCAGAGCGGATTCTTCTGGCCAACAATGTTCAGAGACACCCACGACTTTGTGAAGGGGTGCGATAGGTGCCAATGGACCGGGAATATTTCCAAACGTAATGAGATGCCGATGAGGCCCATCTAAGAAATTGAGCTTTTTGATTGTTGGGGAGTGGACTTCATGGGACCTTTTCCGTCAAGCAATGGTAACAAGTATATCCTATTGGCCGTTGACTACGTCTCTAAATGGGTGGAAGCAATCGCTACCCCTACCAATGATGCAAGGGTTGTTTCTAAATTTTTCAAGCAGAATATCTTCCCATGCTTCGGGGTGCCCCGTACCTTGATAAGCGACGGGGGGGAGCCATTTCATAGAAAACAAGTTCGAAGCCATGCTGAAGAAGTACGGGGTAAACCATAGAGTTGGCATGGCATATCACCCCCAAACGAGCGGCCAAGTGGAGGTCTCGAATAGAGAGATCAAGCAAATCCTTGAGAAGACCGTAGATCGATCTAGAAAGGATTGGTCAATGAAGTTAAACGATGCTCTTTGGGCATATCGCACAGCCTTTCGCACTCCCATCGGCACCACACCGTTCCGACTTGTTTATGGGAAAGCTTGTCACTTGCCGGTAGAGTTGGAACACCGCGCATATTGGGCCATCAAGACCCTCAATTACGATTATAAGAGTGCGGCGGTGAGGCGACTCTTGGACATCAACGAGCTTGATGAGATTAGAAGAGATGCCTACGAGAGCTCGAGAATTTACAAAGAAAGGACCAAGATTCTCCACGATGCACGCATAACTGTTACGGACTTCAAAGTCGGAGACAAGGTCTTGCTATATAACTCCCGACTCCGACTATTTCCTGGTAAATTGAGGTCAAGATGGTCCGGACCTTTCACCATCAAGCACATACTACCGGGAGGAGCTTTTGAGTTGGAAAGCAAAGACGGAGCCACATTCAAAGTGAATGGACAAAGGCTCAAGCATTATTCCGAGGGAGTCCCTATGGGAGAAATAAGTAGAATATATCTGCTTAAGGGACGGCCGGATGATCTTTCATACCTCCTTGACGTGGTTATTGAGGAGGCGATCCCCCATTCCCTCGGCGCACTATTCAAGGATGATTTTGAGGAAGGGCCGGACTTGGGCCAAGAAGAAAAGATGGAGCATTCCCCCGATCTCTCCATGGAAATTGATGAAGGTGACGTTGATGTCACGAGGATACGAGAGCTCTGCAAGCTCTCAAAGATGCAGACTCTGAAGAAAGCCCCACCGATACGAAAATCGGTGTCACTGGTGAAGCCGAGGCCCGGAGTAAGCACTAGCTTGGGGGAGCCACCCCCCAACACTACCTGAGACGAAGGAGCACCGAGGAAGAACGTGCCGCCACAACATCCAAATCCGAGCATTCTTCCCGATAAATTCGACGGGTGCATCTCATATGCACCCAATATCTCGCATTAAATTGAATATCCAAGGGGGTCGAGCTCAAGACCTTAAACGAGCGCTTGTCGGGAGGCAACCCGACGGTTATCGCTTTATTTTTACTTTGTTCTTTATTTTTGTTTTAGAAATTATTAGTGTTTTGAGTCGTTTGCCTGAGAAATTCGTGATAACGGGTCCTATTTTTCTTTGACAGGAGAGGATAAAGGGATACCTACCATTAGGAGGATGAACAAGGCGACGAGGAGCGCTCCAGGAATGCGCTCGATGCTTAGGAGATGGATGAAATCGACTGGAGGAAGAAAAACAGAGATTAGAGCCCAAACGGAGCCAAACAGCAGAAAACAGGATTCACTCGACCGAGTACACTCGCCACTCGGCCGAGCACATAAGTTCGTCCGCCCGAGCGACACACGAACGAGGGAAGTCTGCTGTACCCAACTCTATGTTTCTTTTCTTGATTTCAGTATAATTTCCACTCGACCGAGTATTTATCTTCACTCGGTCGAGTGAAACTGATATGCTCTTAGGGTGAGAACTGCCAAGTAGCTTGAGCCACTCGGCCGAATGGACTTATTCCACTTGGCCGAGGGTGGTAAAGCCACTCGGCCGAGTCGTAAGCGGGGAGGAATTTTCAAAAATATTTCCGTTACGATCGCTCGGTCGAGTGACACTGTCACTCGGTCGAGTCGTAACTTTTACTTTATAAGAGCCGCGGGCTCGGCGCGGAATTCGAAGAGTCACTTTTTCGTTTTCACGCCCGAGCCCGAGCCCGATCAGCTCCCTACACCCCGACTCGCTTCCACTCGCCTGACCGCCTTGCCCGCCGCCGCGCTCGGTCGACCACCGCCGGCCGACGATGCCGCCGCACCGCCCGAGTCGCCGGCGACTCCCTCACCGCCGGCCGAGCTCCGGTTTACCCAATTTTGACCATTTTCTCCTTTTTCTTGTATTTTTCGACGATCCATGTGCAAATCAAACCCCTACACCAAATTAACTTCAAAATCGATCTATTATACCCCTAACACCCCCATACATTTTGAATATTACTCGCTGATATCTTCGTTTGATGTGCAGGCTATATTGGGGAGCTTAGGGGAGCCTAGGGGAGCTTCCGGGGAGCGTTTTTGGCTTCGTGGAGGCGGCGTCTTCGCACGCATCCACTATTTTGCTCTCGCGACGTGTTACGGTATACCCGTTCCACTTATTTTTGCACGCCGCGTGTTTTCTATTTTTGGTGAGCACCCGGGGCCCACATGCTGCCCCGGACACGGCCACAGTCTAGGAGAGCTTCGCCAAGCGGAAGCGGCCGGATGAGCTCGGCCCCTCCCACGAGATGGAGGACTCTCCTCCGCCTACACCACCTCACCCCGCACAGCCACAGCCTGCAGTCCTTGTTCACCCCGCACAGCCACAGCCTGCAGTCCCCGTTCACCCCGCACAGCCACTTCATGCCGACCCACTGCCACCACCGGCCCCACTTGTCGGGCCGCTGGGGATTATGTTTCGAGACGACGCACACCGCGTCGTTTTTGAGTGCATTTCCCAGCGCTCGATTGTACCCTCCAGGTTCGCACACCTTGCAGACCTAGGACGCCTGGGGGTACTTGAGGGGATGCTCACGTTATATGACAACGTGGGTTGGCGAGATTTTTTCCAAGTGTCGGCGGACACCTTCGTCCGTCCGACACTTGAGGTGCCGAGTTCTATAGCCCGGACCGACGAGGGATGCTCGTTTAGGTTTATGGACCGAGAGTGCCAGGTCACTCTCGGTATGATGAGAGCATTCTTTTCGTGGCCCGATATCCCCGGGGCCGACCGTGGTTACGCCCCCACTCACATCCCCCCACCTTCCTTCGATTCCCACGCTTTCTGGGCCCGGATCACGGGTTTACCAGCTGCCTTTGACCCTAGTAGGGCCAAGGCCTCAGCCATCGTCCACCCTTGCCTCCGCATAGCTCAGCGCCTTATGGCGACTACCTTTTTGGCGAGGTATGAGCCTGGGACGATGTCCACGTCGGAGCTTTATATGCTCTACGTGATGACGCGCCCCAGAGCTCTAGCTAGGGGGAGTGACGAGTTGGTCCCTGCCGTTGTGATTGATATCGCGAGCTGGTTTTTGGACCGCATCATCGTATCGGTGGGCGCTCGCTCACCGATATGTTGCGGTGGTCTGATCACCCTGCTCACCCTGATGACCGGCGAGGACCTACCGACCGATTTGCGTCGTTCTCCGGGCCCCACGTCACTGTCTATAGACGTCATGTCCCGGATGAAGATGCTTCGTCCGCACGGCCAGCGGCACTGGGTTTGGTTGCATGGTCCCTACGGTGCTGACTACATGATCCTTCCGAGCCCAGCTCGGACACAGATAGGACTAGCACAGGTGGACTGGCTTCCGGCGATGGATCTCCTGATCCCCGCAGCCTACGTACTTGACACCGAGGAGGCTGAGCAGGCTGAGCAAGCCCAAGCTGCACACGCTGCACCTGTTGACCCCGTGGCCCCTCAGCCTATCCCTGATATTTTTGCTGCTCCCGACACCACTGTCCACACTTCTGACGGAGTCGGGAGTACACTTACTGAGACCGCCTCCACTACCACCACTCCCTCCACAGCTGGCCCTCTGTCCGTTGAGCCCCTTTGCTCCTCACTACCCGAGCGCCCACCTACTTTTGTTGAGAGCGGAGAGCCTTCTTTCGCTGCGGTCGTGGAGACCATGGCTAGTATGATCTCCGCTGGGATTTTGCCTTTTGGACCCCACACTGCCTCCCCAGCGGTTGTCACTTCTGTCCCCACCGTAGCCGTACTTTCTGAGAGTGTCGTGACGTCTGTTCCCACGTCTGTGTCACTGACCTCTCTTGCCGCCTCGTCGCCACTTTTATATTTCACTTCCGATGCTGCTGCTTCCACCTCACACCAGCCTGCGCCCCAGCCTCGCACTGAGGCTGGGCCCCCACTTGTGAGCACATCACCCTTCCTCCACATGCCTGCTGAGCCCATCCACTACTCCACCCGAGTCTGCCAGCCCCGTCATGCACAGCACAGACAAGTGCATCCCTCTGCACCACCTCCCCCCGACACTGTACTTCAGAGCATTCGTGCTCTTGAGGGGGCGGTGAGTGCCCTCTGAGGTGACCTCAGGACCATGTCTGCCACCGTCACCGCTATGGCCAGCCGCTTCGACCTACTTCCGGGCATTCACTATTGCCTCACTGAGATTCTCGAGCGGCTTCCTCGCGTACCGACCGTACCCACACCCACCCAGCAGGTACCCACACCCACACCCCCACCCACCCAGCAGACTGTCCCCCAGCCACCACCACCTCCACCTCCGCCTCAGGACGGAGACGGCACAACACCACCCTCTTAGGCACCCTTGATGCCATTGATCTTTTTTGTCGTCATGATGCCCGTCTCTGCTTGGTCCTGATGATTTTTGCCCCCCCTCCCCTCACTGTTTTGGGCCCACAGTTTGATCACATCTTTCTATATCATTTTTGGGAGAGAGGGAGAGTCTTTTTGGTGTGACACTCTTATATCTGATTCACTCTTATATCTGCATGCATCATGTCCGCATCATATTTTCTTTTTGTTGTTTTTATTTATTTTTTCTTTTTCATCATGCATGCATCCTCACATACCCCTACCATTACACGTCTCTCGGTGTACCACACTTTGCACATTGAGGACACTGTGCACTTTAGCTTGGGGGAGTGAGTTCTCACGTTTTTTTTCGATTGACCACCTTTATTTTTAGTTTTTTCACGCCATTTTCCGCATTCGCACTCACTTTCATCACTTTTTTTTTCCTTTTTTTACCATGCATAACGTTTTTCTTATTTTCTTCGTGTGCCGCATTGTAAATAGTTTTATTTTCCCTTTTTATCTTTATTTCTTTCATCTCATGCTAGAGATGACTTTTCTATGATGATGATGACGTGGAATTAGCTTTCTCTATATGCATGCTATATTTGTCATGTCTTAGCTTTTATTTCTGAAATCATATGCTATGATTTGCCTTGCATTTAGAGATAGTAACCCACATTTTTTCCGTATGAAAATGGATGAAATTCTATTAGCTTAGTCTGAATATTCATATGTATGCTATCGTAGAAAACACACCAAGATTCACGCATTGAATGCTTATATCTGGAGTACCGTTTTCTTTTCCTATATCACTTCTATTTGCATGACTTGTACACTTCACTTCAGGATGATTGAATGATGTTAGCTATGATAAATCTGGATTAGTTTGCTTTTTTGTGATCGAAACCGAGTAGATTAGATTACCCTGCTGAAGTTGTCGTGCACATCTTATAGAGTGAACTGAGAGACATATTTATTTCTTTCTCCACATATCTTGAACATCAATTCTCTATTTTAAAATCATTGGTGAATCTCCCCTTAGCGATTCTAGTATTTGGCATTTCCCCCGTTATTAAATTCCATGCTCCAAATTTCCCAAAACCAAAAAAGATAAAGAAAAATTCTTATATATCATTCTCTCTCTTTTGATTTGGGATCATTGAGTATATATGCTTTCAAAAAAAAGAAAAGAAAAAGATTTGAGAAAAAGAAAAGAAAAGAGAAAAGAATCTCAATAAATGATCCCATCTCATACACTCTCTCTTTCTTCCCTCTTTTTGTTTTTATTTTTATTTTCTTTTGCATTTGGAGCTTCTAAAGAAATGGGGAATGTAAATACAGTTTTGTATATGCCACCACGCTTATAGATAAGCTTGGGGGAGAGAATCCAATGATGTGTGAGAGAGTGACTACCTGACGATGCATGACAACCTAGGCTAAGTAATATTCTATACTCGGTGAGATTGTTTTAGCTTCACGAAATCCAGAAATCTACGCCTAGCATTCATTTCATGAAATCCATGCTTTTCTATTCTTTCTATTCTATTGCGTGATATTCTTATACTCCTCATAGAAAGCATTCAATTGAAAAGTGTGTGATCAGCGATATTGTTTACCGCTTTAAATGATTCAGACGATGTTAATCTTAGAATTATTCCATTTTTCATGCTATATCAATATTCTTGGGTTTTATTTCTCTATTTGCATTATTATACTATGATATCGAAATAAAAGTCTTTGACATGTGTTTTACATTCGGTGCATGCTATATGAGTAAGCAAAACCCACGACCTGAGAAAAATGATCTAGCAGCTTCCCTCTTCGCTTTCTTCTTTCTTCTTCATTTTTCGTTTTCTGTTTTTCCATCGTTTTCATTTTCTAAATTCACCGGGTTTGCCTTTTACTTATCTTCCTTGAGGACGAGTAAGAGGTAAGCTTGGGGATTTTGATCACTCCGTATTTTACACCTTTTTTCCCGCATGTTTGCATGCCATTTAGATCGCTCAAATCACGTTTTTCACGATTTATCGACAATATTGCGATACTTTTCACGATTTGTTGTTTTTGTCGTATTTCAGGAGATTTGGAGCGATTTGGAGTTATCCCGAGATGCACCCACTCCGGAGTGTCACCGAAGACTTCCCTGAGGGGTATTTTGAGATTGGAGAGGAGCGGAAGAAGAAAGAACGTCGTAGGAGCGACGAGGAGGCAAAAACACTCAGAATGGGCATTTTCAGTGTCTCACTCGGCCAAGTGAAGGAGTCACTCGGCCGACCAGCGAGACCCCGCTCGGCCGGCCGGATCGGACACGCTCCAAGTGTGCACTCGGCCGAGCATTAGAAGCCGCCTCGGCCGAGTGACGTATCCCGTCCGCCTGAGTGGCACTCAGACGACGCCCATCAAAAACTCCCGACTTACTGTTTTTCGTCAGTCTAAGCAGCAGAAGCCCCACTCGGCCGAGTGGTAATTACCGTCCGCCTGAGTGGAGTATCACGTCCGCCCGAGTGAAGATAGCCCATCGGCCGAGTGACGACAACTCACTCGGCCGAGTCACGCCCGAAGTGACGACCCCCAAGACCCCAGACTTACTGGAATCCGTCAGGGTTTCTCACTCGGCCGAGCGACATTTGTCACTCGGCCGAGTGAGCAGCGTTGCCTGTAGCGGAAATCACGATTTTGAAACTACGCAGGGGCAGTTTGGTCACGAATTTCTGGGCAGTTTTGGGGGGTATTTAACCCCAGATTCTAACCTAGTTTAGGGAGCTTTTTTATTGCTTTTGGCAGCCGTTTTAGATTAGACTTTTTAGAGTTTAATTCTTGTGATTGGAGAGGAGAAGAAAGTGTTATTTTGTTGGATTCTTGGAAAGCTACATTGGTTTGTCTCCCTCTCTATTAAAAATCCTATTTTTATTGCTATTTTGAATATTGCCATGAATTCTATTGCTATTTCAATTGATTGTTCTTCCATTTGCGATATGAATTGTGAGCAGTCGTAACGTCTTAGGGCGTGGGGATGAACCCTACGAGCCCAATTTCCGATTTGTGATGATTTGGTAGAACTATTGCTAGAATTGCTATTAGGGTTAGTTTGGGATTGATATAATACAGATAGCTAGGTGTTCATATCGATTGGGATTTGCAAGAGATTGGATCCTAATTCGATAGGAAACCCTAGAAATCCGAATTAGGTTGAAATTTGGTTTCCGAAGTATCGGTTTGCAAGAGATTGGACCGATACTAGGATCCTCGGTTGCAATTCTATACCGATACCCGTTTGCAAGAGATTGGACAGGTAGGAACTATCCTAACCTAGGTCGTAGCCCGAGTTTGCACGAGAGTGGGCTCGGGATGCGATTGAACGATGATGTTGGTCCTAATGCTAGCTTGCCTAGGCTAGGGTTTGCAAGAGATTGGACCCGAGCCTAGGTTTGCTATAGACGGGCAACAGCGCGAGAGCGTGAGCTAGGTTTTACATTCAGTTGCAACTAGTTCACCCGACATTCTACCCTAGCAATTGTGAAACCAATGAATCACAATGACGAGATACGGTGAGTAGCGGGGATTCCCTATTCCCTAGGCGTCTTTATTTGATTTTATATCTCTCTACATTGTTTGACGATTGTGACAACATCGCCGAAAGGAAATTTCCTACTTTTCTGTCCATATAGTCAGGTTGTTCGGAGAAGGCTCTATCATACGTCTTCCCTGTGTTCGATAACCGCTCGCCGCTACATCGTGCGCTTGCGGTAAAACTACACGGTCGCTCTTTAGGGTGTACGCCCGGGCGCGATCAACTAGCAAGTCCCGCCCCGGGTGTGTATCCGGGGTGTCGATCAAGTTTTTGGCGCCGTTGCCGGGGAGGCGATAGTGTTTGATTCTACCTACCTAGCTATTTTTTTTTGTTTTATTATTTATATTTTTATTTTACCCTTCCATTGTGCTAACTATTTCTTTGAAACTCTGTTTTTCCTTGCATGTACACGAGATCCACAGCGGACCCCGAAGAAATACTATACGATCCGGAGATCGAACGTACATTGAGGAGGATCAGAGCGGAGAGGAGACTCGATACTGAAGGGAACTTTATGACCCATCCTGAGACACCCGAAGAATTGGCAGCGCGAATGGCGAGGATTATTTCCATTAGAAATAGGCTTCGGCCTAAGACTTCCTCCACGACCTCATCCATAGCTATGCCGGAGTTGGCGGCCGACAAAAATTTCGAGTTGAAGACTGGATTGGTAGTTCTGATGCAGCAAGACCCTTTTCATGGGAATTCCCATGAAACCCCTCATTACCACATCCATCTATTTTTATCAAAATGTGCCACCTTCCAAATGCCGGGCGTCTCCATAGATGCTATCAGACTGCGCCTCTTCCCCTTCACACTAAAGGACAAAGCCTTATATTGGTTGAGGACACAGGCAGAAGGAATCTTCACCACTTGGGATGAATTGGCGAGTGCCTTCGTCGACAAAATTTACCCGCCCTCCAAGACGGTGAAGATAAGAAGTGCTCTCATGTCCTTCAAGCAAGGACCTCAGGAGACTCTCTATGAGGCGTGGGTGCTCTTCAAGGACTTGCAGCATCAATGCCCCCATCACAGCATAGAGGATTGGGAGCTTATCCACAGTTTCTACAATGGACTCCAACCGGGCACAAAATAGATTATTGATGCTACCGCCAACGGAGCCATTTTGTCAAAGACCCCCCGATGAAGCTACGGCCTTGCTAGAGGAGATGGCCTCCAACAACCAACAGTGGGGTGACGAGCGAGGACATTCTTCGTCCTCCTTGAAGCCCACGAGTATTTATAAGGCCAAGGCCGTGGCGGAGCTTGCTAGCAAATTTGACTCTCTCCACATGGTAGTGGAGAGATTGGAGAAATACATTACCGAGCCACATGGAGCTCCTTCTACATCCGCACCGACAAACCATATGAGTGATTGGTAAGACCAATCCCAAGCCATGTATGTAGGAGGAGAGCATGGAGAAGGAGCTTTGAAGCAAATTCAGTATGTTGCGGGGAATTCCAGATATTGGGCCAACCCGGCCGGTAGAAACCATCCGGGGTTTTCCTATGCTAATAGTGATGGTGCCTTGAACCCCTGCCACAACAACCTCCTCAATCTCGGGCTCCATCATCTCAACCGAATTATCAACCAAGGGGGCCACCGCAACAAAACTTCCCACCTAGGCAACAAGTGGGACCTTATAGGCCACCCGGGTATAATCAAGGTTGGAGAAATCCCAACACTCCGCAAGCTCAACCACGTTCAGATTTTGAAGCTAAGGTGGAGGAGTTTATGGTGGAGCAGAGAAAGATTAACGCCACGTTGAAGGCGGGACAAGATTCACTTACCACCGTCGTCGCTCAAATTGGGGAGCAACTTGCGTTGCTCAATAGAAACAAGCAACACTTGCCGGCTTAACCCGAGCCAAATCCACGGGGCAACACCGGCCATATCAACGCGGTTGTTGCTGTTTCAACAAGAGGCGAGAAGGATACCACTCCCGTCATGACTCAAGCCAAGGAACCCGTGGTGGAGATTCAAGAAGAGAGCGAGCCGTCAATTGAGGTGGAAAAAGAGAAGGAGCCGCAAGAAGGAGCAAAATCTAGAGTGGAGGAATCTATTGATGAGCGTCGATTCATGCCACTGGTGCCTTTCCCTCAACGGCTAGCTAGAGCCAAGATCGAGAAGAGGCTAGCCAAGTTCCTCGAATACTTGAGAGGGGTGAGCCTAAATATCCCTTTCCTTGATGCCATAGTGGAAATCCCATCCTACGCAAAGTTCTTAAAGGACTTGATTACGGGAAGAAAAAGGAAAGAGAAGATCATGCTCGCGGAACAAGGAACTTGGTTAACTAGGAAGGAAAAGGAGCCCGCCAAATTTAAAGATCCCGGGAGTTTTCGGATTCCTTGCACAGTAGGAGGGGTCCCCTTACAAAAAGCATTGGTTGATTTGGGTGCTAGTGTGAGCCTCATGCCTCTCACCATGCTCCGAAAGTTGAACACCGGCATGGATTTAAGGCCAACTGACATGAGGATTCAACTCGCGGACGGTCGGATCACTAGGCCGGTTGGGATCGTAGAGAACATCCCACTCCAAGTTCCGGGAGGCATATGCTTGACTTGTGATTTTGTGATCATGGATATCAAGGAGGAGGGTGACACATCGCTCATACTTGGACGCACATTCCTCGCCACCGCCGGTGTAATCGTCGATGTGCGGGAAGGGACTCTTACCTTGAATGTCGGCAACATTGAATTCGAGCTCCATATACCAAAGGCTATGAAGCACATGCCATATCATGAGGAGCTAGATTATTTGGACCTCCTTGACGAGGTTATAGAAGAGGCTATCCCCTACTCCATCGGTGCACTCCATGATGACGGCTTTGAAGAAAGCCAAGATTTGAGCGAAGAAGAGACATTGTACCCAATAGCTCCACGGTGAATGATGATGGCGACGCTGATGTCGCGAGAATACGGGAGCTTTGCAAGCTCTCGACATTGAAGAGTCCAAAGAAAGCTCCACCGATTCGAAGATCGGTGTCACCGGCGAAATCAAAGACCGAAACAAGCTCAAGCTTAGGGGAGCCATCCCCCAACATTGCCCATGATGAAGGGGCGCTGAGGAAGGCCACACACCACCACGATCCAAATCCGAGCGGTCTTCCCGGCAAATTCGACGGGTGCATCTCATATGCACCCAACATCCCGCGCTAGATTGAAAATCCAAAGGGGTCGAGCTCAAGACCTTAAACGAGCACTTGTCGGGAGGCAACCCGATGGTTTTTGCATTCTTTTTATTTTGGTTTTTATTTTTGTTTTAGACTTTACTAGTGTTTTGAGTCAATTGCCCATAAAAGTCATGACAACGGGTCTTAATTCTTATGACAGGAGAGGAGAAAAGGAGATCTCTCATATGGAGGATGACCGAGGCAAAGAAGGGTACTCCAGGAATGCGCTCGAGGCTTAGGAAGAGGAAGAAATCAACTGGAGGAAGAAAAACAGAGAGCAGAGCGAAAACAGAGCCCCGAAGCAGAAAACATCATGCCACTCGGCCGAGCATCATATGCCACTCGGCCGAGCAAAGGACCCCACTCGGCCGACTGGGGCACCAACCATGGAAGTCTGCGGAACCAACTCTCTGTCTTTTTTGTACATTTCAGTATTAACTGTCACTCGGTCGAGTACGTTTAGTCATTCGGCTGAGTGAAACGGATACCCTCCTAGGGCGAAAATTGCCGAGTGGCAGTGCCACTCGACCGAACGGAATTTCTCCCTTCGGCCGAGTGAAGCAAAGACCACTCGGTCGAGTCGTAAGTGGCGGGGAGAAATTTTAAAAAACTATTTCGTTTACGCCACTCGGCCGATTCGTAACTTCACTTATATATACGGCAGCGGGCTCGGCGCGATTTTCAACGTGAAAAAAATCCCAATTCTCGCCCAAGCCCGCACCGTTTCGTCTCCCCTCGCCCGCGACCGTTGCCCACTCACCCGATCTGACCTCGCCGCCAGCCAACCCGAGCCCACATCACCGGCGACGACCCCCCCCGCCGTTGCCGACCTCCGACGACCGCTCCCGACGCCGGCCGACGCCGTTCAACCCCTATTTTTCCCCTAAGCTCCATTTTCTCCTATTTTACTCGATCCGTACGCCCGTTGAGCCCCTAACTCAAATCAACTTCCTTTTCTATCTATTATACCCCATCTCCCCCATGTATTTCGAATATTATCCGCTGATATCATTGTTTGATTTGCAGGCTATCTTGGGGGAGCTTTGGGGAGCTCTTGGACGCGCTTTTAGCTCCACGGAGGCGGCGTTCTTCTCACTCATTGGCTGATTTGCTCTCGAAGAGTGTTCAGGTACATTCGTTCCATTATTTAGCACGCCACATATTATTTTTGTTGGGTGAGCACTCGCGGCACACATGCCGCCCTGTACTAGGCCACGCACACGGGGATCCGCCCCAAGCGGAGGCGGACCGATGACCCCGGTCCCTCTCACACTAGGGAGGACTCCCCTCCACCTAGCCCACCACCGCCACCACCACCCACACAGCCTATCCCAGCCGATCCTGTCCCTCCACACGCTCCCACAGTTGGGCCGCTGGGGATCACGTTCAGAAACGACGCACAACGCGTCCGATTTGAGCGTATCGCCCAGCGCTCGATAGTGCCCTCTAGGTTTGCACATTTAGCAGACCTTGATCGCCTAGTGGTACTAGAGGGGCTACTCACGTTGTATGACAACGTGGGATGGCGTGATTTTCTTGCTGTGTCGGCGGATACCTATATCCGTCCGACACTAGAGGTCCTGAGCTCGATTGACCAGACCGCTGGGGGATGCACATTCCGCCTGATGGATCGAGAGTGCGTGGTCACTCTCGACATGCTTCGTGCATTCTTCCAGTGGCCCGTTGTCCCTGTCCCTGACTGTGCCTACGCGCCCACGCACATCCCACCACCGTCGTTCGACACTTCCACGTTCTGGACACGGATCACGGGTTCACCACTTGGCTTTGACCCTAGTAGGGCCAAGGCCTCAGCCATCATGCACCCCTGCCTCCGCATTGCCCAGCGCCTCATGGCGACCACCTTCCTAGCGAGGTACGAGCCTGGGACGATGTCTACGCCTAAGCTATATATGCTCTACGCGATGACTCGCCCTAGAGCTCTGGATAGGCGTAGCGACGACCTGGTCCCCGTCGTTGAGATTGATATCGCTAGTTGGTTCTTAGACCGCATCATCATTTTGGTGGGTGCTCGCTCACCTATTTGCTACGGCAGTCTGATTACTCTGCTAGCCCTGATGACCGGCGTGGACCTACCTGACGACCTTCAACGAGCCCCGGGCCCCACTGCACTTTCGATAGATGTTATGGCCCAGATGAAGATGCTTCGTCCCCACGGCCAGCGGCACTGGGTGTGGTTGCACGGTCCCTTTAGTGCCGATTACATGATCCTCCCGAGCCCCGCTCAGACACATATTGGACCGACCCACGAGGATTGGATCCCAGCGATGGATCTCCTCATCCCAGCTGCCTACGTACTTGAGGCTGAGGGTACTGAGCAGGCACCCCCTGCACCCCCTGCACCTCCTGCTGACCCCGTGATCCCTCAGCCCGCGCCTGCACTGACTGCACCTCCCGACACTTCTATCCCCACTTCTGTCAGTGTCGGGAGTACCCT
The DNA here is from genome assembly GCA_030789695.1 of Scilla litardierei. Taxonomy (NCBI): domain Eukaryota; kingdom Viridiplantae; phylum Streptophyta; class Magnoliopsida; order Asparagales; family Asparagaceae; genus Scilla; species Scilla litardierei. The sequence continues at coordinate 81,444,966 of CM061137.1, forward strand.
TGCTGAGTCGTCCACCACGTCCACCACGTCCACCACCACCACCACTGCTGTGCCTATCTCGGTTGAGCCTATTTCCTCACTTCTTCCCGAGCGTCCACCCACTATCCTTGAGAGCGGCGAGTCTTCCTTCTCTGCCGTTGTGGAGACCCTGTCTAGTTTACTGTCCGCTGGGGTGCCACCTTTTGGTCCTTACACTTCCTCCCCTGTGGTCGACCCTTCTGTCTCCACCGCAGTCGTCCTTTCCGAGAGTGTCGTGACGTCTGTCCCCACACCTGTGTCACTGACCTCTCTTGCTTCCTCGTCGCCGATTTTATCTTCCACCACCGCTGCTGCTGCTCCGTCCCAGCCTGCGTCCCAGCCTCACACTGAAGCTGGGCATCCACTACCGAGCACATCACCCCTTCCATGCTACCCTGCTGGCCCCATCCTATACGCTTCCCGCCAGAGACAGCCCTGTCCTTCACAGCCTAGACATGTGCGTCCCTCTGTACCACCTCCCCCTGATGCTCTACTTCAGAGCATTCGTGCTCTTGAGGGGGCGGTGATTGGACTCAGAGGTGACTTTAGGGCTCTCTCTGCCACGGTCAGTACCGTGCAGTCCCGTGTCGCCATGCTTCCCGATATTCAGGCTTGCCTGAATCAGATCCTGGCGCGACTGCCTCCACTACACCCACCCACCCAGCAGACACCTCGACCACCACCCCCACCTTCACCTCCGCCATAGGACAGAGATGGTGCAACACCACCAGCTTAGGCACACTCTTGATGCCATTGATCCTTTTTGTCGTTATGCTGCCCATTCTCTGCTGGTCCTGTCGATATATTTTTTGCCCCCCTCCTCCCCTCACTATTTTGGTCCCAGTTCAGATCACATCATTTTATATCCTTTTTGGGAGAGAGGGAGAGTATTTTTGGTGACACACTAAAATCACTCTGATCTTTGCATGCATCATTCACATCTGCATCATATTATCTGTTTATTTTTCCTTTTTTTATCATGCATGCATCCTCACCCACCCCACCCATTACCCGTCTCTCGGTGTGCCACACTTTGCACATTGAGTACACTGTGCACTTTAGCTTGGGGGAGTGAGTTCTCACACTTTTTGCTTTTATCACCTTTATTTTTAGTTTTTTCACGTTTTTTCCTCTTTTGCACCCATTTTTCATCACTTTTTCATTTTTTTACCATGCATCATGTTTTTCTTATTTTCTTTGTGTGCTGCATTGTAAATAGTTCTGTTTTCCTTTATCTTTATTTCTTTCATCTTTTGCTAGAGATGATTTTTCCGTGATGACGATGACGTGGTGTTAGCTTTTCTCTATATGCATGCTAATTTTGTCATGTCATAGCTTTTGTTTCTGATATCATATGCTATGTTCTGCTTTGCATTTAGAAATAGTAACCCACTTCTTTTTCCGTATGAAAATGGATGAAATTCGACTATTAGCTGATGTCTGATAATTCATATGTATGCTATCGTAGAAAACACACCAAGATTCACGCATTGATTGCTTATATCTAGAGTACTGCTTTCTTTTCTCATATCACTTCTTATTGCATGATTTGTACGCTTCATTTCAGGTTGATTGAATGTTTGCTAGCATTGATATATCTGGACTAGTTTGCTTTTTGAGAATAAACTGAGTAGATTAAATTACCCTGCTGAAGTTGTCATGCACGTCCTATAGAGTGAACCGAGAGATACATCTATTTCTTTCTCCCCATATCTTGAACATTATTTCTCTATTTTAAATTCATTGGTGAATCTCCCCTTAGCAATTTTATTATTGGCATCCCCCCGTTATATTATATCCCATGCTCCAAATTCCCCAAAACCAAAAAGAAAAAAAATACTTGTATATCCTTCTCTTTTGATTTGGGATCATTTGTGTACATATGTTATTTGATAAAAAAAGAGAGAGAATAAGAAAAAGATTTGAGAAAAAGAAAAGAAAAGAGAAAAGAAGTTCGAAAACGATCCCATCTCATACCCTTTCTCTCTTTCTTCCCTCTTTTGCTTTTATTTTTATTTCTTTGACTTTTGGAGCTTCAAAAGAAACGGGGAATGTAAATACTGTTTTGTTTATGCCACCACGCTTATGGATAAGCTTGGGGGAGAGGATCCACTGATGTGTAAGAGAGCGACTACTTGACGGTGCATGACAACCTAGGCTATGTAATATTTTATACTCGGTGAGATTGCAAAAGTTTCACGAAATCCAGAAATCTACGCTTAGCATTCATATCATGAAAACCACACTTTTCTATTCTTACTACTCTATTGTGTGATATCTCTTATACTCCTTATAGAAAGCATTCAATTGAAAAGTGTGTGATCTACGATTTTGTATACCGCTTTAGATGCTTCAGACAATTAATTCTAGAATTATTCCATTTTTCATGCTATATTGATACTCTTGGGTTTTCTATTTCAAATGCACCATTATACTATGATATCGAGATAAAAGTCTTTGACATGTGTTTTATATTCGATGCGCGCTATATGAGTAAGCAAAACCCACGTCCTGAGAAAAATGATCTAGCAGCTTCCTTCTTCGTTTTCAGCATGCCACTCGGCCGAGTGAAGGAGTCACTCGGCCGACCATCGACAGCCCGCTCGGCCGGCCAGATCGGACATGCAGCAGATTGAATATCAGCGTGCACTCGGCCGAGCATCGCCAGACCACTCGGCCGAGCATGGAGACACCACTCGACCGAGTGGCATCTCGACGACGGCAAGCAAAAATCCCGAAGTTACTGTAATCCGTCAGTCAGCTCCCGAGTCCTGACTCGGCCGAATGAAGAAATCACATCGGCCGAGTGAAGAAAGTCACTCGGCCGAGTGACTCCTGAGGAGACGACCCCCAAAAGTCCGAAGTTAATGGAATCCGTCAGGGTCTGTCACTCGGCCGAGTGACATTTGTCACTCGGCCGAGTGAGCCGCGCTGCCTGTAGCGTAAAGTGCGATTTTCAAGCTGCGCAGGGGAAATTTGTCATAGTTTTTGGGTGATTTTGGGGGGTATTTAACCCCAGTTTTTAACCGAGTTTAGGGATCTTTTTCAGACCTTTTTTGACAGCCTTTTTTAGAATACATTTTTAGGATATTAGATTTAGTTCTTTGGAGAGAGACAAAAAGTTCTATTTTGTTGGATGCTATTGAATCTTCATTGGTTTGGCTCTCTTTCTATCAAAAACCTCATTTTTATTGATATATTTTCTATTGCAATGAATTCTATTGTTTTTATTATTGAATGTCTAATGATTTGTATTATGAATTGTGAGTAGTTTTATCGTCTTAGGGCGTAGGGATGAACCCTACGAACCCTATTTCTAATTTGTGATGAATTGGTGAAATACTTGTTAGAATTGATTAGGGTTAGTTTGGGATTGATTTAATACGAATAGCTAGGGATTCATACCGATTGGGATTTGCAAGAGATTGGATCCCAACTCGATAGGAAGCCCTAGAAATTCAAATTGGGTTACAATTGGGTTTCTCTGGAATCGGTTTGCAAGAGATTGGACCGAAACTAGGGTTTTCGATTGCAATTCTATACCAATACCCGTTTGCAAGAGATTGGACGGGTAGGAACTATCCCAACCTTGGTCGTAGCTCGAGTTTGCACGAGAGTGGGCTCGAGATACGATTGGACGATGATGTTGTTCTTCACGCTAGCTTGCCTAGGTTAGGGTTTGCAAGAGATTGGACCCTACCCTATGTTTTCTATAGACCGACAATAGCGCGAGAGCGTGAGCTTGGTTCTACATTTAGTTGCAACTAGTTCACCTGAATTTCAAGTCTAGCAATTGTGAAACCTACGAATCACAATGACGAGATACGGTTTGTAGCAGGGATTCCCTATCCCTAGGCGTTTTTATTAATTTGATATTTTCTTTATACAATTGAACGACTGTGACTGCTTTATTGCAAATATTTCTCGACTGTTCTTATAGCCAGGTGAATTGAAGAAGACACCGTCATTTGCCCTCCTCGTGTTCGATACCCGCTCGCCGCTACACCGTGCGCTTGCGGTAAGACTAGTGAGTCCCGCCCCGGGTGTGTATCCGGGGCGTCGATCAATGCGCAGCGAGAGAAATGATCGTTGCAGTTCGATTTATTAGTTCGGGAACCTATGTTACAGGTAACGCAAATCAGCAACTAGTCATGGATTATTTAATGAATCGGGTTTCTGATGCAGGTACAATTGAAGATGATATTCAAGTAAACCTTGAAGAGGACGTGATGCATCTTCAGACCATTGAGGCTCCATCGATTGATGCCTACTGGGGAGAAGCACATCATTTGGAATCGCTACATAATTCTCAGATGCTTGAGATATTAGAGAGAGTAGTGGCTGACGTATGGGCCCATGGCCCAGTTGAGTTCCCTACAAATGACCCAGCTACACAAGAACTCTCAGTTTCATCACAACCGCTTTCCATAATGCAGACGCCCTGGATGGTGTTTCCATAGCTGATGGAACTTATGTGTGGTACGAGAGAGATACAATACATTTCTACAACGATATCCCTCCGCAGATTTCGGCATGCGAAGAACACACCTATGAAGAGTCCCCAAATCTACCTCTATCTCAAACCCACGTCAATCAGGGAAGTACTCCGGACTTTATGTCTGACAGCGAACACATGCCTGAAAACCTTGCTTCTTTTGACAGGTGCACTACGGGAGTGGAAGCTGCAGACATGTGCCTTGACGCGCCATCATCTCCCTGCTCCTCCTATGATTCCGCAAATGAAGAGTTTTCACCCTCCGAACCCGAGATCCAGGATGCGTCATTCTCACAAGCAAGAGACGTCGGGGGGTACAGTGCCCCCCTCAGGTAGAACTGAAACCCCTCCCCGCTAATATGAAATATGATTTTCTGGGGAAAGATTCAACTTATCCCCTCATTGTAAATGCGGCCCTCACGGAACCCCAATTAGAGAGTCTCCTGAAAATCCTTAGATCTTACAGAAAAGTGATAGGGTATAACATATCTGACCTGAAGGGTATTAGTGAGACCATTTGTACGCATAGAATTCACCTTGAGGACAAGGATGCCACCTCCATTGAGCCTCAAAGGCGGTTAAACCCCAACATAAAGGAGGTGGTGAAAAAGGATGTCCTGAAACTTTTAGAGGCTGACATCATTTATCCCATTTTCGATAGTAAATGAGTTAGTCCTGTGCAGGTTGTCCCTAAAAAAGGGGCATGGCAGTCGTGAAAAACGAAAAAGATGAATTAATCTCCACTAGAACTGTCACCGCGTGGTGCATGTGTATTGATTATAGGAAACTTAACAAAGACACCAGGAAAGACCATTACCCTCTGCCCTTCATTGACCAAATGCTCGAACGCCTAGCCAAGCACAAATATTTCTGCTACTTAGACAGATACTCTGGATTTTTCCAGATCCCGTTACACCGGGAAGACCAAGAGAAAACGACGTTCACTTTCCCTTATGGTACCTTCGCTTATCGAAGAATGCCGTTTGGGCTTTGTAATGCGCCTGCCACATTTCAAGGGTGTATGACGTCCATTTTCTCAGATTTCATCGAGAATATCATGGAGGTCTTCATGGATGATTTTTCCGTCTATGGCACCGAGTTTGATAGTTGCTTAGATAATTTGTCCAAAGTCTTGGAGCGATGCCAAGATAACAACCTTACTTTGAATTGGGAGAAATGTCACTTTATGGTGACAGAAGGAGTGGTTCTTGGGTATGTCATCACCTCTAAAGGAATTGAGGTTGACAAGGCCAAAGTTGAGGTTATCAAAAGCTTGCCGTCGCCCACCAACCTCAAGGGTATCCGTGGTTTTTTTGGGCACGTCGGTTTTTATCGATGTTTTATAAAGGATTTTTTCAATATTGCTCGTCCTCTCACAGAGCTCCTCGATAAGGACGCTCCCTTTGTGTTTACTAATGCTTGTTTGCTAGCTTTCAACAGGTTGAAGGAAGCTCTCATCTCGGCACCGATTATACAGCCACCAGACTGGACTCTGCCGTTTGAGCTTATGTGCGATGCTAGTGATCACTCCTTATTTTACACCTTTTTTCCGCATGTTTGCATGCCAATTAGACCGCCCAAATCATGTTTTCACGATATATCGACGATATTGCGATGCTTTTCACGATTTGTTGTTTTTGTCGCATTTCAGGTGATTTGGCGCGATTTGGAGTGATCTCGAGATGCGCTTACTCTAGACGGCCACCGACGACCTCCCCGAGGGGTATTTTGCTGTTGGAGAGGAGCGGAAGAAGAATGGACGTCGCAGGAGCGACGAGGAGGCCAAAATAAGCAGAATGGGCATTTTTTGTGTCCCACTCGGCCGAGTGGAGGAGCCACTCGGCCGACCAGCGAGACACTGCTCGGCCGACCCGTTCAGACACGATTTCCATGTGTACTCGGCCGAGCGACGGAGACCACATCGGCCGAGTGACGATACCACGTCCGCCCGAGTGGCGCCCAGACGAAGCCCCTCCAAAATATCGAAGTTACTGTTTTTCGGCCATCTGAGCTTCAGAAGACCCACTCGGCCGAGTGGTAAACCACGTCCGCCCGAGTGCAGTGAAGCCATCGGCCTAGTGACGACAACTCACTCGGCCGAGCCACCCCCGAACTGAAGACCCCTGAAGCCCCCGACTTACTGGAAAATGATAGGGTTTTCACTCGGCCGAGCGACTTTTGTCACTCGGCCGAGTGCGATGCGCTGCCTGTAGCGAAATTTGCGGAAAACAGGCTGTGCAGGGGCGTTTTGGTCAGGATTTTTGGACGATTTTGAGGGCTATTTAAGCCCTGTTTTTACCCTAGTTTAGAGAGCCCTCTCTTAGATTTTTTACAGCTTTTTGAGACTACTTTTTGCTTTATTATTTGTGATTGGAGAAGAGGGAAAACTTGGATTTTTGTTGGATTAATTGAAGAACTACATTGGTTTGCATCTCTCTTCCCCAAAAACTCTATTTTTATTGTTTATATCATTGTTGTGATGAATTCCATTGCCTATTTCATTGATTATTTTTGTGCTATTGCTATGATTTGTGAGTAGTCTCCACGTCTTGGGGCGTGGGGATGAACCCTACAAGCCCTATTTCCTATTTGTGTTGAATTGGTAGAAATTGAGCTAGAATAGCTATTAGGGATTAGATTGAGATCGATTTACTACGGATAGCTAGGTATTCATATCAATTGGGATTTGCAAGAGATTGGATCCCAATTTGATAGGAAGCCCTAGAAATCCGAATTGGGTTGGAGTCGGATTTTCGAAGTATCGGTTTGCAAGAGATTGGACCGATACTAGGATTTCCGGTTGCAATTCCGTGCCGATACTCGTTTGCAAGAGATTGGACGGGTAGGAACTATCTCAATCTAGATCGTGGACCGAGTTTGCAAGAGATTGGACTCGGTGCACGATTGAACGATGATGTTGATCCTAATGCTAGCTTTCCTAGGCTAGGGTTTGTAAGAGATTGGACCCGAACCTAGGATAGCTATAGACCGGCAACAGCGCGAGAGCGTGAGCTTGGTTCTACATTTAGTTGCAACTAGTTCATCCAAATTTTCATTCTAGCAATTTTGATACCGACGAACCACATTTATGAAATACGGTGAGTAGCGGGAATTCCCCATTCCCTAGACGTTCTTTATTTGATTTGATATTTCGCACACTTGTCTGACGATTGTGACAGGATCGCCCAAGGCAGTTCTCTCTATTCTTAAATAGCCAGGTTGATTAGGAGCAAGCACGGTCATTCGTCCTCCCTGTGTTCGATACCCGCTCGCCGCTATACCGTGCGCTTGCGGTAAAACTACAACCGTTCTTTGGGGTCACATCCCGGAGCGACCAAGTTTTTGGCGCCGTTGCCGGGGAGGGCATTTTTGACGGTGCTCGGCATCGACCACCCGATCTTAACAGGGAGAATGGAGGATGCAACGCCAACAATAGAACTCAGTCGAGAAGACTATGACTCCTTCACAGACCTCCTTAAGGAGCTTGTCGACGAGGTCCACACTACCGGAGCATTTGCCATTGATGTCAAGGACCCCGACGAACAATTATTTGCTAGTTTTGTGATGGACCAAATCTCCCCGGAGGGGATTATCGGAGGCAATGTCAGAGTTGACGTGGTCGACGACAAATTGTATTTCGAAGCCAATAGAGCAAGCGTCAAAAAACACTATGCTCCCGAAGAACCCTTTGAGCAAACCGACATTCAGGGAGTTACACTCTATGACGCTCACTCGTGTTTTTATGAATCGTCTGATGAGTTTCTTGATTCCAGGTACGAACTGGAGCAGAGTGAAGGTTTTGGCGATGCTAGCACTGAATCGGAGGGCGCCTATTTCGATGCCTCATCCTCACTAAGTAGCGAGTCTGACTCGTCACAAGAGAGCATGCCCCCTGAACATGAGGTAAACACGGATAACAAGGAAGAAGTCGAACTCATGCGAGCCGATGAAGTGGAAGGAGCAGCGCCACCTGAGGTAGAGCTTAAACGATTACCACCGAATCTAAGGTATGCCTTTTTGGGTAATAAATTAACTTTCCCGGTGATAGTCAGTTCCCACCTCACACAAGATCAACTTGAAAAACTCCTAGACGTTCTTAGGAGCCACAAAGATGTCTTGGGATACACTATCTCCGATCTAAAAGGGATAAGCCCTAGGCTTTGCACGCATCGGATCCATTTGGAGGATACCGAAGCCACCTCCATAGAGCCTCAAAGGCGGCTAAACCCGAACATGAAGGAGGTGGTTAAAAAGGAAATCCTAAAATTGCTAGAAGCCGGTATAATTTATCCTATCTCTGACAGTAGATGGGTTAGCCCCGTTCACGTCGTCCCCAAGAAAGGGGGGATGACTGTCATAAAAAATGAAAAAGGTGAGCCAATATCTACGCGCACTGTCACGGGATGGTGAATGTGCATTGACTATAGGAAACTCAATAAAGCCACCCGAAAGGACCATTACCCATTGCCATTCATCGATCAAATGCTTGAACGCCTCGCGAACCATAAATATTTTTGCTATCTAGACGGGTATTCGGGTTTCTTCAAAATCCCTTTGCACGAAGATGACCAAGAAAAGACAACTTTCACTTGTCCCTATGGCACCTATGCTTACCGTAGGATGCCGTTTGGCCTTTGTAATGCTCCCGCCACTTTTCAAAGATGTATGACATCCATATTTTCCGATTACATTGAAAATATTATGGAAGTTTTTATGGATGATTTCTCGGTTTACGGAAGTGAGTTTGACTCTTGCTTGGAAAATCTCACTAAAGTCCTGAAAAGGTGCCAACAAAACAATCTCACTCTCAATTGGGAGAAGTGTCACTTCATGGTCACGGAAGGTATAGTCCTCGGACATCTTGTTTCCTCGAGGGGAATCGAGGTAGATAAAGCAAAGATTGAGGTAATCAAAAAACTTCCTCCTCCTATTAATGTCAAGGGCATTAGGGGCTTCCTTGGTCACGCGGGGTTTTGCCGCCGCTTCATCAAGGATTTCGCCTCGATTGCCCGACCACTTACTTCCTTGCTCGCTAAAGATGTTCCTTTTGACTTTTCAGGAGAATGCTTGCACGCTTTCAACACCTTGAAGGAAGCGCTAGTCTCCGCGCCCATCATACAAGCGCCGGATTGGAGCCTCCCTTTTGAGCTAATGTGCGATGCTAGCGACCAAGCCATTGGAGCGGTATTGGGACAAACGAAAGATAGGAAGCTTCATGCGATATACTATGCGAGCAAGACATTGGATTACGCGCAGAAAAACTACACAACTACCGAAAAGGAGCTTCTAGCGGTCGTCTATTCCATAGAGAAGTTTCGCTCCTACCTCCTCGGCTCCAAGGTGATTGTCCACACCGACCATGCGGCATTGAAGTATCTTTTGAACAAGAAGGAGGCCAAACCCCGGTTGATTAGGTGGATACTCTTGTTGCAAGAATTCGACCTAGAGATCAGAGATAAGAAGGGTACAGACAACATCGTGGCGGATCATTTATCTAGGCTCGTTCGTGACAAGGAGGATGAGAGCTTACCTATTGACGACACATTTGTTGATGAGAGGCTATATGCGGTAAGGACCGGGGAAGTACCTTGGTACGCGGACTTCGTCAACTACTTGGCTTGCGGAATCAAACCGCATGGGATGTCCACGCAACAAAAGAGGAGATTTATGCATGAGGTCCGTAGCTATTTTTGGGAAGATCCTTACCTTTTCAAGATATGCAAAGATAGTGTCATTCGTAGGTGTGTTTCTAAAGAGGAGGCAACGTCTATCATTTTGCATTGCCACGGTCTACCATGCGGGGGACATCATGCCGCCTCTAAAACCACCGCTAAGATCTTGCAGAGCGGGTTCTTCTGGCCGACAATGTTTAAAGACACCCACACCTTTGTAAAGGGGTGCGATAGATGCCAACGGACCGGGAATACCTCCAAGCGCAATGAAATGCCAATGAGGCCCATCCAAGAAATTGAGCTTTTTGATTGTTGGGGAGTAGACTTCATGGGACCATTTCCATCGAGCAATGGCAACAAATACATCCTATTGGCCGTCGACTACGTCTCCAAATGGGTGGAGGCAATTGCCACCCCCACTAATGATGCGAGGGTCGTCTCCAAATTCTTCAAGCAAAATATCTTCCCGCGCTTTGGAGTGCCGCGTACCTTGATAAGCGACGGGGGAAGCCACTTCATAGAGAACAAGTTTGAAGCCATGCTAAAGAAGTACGGGGTAAATCATAGAGTTGGCATGGCTTATCACCCCCAGACAAGCGGCCAAGTGGAAGTCTCGAATAGAGAGATCAAGCAAATTCTCGAGAAACCGTGGATCGGTCTAGAAAGGATTGGTCAATGAAGCTAAACGATGCTCTATGGGCATATCGCACGGCCTTTCGCACCCCCATCGGCACCACACCGTTCCGCCTAGTTTATGGGAAGGCTTGCCACTTGCCGGTAGAATTGGAGCACCGCGCATATTGGGCCATCAAGACCTTTAACTACGACTACAAGAGTGCGGCGGTGAGGCGACTCTTGGACATCAACGAGCTTGATGAAATAAGGAGAGACGCCTATGAGAGCTCGAGAATTTACAAGGAAAGGACCAAGATTTTCCACGATGCCCGCATAACCGTCACAGACTTCAAGGTGGGAGACAAGGTCTTGCTCTACAATTCCTGGCTCCGACTATTTCCCGGCAAGTTGAGGTCACGTTGGTCGGGACCTTTCACCATCAAGTACATACAACCGGGAGGAGCTTTCGAGTTGGAAAGCAAGGATGGTGCCACATTCAAAGTGAATGGTCAAAGGCTCAAGCACTATTCTGAGGGGATCCCGACGGGCGAAACCAATAGAGTATATTTGCTTAAAGAGCGATCGGATGATCTCTCGGACCTCCTTGATGAGGTGATAGAGGAGGCGATTCCTCACTCAATCGGCGCTCTTTTTGATGAAGAATTTGAAGAAGGCCCGGATTTAGGCCAAGATGAAGAGAATAAAGATGATTCCCCCGACTTCTCCGCTGATGAAGATGAAGGCGACGCTGATGTCGCAAGGATTCGAGAGCTCTGCAAGCTCTCGAAATTAAAGTCTCCAAAGAAAGCTCCGCCGGTACGGAAATCGGCATCGCCGGTTAAGCCGTTGACCGGGGCAAATGCTAGCTTGGGGGAGCCTCCCCCCAACACCATTCGAGACAAGAGACCTCCGAGGGAGAATGCTACGCCGCCACGTCCAAATCCAAGCGCGCTCCCCGGGAAGTTTGACGGGTGCATCTCATATGCACCAAACATCCCGTATTGATTGAAAATTATAGGGGGTCGAGCTCACGACCTAAAACGAGCGCTTGTCGGGAGGCAACCCGACGGTTTTTGCTTTATTTTTACTTTTTCTTTATTTTCGTTTTAGAGATTTTTAGTGTTCTGAGTCATCCGACCAAAAATTTCGTGATAACGGGTCCTATTTTTCTTGACAGGAGAGGAGATAGGTAGATCCATCATGAGGAGGATGAACGAGACGACGAGGAGCGCCTCAAGAAGGCGCTCGACGCTTAGGAGGAGGATGAAATCGACTGGAGGAAGAAAGATGGAGTTTAGAGCCAAAACGAAGACAAACAGCAGAAATTAAGGCTCACTCGGCCGAGTATACTAGTCACTCGGCCGAGTACACAAGTTCGTCCGGCCGAGCCGCTCACGAACGAGGGAAGTCTGCTGTACCCAACTCTCTGTTTATTTCCTTCATTTAATTATAACTGCTACTCGGCGGAGTATATATATTCACTCGGCCGAGTAAAACGGATACCCTCCTAGGGCGAGTCATGCCGAGTAGCTTGAGTCACTCGGCCAAATGGACTTACTTCACTTGGCCGATGCTGGCAAAGCCACTCGGCCGAAGCGTTATCGGGGAGAAAATTTTTATTGCCTCGCTCGGCCGAGTGAGCATGTCACTCGGCCGAGTCGTAACTTTCTTTTATATAAGTGGAAAGGGGGGTGCGGATTTCGAAATCGAAAAATCCCAAATCCGCCCGCGCCCCCTCAGCTACCCTCGCCCGATCTCGCTTCACCCAGCCCCCACTCGCCCGACCAAGCCCGCGCGCGTCGCCGCTCGGCCAGCCACCGCCGGCCGACCGTCGCCGCACCCCGCCCGAGTCGCCGCCGGCAGCCTCGTCTCCGATCGCCTCCGGTATAGCTTGATTTGCCCGTTTTCTCCTCTTTTTTGCGTATTTTTCGAGGATCCGTGTATTAATCGAACCCCTAACCCGAATCTATTCCCATATCTATCTGTTATACCCCTATTGCTCCATACATTTTGATTATTACTCGCTGATATCGCTTTTTCATGCGCAGGTTGCTTTTTGGAGCTTAGGGGAGCCTAGGGGAGCTTCTACGGGCTGTTTTGGACTTCGTGGAGGCGCGGATTTCGTACGCTTCCACTGCTTAGCACTCGCGGCGTGTTTTGATACACTCTTTCCATTCTTTTTGCACACGCCACACTTTTTCACTCTTCGGCGCGCTCGGGGCCGAAATGCCGCCCCGGACACGGCCGCGGACGAGGAGACCTTCCGCTAAGCGGAAGAGGTCGGATGACGCCGGCCCTGCCCACGAGGCGGAAGAGTCTCCTCCTCCTTTCCCCACACACGCCGTCCACCCAGCACAGCCTGCAGGCCCCGCACACCCCGCACAGCCTGCAGTGCACCCACAGCCCGCACAGCCTCTCCCTGCCGATCCACAGCCACCACCACCGGCTCCACTGGTCGGGCCGCTCGGGATTACGTTCCGAGACGACGCACACCGCGCCGTCTTCGAGCGTATCTCCCAGCGCTCGATCGTACCCTCCAGGTTTGCACACCTCGCTGACCTATGACGCCTGGGGGTACTTGAGGGGATGCTCACGTTGTACGACAACGTGGGCTGGCGAGATTTTTTCCAGGTGTCGGCGGATACTTTTACCCGCCCGACACTTGAGGTTTTGAGTTCGATTGCCCGGACCGATGAGGGATGCTCATTCCGGTTCATGGATCGAGAGTGCCAGGTCACCCTCGATATGATGAGAGCGTTTTTCTCTTGGCCCGCCGTCCCCGGAGCCGATCGCGGTTACGGCCCCACACATATCCCTCCACCCTCTTTCGACGCCGGTGCCTTCTGGGCACGTATCATGGGTCTCCACGCCGCCTTTGACACTAGTAGGGCCAAGGCCTCGGCCATCGTACATCCCTGCCTCCGCATTGCTCAACGCCTTATGGCGACGACATTTTTGTCCAGATATGAGCCGGGCACGATGTCTACGCCAGAGCTTTACATGCTCTACGCGATGACACGTCCCAGAGCTCTATCTAGGGATGGAGATGAGCTTGTCCCCGCCGTCGTGATCGATATCGCGGCATGGTACTTAGACCGCATCATTGTATCGGTGTGCGCTCGCTCACCGATATGCTGCGGCGGCCTGATTACCTTGCTAGCTCTTATGACCGGCGAGGATTTCCCCGACGACTTGCGACGCGTCCCGAGCCCCACCTCTTTGTCGATAGATGTTATGGCCCGGATGAAGATGCTTCGTCCGCATGGTGAGCGTCACTGGGTCTGGTTGCACGGCCCTTTCGGTGCCGACTACATGATTCTCCCGAGCCCAGCTCGGACCCAGATTGCACCGGCCCACGTTGACTGGCTCCCTGCGATGGATGTCCTCATCCCTGCTGCGTACTTGTTCGAGGCCGAGGAGGCCGAGCAGGCCCCCGTTCCCCCTGTAGACCCTGCTGCACACCCTGCCGAGCCTGCTGCCGACCCTGCTGCCGAGCCCGTTGACCCTGTGGCCCCTCAGCCCATACCAGATGTTTCCGCTGCTCCTGACACCGCTGTCGGTGTCAGGAGCACCTTAGCTGAGCCCACCCCCACCACTTCCGAGGCTGTCACCACCACTCCCACCACCACCTCCGGCCCTCTGTCCGTCGAGCCTCTTTGCTCCGCTCTCCCCGAGCGCCGGCAGACCTTTGTTGAGAGTGGAGAGCCCTCGTTCGCCGTGGTCGTGGAGACCATGGCTAGCATGATCTCCGCTGGGATTGCGCCTTTTGGTCCACACACTTCCACCCCAGCGGTAGAGTCCTCTGTCTCAACTGCTGCCGTATTCTCCGAGAGCGTCGTGGCGTCTGTCCACACTTCTGTGCCATTGACCTCTCTAGCCGCGTCGCAGCCGCTTTTGTACTCTTCTTTCGCTGCCGCCGCCTCCACTTCTCACCGCCCGCCCCGACCTCACACTGAGGCCCGGCCCACATTTCCAGGCGCGGCACCTTTCGTCCCCTTCCCTGCTGAGCCCGTTACATACTCCACTCGTGTACGCCAGCCTCGCCCTGCGCAACCCCGACCGGTGCGTCCCTCGGCACCACCCCCGCCCGACACTGTACTGCAGAGCATACGTGCTCTTGAGTTGGCGGTGAGTGGTCTTAGAGGAGACCTTAGGACCCTGTCCTCCACCGTCTCTGCGATGGCTGGACGCTTCGAGCTGATCCCCCAGATCCACTACTGCCTTACACAGGTTCTGGAGCGTCTCCCACGCGTACCCCCACCCACCCAGCAGGTTCCCACACACACTTCCACACACACTAGACCTGCTTCCACTTCCACGCCCACCCCAGCTCAGCAGCCCGCCCAGCCAGCACCACCCTCACGACCTCCGCCTCAGGACGGAGACGGCGCAGCACCGCCTTCTTAGGCACTCTTGATGCCTTGATCCATTCCTGTCGTTGTGCTGCCCGTCTCTGCTGGGTCCTGATGCACTTTTGTCCACCCCCCTCCCCTCACTTATTTTGGGATTATATTTTTTGATCATATCTATTTGCGCATAGCATATCATATCTACTTGGGATTCTCATTTTGATCACATCTATATATATCTTTTTTGGGAGAGAGGGAGAGTTTTTGGTGCCGCATTTATTTTCATATCACTCCTATCTGTGCATGCATCATTTCCGCATCATATTTTCATTTCTTTCCTTTCATTATCTTTTTTCTTCCCATCATGCATGCATCCTCACTTGCCCCTCACATTACTTGTCTCTCTGGGTGCCACACTTTGCACATTGAGGACACTGTGCCGTTTAGCTTGGGGGAGTGAGTTCTCACGTTCTTTTTCGATTCGTCACCTTTATTTTCAGTTTTTAACACCGTTTTTCACTTTTGCACTCATTTTTCATTATTTTTCTTTTATTTTGCCATGCATCACGTTTTTCTTATTTTCATGTGTGCCGCATTGCATAGTTCTATTTTCCTTTTATCTTTACTTCTTTCTTTTTCATCTCATGCTAGAGATGAATTTTCTGTGATGATGTCTACGTGGAGTTAGCTTATTCTATATGCATGCTATATTTGTCATGTCTTAGATTTCATTTCTGATATCATATGCTATGACTTGCTTTGCATTTAGGAGTAGTAACCCACACTTTTTCCTCATGAAAATGGATGAAATTTTATTATTAGCTGAGCCTGAATATTCATATGTATGCTATCACAGAAAACACACCAAGATTCACGCATTGAATGCCTATATCTGGAGTACGGATTTCTTTTCCTTTATCACTTCCATATGCATGAATTGTACACTTCACTTCAGGATGACTGAATGATGTTAGCTATGATAAATCTGGATTAGTTAGCTTTTTTGTGATCGAAACTGAGTAGATTAGATTACCCTGCTGAAGTTGTCGTGCATGTCTTATAGAGTGAGCCGAGAGTTATATTTATTTCTTTCTCCACAAATCTCGAACATCATTTCTCTACTTTTAAAAATCATTGGTGAATCTCCCCTTAATGATTCTGTTTTATGGCATTTCCCCCGCTATTAATTCCTAGCTCCAAATCTCTTATTCTAAAAAATAATAATAAAAGAGAGAAGAACATTCTTGTATACCATTATCTCTCTCTGAGTTGGGATCATTGTGTATATATTGCTTATTGAAGAAAAGAAAAAAAAAGGAAAAAAAAAAGAGGAAAATCCTCAATAAAAGATCCCATCTCGCTTACTTTCTTTCTTCTTTCTCTTCTTTGCCTTTGGAGCTATATAAAAATGGGGATGTAAATATTTTTGTGCCACCACGCTTATAGATAAGCTTGGGGGAGGGGATCCATTGATGTGTGAGAGAGTGACTACTTGACATTGCACGACAACCTAGGCTATACTCGGTGAGATTGTTTCTAGCTTTACGAAATCCAGAAATCTAAGCCTAGCGTTCATTTCATGAAATCCGTACTTTTCTATTCTCTCTATTCTATGGTGTGATACTCTTATACTCCAGATAGAAAGCGTTCAATTGAAAAGTGTGTGATCTAAGATTTGTATACCGCTTTAGATGATTCAGGCGATGTTAATCTTAAAATTATTCTGTTTTTCATGATTATACCGTTGTTCGTGGGTTTTCTATTTTCTACTTGCACTATTATACTATGATATCAAAATGAGATTCTTTGACATGTATTTCTCACTCGGTGCATGCTATAAGAGTAAGTGAAACCCACGTCCTGAGAAAATGATCTAGCATCCTACCTCTTTCCTTCTTTCTTTCTTTCTTTCTTTATTTTCATTTGGTTTTCATTCTTCTTCGTTTTTCATTTTTTTTCGTTTTTTTTCGCCGTTTTCGTATTCCGAATCCACCGGGTTCGCCTTTTACTTATCTTCCTCGAGGACGAGTAAGAGGCAAGCTTGGGGGATTTTGATCACTCCTTATTTTACACCTTTTTTCCGCATGTTTGCATGCCATTTAGACCGCCCAAATCATGTTTTTCACGATATATCGACGATATTGCGATGCTTTTCACGATTTGTTGTTTTTGTCGCATTTCAGGTGATTTGGCGTGATTTGGAGTGATCTCGAGATGCGCTTACTCTAGACGGCCACCGACGACCTCCCCGAGGGGTATTTTGCTGTTGGAGAGGAGCGGAAGAAGAATGGACGTCGCAGGAGCGACGAGGAGGCCAAAATAAGCAGAATGGGCATTTTTTGTGTCCCACTCGGCCGAGTGGAGGAGCCACTCGGCCGACCAGCGAGACACTGCTCGGCCGACCCGTTCAGACACGATTTCCATGTGTACTCGGCCGAGCGACGGAGACCACATCGGCCGAGTGACGATACCACGTCCGCCCGAGTGGCGCCCAGACGAAGCCCCTCCAAAATATCGAAGTTACTGTTTTTCGGCCATCTGAGCTTCAGAAGACCCACTCGGCCGAGTGGTAAACCACGTCCGCCCGAGTGCAGTGAAGCCATCGGCCGAGTGACGACAACTCACTCGGCCGAGCCACCCCCGAACTGAAGACCCCTGAAGCCCCCGACTTACTGGAAAATGATAGGGTTTTCACTCGGCCGAGCGACTTTTGTCACTCGGCCGAGTGCGATGCGCTGCCTGTAGCGAAATTTGCGGAAAACAGGCTGTGCAGGGGCGTTTTGGTCAGGATTTTTGGACGATTTTGAGGGCTATTTAAGCCCTGTTTTTACCCTAGTTTAGAGAGCCCTCTCTTAGATTTTTTACAGCTTTTTGAGACTACTTTTTGCTTTATTATTTGTGATTGGAGAAGAGGGAAAACTTGGATTTTTGTTGGATTAATTGAAGAACTACATTGGTTTGCATCTCTCTTCCCCAAAAACTCTATTTTTATTGTTTATATCATTGTTGTGATGAATTCCATTGCCTATTTCATTGATTATTTTTGTGCTATTGCTATGATTTGTGAGTAGTCTCCACGTCTTGGGGCGTGGGGATGAACCCTACAAGCCCTATTTCCTATTTGTGTTGAATTGGTAGAAATTGAGCTAGAATAGCTATTAGGGATTAGATTGAGATCGATTTACTACGGATAGCTAGGTATTCATATCAATTGGGATTTGCAAGAGATTGGATCCCAATTTGATAGGAAGCCCTAGAAATCCGAATTGGGTTGGAGTCGGATTTTCGAAGTATCGGTTTGCAAGAGATTGGACCGATACTAGGATTTCCGGTTGCAATTCCGTGTCGATACTCGTTTGCAAGTGATTGGACGGGTAGGAACTATCTCAATCTAGATCGTGGACCGAGTTTGCAAGAGATTGGACTCGGTGCACGATTGAACGATGATGTTGATCCTAATGCTAGCTTTCCTAGGCTAGGGTTTGCAAGAGATTGGACCCAAACCTAGGATAGCTATAGACCGGTAACAGCGCGAGAGCGTGAGCTTGGTTCTACATTTAGTTGCAACTAGTTCATCCAAATTTTCATTCTAGCAATTTTGATACCGACGAACCACATTTATGAAATACGGTGAGTATCGGGAATTCCGCATTCCCTAGACGTTCTTTATTTGATTTGATATTTCGCACACTTGTCTGACGATTGTGACAGGATCGCCCAAGGCAGTTCTCTCTATTCTTAAATAGCCAGGTTGATTAGGAGCAAGCACGGTCATTCGTCCTCCCTGTGTTCGATACCCGCTCGCCGCTATACCGTGCGCTTGCGGTAAAACTACAACCGTTCTTTGGGGTCACATCCCGGAGCGACCAGCTAGTGACCAAGCAGTGTGAGTTCTGCTTGGCCAAAGAAAGGAGGGGAAACTCCATGCTTTATACTACGCTAGCAAAACCCTGGACGACGCTCAAAAGAACTACACTACCAAGGAGAAAGAGCTGCTAACCGTAGTCTATTCTATAGAAAAGTTTAGATCCTACCTTCTGGGGTCCAAGGTGATCATCCACACGGACCACGCGGCATTGAAATATCTGCTGAGTAAGAAGGATGCTAAACCACGTCTAATACGGTGGATCCTTCTGCTCCAAGAGTTTGACATCGAGATCAAAGACAAAAAGGGAGCAGAAAATGTGGTGGCAGACCATTTGTCGCGATTGATTCAGATGCACGGGGACAATGGTTTACCGATTGACGATTCATTCACCGGTGAACAGCTCTTTGCGGCAGACCTAGCCCCCTGGTACGCTGACATAGTGAATTATTTGGTGAGTGGGATAGTTCCGCACGGGTTGGCGACCTATTCAAGGAGGAAGTTCCTACATTATGCAAAAAGCTACTTCTGGGATGACCCATATTTGTTCAGGACATGCGCCGATGGCATCATCAGACGATGTATCCCAAAAGAAGAAGAAACCTCCATCATGTCGCATTGCCACGATCACCCATGTGGTGGGCACACAGCGGTCACCAAGACCACGACGAAAATTCTTCAAAGTGGTTTCTACTGGCCTACTATATTCAGGGATGCTAACGAATACATAAGGAAGTGCGACAGATGCCAGAGGACTGGGAATATCACAAAGAAGAATGAAACATCCCTCCACGGCATCTTGGAGATAGGGCTAATTGACTGCTGGGGCGTCGATTTCATAGGGCCCTTCCCATCTAGTAACGGCAACAAGTATATCTTGGTTACCGCTGATTATGTCTCGAAATGGGTGGAAGCCATAGCCACCCCGAAAAACGACGCGAGGATAGTGGCAAATTTTTTCAAGAATACTATTTTCCCTCGCTTCGGAGTCCCTCGGACGATTATAAGCGACGGAGGGAGTCATTTTATCGAAAGAAAATTCGAGGCGATGCTGAAAAAGTATGGGGTTCATCACAAGGTCACCCTCGCCTACCACCCTCAGACCAGTGGCCAAGTGGAAGTATCTATTTGGGAGATAAAAAGCATCCTGGAAAAAACAGTAAGCGCCTCAAGGAAAGATTGGTCATACAAGTTAGGCGACGCCCTTTGGGCCTACCGTACTCCGTTCAAGACTCCTATCGGTGCAACTCCATACAGGCTGGTATATGGAAAAGCTTGTCACCTTCCGGTAGAATTGGAGCATAGAGCATATTGGGTGATAAAGAAGATGAATTTTGACTACCAAAGCGCCGCCACCCGACGAGCCCTTCATTGCAATGAGTTGGACGAAATTCGACGTCATGCCTACGAGAATGTGAATATATACAAGGAAAGAACCAAGGCATATCACGATAGAAATATCACGATTGGTCGCCATGATGTCGGCGACCAGGTACATCTATACAACTCAAGGCTACGACTTTTCCCCGGGAAGCTGAAATCGAGGTGGTCTGGTCCCTACAAGATAGTGAGCTTCTCTCCAGGAGGCGCCGTTGAGCTCGAGAGAAAATACGAAAATTTCAAGGTCAACAGTGAAAGAATTAAACCTTACAGAGCCGGAGAACCTATAGGACCGGAGGAGACATACTTCCTCGAGGAATTCCCCAACGATAACTGATAAACTAAGGGGAGTCGAGCTCACGACTAAAAACGAGCGCTTATTGGGAGGCAACCCAATTCCTTGGATTTTTGATCCTCCTTTTTAGATTCTTACTCTTGTTACGTATTTTAGATATAAAATTATGAAAACCTTCCTAGAATTGATAAATTCCCAGTTTGTGCAGGTTGGATACAAAGGCAAGTTAGTAGGAGGAAGGTGGAGTGCAGCAGGAGACAACCTAGGAAGACTGGCAGAAGAGGCACATGCGACTCGACCGAGCAGTCATCTGCTCGGTCGAGCGGTACAGATACGAAAAAGCGTAAGGAGAGCTGCAATGTCAGTTCGGTCCGAGTACATTGGTGCTTGGCCCGAGCTGAAATGGACTCGGTCCGAGCTCATAGCTACTTGGTCGAGTACTACAGGGTGCCCAGGTTGGAGAAAAAATGTCACTCTATCGACCCGGGCAAAGTGACTTTAACCCGGCCCGAGCGAGATCTGACTCGGACCAAGCATCGCTCCGCTCGGTCGAGTACTACAGGGTCTAGAATTGAGAAGAAAATGTCACTCTGTTGACCCGGGCAGAGTAATTTTAACTCGGTCCGAGCAAGGTCTGACTCGGACCGAGTCATTCACCCGACCGATAAATTTGTCCACTCGGTCTGAGTCGTGCTTATTTGCTGATCGGGTCGCTGCGCTTCTCAGCCGGCCCGTTTGCGCCTGTTTAAACACCGTTTCCGATTCAAAGACGCCCTTTCGCTCGGCCAAACCCTCGTTCCCTCCTCGCAGCCATCACCATCCCTCTTGAAGCCGTTCCTTCTCTTCACAAGGCCGCCTCCCACTGTTCAACATTTAATCGAGCACTTTTTACAAATTGAATCCGTTGTTTTCCTTTGTCTGAAAATACTGACGTCCTCCCTGTTTCTCTTTCAGGTCTGAATTACTAAACGAAAAAGGCCGCATCTTTGAAGAGCTTGGGGATAATCCAGATCGACGGCAACCACGACACCGAAACAAGACGCCATCTTTTTCAAGTCGGTAAACTCGTCCCCCATCTGCTCTACATATTACATCGTTATTCTCCTCCTCCTACACGATGCCTCCACACCGTGCTAGACCCGCCAACAATGGCACAACCAACCCTAGGCCTACCCGACACACACATCGCACACGCTCTCCCACCCGAGCCACCACTTCTGCCGATTCGTCCACCACCACACCTGCGCCCCCTTCCGCCCCACACCCCTCCGGGCCCCTTTACATAGGAGACGCAGAATTCGAGATTACATTTCGTGACAATGATCAAGAAGACCGCTTTGGTGCCATGATCCTACTAGCAGGATATTATGGTGGTCCGGTAACTCAAGAGGTGGTCGATCGTGACCTACCTTTCCTTCAGAGCCTCATGAGTCACTTTCGTACCGACCCCTCACACGAGTTCCGACCATCCCTACCACCACCCACCTCCCCTGGTTTACAGCAGAGGGACCCATCACCACCCCCAGAGGGTGGTGCCTCTGCCTGATATAGTCTATCCCAGCTTTTGCCTCCCCCATATTTTTAGTGCCCATCTGTCTTTTCGGGGCCCTGCTTTTGCATAGCTTGGGGGAGGATACACCCACGCATGCATCATCTCTCATACTGAATTGCATCAATCATATTTTCTATTTTTATTTTTCTTTCATTACATAGCTTTTTTACTTTATCTCCCCTCCCACACCACCCCGTTAGCATCACCTCCCGCTCTAGAGCTTTTTCTTAGCAGTGAGGACACTGCTAGGTTAAGCTTGGGGGATGAGCGCTCCCGCTTTATTTTTATTTTTATTTTTTCACATTTCCTCCCTTATTTTTAGTTTTTATTTTACTTTTTCACCATTTACCCGTCTCATTTTATTTTTTCTCATTTTGCATCATATCTTCTGTTTTTCTCCATGCATGCATATCTTTTTATTTATTTCCCCTTCTTCTCTGTTTCTTTTCATTTTTTGCTAAGGATTGTCTAAATGATGATATCTCACTAGGCTTTATTAGAGCGATGCTCATCTCTTTAGCATGGTATCAGGATTAATTTCAGCTTTATTATCTATATGCATGCAATTTCTATTGATGACCTGCCTGATTTAATACTTGATATGAATTGAAAATCGAATTGCATGAATTAGTATCTAGTATGATTGATGTTGGGAAATGCACCCAGGTTCACGCATCACTAGAACACTTGGGGCACCTGTTTTTACTATCTTATTCATTTCTGCTTGCATGCCTGTTGACATTGTGATTATTACTGCATGCTATTTTCAGTGTTCATTTAGAGAAGTGATAATACCCATGCTATATATGAGTTTAGTTAGAGTTTTATTTTATCAAACAGATGTGCACCCTCTTATGAGTGAACCGAGTGTCCCATTATCTTCCCTCTCCACATATCTATTTTTTCTCTACATTTCAGTTGGTTACACCCCCATAGCTACTTTACCGCATCACACTTCCCAAGCATAAAAAGGAAAAGAATAGCTTCTAAATGAAAATGAAAAAAAAGAAAAGAAAACAAGGAAAAAATAAATAAATATATATATTTGTGTGTATATTCATATCTGAAAAAAAAGAGAGAAGAAAGAAAATGAATAAATAAGATTTTATTTCATTTCATTAGAAGCTATTAATTATTCTGGGAAGAAAAAATTAATTTCCATATCATTTCCATTGATGTGATGCCTCAAGATAAGCTTTGGGTGGGATAAACCAACTGAATATACGAGTGAGCTTGACATTAGAGTGGAGACGGTGCACGTCAGGGAGATTTAATAAAACCCAAACTTTACGAATTACTTTAGGTTTGGGGATTTTTCATTTATCAAAATGAATATCTGAATGGCATGATTCTTTCTATTCTCTATTGCATGCTGTGTGAATCTTTTGTGCTTCCTTGTGTATCTATGATTGAAAGGGCATTGCCAACTTATTTATACTAGACTCTAAGGATTACATGAGATTGATAGGATTTGACGGTGTTATTTCAGTAGATCCATGTTCCTTACCTGTACTGCATGCCATATGATATATAAAGCTAGAAATTACCAATAGCATGCATGTTTAGCGCTCAGAGCATCGTGATAGAGTTTTTAGGCCTGAGATCTGACCGATCATCCTTAGCACTTCTCTCTTATTTCTCTCTTTTTGTTTTTCACTCCTTTTTATTTTTATTTTCTTATTTTCATTTTTGTTTTCCTCCCGGTGTACCGATTATTCGTCTTCCTCGAGGACGAGTAAGAGGTAAGCTTGGGGGATTTTGATGTGTCCATATTTTACATCATTTTCATGTCATGTTCCCATTGCATTGCATGTCATTTTCACGTCCAAATCCAACTTTTTACTGCGATTTTGGTATTTCTGACGTTATTTCGAATTTCGTAGTATATTTTGAGTTTTCAGGGATTTTGGAGCGATTTGTACCCCCGCATGGGTATGGACACATCCTACGCACTCATGAGCTTGTTGGCAGGGCTCTGGAGGAGTTCGCCGTGTTCTCGGAGCTGCTGGAGGAGAGAAGGAAGAGAATAAAGAGAGAGAGAGCAGAGAAAGAAGCCCATGTTGCTGCTGCACACTGAGTTTCCCAGAAAATGCTCGGACCGAGCAGCTTGCTGCTCGGACCGAGCCGTGTCACGTTGCAGAACCAACAGATACGGGTGATCCGGACCGAGCAGCTATTTTGCTTGGTCAGATAGCCCCATATTTCACTGCCCGAGCAGTGCCTGAGCCCCAGACCGAGCCGATCCTACCTGGCCTGAGCAGGGACTACTCGGTCCAGATAGCTCGACTTCCAGATCTCCAAGCAACCGAGCAGCTTGCCTACGCGGGCCGGATTTCTGACCGAGCAGCTGATGCTCGGACCGAGTAGCCTACTCGGTCGGCTCTTCCCAGAGCATTTTTGGAAATATTTTGAACGCGCGATGCACGCGATCTGTGTAGCAGCTGAATCTCGCGATTGCGGGCTCAGCTGAAGGGGAGTTCATTCTAGTTTTTTCTTAGGAATTTTTGAGGGGAGCGGGAGCGATTTCTTGGAAGAATATTTTTGGGATTAATTCTTTCTGGATCGCTAATTTAAGATTATTGTTTATTACTCTTTTCTGGATCTGTTCTTCGTTCGTTCTCGCTGTAAGTTATTTTAGCCCTAATTTCTTTATTGCTAAAATGTTTTCCTCTGCAAAATTGATATTTTTGTGCGTTCCTATCATCATGAGTGCGTATATCCATTCTAGGGCTGATGGGTTAGCCCTAGGATTTTAGGGGGAAAATGTAGATCTGGATCCCCACGTTGAATTAGGGATTTAGGGTTGTATTTCGGTAGATCCTACCGAATCCATAGATAACTCGTACTGAGATCATGCACACGGTCTGTGGAATTGATGTGCTTAAGGGGTATCTCGGGATTCGAATAGGAAAATCGGTGGATCCAATCAAGGTACGTGACCATGCCCGGCTCGCGCCTTGAGGGGATCCATCGACGAACTATACCGCTACGTTGACGGATACCGCCATTGCGTCAAGGAGAGCCATCAAAATACCCCGCAATTCTAACCCACGAGAGTGGTACGAATTGGGGGATAAATTCCTTAGCCCTAATGCAACGTGAGGAACCTATCCAACGTTAACCCCCAACGATCCTAGCGGTGATCCCTAAAGCCCTAGTCCTTTTATTATATTACATGACAACAACAATCAACCCAATTTATTCCCACTCTGACCGCTACATTACTTCTAAATTTAGAAATAGACTGAGATTACCATGGACACTATCGCCGTCCCTATGGGATTCGACTATCATTTATACTATAACTCGACACCGTCCGCTTGCGGATTGAGCCCGAAGTCGTAGCCTAGGAGCCATATTACGCCTGACGATCGTGACACCGCTAGGTGAATCCTAGGTGTAGATCAGGGTGCGTCAGTCAGCCAGCTACGGGTGCAACCCCTAGTCTTAAAACTGATCGTTGGGCCAGCCTACTGGGGGAGTTTACCCCAGCCTTACAGTTGGCCCAGTGACCGACCCACTGGGGGAGTTGCCCCCAGCCTTACGGTCGGTCGGTTGACGACCTGCTAGGGGAGCTACCCCCGCCTTACGATCGGTCGATTTGAGTCGTTTAGCCAGCTGGGAGAGCTACCCCCAGTCTCACGACTGGACGACGGACCGACCTGCTGGGGGAGTTGCCCCCAGCCTCACGATCGATCCTCCTTACTGCCTAGCTGGGGGAGTTTGCCCCCAACCTCCCAGTCAGTCGCATGGCCGGCCTGCTTGGGGGGATTGTCCCCCAGTCCTGTGGTCAGCCATCGAGGCGCTCAGCTAATGAGGTTTCCACCACCCCGATTGGCTCTGCCAAGTGAATAGAGACATGAAGATTCATTCTTTCCTTTTTCAACACATTCGTTCAGATAATGGGGAGGGGAAGATACATTTGTTGCCGACCTCACTGATAGTACTTGTGCAAGTGTTTGGCGTTCCAAGTGTGAGTCAGGACCTTCCCTTCCAGAATGGCAAGCCGGTAGGTTGTGGGACCAAGGACTCGATGACCTTGTAGGGTCCTTCCAACGTAGCTGCTAGCTTCCCTTTGTGGGTAATCTCTGGGCTGAAGACCTCCTATCTGAGGACCAGATCCCATTGGTGGAAGCTTCTTCCCCTAACCCGTGAATTGTAATAATGAGCCACTTTTGCTTCTGTCTGATGATAGTGGCCAAGGCCTGCTCCCATCACTCGCCCACGAGTTCCAGACAGAGTTCCAGGCCTTCTGAGTTTCTCTCTTCGTCGAAATGCTTTATTCGAAGAGACTCTTCGTCCACCTCGACAGGCACCACCGCCTCGGCGCCGTATGCGAGCATGAAAGGGGTTTCGGTCGTGGCCTGCTTGTGAGTCGTTCGGTATGACCAGAGTATCACTGGGGGTTCCTCCGGCCACCTCCCTTCAGCCTCCGTTACTTTCTTGCGGAGGGGCTCGATGATGCATTTGTTGGCGGACTCGGCCATCCCATTAGTCTGGGGGTGTGCCACTGAAGCGAACAGGAGATTGATCTTCCACTCTACGCAGAAATCCTTGAACCCTGCGAAATCAAACTGTTTCCCGTTGTCCGTGATGATGGATCGAGGAATTCCAAACTTAGAGATGATGAAGTTCCACATGAAGCTCTTTGCCTTCTTCCAGGTGATGGAGGGTAGGGGTTCCGCCTCAATCCACTTGGTGAAGTAATCCATTGAAAGAATCAGGTACTTTCTCTGCCCCACCCGGAAGTGAAGGGTTCGAAGATGTCGAGCCCCCACTTGGCGAAAGGCACATGGCTGATAATCGGAACGAGTTCTGACAGGGGGATGTGCCGAGCTTGGTGAACCTCTGGCATTCCTGGCACCTTTGGACGTATTCGATAGCGTCGTTGACTAAGGTTGGCCAATAATACCCTTGACTCAGGATTTTTTGGGCGATCGTCTTGCCTCCATGGTGATTCCTGTAGATCCCCTCGTGCACCTCACAGAGGACATAATCAGCCTCCCGTGGTCAGAGGCATTTGAGGTAGGAAAGGACGTCCATCTTCATCCAGCTCTTTTGTACAGTGCCCCCTCATGGATCACGTACTGGAGTGCCCTTCGCTCCAGCAGTCGATGCTCGTCCAGGTCCGATGGTACCTCTCCTCTGGAAAGATACCGAACGATCGGATCCATCCAAGTAGGGTCCTTGTCGATGGCCATGACCTCCTTTTCCTCCGTACTAGGGAACTGGAGGTTTTCCACGTAGATGGCATGACCCAACTCCACGGGGGGAGGAGGAGGCCAGTTTTGATAGGGCGTCTCGCGGGCATTCTCTGACCGCAGGAAGTAAAAAGTCTTGGCTCGTTTGAATTTGGACAGCTCAGTTTTGGCTGAGGCTAGGTAGTGCTGCATTGTCTCTTCGCGAGCCTCGTAGCCTCCCTACAGCTGGTGGATGATGAGCTTTGAATCGCTGAGGAGGCATACAGATTCTGCTCTGAGCTCTCTGGCCAGCCTCAAATCGTTTATAGTGGCTTCGTATTTGGCTACGTTGTTGGTCGCTGGAAACCCAAACCGGAGCGCGTACTCGACGATATTTCCGTCCGACGATCGGATGACGATGCCGGTTCCATTCTCCGCCTGGGTGGCTGATCCGTCTACATGGACTACCCATGTATCCTGGTTCCCTGGGTGGTCAGTAAGAATGACGTCAGTCGAAAGGAAAGACAAGGGTTGGGGAGTTACCATAGCCGGGGATGCCTCCTCAGTGGAACCTCCTCCCTCAATGGTGCATTCGGCGATGAAGTCTGCCAGGGCTTGCCTCTTGATGGCCGTCCGCGACTTAAATCGGAGGTCGAATTCGCTTAGCTCCACCCCCCAATTTAACATCCTCCCCATCCGGTCGAACCTCTTGAGGTTCTGCTCGAGTTGGGAATCAGTTAAGAATAATATCGTGTGAACTTGGAAGTAGGGCCGTAGTCTACGGGCCGAGAGTACGAGGGTGTAGGCGAGTTTCTCCATGGGAGTGTACCGTCCCTCTGCGTCCTTCAAAACTCGGCTGGTATAGTATACCGGCCTCTACACTCCATCGTCCTCTCTGATCAACACCGAGCTCACCGCCTCCCCGGTACAGGCTAGGTAGAGGCTCAGAGGTTCCCCTTCTCTGGTTTTGGAAAGGAGCGGGGGACTACAGAGGTACTCCTTGAGTTTGGTGAACGCTCGGGTGCAGTCCTCGTCCCATCGCACAGCCTTCCTCTTATCAGCAAGCTCGACGAATGCCCTCCTCAGGGTCCTGAAGAAAGGAAGGGACCTTTCTACCGACTTGGACAAGAAACGTCGGGCATGTCGTCGTTCCCTGATAAATCCGGTGTACCAGACTTCCCGGATAAAGCCGGCGTCAAGCTGGCGTTCCACTTCCTCGGAGGCGGCCTTCCTCTTTTCACCACCAAGGTTCCTCTTCTTCTGCCTGACCGGTTTAAAATTAGGGTTGGCGTTCAGTTGGTGCATGATCACTTGGGGGTCCACACCGGGCATGTCGTCGGGCGACCATGCGAAGACATCTAGATTAGCCTCTAAGCACTCGATCAATTCGCCTCTCAAGCTCAGGTCCAGGCCAGACCCAATGGAGACGAATCTTCCGTCGACTTCCGTGACAGGGATTAGTTCTGGCTCTTCCCCAAGGGTGGGTCTCGGATCGTACCTCTGGTCGAGTAAGTCCATCGGATCATCATGTCGCTCAGTGTGTTCCGTGTTGGCCAACTGGTAGCAGACCTTTGGCTTCCCCAGATCGCCTTCAACCTGTCCGATCACTCTCAGGGTCTGGAACTTGACCTTCCGATGGAGGGTCAAGACCACCGCTGCGACATCGTTGAGGAGCGGGCGACCAATGATCCTATTATACGCGGATCCGATCCGCAGTGCCATAAACTCTATCGCCAGGGTAACCAAGTTGGGTGGCTCTCCGAGCGTGACAGGGAGGCGGATCGCCCCTCACGGGCCTGGAGCACGGCTCCATGTCTTCGTCTCGTAGCCCCATCCTCTCAAGGGTCGACATGAAGAGGATGTTGCATGAGCTACCAGTATCAACGAGTAACCGTCTCACGACGGCAGCATCGATGACGTTGGAGACTACGAGCGCTTCGTCGGGTCGCGGCTTATCCCTCTCCACTCCTCCACACCGAGATGGAGGAGTGGGGAAGGGTTTTGGATTACCCGTCATTGCCCCATGCGAGTCCAAACCGGGGTTTGTCTGGCCCTCCAGCCCTGGAAGCACGCTGGGCAGTCAAGGTCTTTACCTGTCGATCATGAAACGACCCAGGTACTGGTGTCGGGGCTACGGCTCTCCTTCGTCGGGAGGGGCAATGCCGCGTCATCGCTGGTGTGGTTGCTTTATGTGGGTGTCAATTCGTTTCCACAGACGGCACCAGATGTTTACGGGTGTTTTCTCACCACTGGATCGTTGATCGGGGATTTGAGGGTCAACGTGGTCAAGGGATAGATTGGAATCCCTTGGTCCCGCCAAGCGTGCGTGTACTCGACGAGGATTGCATGGGTCCTCACGTCATCTCGGGAAACAGCTTGCTTGGGGGATCGAGGACGAGCAAGCTCTTCTTCCGGGGTGTTTGGCCTCGGTTAGCGGGGTGCGGAGGGGTAGCCTCGGCACCTATTGAGCGCTCGTCCTTGGTCGGTCAAGCACGGAGGGGTAGCCTTGGTACCTTGATTGTCTCTTGGTCTCGGTTGATGGCGATGCTCGTTAGGGGCGAGTGGGCTCAACGCTGTGCACGTCTTGCTCCAGTGTGTTCCGTGCTGAGGGGTAGCCTCGGCGCATTGGGATCAGCTTGACCTGGACAGACGAAGAAGCTCGTCAGGGGGGCCGGACCTTGGTTTCGGCCAAGTCCCCTCAGATGCCTAAGTCAGAATGGATCTGAAAGATACTCGGCGGGACCGGTACGGATCGCAAGGAGGCCGGTACGGGTATCCCCGGATCGAGCTGTGGGAGGGAAGGAAATGGGAAAAACAAGGTCTTTTTAGTATAACACCTCAGTCCTGTGGTATCTGGGGTCAGGCCGCTTTCTTTGTCCCTCCTCGAGTCCTTATATAGGGATTCTCCCACAATCGTCCTGTCTTCATGCCCACCTATTCCGCCCCCATGATCCGCCTCCCTCCGGGCGTCTTTATGCGCCACAAAGGTGGATTAATGGGGTCCCTTAATGGTCATTAAGGGAGAGCATTTTAGGGAGCGGTTAACTCCCTCATTCGTGGGCTGTCCGGGCGCACGTCCGATCGTGGGTGATCCGATGTAGGGCTTTCACGGGGGCCTTCGACGGTTGGCCCAAAACTTTTTTGGGGGAGCCTTCTTCTTCCAGCGTGGGCTTGGCCCGCTTACTTTTGGGCCTCTCTAAAACGGTCGTATCAATAATAGATATATATGCTACAGTTCATTTTTCATTACATATTACACATTTTGTTATGAATGAGGGAGGCCTTTGGCCTCCCCTCCTTCATTACCCACTTCATTGGTCCCCATTACTATGAGTAATGGGGACCCTTGGTCTCCTTGAGGCCCTCCATCTCCCTTCTCTACATGAATATATAGAGAACCATGGCTTAGTGACATGGTTACTCATTCTTTTGCTAAGAAATTTTGCCTCTCTCTCTCTCTCTTGAGTCCTATCACTTTCCAATACGTTATAAGCATGTGTTCTTCCTTGAGCAAGAATCATGCCTAAAATCCCCACCAAATTGATCCCCTACGCGCAAGGAATCTTTGGTTGCTGCGGCGATTCGTTAGAGCGTTGCGGCATTCTCGAAGCTTTCGGGAGCTCAGATTTTTATTTCTACGAATCTTGTCTACGGTCGTCCATAGATCATCGATCTAGAGGTATACTTCTTATTCCCATAGATTACAACGGACTATACATAAATTTTTTTACCCTGTTTGCATACAAGTAAAAATTAAATAATACAAAGAAAAATTTGTTTTTACAAAGTAATTTCTTCATATTGCCATGAAATTCTTTTTTTCTCATCGGGAAGAAGAACCGGAACAACCCCCCCTGGGATGGAGTCTAACGGGCACCTCCTGCGGCCGCACCCCCCCTGCCGGAGGGGGGGACTTCCTGCACACCGACCCCCCTGCAGGGGGGCTCCACCCACGACCGAACCCCCCCTTACAGGGGGCACCTCCCGGTCGAACCCCCCTGCAAGGGGGGCGCCTCTCGGCCGAACCCCCCTGCAGGGGGGGCACCTTGCATCCGATCCCCCCCTGCCGGGGGGCGCCTCCACGGCCGATCACCCCCCCCCCCACCAATGAGGAAGGGGGGCTCTTTTCCCTTCAATTTTAGGGGTGGGGGAGGCATCTTGCTCCGGCAATGCTCTCCCCCCTCCCTACAACATTGAGGAGAAGGTGAAGGGGCATGACGGCTGATGTAACGACCACTTTTCGTGGTACGTTGTTCGTGCACGTGCTTTTGGCCGTGCACGTGTTTGTTTTAGACTTCGTTTGTTTGTAAACACTTTCGTGTGATATGCCGTTGTGAACGTCTCTGAGAATGTTAAATAGTGGCACTATCTTGGAACGACACTTCTCGAGTCGTTTTTCCACAATTTAAATTTACTCGATGAGACGTGGCGATTTTCACTTTTGACGGGAGACGTTTCTATTTTTAGTTTCGTCGTCCGACGTCGAATTTGAGATCCGTCTTCTTAGTTAGCTCACATTCGTCATCTCGATCACCACGATATTTATTTTATAATTTTTGGAGTTCATTTGACCACTTTTATATTTTTAACAAGTTTTATAATATTTTTAATAATTAATTTTTATATTAAATTCGGCCAAAGAAAATTTATTTGAGTTTTAAACGTTTTAAAGAATTTTTGAGCCAATTTCCAGCTCATTTGGACCAAGTCAAATCCTTGGGTGAGTTGGAGAAGTTTAGATTTAAATTTTAAATTATTTTAAACTTCTAATCCTATTAGATTTAGCCCTAGACCAAGTCAACCCATCTATACTATATAAGCAACCCCTAGGAAGACCTATTTTCGCAAGAAATTAGCCATAGCCTCTTCCAAAACTCATATTGGACGTTGCGACGATTCGTCGCAACGTTGCGACGTTCTTCCCCTGCTCTGACCGAGAGAACGAGTTCCGTTCTCCCACACCGACCGCTGCTCCGCCCGCACCAAGCTCCGCACAGCTGCTCCGCATCGCACCCGCCCTGTTCGCCCGCTCCGACCGAGAGATTCCCTCGGTCAGACCGGTCGCCCGCTCCGCTCATCCGCATCGCCCCGCTCCGTTTGTCGCCCCGCTCCGCACCCCGCACGACCGACGCTGTCGCCTGCCATCGCCGAAGGCTGCAACGTTGCAACGGTTGCAACGTTGCAGCGGTTGCAACGTTGCAGCGACCCGCCTAGCGCTGTGACCGAGCCGCCCCAACCGCCCGACCGACAAACCACTCCGCACCAAGGCCCGCACCGACCCCAAGCGCTGCACCAAGCCGTTCCCCCGCAGCGACCGATGGAGATCCCCGCATTTGGCTGAGTACGACCGAGAGCAAACGTCGCAACCCCGCACCCGTCGCATCGCTTGCCACCGTGGGCCCCCCAAGTTCTCCAGAGTTATTGTGGGTCCCCCAAAGGTCCCTAGGACTACTGTGGGCCCCACCTAGGTGCGTTCACTTTGACGACTTGCCGCGTACGACGTCGTCGCACGTCGTAGCCCGTCGTCGCACGTGCTAGCTTTGGAATCTGGAACCGTCGCCCCGGTTGAAGCTCTGAATTTTCCAGCGCGGAATATATATTGGAATCAGGACTTGGAGCGCGTTCTCTTATTCCAACCCCCGGCGTCGCTACCCGACGCCGGTGTAGCTTTCGCGTCGTGTTGAGGTAACGTTTTGCACCCCTAGGACCCCCAACCCATTGCATGTTAACCAAGACTAAAAATCAGTATTTTAAAGTATTTTAAATGTTTTATCAATCACTAATCAAGATTAATAAAACGGATGTAGGCCGGTGGACTTGTGCATGTAGGATAATTGTGATTTTTGGACTCATTGGACGGTGTGCTCAGACGTCGTACTTGCAAGCAAGTGAAACTTGCCAACTCTTGTGTAGGGCCATGTTTTTAGGCCACTTCCTTGTTCCTAGCGTAAAAGAGACTAGTCAGTGAAATGATAGCAGGCTAGACGCCTACTTGATCTAGTTTGACAACGAAACTAGATCCGTCACATAATTGATCTAGCTTGACAACGAAGCTAGATCCAACCTTTAAAATTGTTGTTCATGCATACTAAACTGTCACGTTTACTTTCCTTACCTGTACGCCTTACTACTTGTCATGTCATGTCATCCATGCATTGAATGTCGCATTGGTAGCACACGCTACAATACTTGTACTTGTACTCCCTTGACTGGCTAGGTGCACCCCTAGACCAGCAAGGCAAAACACTTCCTGGCTCATGTTCCAGAAGCGAGCATTCCCGTTCGGGGGTAAGGCCCTGGCTCGACACACGTGGAGGGGTAGGGATAAACGTTCGCTTGAGCTTAGGAGTGGCCTGATCAGCCCTCTAGCCAAAAGACGGAATCTCTGTGCACAAGGTGCTTACTTTTCTTGTCTTGTACTTGTCTTGTGAATGTCATGCCATGCTCGTACTTTACTTCGCTTTACTTTACCTGTTGCACTCATTACTTTAAATGCCATGTCATTGCATCATGCTAGAACTTTTAGGTTGCTTTTACTTGTACTTTCAGTTTCCTTGCACAAGTCTCTTGTAGACTTGCTGACATGTGCCCCTTGCTCTTTTGGGTGTCACATGTTAGACCTGAGCCAGAGACCGTTGCTGAGTACGTGATGTTTTGCTGACGCTGAGCCTGAGTCCATGATTGCCCAGGAGGATTTTGGTGGACACCGGTGACCATTCTTTGAGTCTTTGTTGAGCTTTACTTTGTTTTAGGCCTTTGTTAGTTGTTGGTGCGTAGCACCGTCGTTTGTACTTTGTACTTTTGTTGGCCATGTTTGGGCCTTTAGTCTCTTTTTCTTTTAGTCTGGTGGCTTTTCTGCGTTGTTGGAATTTATATTTATGGATATTCTGAGATTATTCTTTTGTCTCATTTCATTGTTATTATCTTTGTTTCGTTCGCGTTGCAAGGACCTGCAGTTTTAAATTGATTGACGCTTATCGGGCTTGCAGCTTTGTAGCTTCAAGTCTGAGCGGACCTTCTCACGCTTCGCCTCCATATTTTTGGGAAGCGGGGCGTGACAGGTTTTGTTGGTGGCCCATGCAGGTCCAGTCTTGCAATTGCGAATTAACGAAACAACGATAATAACGGAATGTCCATTAAATAAATTGCAACATCCGAGTAATAAGCCCTGAGTCTAGTCGTTTTCTTATGACACTAGGTGATAAGAAGACTCTGTTAGACATCTGTGCTTGCTATTTAGAGGCCCCTGATTGATAGTTAGGTCCCCTTCTAGCAATTGACTTAATCTTCGTAGGAGTTACCTTAGTGGTCCTTGTCTACCCCTGGCTATATTAGACTTCTAGGTTTTCCTTTGGTCGTTCGCCTGGGTTCATCGATTTCGGACCAAGCTGAACGCTTTCCTTTACCGTCTAACCTTTAGAGGTCTTAGCGCCTAGTTCCTAATCTTTAGTTGGTCGACCGTAGGAGTTTTCGTAGACTTTCCTTATTCATATCCTAGGCGTATGTATGCTCTGATCACATGACCAATTTCCTTGCCTCGATTCCCGATATCGCCTCATGACAATCGTCGTCAATTTTCAAATCCCTCCATTACAAATCTTGAATCGTTTGAAAGTATTTCTTTTGACTTCCTCTTCCCCTAAGTTTAAATTTGTTCAAAATTTTTATATAAATATACTTAACTTGTACCCCTCGTTGATTTAAATTTTTAAAAACTTCTGTCGAAACTTTTGAATAATAGTTTATAATGTTTTTTCAGCCTACACTTTTGTACCTATGAGAATACATATTTCCTTTCATATATTAATTTCATTCTGAGCCATACTTTTGCCTTGCCCAATTCGATTTATAATTTTCCCTCTTATTTGTGTTATTCGAATGATACGTCGTGTTTACTTTAATATACTTTCAAGACACATGGAATTTCAGCTTTCAGCAAGATTGGACTTTGCTCGTCGTTTTCGCTACTTCAGATTTTTGCAAAATTACTATTTTCATAACCTCTTCCTGCTTCAGACCCTCCCTGATTTGATTTTAAAGACTTGCTATTCGATTTCGATAAATCTACTACTAAGTTAATATTATTTTTCCGTGCACCATGCATACTTTCAATTATTTTTATATCAGTACCAGACTTGGTGTGCTCGTATATTAAGAACCTTATGTAAATCAGTTTTCATTTTTGGCAAATCCTGATTTCTCTAAAAGAAGTTTCAATATTGATTTTCCATAGCCTAAAAGTTTTGAAAGCATTTAACATAGTTTAAATTTTTCCGTTACTTGATTTCATTCTTCGACTTTCCAAAAATTTTTGACAAAATTATATTAAATTACTGACGTATGAATTTTCTAAACCACGTCCTTAATATTCGTGTAAATGATTTTACTTCCTTTTATAATGATCTTTAAAACTGATAGACCATTTTCTCTTATTACGAATATTTGACTCAAACTTATTTTGAACAACCCGCTTCATCGATCTTCAAATATTTTATACAGATGGGGATTCCAACTTTTGAGGTACAACAGTTTTCAGATTTCACGTATTTCAGCTTGTGCTACTTACCCTATCTTCTTTTCTATATCCTATATATGTATCACTACATCTCCCTTTTCCCTCAACCTAAACATCACCATTGAGTCAATGTTTCGTCTAACCAAGCCGTCTCCTTGTATTCGTCCTATCTGAACTCATGCTTATCGATCCTTCCCTCGTCACGCTCTCGACCTCTCTTTATTGCTTAAGCCTTAGGGTCCTTCAATGCCTGTGTCAACGCTTAGTTGTTAGTAGACCCTTGGGCCCTTGTAAGGTTGTCGTGGTGCACGTACCCAAGTTGTGTACGTGGGCTTGAATGAGAATTCCCATAGTATGTTGATGTTTGCCTATTGAGTGATATATATATATATATACTCGGAGTTATTCGTGATAGTATGAAACTGTTGCGTGTTAGTAGTTATGTTTTGTTGCCTGAGTATATAAGTGATATGCATATGGGAGTAGGAGTATAATTTCGATTGGTATTGCTTGCTTTTCGGGATGTTGCATGCGTGCATACCGTGAGGTATACACGACTATTGCACATCTTAATTATGTATGTGTGAGTGTGTTAGTATACTAATTATAGGTAGTAGGCTATGGTGTGGATATATACATTATTTATGTGTGACTATACGGTGAATGTTTGTACTAGAGAGTGTATTATAAATATGTGGGTGCTGATGTCTGTAATGTTATTATTATGGTATCTAATTAGATTGAACTATGTGGGTGTTATCTGACTAAATATTAAGTGTGATTGACTTATGGTATGCATATGGTTGTATTGGTAGACATATATATACATGTAAATATTGGAATGGTATTGGTATAGGTATGAATGCAGTGTTACGTATATAGAATATTCTAATATGTGTATTGAGTCTCACTCAAGCTTGAGTGGGTATACTCTAAGTATATTGAATGTATGTTTGTAGTTTGAATATAGCAATGCTTGATGTATGTATAGTGATAGAAGTGTTTGTGCCTGGTTGAGTTACGCACATGATTGTGGGTCGCTACGCCAGTATATAGTTATAGGTGTTGGTCTTGTGGTATGGTTATTTACTAAGAACTTGCTTGTGTGCTAGCTAAACTAGGTGCATAGATGTGCTAGTAATATAAGGATATGATTGGTGTATGTAAATGAAATGTTAGCGTGTATGGGTGTGCACCATGCACGGGTAAGTATGTGCTTAGTTATAGGTATTGATGACTATGATATATGTGGCGTGTCGTAAATACAGTTATAGGACCGTACGTGATGTGAATGTATGGTGAAATATTTGAATGCATTTGAATGACTATATATAATATGAAATTATAGAAGTGGTGAGTTTATATTATATATGGTGAATTTGATTTAATAGTGGTATGGTGTGACTATATGTGTTGAGATGTTTTGTATTGGATGAATATTAGAGGGTAGTATACACTCGATGTTTGTGCATAGGTAGCTATCTATACGTAGGGCAATGGTTGTTTTGTGAGTAGCAGTTATATAAGGGGTGTATGCTTATATATATATATGATTGAAATACATGTATGAAATTGGCTGACTATAATAGGTATAAATGTATAACGTACGTGAATATATATATAAATATATATATACGTGTTAGTAGTATTAATGTTTGACTACCTAGTGCATATATAAGCACTTGTAATGACTATATCTGGTTGAATTATTATATGACTTGATTGGGGTAGTTATTAGAGCGACTAGCTATATTAGAAAGTCCGAGGACGGACTTTATTCTAAGGTGGGGAGGATGTAACGACCACTTTTCGTGGTACGTTGTTCGTGCACGTGCTTTTGGCCGTGCACGTGTTTGTTTTAGACTTCGTTTGTTTGTAAACACTTTCGTGTGATATGCCGTTGTGAACGCCTCTGAGAATGTTAAATAGTGGCACTATCTTGGAACGACACTTCTCGAGTCGTTTTTCCACAATTTAAATTTACTCGATGAGACGTGACGATTTTCACTTTTGACGGGAGACGTTTCTATTTTTAGTTTTGTCGTCCGACGTCGAATTTGAGATCCGTCTTCTTAGTTAGCTCACATTCGTCATCTCGATCACCACGATATTTATTTTATAATTTTTGGAGTTCATTTGACCACTTTTATATTTTTAACAAGTTTTATAATATTTTTAATAATTAATTTTTATATTAAATTCGGCCAAAGAAAATTTATTTGAGTTTTAAACGTTTTAAAGAATTTTTGAGCCAATTTCCAGCTCATTTGGACCAAGTCAAATCCTTGGGTGAGTTGGAGAAGTTTAGATTTAAATTTTAAATTATTTTAAACTTCTAATCCTATTAGATTTAGCCCTAGACCAAGTCAACCCATCTATACTATATAAGCAACCCCTAGGAAGACCTATTTTCGCAAGAAATTAGCCATAGCCTCTTCCAAAACTCATATTGGACGTTGCGACGATTCGTCGCAACGTTGCGACGTTCTTCCCCCGCTCTGACCGAGAGAACGAGTTCCGTTCTCCCACACCGACCGCTGCTCCGCCCGCATCAAGCTCCGCACAGCCGCTCCGCATCGCACCCGCCCTGTTCGCCCGCTCCGACCGAGAGATTCCCTCGGTCAGACCGGTCGCCCGCTCCGCTCATCCGCATCGCCCGCTCCGCTCATCCGCATCGCCCCGCTCCGCTCATCCGCATCGCCCCGCTCCGCTTGTCGCCCCGCTCCGCACCCCGCACGACCGACGCTGTCGCCCGCCATCGCCGAAGGCTGCAACGTTGCAACGGTTGCAACGTTGCAGCGACCCGCCTAGCGCTGTGACCGAGCCGCCCCAAGCGCCCGACCGACAAACCACTCCGCACCAAGGCCCGCACCGACCCCAAGCGCTGCACCAAGCTGTTCCCCCGCAGCGACCGATGGAGATCCCCGCATTTGGCTGAGTACGACCGAGAGCAAACGTCGCAACCCCGCACCCGTCGCATCGCTTGCCACCGTGGGCCCCCCAAGTTCTCCAGAGTTATTGTGGGTCCCCCAAAGGTCCCTAGGACTACTGTGGGCCCCACCTAGGTGCGTTCACTTTGACGACTTGCCGCGTACGACGTCGTCGCACGTCGTAGCCCGTCGTCGCACGTGCTAGCTTTGGAATCTGGAACCGTCGCCCCGGTTGAAGCTCTGAATTTTCCAGCGCGGAATATATATTGGAATCAGGACTTGGAGCGTGTTCTCTTATTCCAACCCCCGGCGTCGCTACCCGACGCCGGTGTAGCTTTCGCGTCGTGTTGAGGTAACGTTTTGCACCCCTAGGACCCCCAACCCATTGCATGTTAACCAAGACTAAAAATCAGTATTTTAAAGTATTTTAAATGTTTTATCAATCACTAATCAAGATTAATAAAACGGATGTAGGCCGGTGGACTTGTGCATGTAGGATAATTGTGATTTTTGGACTCATTGGACGGTGTGCTCAGACGTCGTACTTGCAGGCAAGTGAAACTTGCCAACTCTTGTGTAGGGCCATGCTTTTAGGCCACTTCCTTGTTCCTAGCGTAAAAGAGACTAGTCAGTGAAATGATAGCTGGCTAGACGCCTACTTGATCTAGTTTGACAACGAAACTAGATCCGTCACCTAATTGATCTAGCTTGACAACGAAGCTAGATCCAACCTTTAAAATTGTTGTTCATGCATACTAAACTGTCA
The DNA here is from genome assembly GCA_030789695.1 of Scilla litardierei. Lineage (NCBI taxonomy): Eukaryota > Viridiplantae > Streptophyta > Magnoliopsida > Asparagales > Asparagaceae > Scilla > Scilla litardierei. The sequence goes on from CM061137.1 coordinate 81,484,598, forward strand.
CGTTTACTTTCCTTACCTGTACGCCTTACTACTTGTCATGTCATGTCATCCATGCATTGAATGTCGCATTGGTAGCACACGCTACAATACTTGTACTTGTACTCCCTTGACTGGCTAGGTGCACCCCTAGACCAGCAAGGCAAAACACTTCCTGGCTCGTGTTCCAGAAGCGAGCATTCCCGTTCGGGGGTAAGGCCCTGGCTCGACACACGTGGAGGGGTAGGGATAAACGTTCGCTTGAGCTTAGGAGTGGCCTGATCAGCCCTCTAGCCAAAAGACGGAATCTCTGTGCACGAGGTGCTTACTTTTCTTGTCTTGTACTTGTCTTGTGAATGTCATGCCATGCTCGTACTTTACTTCGCTTTACTTTACCTGTTGCACTCATTACTTTAAATGCCATGTCATTGCATCATGCTAGAACTTTTAGGTTGCTTTTACTTGTACTTTCAGTTTCCTTGCACAAGTCTCTTGTAGACTTGCTGACATGTGCCCCTTGCTCTTTTGGGTGTCACATGTTAGACCTGAGCCAGAGACCGTTGCTGAGTACGTGATGTTTTGCTGACGCTGAGCCTGAGTCCATGATTGCCCAGGAGGATTTTGGTGGACACCGGTGACCATTCTTTGAGTCTTTGTTGAGCTTTACTTTGTTTTAGGCCTTTGTTAGTTGTTGGTGCGTAGCACCGTCGTTTGTACTTTGTACTTTTGTTGGCCATGTTTGGGCCTTTAGTCTCTTTTTCTTTTAGTCTGGTGGCTTTTCTGCGTTGTTGGAATTTATATTTATGGATATTCTGAGATTATTCTTTTGTCTCATTTCATTGTTATTATCTTTGTTTCGTTCGCGTTGCAAGGACCTGCAGTTTTAAATTGATTGACGCTTATCGGGCTTGCAGCTTTGTAGCTTCAAGTCTGAGCGGACCTTCTCACGCTTCGCCTCCATATTTTTGGGAAGCGGGGTGTGACAGCTGATCTCTAACCATATGGTTATAGATTAGGGGTTTTCACAAAATAAACCCTATGGGCCATTGGGTTATAATTTCAGCGAGTTGGGCTTCAAGTCCATAAAATTACAAATTTATTTTTAAAAGCTAAAACTCTAATTTGGCCCGAAGCCAAAATTTAAAGGCATATAATTATGCGTAACTGCGGAATGGGCCACAAGCCCATATAATTAAAACTATTTTTTGGCCCGAAGCCACAAAATAATTTATAAATTCGGCATTTGAAATATGAGAAATATTTGTACGGGATATAAAATTGGCATATTTAAACTTGGAGAAAACTTTGTAAAATCACAATTAATTTATAGTCCATGTTGAAAAATTTATTTAAAGATCGCTCTTGCAAATTATTATCTATGGTTTACTAGGATTCTATTTTTCAAAATATAACTATCTTAAAGATCCTGAGACCGCTCTGCCGTTAGTCAACTAACCTAACGGTGTATGACGTGTCCACGTGGTCTACGAGATAATTATATTTTCTAGTTTTCTTTACCATATGTTATGCTTGAGATATATGCGTGGTTGTTTATTTTTTTGCATATACCATATTTAGAACTGCATGGATGTTTAAATAAGTAAAAATGTGTCTTTCGGGATCGGCCATTGTATACCTATTTACATTCCTTGCACTTTTATTTTCTTTTGAGAGAATTTGTAAGTGAGGAAATCTGTATAAAAAGCCAAAGCTCGGTGCAACAGCATATGAAGACGAAGGTTCAAAATGCAGATATAGGGACCCAACTTGGGTTTCCGAAGTTGTATTTTTCTTTTCTTTTATGGACTGTAAACGAACTTTGGACTGTGTACTTTTTGTTTTGGTATCTGGCCGATCCCCACATTTTTACTTGTTTATTTCTTTATGCGTGAATTTTAATTTATTAATTCATGCTTACTTTAAATTGCATAGATAAATGGCTAAATTGGCAAGCGTCGATTTCGAAGTCCTTGACTCTGCAGGGAAGAATTACCTGCGTTGGCGAGTGGACCTGAAGTTCCACTTGCGTTCGATTGCCCTCCTTGGGTCCATTTTGGCTCCTTCCTTGGCCCCAGCAGCGGCCGAAGCTTCTGCTATATCTAGCAGCAGCTCTCCAACCACTGTATCCGATGTAGATAAGGCGAAAGCCATAATCTACATTAGGAAACATATAGATCGAACCTTAAAGGCCGAATACTTAACGGTTGAGGACCCAAAGGACCTGTGGACAGCGCTGGAAGCACGGTATAAACATCAAATTGATGTTATATTACCGCGTGCCAGTTATGAGTGGGAAAACCTCAGACTTCAGGACTATAAGTCCGTTGCTGAGTATAATTCTGTACTTCATAACATCACCTCACGCCTGAAGTTGTGCGGTGAAGAAGTGACAGAACACCGCATGTTGGAAAAGACATTTACCTCGTTTCACGAGAAAGATCCAATTCTCATGCAGCAATATCATGAACGCAATTTCACGAAATTCTCCGATCTGATCTCAAGCCTACTTAGGGTAGAGCAGAATCGAGACTTACTGCTTGCAACTCATAACTTACGTCCAGCTGGCACTGCCCCTATCCCTGAAGCCCACCACGTTTCTCCCCAGAAGTGGAAAAACAAGAGGAAGGTTAAAAACACCAAAGGGAAAGCTGTAATGAAGCAACCAAGAGGTGCAACTCCCCAGACAAACAAAAACAATAAGGGAAAGTGAAACTTCACTTGGAAGCGAAAGAACACCGAGCAAGTGTCACTTCCTAAGAAGAACTGGGAGGATAAATGCCATAGATGCGGCATGACTGGCCATTGGTGCAGAAACTGCCGCACTCCTCGCCACCTCCAGGATCTATACCATGCGAGCTAGAAGTCTCTACCTGAAACAAACTTGGCGGCTGTTTAGCCGCCAACAATGTTTACTGCAAAAGACTTCAAGAACGACGACCTTCTCGATTGAGCATCATCTTTTATCTATGCATTTAGAATTCAATGTATCTTCATCTTTTATTTGCTTTAGTACGAACTTTTATTTTTGAATGTTGTCTACATTTCGCTCAAATAAAATTTCGTTTTTGCTTATATAGATGAAGTATGAGTGCCTAGTGGACAGTGCCTCGACGCACACAATCCTTCGCGATCATTGCTATTTTAATAGCGTAAATAAATATGACGGTCCTGTTATCACAATTTCAGGACTGTCCCAAATAATCGAAGGATCTGGTGAAGCAATTATATTGCTCCCAAATAACACAAGACTTCAAATAAATAATGCATTATTCTCTCCTAAATCAAATAGGAATCTCGTAAGTTTCAAGGATTTCCATTTAAACGGATATCACTTAGAGACCAGAGATGAAAATAAGGTTGAATATCTGATTGTCACTCGTCATAAAGATGACCAGAAGATCATCTACGAGCGATTCAAGGATCTCCAGTCGGGTCTCTACCAAACATACATTCAACCAATAGAAGCCAATATGACTTAGCACCAGACGTGCCAATCATTGCCAGAGTTCCAACTCTAGCACAATAGACTTGGTCACCCTGGAACAGCAATGATGCGACGCATCATCACTGAATCCCGTGGACACAAATTGAAGAACCTGAAGATTCTTCAAAAGGGTGAATTTCCTTGTCTCCCTTGTTTCAAGGGACAACTTATAACGAGACCATCCCTCCTGAAAGTGGGATTAGAGTCTCCTGGCTTCCTAGAGAGAATTCATGGTGATATTTTGCGGGCCTATTCACCTTGCAAGTGGCTCATTTCGGTACTTCATGGTACTGATTGATGCATCAACCAAATGGTCTTATGTGTGCCTCTTGTCCACCCGCAACCTAGCTTTTCCAAAGCTATTGGCACAAATAATAAGGTTGCGTGCTCATTTCCCCGATAACCATATCAAGAAACTACGTCTTGATAATGCGGGAGAATTTACTTCACAAGTCTTCGAAGACTATTGTCGGGCAACGGGTATTGAAGTTGAACACCCTGTAGCACATGTTCACACCCAGAACTGATTAGCTGAATCCCTTATAAAGAGACTCCAATGGATTGCACGCCCAATGCTTATGCAATCCCAGTTGCCGGTGGATGCTTGGGGCATGCTATTTTACATGCCGCATCACTTATTAGGATAAGACCCTCTGGAGGTCATACTTTATCCCCGATGCAACTAGCATATGGTGCACCTCCGGATATCTCTCATTTGAGAGTATTTGGTTGTGTGGTATATGTCCCAATAGCACCACCTCAGAGGACCAAAATGGGTCCTCAGCGTCGTCTAGGTATATATATTGGGTTTGATTCGCCCTCTATTATCAGATACCTTGAACCCCTGACGGGTGACGCATTCAAGGCACGTTTTGCTGACTGTGAATTTGATGGGAAATTTTTTCCTAAACTGGACACACAGTCTAAGAAGCCAAAAGCTACTGAGACCATTAGCTGGGACCAGAAGTCTTTATCCCTATATGATCCGCGTACTAATCTGTATGAAGATGAGATCCTGAAGATCCTTCACATCCAGAATACAGTATATCTTTTGTCGGATAAGTTCACGGACAACCAGAAGATTGTCCGTTCACACGTCACTGCTGCCAATACGCCAGCTAGGATTGACATCCCCATAGATGGATGCAATCCACCGGCAGCAAAATTGGATGTACCTCAAATGAAAAGAGGATGCCCACCAGGTTCAAAAGATAAAGTTCCTCGAAAGAGGAAGACTCCTGGAGATACTAAGATTATCCCTCCACAGGATGCTGAGCTAAGACCAGCTACTTCTCCCCTCCTGATTTCCCCGGCAGAGGAAACAATAGGAGAAACATCATTAAATTTTGTACGTACTGGAGAAGTACTGGACAGAAATAGCAGAGTCGACGACGACGATTTTGTGTTCGATATTGCCGTTCACGTCACTGAATATGACGATGACGTCGAACCACGATCTCTAACGGAATGTAAATGCAGAGATGATTGGCCAAAGTGGGACGAGGCAATAAGAGTAGAGCTGGACTCACTCTTGAAACGCAAAGTCTTTGGACCAGTAGTCCAAACACCAGTAGGTGTAAAGCATGTGGGATATAAGTGGGTTTTCATAAGAAAAAGAGATGAAAATAATGTGATCGTTCGCTACAAGGCACGCCTTGTAGCCCAGGGTTTTTCCCAAAGACTGTGGATTGATTACGAAGATATGTATTCCCCCGTCATGGATTCGATCACATCCCGATTTATAATAAGCCTAACTTCTCTGGAAAGCCTAGAAATGCAGCTCATGGACGTTGTGACTGCATATCTATATGGCGATATAGATAAAAATATCTATATGAGACTTCCTGATGGGTTTAATCTACCCCCAGAGATGACAGAGATGCATCGGGACGTATTCTCTGTAAGGCTACATAGATCATTATATGGTCTAAAAAAATCGGACAAGATATGGTATAACAGACTTAATGATTTCATTGCACAGCAAGGATTCACGAATAATTAAGTCTGCCCGTGTATCTTTATCAAAAGAACGGGAACAGGATTCGTCATCATAGCAGTATATGTAGATGACTTAAATCTCATAGGATCTCCTGTAGAGATCAATGAGATATCTGAAAGCATAAAACATACGTTTGAAATGAAAGACCTAGGCATAACAAAGTATTGTCTTGGCTTACAGATAGAACACCTAAGAGGTGGAATCCTATTACACCAATCTAATTATACAAAGAAATTTCTACGCAAGTTTCATATGGATAAATGTCATCCTTTAGGTACTCCTATGGTCGTAAGATCACTAGATGTACATAAGGACCCCTTCCGGCCACTGGAAGAGGGTGAGGAGATACTGGGTCCTGAAGTACCCTACCTCAGTGCCATTGGAGCACTTCTATATCTGGCTAACTGTACGCGTCCCGATATAGCGTTTACAGTTAATCTCCTAGCCAGACACAGTGCAACGCCCACAAAGCGCCACTGGAACGGAATAAAGCATCTTCTGCGATACCTCCAGAGTTTAATTGATCTGGGACTTTACTACCAGAGAGGTGCGTCCCCCAAGTTATTTGGTTATGCTGATGCAGGTTATCTCTCAGATCCGCATACGACAAAATCCCAAACAGGTTTTGTTTTTACCTACGGAGGTACTGCTATCTCCTGGAGATCGGTAAAGCAAACCACAACAGCTACATATTCCAACCATGCAGAGCTCATCGCGATCCATGAAGCAAGCAGAGAATGTTTTCGGTTACGCTCCGTCGTCCAACACATTCTCCAATCCACTGGCCTGAAGACCGGTGATTTGGAGCCTACTGCCCTATTGAGGACAACGCCGCGTGCATTGCTCAGCTTCAAAAGGGCTACATCAAAGGCGATAGGACAAAGCACATTTCCCCCAAATTCTTCTGGACGCATGAGCAAAAGAACGACAAGCAGATTGAAGTTCGACAGATCCAGTCCTGCAACAACTTAGCTGATCTTTTTACTAAGTCTTTGCCCAAATGTACTTTTATAAAGCTTGTAAAGAACATTGGTATGCGACAATTGAAAGACCTGCAAGCCTGAAGCTTGTATGGATCAGGAGGAGTAACCTGTGGGTTGCACTCTTTTTCCTTAAGCTGTTGGGTTTTCCCACTGGGTTTTTCACAGCTAAGATTTTAACGAGGCAAACACACTTACTCTGGATCCAGAAGTATACACCCCTCTTTGCCTCAGATGCTGAGACCAAAGTGATGAATGGTTAAGGGGGAGTGTTATGAATGAGAGAGGCCTTTGGCCTCCCCTCCTTCATTACACACTTCATTGGTCCCCATTACTATGAGTAATGGAGACCCTTGGTCTCCTTGAGGCCCTCCATCTCACCTCTCTACATGAATATATAGAGAACCATGGCCTAGTGCCATGGTTACTCATTCTTTTGCTAAGAAAGTTTGCCTCTCTCTCTCTCTCTTGAGTCCTATCACTTTCCAACACATTTAACTTTTACATATTTGTATACATCTCCAATGATTGGGTGCTACCAGTATGCTTGCCTTCTGGCTAGGCTCCCCGTTATCCCGCAACATCACTTATCTGCAAAAAACTACAAGAAAGATAACATCTTACAAAATAGAATATACACCTTGTTTTCTTGACTTCTCATTTTCCTAACCTCTCCTACCATTTCCTTGGCTGCAGCTCTCGCTCCAGCTCTCCAGTTCTTACCATTGGCAGGAACTTCTTGGACATCATACTACATGCTACTCGAAACGTGGTAGGTAATAGCAAGGGCATTCTTGAGGAGCTTTAGTGATGAGACTCCACTCTTGTCATGGTTGAAGACTTCCTCCATGACAGCTGCACCCCGTTAGCCATGACATCAGCCTCATCCCCCTCATTTTCATCTTCAGTTGCCTCCATCTGACATGCATATAGCATATGGAGTTCAGTGAGCCTTTTGGTCTCCTCCCCCCATTTAGATTCATCAAATCATAATTTTCCATGCATCAAATTAATTTTATACGATATGACAGTTCAATCGATTGGACTTCATATGCATTAGTTCCAAGGGATTGACTAGTAGACTTCACAAGGAGCATTACTACCACGCCTACGAACCCGAACCTTGAATGCGATGGGCTGTTATTACCTGTCGTTTTAAGTAGGCTCAATGGGCATGGTTGGCGTATAGCAAGTAGGAGGACATATATGGAGCGAATGCCCAGATTCACTTTGGCCCATAGATCATATGAAGCCAAGGAAAACTGACATAAAGGAGTCCCGAGTCAATTAATTAGAGTCTCTACGCATGTAAATCTCTCAATATATGAATGCCTCCATGTGCAACCTCTGCTATGACCTATTGTTTAAGCTCAAGATATGGTTTCTCGGCTGTCTTTCTATGCCTATATAAATTAATAGATAAAAATATACAATTGAGGTACGTTTTCCAAGAGACAAAACCCATAGTCTTACTTAGATTCCCCTTTCAAGATTATCCCATTTCATATCATATACCACCTTGGGCGTTGGAGGGGCTTAGGGCAAAATCACGGTATGCCTAAAGTGATCATCAAGGTACCATATCTCCTTTATATCATCAGATACGTGCTTATTATTTAAGTTGTGATCCCGTACTATATATATGCTTACTAGTCATAACCTGTGCCCGCGGGCACGGTTCATTTAACATTTTTCCCCTGCGAAATCTGTGTTCCCCAAAAAAATATTTTCACGGCCAAAATTTAAAAGAAAAACAAATTAGCGTAAAAATATTTAGCGATACGGGCGCCTTCGACGCGGAACAACAATTTCGGCGTAGTCGACTTCGGCGCGGAACAACAAATTCGGCGCCGACGCCTTTGGCACTGGCAAAAATACGCCTTCGGCGCAGACGCCTTCTGTTAGTTCAAAAATATATATTGCATGTGGATGTGTGCATATTTATGATGAAACAATTCTTTTAAACAATTATTATAGGAGCATGTTGTATTGTTACGATGGAACGTTTAGGTGGCTGCGGGCTCCACCATGTGCACCATTACTCCACAGATATTACGAAAATAGCCCTGGCTTTAGCCATGAATAATCAAGGGACAATGGAGGTTCAGTATGATGCGAGCACAGCTACGATGGAGGGGCTTTATAAAGGGTGGAAAGTGCATTAAATAGGTGTATGCAGGTTACAACTTGACAAAATGTCTCTTGGTTTTCCAGCTGGCTTTCAATCTCAGCCCGCACAAAACAATGGGACCTGCAATGTGCATCTGCACATTCCGCCTCTTTGAGAAACGTGTGGGTATTAAAGCACATCCTGCCTCTTGATGAATGTGTGGGTATTAAAGGCTGATGCATTCAATTTCAAAAAAGCAATTTGTTCTCCCAACAAATTTTCTCCCAACCCAAAAATCTTCCCTCCAAAACTTGATGTGACATTGCCACATAGGATAAGTTCAAAAACAGCACTCAATTGTAATATAGATTGTTTGCAACCGGATCCTATCATGCGGGCGTACCCATCTTCTTTTTCAAACCCTTTTAAGGAAGTGGTAACACGCATTCTCATGGCCATGCTCTACGAGCCCTATGATAACACCGCAAAGTTAGACAAGACATCCTGAACCATTCTCACGTAGGCTTGATTCCCAAGAAGCAAGATCCCGCAACTATTGTCTATTGGTGATTCTATAAGTTGCAAGTGCGCAGATCAAAACGGTGGGTTTGCAAGGCAACTCCCGTTGTCATACCCTTCAAGTCCAATGCTCATGTATAAGCAACCTCACTTCAGCTTTAGTTTGGCTAAACTCCACGTCTCAACCCCTTTCTTCTCTTCCACTTGACCTGTATCTTTTCCATGAAGGGTGTCAACGCAAATCGACTTGCACTGCATTAGGTCAGCCGCTCTATCTTTTGTGTTTTAACTGTAACAGTTGAGTGTTAAGCTAGCCACAAGAAACAGTTTGATCCTGATATGGCCATTTGGAGACGACCAAAGAACTAGTGATCCAAGCCACGCTAGAGGTGGGAGGCCCGTAAAAGGAGTTCGGCCCAATCGACGAGGCCCACGAAAGGACTTGGAGTCAAATCGACCACGACCCGGTGTGCGCTTGGTCAGCCCATGCCCGCAGGAGATCTATAACCGCTCTCCTAAGAGCGCGCCTCCTTAATAATCATTAAGGAGCCCATTAACGCACCCACACGACGCACGCGGGCGCCATGAAGGAAGCGGATCATGGGGGCGTGGGTTAAGGGCGACCAGGGGACGTGGCCTGGGGACGATCATGGGACGAACCCTATAAAGGGACTTCGGAGACAACCGAGAAAGGAATCGAATCCCCGATACCAACAAACGGAGGTATTCCACTCAAAGACCTTGCTTTCCACTTTGCCTTCCCTCCCATAGCTTGGTCCGAAGATACGCGTAACGGTCGTCCCGTGAGCCGTACCGATCCCGCCGAGTATCTATCAGATCCGTTCTGACTTAGGCATCGGAGGGGACTTGGCCGGAACCAAGGTCCCCCCCAACGAGCTCTTTCGTCTATTCAGGTCAAGAAGATCCCAAGGCACCGAGGCTACCACTTAGCGTGGATCCTACCGAGGCCGAGCGATCTCCGCGGCATCGAGTCTACCCCTCAGTGCAGCCACTATCGAGGTCGAGCGACCACCGAGATGCCGAGCCTACCCCTCCGCAACCCAACGACCGAGCTCGAGCGACCCAAAGGGAAGAGCCCGCACGTCTTCAGTATACCGAGCCAGCAGTTTCCGGGGCTGGCGCGTTGATCAAAGCAACCCACATCGAGCCCACATATATTTGGCGGGACCATGGGGTCTCATCTGATCCCTTGACCATGTTGACCGACCAAACCCCGGTCAACGATTCAACGGTGAGAAAACACCTGTAAACATCGGGCGCCGTCTGTGGGAATGAACACAAGCCCACAACAAACCACCGAGATGGAACCAATCTGCAATGGCATGGGGCACATGCCCCCCATCCACAAGGAAGGCGATTATGTCCCACCCGAGAACCAGCATAGCCACACCACCGAGGGGACTTGCGACTTGAGGTCGATGACCCAAGAACAGCTCCGTCTCTTCACCCAGGAGACCAATGCACCACCTTCGGACATTGGCTGCCACGATACAACAGCTTGTCGGCAACCCGACCCTCCTGGGAGACGGGACGTCAGGAGCCCTCGGTCAGGCAGGAATCTGTCGGCCTCTACGCTCTGCCGTGGTCACCGACCACGGGAGTGAGGGAGCCAACCCTGAACGCCGGTTCACCCTGCCGAACTTCGTCCCAATGCGATCCCTCACGCCGACCTCGCTTCGGGATGAGGAAGAAGGGGGTCCCCAGCAAGCTGGAGATGAATCGGCTACTGCCTCATCTTGACGACCACGCTCGACAAATCAGCGATCGACCGATCGTCGTGTCACCGGGGACTGACCCAGCCGAAGTGAGAGTCCCCGCCGCGGAAGGCGAAGGAGCCAGAATGCCACCGGGGGAGGAGAAGCGTCCGCCGACCAACGCCCATCCTTGGCTCTGCTGGGACTCGGGCGAGCCCACCGCGTGACCTCGTTAGCTCGCCTCGGCAACTTGACCCTGTGTCAATACGGGAGGATGCCTGGGGGGCTCCAGGGGCGACCGTTCCCCGCTGTCCCGAAGGATAACCGAGGCACGGGTGCCCTACAGGTTCACGGTACCTATCTTAGAGAAGTACGATGGCACGGGAGACCCGGAAGACCACGTGATGGATTATGAGGGGGTCATGGCATTTCAGGGAGCCGACGACACCCTGCTCTGCAGGGGCTTCTACTCCACCCTCTGGAAATCCGCCCGGAGTTGGTACCACACTCTTTCCAACCGTTCCATCGACAACTTCGAGGACCTCTCCCAGAAGTTTTGCAAGCAGTTCATGGCCAGACACCAGGTAAAACCGGACTCAGAACTCCTGTTCAATGTGGTGCAGGGCCCTGGAGAAACCCTGCGGCACTACATGCATCACTTCAACGCAGAGAGACTAAACATGGAAAGCTATCCTGAGCTGGTCGTCAAAACGGCCCTGAAGAAAGGGCTCTGGCATCGGGCCTGAAGAAATCACTGCACAACGAGCCCTAGAAAGCCCTCGCCGAGGTGATAGCCTGGGCAGAGCGCTACATGTTGACGGAGGAGGCACTGGCCGTAGATGACGGGAGTCACCCAACAGGGGTCAGGAGGGTCTCCAAGCGAGATGAAAGCGATCGCCACGAGCCTGATGAATTTCGACGAGAGAAGAGGGTCAAGGGGAGGCCGCGCAAGGAGGAGGCACAACCCCCCAGGCTGAACGCAACCCCGGACGTCGTCCTCGTGCAAGCTCAGAAAGAGGGACGTGTTGGCAGGCCTCCCCCGAAGATGAAGAAAGGCAGAAGGGACGAGGAAAAATACTGCAAGTACCACAAGGACAATGGCCATGGCACCGACGATTGCTGGCACCTGAAAAAGGATATAGAGAAACTTGTTAACCGTGGCCACTTGAAGAATTTCGTCGACAATCCGCCAGTAACCCCTGAGAAGGGACTTCCAGGCAGACGGACAATGGGAAGAAGGTAAATTTCATCCAAATCGCAGTACGCGTGATCGAGTGAGGAGACGGTATAATCAGCAGTAGCCCCACCCCCAGGCGAGACTAGCTTGCCTTTATATTCCCCGTTTTTTTATTTCCTCCAAATGTACCCACAGACTTGAAAGACAAAATGTTAATCTGCGTTAGTACAAATCTCCACCTTCTTGCCGACTCCAGTTCAGCAGCGAATCTGGGGGTGACCCCCAGCGGGTCGATTATAAGGGTCGACTGCGAGGCTGGGGGCAACTCCCCCAGCATGCCGAGCCATCGATCTACCGTAAGGCTGGAGGCAACTCTCCCAGCAGATCGATCGTACGGGACGGCCGTAAGGCTAGGGGCAACTCCCCCAGCGGGCCGAACCATCGATCAACCGTAAGGCTGGGGGCAACTCCCCCAGCAGGTCGATCGTACGGGCCGGTCATAAGGCTGGGGAAACTCCCCCAGCAGGCCGAATCATCGATCTACCGTAAGGCTGGGCAACTCCTCCAGCAGGTTGATCATATGGGTTGGCCGTAAGGCTGGGAAAAACTCCCCCAGTGGGCCGAACCATCGATCAACCGTAAGGCTGGGAGGCAACTCCCCTAGCAGGTCGATCGTATGGGCCGGTCATAAGGCTGGGGTAACTCCTCCAGCAGGCCGAACCATCGATCTACCATAAGGCTGTGGGTAACTCCTCCAGTAGGTCGATCGTACGGGCCAGCCGTAAGGCTGGGGGAAACTCCCCCAGCGGGTTGAACCATCGATCTACTGTAAGGCTGGGGGAAACTCCCCCAGTAGGTAGATCGTACGGGCCGGTCATAAGGCTGGGGGCAACTCCCCCAGTGGGCCGAACCATCGATCTACCGTGAGCCTGGGACTAGCTGCCCAGCAGGCAGATCGACCCGACCATCCGTAAGGCTGGGGGCAACTCCTCCAGCAGGCCGATCACCCGGTCGACCGTAAGTCTGGGGGCAACTCCCCCAGCAGACCGATCACTCGGTCGACCGTAAGGCTGGAGGAAACTCCCCCAGCAGGCCGATCACCTGATCGACTGTAAGGATGGGGGTAACTCCCCAACAGGCTGATCTCCAGACCTACCGTAAAGCCTGAGGATAGCTCCCCCAACAGGTAGGCCGACCCAACCGTCTGTAAGGCTGGGGGCAACTCCCCTAGCAGGCCAGAGCGTCGGTTGGACGCAAGTCGAGGGGCAACCCCCTCTGTGGACCAACCGGCCTGAGCAGCCATAAGGCAAGGGATAACCCTCTCAGCGGACCAACCGACCCGAGCGTCCATAAGGCTGTGGACAGCTTCCCCGCATGCCGATCACCCGACCGACCATCAGACCGGAAACAAGTCCTCCGGCAAGGCGGCCCCCCCTCTTAACCTAAGGAACGGGGGCAGCAACGGGCCCTCGATGAACCTAGCGGCTGGAATGGCCGAAAGCACTCCCTGTACACAGGATCCCTCAGCAACTCGGCATGGCGTCTCCGAGGTCATCCGTCCCATCCAACGGGTGATAAGGGGTTAGTAACTGACCGCCTGTGGTAAAGGAGATACGGAGGGAAACAACCCCGAAAAACGGTTAACAGATGCCCCAGAAGTGGTTCGACACAACGACAAAAGAAAAGGTACGATAACCCACCAAACAGATTGTTCATTGCCTCCGAAAAAATTGTTCTGTAATTACAGGGCGAAGGGGAAAGCAGGCAGGGTACAAAAAGCAGGGAGGGGGATTTCGCCTAAGATGCCGGGGCTCGGGAGGAGGCATACCCGGAGCCTCCCCCTGCTCGGATCTGAGAGGAGCCTCGGGGCCGGGTGGGGGACAGGGAGACGCTTGTCGGACCCGTTCCTCGAACATATCGAAGGACTCCTGGAAGGCTCTTATGATCTGAGGGGCTAAGAGGTCCTCGTAAGAATCGAAGGCCTCCTTGAGGACGTCAGCGATCCTTGGTCTCAGGACCCCCAGACCCCGATGCAGAACCACCTATCCTAATCGCAGCCATAGGAAAGACCGAGGGGGCAAATGAAGGAGGAGGAAATTACCTTGATTCGAGTTCGAAGGGAGGAAGACGAAGTGGAATATGAAGATACTCGCAAGAACAGGGTCTGGTCGAAAAGCGCGAATTTGGAAGGACGGAGTCTTTATACGTAGAGCCATCCCGGCGATCGAGGCCATTCAAAGGAGGACACGCGGTGACTTTTGGAGACCGATGGTGCTTCGAATCCCGCACCGAGGAAGAGGGAAGCCCAACCGGCCAGTGTTATGATGGTTTCCCTTTAATGACACTATCTCGACTGACGCGCCTGAAAGATCTATCCAAGTCACATCGCCCGAACCAAACCGGCAAATATCTGATCGGCATGAGCGATGTGGGCAATTGATACGGCCATTTGGAGACGACCAAAGAACTAGTGACCAAAGCCCACGCTAGAGGCGGGAGGCCCGCAAAAGGAGTTTGGCCCAATCGACGAGACCCACGAAAGGACTTGGAGTCGGATCGACCACGGCCCGGCGTGCGCTTGGTCAGCTCACGCCCGCAGGAGATAACCGCTCCCCTAAGAGCATGCCTCCTTAATGACCATTAAGGAGCCCATTAACCCACCCCCACGACACACGCAGGCACCATGAAGGAAGCCGATCATGGGGGCATGGGTTAAGGGCGACCAGGGGACGTGGCCTGGGGGCAATCGTGGGACGAACCCTATAAAGGGACTTCGAAGACTACCGAGAAAGGGATAGAATCCCTGATACCAACAAACGGAGGTATTCCACTCAAAGACCTTGCTTTCCACTTTGCATTCCCTCCCATAGCTTGGTCTGAGGATACACGTAACGGCCGTCCCGTGAGCCGTACCGATCCGGCCGAGTATCTATCAGATCTGTTCTGACTTAGGCATTAGAGGGGATTTGGCCGGAACCAAGGTCTGGCCCCCTGATGAGTTCTTTCGTCTATTCAGGTCAAGAAGATCCCACGGTGCCGAGGCTACCCCTCAGCGCAGATCCTACCGAGGCCGAGCGATCTTCGCGGCACCGAGTCTACCCATCAGTGCAGCCCCTATCGAGGTCGAGCGACCACCGAGGTGCCGAGGCTACCCCTCCGCACCCCCAACGACCGAGCCCGAGCGACCCAACGGGAAGAGCCCGCTTGTCCTCAGTATACCGAGCCAGCGGTTTTCGGGGCTGGCGTGTTGATCAAAGCAACCCACGTCGAGCCTGCATACATTTGGCAGGACCATGGGGTCTCATTTGATCCCTTGACCACGTTAACCGACTAAACCTCGGTCAATGATTCAACGGTGAGAAAACACATGTAAACAGATCCAGAGGAAACTATCTAAAAATATCTATTTTGATTCAATCTTTATTTATAAATTCGAAGCATGTTTGTTCTTTTTTTGACGTTTTAGTCCCTTTCCAGCTATAAGTTTGATTTTATTTGATATTTTGCACTAATAACTTAAATATTACGTTCATGTTGTGAGTGAGGGAGGCCTTTGGCCTCCCCATCACTTTATCCCTCCATTACTCCCCACTTCTTGGAGTAATGGGGACCTTTGGGTTCCATGTCTCTTGACATTCCTTCGAAGATTATAAATATAGAACCATGGCTTTTTGCCATGGTTACTCTTCTCTCTAAATTTTCCAATACGTTATCAGTAATTTACACATTTGATAATAAAAAATGGGCTTATGTTATATTAAATTTTGAATTTACAGCCCATGTGCCTGCAGCCCAAATCTTAAAAAATATATAAGTTTGGCTATTTATTGGGCCTGAAGCCCAGTTCATAACAATGAAAATTAAAATGAATTTTATTTTGCTTATGTGCCTGCAGCCCCAATCAGAATAATAATTTATTTTGCCTTCTTATTTGGGCCTGAAGCCCAGTTAATCAAATTGCTAAATTATGTAAAACATCTCTCTTGCATTGTTAATTATTTATGGATTATTAGGATTTTTCAAAATATAATTATCTTAAGGATCTAGCGACCGCTCTGCCGTTAGTCATTTAACATAACCGTGTATGACGTCTCCCCGTGGTCCGAGAGATTATTATATTTTATAGTTTCTTTTTCCATATTATATATGCCTGAGTTATATGTGTGGTTGTTTTCTTTATGCCTGTAGCATATTTAAAACTGCGTGGATGTTTATATAAGGTAAAATGTGTTTTTGGGATCGGCCAGTTTGATACCTTTAATTTCCTTGCACTTTTATTCATTTTTGAGAGAATTTGTAAGTGATGATTGTATGTATAAATGCCAAAGCCGGTGTACCAACATATGAAGACGAAGGTGAAATTTGCAAAAGATAGGGACCCCTTCTGGGTTTCTAACTTGTAATTTTCTTTCTTTATGAACTGTAAATCGGAATTTGGATTTTGTACGTTTTTGGGTATCTGGCCGATCCCCACATTTTACTTATTTTATTCTTTATGAATGAATTTACATTTTAATTAATTCATGCTTATTTTAAATTGCATAGATAAATGGCAAAATTGGCAAGCGTCGATTTCGAGGTTCTTGATGCTGCATGAAAGAATTATCTGAGTTGGCTAGTGGACCTGAAGTTCCACTTGTGTTCGGTGCCCCTCCTTGGCTCAATTTTGGCTCCTTCATCGGCCCCAACAACGGCCGATGCCTCTGCTAGTACGGCTCCAGAAGCGGCCCAAGCATCTAGCAGCACTCCTACCACTGCCTCTGATGTGGATAAGGCAAAAGCCATTATCTATATCAGGAGACATATAGATCTGACCTTAAAGGCCGAATACCTAACGGTAGAGGACCCAATTGAGTTGTGGACAGCACTGGAGGCACGGTATAGGCATCAGATTGATGTTATATTACCACGTGCCAGTTAGGAGTGGGAAAATCTCCGACTTCAGGACTATAAGTCCGTGGCTGAGTACAACTCGGCACTTCATAATATCACCTCACGCCTGAAGTTGTGTGGTGAAGAAGTTTTGGAGACCCGCATGTTGGAGAAGACATTCACCTCATTTCACGAGAAAGATGCAATCCTCATGCAACAGTATCGTGAAAGCAACTTCACGAAGTTCTCTGATATGATCTCTTGCCTTCTTAGGACAGAGCAGAATAGAGATTTACTGCTTGCCACTCATAATTTGTGCTCTGCTGGTACTGTCCCTATCCCTGAAGCCCACCATGTTTCTCCCCAGAAGTGGAAAAAGAAGAAGAAGGCTAGAAAGAACAAAGGGAAAGCTATAATGAAACCAGCAAGAGGAGCACCTCCCAAGACCAACAACAACAACAGTGGGAAGAAAAACTTCACATGGAATAATAAGAACACTGGTCCAGTGCCAATTCCAAAGAATAACTGGGAGGACATATGTTATAGATGTGGCATGACTGGACATTGGTCCAGAAACTGTCGCACTCCTTGCCACCTCCAGGACCTGTATCAGGCGAGCGTGAAGCCTCTCCTCGAAACAAACCTTGCAAATATTCAAGCTCTGACCAAGTTCACTGCACAAGACTTCGAAAATGACGATCTGATCGATTGAGCCATATCTTATATCTATGCATTTAAATCTATATATCTTCATCTGTAGTTTGCTTTGAATGTACTTTATTTTGAATTACTCAAATAAATTTCCACTTTGCATTAATATAGATGAAATGTGATATATTGTGGACAGTGCATCGATGCACTGGTAAAACATTTAAATTGCTCCCACATGCAACGAGACTAAAAGATGCATTTTCTCTCCTAATTCATAGAGTAATCTCCCAATTTTCAAGTATATTTCGTTTAAACGAACATAACTTGGAAACTGTAGATAATAAATAGTGAATATCTTTATGTAAATCATCAAGAGGATGGCCAGAAGACATCTACGCACGATTTCATTGGACCCTCGTCGGGTCCCTATCGTTATAGATATTCATCCTATATAAAGCCAACTTGACTGAGCACCAGAAGTGCCTTTCATTGCCAGAGTTTTCAACTCTAGCACAATAGACTTGGTCATCCTGGATCAGCGATGATGGACGCATCATCAAATGAATCCTTTGGAGAACCTGAAGATTCTTCAAAAGGTTGAGTTTCCTTGTTCCCCTTTGTCATAAGGGAAAACTTATAGAGAGACCTTTCCTCCTGAAAGTGGGATTCGAGTCTCCTAGCTTCATTAAGAGAATACATGGTGACCTTTGCGGGCCTATTCACCCCGCAAGTGGCCCATTTCAGTACTTCAATGTACTGATGAATGCATCTACTAGATGGTCTTATGTATGCCTTTTTATTCACCCGTAATTTAGCTTACTCAAAAGCTGATAATGTAGATGAATTCACTACACAGATATTTCAAGACTACTGCCAAGCAACTGGCATTGAAATTGAACATCATGTAGCATGTTCATACTCTGAATGGGTTATTAAGAGTCTCTGATAAAGAGACTCCAATGGATTTCACGTCCATTATTAAATCCCAGTTGCATGTGGCTTTTTTAGGGATATGCCATACTACATTCCGTATCGGTTATCACGATACGACCCTCTTGTGTCCATATCTTATTGCTGATGCCGCTTGCTTATGGTTCACCACCAAACATATCTCATTTGAGAGTGTTTGGATGTGCTAATATATGTCTCCATATCACCACGTCTTGATAACTGTGATTTTGATGAGCAAATTCTCATTATAATAGGCACGCAGTCTAAAGAAGCCTAAAGCTTCTTGGACCATATCATGGGACACAAAAGTCCTAATCTCGTTATGATCCGCATACTATTTCTGTGTGAAGATGACATCCAGAAGATCCTTCACATTCAGAATAAATTATATCAATTGGCGGATAAATTCACGGACAACCATAAGATTGTTCGTTCACACGTCCCTGCTGCCAACATGCCAGCTAGAATTGACATCCCCATATACGGATGTAATCCACCGGCAGTAGAATTGGCTATACCTCAATTGAAAAGAGATCGCCCGCCAGGTTCAAAAGATAAAGTTCCTCGAAAGGGGAACATTCTTGGAGATATTAAATGATCCCTCCACAGGATGCTGAGCTTATACCAGCGACCTCTCCCCTTCTGATTTCCCCTGCAGAGGAAACAATAGGATAAACATTATTATATTACGTACGTATTGGAGAGGAACTAGACAAATACAGCACAGTCGTCGTCGTCGATTTTGTTTTCGATATTGCCGTTCACGTCACTGAATACGACGATGACGTTCAACCCACTTTTCTATAGCGTAAACGCATAGATTGGCCAAAGTGTGACAAGGCAATAAGAGTAGAGCTGGACTCACTCTTGAAAAAGCAAAGTCTTTGGACCAGTAGTCCCAACACCTGAATATGTAAACCCTGTGGAATATAAGTTGGGTTTTCATAAGAATAAGAAATGAAGGAAATGTGATCATTTTCCTATTTTCATACTAAGCATAAACGTCTCTGGAAAAGCCAAGAAATGCAGCTCATGGACGTTGTGACTGCATATCTATACAGCTATATAGATATAGAGATCTATATGAAACTTCCAGAAGGGTATACTCTACCCCTAGAGATGAAAGAGAGACGTATGTGATGGGAATCTAGTCCCACCCAAAGTGGTTTGTTTTGTTGATGATTACACCAAATGTTATTAAATTACTAATCATACAACTTAAGTGTGTAGGTTGTGCAATAAGCTAATTGAAGCTCAAAACATACTCCGAGAAGAAGAACTTCAACCACACACATAGAAGATGAAGATGAATTTAGCTCGCAACTTCAAAGCTCAAGAACAAGAAGAGTTCAAAGATGAAGCTCAAAGAATGTGCTCAAGCTAAAGCTAAAGAGGAGCTCAAATTCAAGCGGAAGCATATGCAACTAGCGCAAGCTCTTCATAGAGTCTAATGTGTGAGTTGGTTTTCATTTTCTTAGGATTATGTCAAAGCCAAGAAGAATTTGCACACACACAAAATGATTTTCTAAAATGTTTTTAAAACTCATTTTAAACTTATTTGAGAGCATTCTTTTCATAGAAGCTAAGTTTCAATTTGTAGTCAACTACAAACACCCTGTTGTTCACTACACTGATTTCTGTCTTCTACCAGAAAAGATAGTCTGGTAGTCGACTACCTAAGTTAGGGAGTCGACTACCAGTAGTAGCAGATTTTCTCTGAGACACTCTGGGAGTCGACTACCAAAGTTAGGGAGTCGACTACCAGCTGTGCGACCAGAATTCCTTGATTCACTCTATCATTTATTCTTTGCTTGATTTTTGGGCTGAAGTCAAACTTGATTTGAATTATTTTGAATTCTCCTTTGGCTCTATAAATAGAGACCCCATGAGAACATTTTCCTCACCAATTTACTCTTGAGCAAAATTCTTATTCTCTTAAAAGATCTCATCGTTCTCATCGCTCTCAAAGTTCTTCATAGCCAAATCGGTTTTTCAATTTCTGATCTTATTGCTTATATTCTTTTATAATTCTTTTTAAGATCATTATTATTATTTGGCTATTGCAAATTGGTTTTCAAAATCCTTCTCTTTGATTTTTTATATTCTCAAAGGATTTTTGAAACATCTAGATTCTAGATCACATTGAATAATTTCATATTCTTTGTGTGATCTAAGAACACATCTAGATTCTAGATCACATTGAATAAACTCATATTCTTTGTGTGATCTACAAATGATTTAAATTCTTTTAGCCACGTTAAACACTATTGCAAATTTAATCTTGGCTATAGAATTATTGGGTGTAAAAACCAATCTCCACTAATTCATTGTGGTGTATTGGATTTGATTTTACTTGTAGTCCCTTGGTGATAAGGGTGGTTGTAAATCCTTGTTGTATGCAAGGTGTTTGTGAAAAGTCCTCGGATTGTGAGACAAGGTAAAGTCCTCGGATTGTGAGGCAAGGTAAAGTCCTCGGGTTGTGAGGCAAGGGTAAAATCCTAGACAAGTCTACGTGGTCGGAAATCCTAGTGAGGCTAGGTATTTGTATTGCTAAGGCAATAGTGGAAATCTCGTACCGGATTGGTCGGGGACTGGACGTACCCAGGGTTGTGGGGAACCAGGATAAAAATCCTTGTGTTTGCGTTTAATTCTCTCTGTGATTGTTTATCTCTACTTTGTTTATCTTGATTCATTGAATATTACATTTGTAACGCATTCATAATATATTGCAAGATTAATTTCTATATCTACTTCTCTATTGTACTTCCGTGTAATCGTTTATATCTTCATTAAGTATTCGCTTAACTGAGATGTGCATAATATCCCTCTGGGAGTCGACTACTGTTCTTAGGGAGTCGACTACCAGAAGAGTTTTATCTCTGACTTGTTTTGAAGATTATTTAAGTTGATTAAGAACCAAGCGTAGATCACTCTACTTGGTTTCTTGGCAACATTAGAAGGTTTTGTTTTGTGTTGATTGATTAAAGAATGAAAAAGTTTTATCTTTATACAACACTATTCAACCCCCCCTTCTAGTGTTGTTTGCCATCCACAGGATCCAACAGTATGAATGTCTCCTCTGTAAAGGCTTTAAAGATCATTATATGATCTTACGCAATCACGAAAAATGTGGTATAACAGATTTAGCGAATTTCTTGCTGAACAAGGATTCCCCAAATAATAAAATCTCCCATGTATCTTTATCAAAGGAACAGGGACATGATTTGTATTAGTCGTCGTATATGTGGACGATTTAAATCTAATAGGATCTTCTGCAGAGACCATTAATATATCTGATAGCCTTAAGCATACATTCGAAATAAAATACCTAGGTAAAATAAGGTATTGTCTCGGCTTACAGATTGAACACTTCCATGGTGGAATCCTTTTATACCTATCATATTTCTCATACACCAGGAGTTTATGAAGAAAGTTGTCCATTTGCAATCTATTAACAATGGATGCATATTTATGACGTCTTCCAGTCGCTGGAAGAGGGGGAGGAAATCCTAGGTCCTGAAGAACCTAGCTCTAGTGTACTAGTTACACTCCTTTATCTGACCAACTACATGTGTCTCTAATAGAACGTCTGTACTAAAGCTATTAGCCAGATACAGTGCTGCCCTGGAGAGCACCACTGGACCAAGGATAAGCTGCTTCTGCGCAACTTCTAAGGGTCAAGGATCAGCTTCCAAGGAATAAATATCACATATGCAGGTTTACAGACCATCACGATGACTAAGCACAAATGATCGGCAACCTCCTAAAGATCTACGCATCATCCTCCAAAATTCTACATCTTCTGAGAAGCTCATCATCCAAAAAGCATGTCTACAATACGCTCATCAAGGTCCAGCAGTACCTTGCAGACACGGTGTAGACTGAGTAAAAGAATACATACGTGGAGTCATCTACCAAACTTCGAAGTGCGTATCACTCCTGAGAGCCACTGTTTTCCTGTAGCCGCTAGATATGAGTGAAACTTGTATAGATGAGTGATTATTGTATTTGCTTTCAGAACATGATGGATGTATAGACGAATAGGAAATGACTGTATAGATACATAGGAGATCTGCAAGCCTGAAGATTGTACAGATCAGGGGGAGTTGATAGTAGAGTTGTACTCTTTTTCCCTTAGCTATGGGTTTTCCCATTGGGTTTTCCATAGCCAAAGGTTTTAATTAGGCAACCTCATTTAACTCTAGACCCTGAAGTGTCCACCTCTAATGAAAGCTGAAAGACTTACAAGCATAAGGCTTGTACGGATCAGGGGGAGTAACCTGTGGGTTGCACTCTTTTTCCTTAAGCTGTTGGGTTTTTCCACTGGGTTTTCCACAGTTAAGGTTTTAACGAGGCAAACACGATTACTCAGGATCCAGAAGTATCCACATCCTTAGCTTTATAAGCTAAGACCAAAGTAATGGATGAATAAGGGGGAGTGTTGTGAGTGAGGGAGGCCTTTGACCTCCCCATCACTTTATCCCTCCATTACTCCCCACTTCTTGGAGTAATGGGGACCTTTGGGTTCCATGTCTCTTGACATTCCTTCCAAGATTATAAATATAGAACCATGGCTCTTTGCCATGGTTACTCTTCTCTCTAAATTTACCAATAGTTCATCCTGTTTTAGAGTGTTTTCTCACTACAGAAGCGTTGACCATGGACTACCCGGTCAACGTGGTCAAGGGGCCGATTTGGGTCCCTTGGGTGCGTCGAGCACGTGCGGACGCGACGCGAGTCGAAGATGCAGACGACGTGGAGCATGTCAGTTAGGCCGGGTCTGGATCCTCGGCCTTAAGGGGGATGAGGGAAGCCTCGGCCCGGTGTGAGATGCTCGGCCTCGGACGGTCGGACGATGAGGGGAAGCCTCGGTGCCTTGTCTTGGTGCACGGCCGATGCGGAGCAGAGGGGGAGCCTCGGCTCGGATGGATGTGCTCGGCCTCGGTCGGTCGGACGACGAGGGGTAGCCTTGGTCGTTTCGCTTGAGGCGCGGCCGGCATGGAGCGGAGGGGAAGCCTCGGCTCGTGGTTCTGACGTCCTCCTGAACAGACGAGAACACTCGTCAGGGAGGCCGGACCTTGGTTCCGGCCAAATCCCCTCCGATGCCTAAGTCAGATGACGATCTGAAAGAGGAGGCTCGGCGGGAACGGTTCGACTCGAGAGGAGATCGAAACGACGTCCTCCGGCGCGAGCGGGGGGGGGGGGGGAAGGAGATGAAATGGGGGAACTAAGTCATTGATGGAGTACCTTAGGGTTTGTTACCTCAGATGCGGTCCCTTGTCCAGTCGTCCTTCTAGCCCTTTTATAGGCCTCTCGTCGTGATTGCCCACGACTCACGTCCCTCGTCCGCCCCCAATCATGCCCCCTCAATCCGCCTCCCCATCGCCACTCCCTGCGCCATCCCAGCACCTCCCCATAACGGCCATTAAGTGGTAGCGGGCCTGAGGGAACGGTTATCGCTGGAGTGGGCGAGTGACTTGCGCGTTATCGGGGCCGGGTCGGATCGATGTTCGGGGGTCCTCTGGGGGGCCTTGTCGGGCGGGCCTGATCGTGCAGATGGGCTTCTGATCGGTAGTCAGGTTTCTGGGCTCTTGTCTTTCGGGCTTCGGCCAAATAGGTGTAACAATTGCCCCCATTGGTCGGGTCGATCGGCCTCGGCCGGTTCGGCTCGGCCGATGTGACTTCCATCGATTTTGACAGGCTCGTCAGTCGATGTCGACTTATTAATTGGTCGTCATCATGAGTTGATCCGTTCGACACTTTTAAGACGCGGGTTTCGAAGCGCCGTCGGTCCCCTGATGTTGCCACGTGTAACTGTGGGTTTATCCCCACCGCTCGCGGGGTCGTCTTTGGTAGAGAAGCCGGGTGGGTTGTGAACCGCCATCCCGTCATTTTCTTCTTTGTGTTGATCTTGATCCTGCCCGAGCTCTGCCCCATGTCATCTTCCTCTGCCACTGGTTCGGGTCGGCCGGAGCGTGATGTCACTCCTGGCCTGGTGGGTAGTCCTCCTTCGGCGATTCGTCGGTATGGGGGCGAACTTTCAGGGGTGCCCCAGAGGTCTTAGCGTGGCCTTCGTCGGTCTGTGCCACCACCATCGGGAGTATGCGCTCCGCCTACCTGCTTCTGCCTTACTCGGCTCGTGCTCCTGGGTCCGACGAGCGGATCTGCCTTCCTGGTCCCAACGAGGTTGGAGTATACGAGAAGTGCTTCCGCTTCGGGCTCCGTTTCCTGCTCCACCCCTTTATCATCGAATTCCTCCAAGCCCACCACGTGGGCTTGTGCCAATTCTGCCCCAACGCCATCGGGCTCCTCGTCGGGTTCGTCGTCATCTGCATGCTGAGGGGAGTGGTGCCCTCCCTCCGTCTCTTCGCCCAGTTCTACTGCATGAGTCATCACCAGTCGGTGGCGTGGGTTTACATCAGCGCCCGCCCGAAGATGAGCCTCGTGTTGGGGCTGCCGAGCTCCCTGAAACATTGGAAGGGGGAGTATGTATTTGTCGTGTTCCCGTCGAGTGTACCTTTCCCGGTTCGATGGGGAGTGGCAGGCGCGGTCATCCTCGATCTGGGTGAAGCGACTGCCACCGAGCTGCAGACGGTGATGGCCCTACTGGCGATTCCTTCGAGGGAGCGGATGATCGACGTCCTCTTCAGCAACCACAACTTGCGCAAGACGGTGTGGCCCTTGGGTAAGCTTTCCGGGCATTCGTCACTTGGGGTTGCTCGGGCTCTTCTCGGCCTCTTACTTCTTCTTTGGGTGCAGGTGGATTCCCTCTCGGTTCTTCTCCCGCCAGCCCTCACGTGCTGGCCCCAGATCCGGACCCGCGTAAGAGGGATCATGTGTTGGAGGTCCGGATGAAGCAGTGGGCCGTGACCTCGGCTGTTGGCTCAAAAAGGAAGAAGGGGCCATCTCCCTCCATCCCCTTGTTGGAGTCTTCCAAGAGGGTCCGCGAGGGGGCCGAGGAAGTTGACGTCCCGCCGCCCGCCGATCAGCACCGACCTGCCCCCGTTGAGGTTGCCTGGCCGTGGGTTGGCCCCTCGCCTCTCCCGGGCGGTTCCCTCCCTGATGCCTACGATCGGTATCTGGGTGCGTTCCGCTCCGACCCAGGCGAGTTTCCTTCGTCAGGGGAAGGCCTTCTTCGTCCACGCTTCCCGGTGGGGGAGAAGGAATCAGTGTTTCTGAGCCGCGGAGCTGCCGCACGAGTGGCCGAGAACAGTTGCCTCCCTCCTGATCAGGCTGCGCTGGATGGAGTTAGAGGTGACTGTTTGGCCACCTTCGTGATTCAGGCCGGCCAACAGGTAGAGTGTCTCTGCTTGTCCTCTCTCTAGCTGCTTTCGCCGCCTTACCTTTGTTGCTTCGGTGCAGTTGTCCTCGGTGGGTCTTTCGATGAGGCGCCAGTTTGCGGCACTTCCTAAGGCCGGGTCCATCGCCGGGCGAGATCTTGAGGTCCACGGTGACGAGGGGGAGGCAGGTCAGTTAGATGAGGCGCGGGTCATGTCCTTGGAGACCCGCATAACTGAGCTGTCCTCTGCCCTCGAAGAGGCGGACCGTGAGAGAACCTTGGCTTTGATTGCAAATTCAGAGGCCGAGGCACGGGTCGTTGAGCTGTTGGGATGCGCCGACACGTCTGGGGGAGCCGACAAGATCCCCGTCTCTGTTGCTGCCCTCGAGGCCCTGGAGCTCTCCGATCGTCTGGAGGCGGTGGAGGAGCAGGTGAGGGCTCTCCTTGCTCAACTTGGCGAGAGATCCCGGGAGATCGAGGTGGAGAGGGCGGAGCACCAACGCCAGATCGAGACCTTGGAGGCTCGGGTGCGTGGGCTTGAGGAGGTGGATCCATCCCAGATCGCCCAAGACGCTGTGGAGGAGTATGCCACCTCCTTTGTGGAGTCAGCCGTGGTCGAGGCGTTCGAGAAGGGTTTCACCCGTTGCCAATCCGAGATCTAGAGGAAGTTCCCGCTCTCGGGAATCAATTTCGAGGATCTCCGGGCGCACCCTGACGGCGAGACGGAGCGTGGGGGCGACCCACATGAACAGCCAGCATGTGGCTCCACAGGTGCCCCTGGAGATGTTTGAGGGAGGGGTATGCCCCTCGGCCTCTTCGCACGTCTCTTTGTATATTCTTTTGTTAGGCTCACGCTTAGCAGGCGTCCCGTCGGGTGAGGCTTTCCTTGTCTCGAGGGGGATTCTTGTGAACACATTTATCTGGAAAGGAGCAAATTTAAATAAATTCATTTCGTAGAAAACAATACATTTATTGAAAGTGTTACGCCTATTTGGCCGAAGCCCGAAAGACAAGAGCCCAGAAACCCGACTGCCGATCAGAAGCCCATCTGCGCGATCAGGCCCGCACGACAAGGCCCCCCAGAGGACCCCCCGAACATCGATCCGACCCGGCCCCGATAACGCGCAAGTCACTCGCCCACTCCAGCGATAACCGTTCCCCCAGGCCCGCTACCACTTAATGGCCGTTATGGGGAGGTGCTGGGATGGCGCAGGGAGCGGCGATGGGGAGGCGGATTAAAGGGGCACGATTGGGGGCGGACGAGGGACGTGAGTCGTGGGCAATCACGACGAGAGGCCTATAAAAGGGCTAGAAGGACGACTGGACAAGGGACCGCATCTGAGGTAACAAACCCTAAGGTACTCCATCAATGACCTAGTTCCCCCATTTCATCTCCTTCCCCCCCCCCCCCCCGCTCACGCCGGAGGACGTCGTTTCGATCTCCTCTCGAGTCGAACCGTTCCCGCCGAGCCTCCTCTTTCAGATCGTCATCTGACTTAGGCATCGGAGGGGATTTGGCCGGAACCAAGGTCCGGCCTCCTTGACGAGTGTTCTCGTCTGTTCAGGAGGACGTCAGAACCACGAGCCGAGGCTTCCCCTCCGCTCCACGCCGGCCGCGCCTCAAGCGAAACGACCGAGGCTACCCCTCGTCGTCCGATCGACCGAGGCCGAGCGCATCCATCCGAGCCGAGGCTCCCCCTCTGCTCTTCATCGACCGTGCACCAAGACAAGGCGCCGAGGCTTCTTCTCATCGTCCGACCGTCTGAGGCCGAGCATCTCACACCGGGCCGAGGCTTCCCCTCAGCCCCCTTGAGGCCGAGGATCCAGACCCGGCCTAGCTGACGTGCTCCACGTTGTCTGCATCTCCGACTCGCGTCGCGTCCGCACGTGCTCGACGCACCCAAGGGACCCAAATCGGCCCCTTGACCACGTTGACCGGGCAGTCCACGGTCAACGCTTCTGTAGTGAGAAAACACTCTGAAACATCTGGCGCCGTCTGTGAGAAACGAACTATCCCATGAAAAAAAAACCACACCTGCGATGACACGGCTTCACCCATCACGGCGAAGGGAAGGCAAGGCCCAGGCGCGAGGCGACAAGACCCGCCATGGTTGGCAAGAGAGGGCCCGGGCCCAGCGCGAGGAGGACCGTGAGGAGAAGACCAAGAAACCCTCACCGGCCCTACCGGTCGGGAGGACGGGCACGATAGTAGCAGCGCGCAGATCGAACGCAGCTTTGGTGGTGTCGGTGATCATCGACACAACAATGGTACGGCTGCTGCTCATCGACACCGGCAGCTCCTGCGACGTCCTCTTCATGTCAACCCTGGAGATGGGGCTGCGGAAGGAAGACTTACAACCTCGCTCGGGTCCCGTGGTAGGGTTCACGGGTCATTCCACCCCCATCATCGACACGATCCACCTCCCTGTAACACTCGGAGGCCCACCAGACTCGGTGACCCTGGCGGTAGAATTCGTCGTATTGGGGATCGGGTCGGAGTACAACGGAATCATCGGCCGACCCCTTCTCAACGCCATCGGCGCAATTGTCTCGACCCTTCATCAGACTATCAAGTTTCGAACGCCCAGGGGGGATGGGGCAGGTCGAAGGCGACGTGGGGAGATCGAATACCTGCTACCAACTGGAGGAGGAAGGGCCCGAAGATTGTCTAGTCGACCAGATGGCCGCGCTCGACTTAAGGGGCGGGCCGAGACCCACCCCTGTGGAGGAACAAGAGCAGATCCCGGTCACGGACGTCGAGGGCAGGTTCGTCTCAATCGGGAGAGGGATAAGCCACGACCTGAGGGGCCAACTGGTCGAGTGCCTGGAGGCGAACCTTGACGTCTTTGCTTGGTCACCAGAGGACATGCCCGGCGTATATCCCCAGGTGATCGTCCACCAGATCAACGCCGACCCCAACGTCAAGCCGGTCAGACAGAAGAAGCGGAACCTGGGTGGCGAAAAGATGAAGGCGGCCTCCGAGGAGGTAGAGCGTCTCCTCGACGCCGGCTTCATACGAGAGGTCTGGTACCCGGAGTGGCTATCGAACGTGGTGATGGTCAGAAAACCCAACGGAAAGTGGCGAATGTGCGTGGACTTCAGTGACCTCAACAAAGCCTGTCCCAAGGACAGCTACCCCTTGCCGCGCATTGACCACCTTGTGGACAATGCCTCGGGGTACGAGATGCTTAGCTTCATGGACGCCTACTCAGGGTACAATCAAGTCCAGATGGATCCCCGGGACAAAGAGATGACAGCCTTCACGACGGACCGGGGAACATACTGCTACAAGAAGATGCCCTTCGGCTTGAAGAACGCAGGGGCCACCTACCAGAGAATGGTCAACAAGGTTTTTTACTCCCAGATCGGGAGGAACCTGGAGGTCTACGTCGACGACATGCTTGTCAAGTCAAGAAAGCCGGAGGACCATATCGCCGACCTCCGTGAAACCTTTGAGCGGTTGCGGCGACACAACATCCGACTCAACCACACGAAGTGCACGTTCGGGGTAAGATCTGGCAAATTCTTGGGATTTATAATAACTAATCGTGGCATTGAAGCTAATCCTGACAAGATCGAGGCATTGATCAATATGCGGGAGCCGACGACGATCAAAGAACTGCAAAGGCTGAATGGGCGCATCGCGGCCTTGGGGCGATTCATATCCAAGTCGGCGGAGAGATCGCTCCCCTTCTTCAAATTCCTGAGGAAAGCGATCGCGGAACCGTCAGACAACAAGAAGGCGATACCATGGGACGAAGACTGCTCCAGGGCGTTCACGGATCTCAAGGAGTACCTTCGCAGCCCGCCTCTCCTATCCAAGCCACGAGAAGGAGAATCGCTAAGCCTTTACCTGGCACGTGCGGAGGAAGCGGTGAGCTCGGTGCTAATCAGGGAAGACGGTGGGGTGCAATGGCCGGTGTACTACACGAGCCGGATCTTGAAGGGAGCAGAGGTGCGATACTCGCCCATGGAGAAACTGGCGTACGCCCTCGTTCTCTCAGCGTGAAGGCTCAGGCCCTACTTCCAAGCCCACACCATATTGGTCTTGACCGACTCGAAATTGGAGCACAATCTCAAGAGATTCGATCGAATGGGAAGGATGCTGAACTGGGGAGTGGAATTGAGCGAGTTCGACCTCCGATTCAAGCCACGCATGGCCATCAAGGGGCAAGCCTTGGCCGACTTCATAGCTGAATGCACAACGGAAGGAGAACATCCCCCAGAGGAAGAAGGCCCAGCAACGGTAATCGCCCAGCCCTTATCTTTCCTTTCGGCTGACCACCTCCACCCTGTCCGGTCAGGAATCCCAGGAGCATGGATAGTCCATGTGGACGGATCGGTAACACAGTCAGGAGGCGGGGCTGGGATCGCGATCCGTTCTCCGAAAGGGAACATCATGGAATACGCGTTGCGGTTCGAGTTCCCGGCCACCAACAACGTGGCGGAGTACGAAGCGGTAATCAACGGCCTGAGGCTGGCCCAGGAGCTCGGAGCCGAGTCCGTGCGCCTCCTCAGCGACTCGAAGCTCATTGTCAACCAGCTTCTGGGAAGTTACGAGGCACGGGAGGATGCAATGCAGAGGTATCTCGTCGTCGCCAAAGCGGCGCTGTCCAGGTTCAAGAGCGCGGAAGTCTTACATCTCCCCCGGTCGGAGAACGCACGGGCAGACACGTTGTTGAAGCTAGCCTCGTCCTCGACCAAGGAGCTAGGTCGCACCATTTACGTGGAGAACCTGCAGTCCCCCAGCATGGAAGAGCGGGAGGTGATTGCGATCGACCAAGATCCCACTTGGATGGACCCTATCATACGGTACCTCACTCATGGAGAGGCACCGACGGACTGGGACGAGCGTCGGACCCTGGAAAGGAAAGCGCTCCGATACGTAATCCATGAGGGGACGCTCTACCGAAGACGCTGGACGAAGGCGGATGTCCTCCCATACCTGAAATGCATCGGACCGCAGGAAGCCGACTACGTCCTACGGGAGGTTCACGAAGGGATCTGCGGAAATCACCACGGGGGTAAGATGGTCTCACAGAAGATCTTGAGGCAGGGATATTACTGGCCGACCCTAGTCCGAGACGCAACGAGCTACGTCCAAAAGTGCCAAGAATGTCAGAGGTTTGCCAACCACACCTCAACTCCCCCGTCGGAGCTCATCCCTATCGTGAGCCCCATCCCCTTTGCGAAATGGGGGCTCGACATCCTCGGACCATTTAAGCCGGGTCGGGGGCAGCGGAAGTATCTAATTGTGGCGGTGGACTACTTTACCAAGTGGATCGAGGCCGAACCATTGGCCACCATCACGTGGAAGAAAGCGAAAAGCTTCGTATGGAACTCCATCATCTCCAGATTCGGAGTGCCGTGGGCCATCGTCACGGACAACGGGAAACAGTTCGACTCCGCGGGGTTCAAAGACTTTTGCGCGGAATGGGGGATCAAGCTCCTCTTCGCCTCTGTAGCGCACCCCCAGACCAACGGGATGGCGGAAGCAGCCAACAAATGCATCATAGAGCCCCTCCGAAAGAAAGTAAAAGACGCCGAAGGAAACTGGCCGGAGGAGCTCCCCGGGATACTCTGGTCATACCGGACGACCCACAAGGAGGCCACAGGTGAAACCCCGTTCATGCGTGCCTACGGAGCCGAAGCAGTGGTACCGGTCGAACTGGGTGAAGAGTCTCTCCACCTCAAGTGCTTCGACGAAGACCGGAATTCGCAAGGCCTGGAACTCGGTCTGGAGCTCCTCGGCGAGCGACGGGAGCAAGCCCTAGCCACCATCATCCGCCAGAAGTAGAAGGTGGCCCGATACTACAATTCTCGTGTCAAGGGAAGGAGTTTCCACCTTGGGGACCTGGTCCTCAGGAAAGCAAGCTTCAACCCAGATATCGCTCGTAAAGGGAAGCTAGCGGCTAAATGGGAGAGACCCTACAAGGTCATCGAGGTCCTCGGACCCGCAACCTACCGTCTAGCCACTATGGAGGGGAGGATTCTCACTCACGCCTGGAACACAGAACACTTATGCAAATACTTTCAATAAATGTATTGTTTTCTACGAAATGAATTTATTTAAATTTGCTCCTTTCCAGATAAATGTGTTCACAAGAATCCCCCTAGGGACAAGGAAAGCCTCACCCGACGGGACGCCTGCTAAGCGTGCGCCTAACAAAAGAATATACAAAGAGACGTGTGAAGAGGCCGAGGGGCATACCCCTCCCTCAAACATCTCCAGGGGCACCCGTGGAGCCACATGCTGGCTGTTCATGTGGGTCGCCCCCACGCTCCGTCTCGCCGTCAGGGTGTGCCCGGAGATCCTCGAAATTGATTCCCGAGAGCGGGAACTTCCTCTGGATCTCGGATTGGCAACGGGCGAAACCCTTCTCGAACGCCTCGACCACGGCTGAATCCACAAAGGAGGTGGCATACTCCTCCACATCGTCTTGGGCTATCTGGGACGGATCCACCTCCTCAAGCCCATGCACCCGAGCCTCCAAGGTCTCGATCTGGCGTTGGTGCTCCGCCCTCTCCACCTCGATCTCCCGGGATCTCTCGCCGAGTTGAGCATGGAGAGCCCTCACCTGCTCCTCCGCCGCCTCCAGACGATCGGAGAGCTCCAGGGCCTCGGGGGCAGCAACGGAGACGGGGATCTTGTCGGCTCCCCCAGACGTGTCGCGCCTCCCAACGGCTCGGTGACCCGCGCATCGGCCTCTGACTTTGCAATCAAAGCCAAGGCTCTCTCACGGTCTGCCTCTTCGAGTGCAGAGGACAGCTCAATTATGCGGGTCTCCAAGGACATGACCCGCGCCTCATCTAACTGACCTACCTCCCCCTCGTCACCGTGGACCTCAAGATCTCGCCCGGTGATGGACCCGGCCTTAGGAAGCGCCGCAAACTGGTGCCTCATCGAAAGACCCACCGAGGACAACTGCACCGAAGCAACAAAGGTAAGGCGGCGAAAGCAGCTAGAGAGAGGACAAGCAGAGACACTCTACCTGTTGGCCGGCCTGAATCACGAAGGTGGCCAAACAGTCACCTCTAACTCCATCCAGCGCAGCCTGATCAGGAGGGAGGCAACTGTTCTCAGCCACTCGTGCGGCAGCTCCGCGGCTCAGAAACACCGATTACTTCTCCCCCACCGGGAAGCGTGGACGAAGAAGGCCTTCCCCTGACGAAGGAAACTCGCCTGGGTCGGAGCGGAACGCACCCAGATACCGATCGTAGGCATCAGGGAGGGAACCGCCCGGGAGAGGCGAGGGGCCAACCCACGGCCAGGCAACCTCAACGGGGGCAGGTCGGTGCTGATCGGCGGGCGGTGGGACGTCAACTTCCTCGACCCCCTCACGGACCCTCTTGGAAGACTCTGACAAGGGGATGGAGGGAGATGGCCACGTCTTCCTTTTTGAGCCAACAGCCGAGGTCACGGCCCGCTGCTTCATCCGGACCTCCAACACATGATCCCTCTTACGTGGGTCCGGATCTGGGGCCAGCACGTGAGGGCTGGCGGGAGAAGAACCGAGAGGGAATCCACCTGCACCCAAAGAAGAAGTAAGAGGCCGAGAAGATCCCGAGCAACCCCGAGTGACGAATGCCCGGAAAGCTTACCCAAGGGCCACAACGTCTTGCGCAAGTTGTGGTTGCTGAAGAGGACGTCGATCATCCGCTCCCTCGAAGGAATCACCAGCAGGGCCTTCGCCGTCTGCAGCTCGGTGGCAGTTGCTTCACCCAGATCGAGGATGACCGCACCGGCCACTCCCCATCGAACCGGGAAAGGTACACTCGACGGGAACACGACAAATACATACTCCCCCTTCCAACGTTTCAGGTAGCTCGGCAGCCCCAACACGAGGCTCATCTTCGGGCGGGCGCTGATGTAAACCCACGCCCCCGACTGGTGATGACTCATGCGGTAGAACTGGGTGAAGAGACGGAGGGAGGGCACCACTCCCCTCAGCATGCAGATGACGACGAACCCGACGAGGAGCCCGATGGCGTTGGGGCAGAATTGGCACAAGCCCACGTGGTGGGCTTGGAGGAATTCGATGATAAAGGGGTGGAGTGGGAAACGGAGCCTGAAGTGGAAGCACTTCTCGTATACTCCAACCTCGTTGGGACCAGGAAGGCAGATCCGCTCGTCGGACCCAGGAGCACGAGCCGAGTAAGGCGGAAGCAGGTAGGCAGAGCGCATACTCCCGATGGTGGTGGCACAGACCGACGAAGGCCACGCTAAGACCTCTGGGGGCACCCCTGAAAGTTCGCCCCCATGCCGACGAATCGCCGAAGGAGGACTACCCACCAGGCCAGGAGTGACGTTACGCTCCGACCGACCCGAACCAGTGGCAGAGGAAGATGACATGGTACAGAGCTCGGGCAGGATCAAGATCAACACAAAGAAGAAAATGACGGGATGGCGGCTCACAACCCACCCGGCTTCTCTACCAAAGACGACCCCGCGAGCGGTGGGGATAAACCCGCAGTTACACGTGGCAACATCAGGGGACCGATGACGCTTCGGAACCCGCGTCTTAAAAGTGTCGAACGGATCAACTCATGATGACGACAAATTAATGAGTCGGCATCGACTGACGAGCCTGTCGAAATCGGCGAAAGTCACATCGGCCGAGCCAAACCGGCCGAGGCCGATCGACCCGACCAATGGGGGTAATTGTTATGCCTATTTGGCCGAAGCCCGAAAGACAAGAGCCCAGAAACCCGACTGCCGATCAGAAGCCCATCTGCGTGATCAGGCCCGCCCGACAAGGCCCCCCAGAGGACCCCCGAACATCGATCCGACCCGGCCCCGATAACGCGCAAGTCACTCGTCCACTCCAGCGATAACCGTTCCCCCAGGCCCGCTACCACTTAATGGCTGTTATGGGGAGGTGCTGGGATGGCGCAGGGAGCGGCGATGGGGAGGCGGATTGAGGGGGCACGATTGGGGGCGGACGAGGGACGTGAGTCGTGGGCAATCACGACGAGAGGCCTATAAAAGGGCTAGAAGGACGACTGGACAAGGGACCACATCTGAGGTAACAAACCCTAAGGTACTCCATCAATGACGTAGTTCCCCCATTTCATCTCCTTCCCCCCCGCTCGCACCGGAGGACGTCGTTTCGATCTCCTCTCGAGTCGAACCATTCCCGCCGAGCCTCCTCTTTCAGATCGTCATCTGACTTAGGCATCGGAGGGGATTTGGCCGGAACCAAGGTCCGGCCTCCCTGACGAGTGTTCTTGTCTGTTCAGGAGGATGTCAGAACCACGAGCCGAGGCTTCCCCTCCGCTCCACGCCGGCCGCGCCTCAAGTGAAACGACCGAGGCTACCCCTCGTCGTCCGACCGACCGAGGCCGAGCGCATCCATCCGAGCCGAGGCTCCCCCTCTGCTCCGCATCGGCCGTGCACCAAGACATGGCACCGAGGCTTCTTCTCGTCGTCCGACCGTCCGAGGCCGAGCATCTCACACCGGGCTGAGGCTTCCCCTCAGCCCCCTTGAGGCCGAGGATCCAGACCCAGCCTAGTTGACGTGCTCCACGTCGTCTGCATCTCCGACTCGCGTCGCGTCCGCACGTGCTCGACGCACCCAAGGGACCCAAATCGGCCCGTTGACCATGTTGACCGGGCAGTCCACGGTCAACGCTTCTGTAGTGAGAAAACACTCTGAAACAGAAAGTATTTGCGTAAGTGTTCTGTGTTCCAGGCGTGAGTGAGAATCCTCCCCTCCATAGTGGCTAGACGGTAGGTTGCGGGTCCGAGGACCTCGATGACCTTGTAGGGTCCCTCCTATTTAGCCGCTAGCTTCCCTTTGTGAGCGATATCTGGGTTGAAGCTTGCTTTCCTGAGGACCAGGTCCCCAAGGTGGAAACTCCTTCCCTTGACACGAGAATTGTAGTATCGGGCCACCTTCTGCTTCTGGCGGATGATGGCGGCTTGGGCTTGCTCCCGTCGCTCGCCGAGGAGCTCCAGAACGAGTTCCAGGCCTTGCGAATTCCGGTCTTCGTCGAAGCACTTGAGGCGGAGAGACTCTTCACCCAGTTCGACCGGTACCACTGCTTCGGCTCCGTAGGCAAGCATGAACGGGGTTTCGCCGGTGGCCTCCTTGTGGGTCGTCCGGTATGACCAGAGTATCCCGGGGAGCTCCTCCGGCCAGTTTCCTTCGGCGTATTTTACTTTCTTTTGGAGGGGCTCTATGATGCATTTGTTGGCTGCTTCCGCCATCCCGTTGGTCTGGGGGTGCACTACAGAGGCGAAGAGGAGCTTGATCCCCCATTCCGCGCAAAAGTCTTTGAACCCCGCAGAGTCGAACTGTTTCCCGTTGTTCGTGACGATGGCCCGCGGCACTCCAAATCTGGAGATGATGGAGTTCCATACGAAGCTTTTCGCTTTCTTCCACGTGATGATGGCCAATGGTTCGGCCTCGATCCACTTGGTAAAGTAGTCCACCGCCACAATTAGATACTTCCGCTGCCCCCGACCCGGCTTAAATGGTCCGAGGATGTCGAGCCCCCATTTCGCAAAGGGGATGGGGCTCACAATAGGGATGAGCTCCGACGGGGGAGTTGAGGTGTGGTTGGCAAACCTCTGACATTCTTGGCACTTTTGGACGTAGCTCGTTGCGTCTCGGACTAGGGTCGGCCAATAATATCCCTGCCTCAAGATCTTCTGTGCGACCATCTTGCCTCCGTGGTAATTTCTGCAGATCCCTTCGTGAACCTCCCGTAGGACGTAGTCGGCTTCCTACGGTCCGATGCATTTCAGGTATGGGAGGACATCCGCCTTCGTCCAGCGTCTTCGGTAGAGCGTCCCCTCATGGATTACGTATCGGAGCGCTTTCCTTTCCAGGGTCCGACGCTCGTCCCAGTCCGTCGGCGCCTCCCCATGAGTGAGGTACCGTATGATAGGGTCCATCCAAGTGGGATCTTGGTCGATCGCAATCACCTCCCGCTCTTCCGTGCTGGGGGACTGCAGGTTCTCCACGTAAATGGTGCGGCCCAGCTCCTTGGTCGAGGACGAGGCTAGCTTCGACAACGCGTCTGCCTGTGCGTTCTCCGACCGGGGGAGATGTAAGACTTCCGCGCTCTTGAACCTGGACAGCGCCGCTTTGGAAACAGCGAGATACCTCTGCATTGCATCCTCCCGCGCCTCGTAACTTCCCAGAAGCTGGTTGACAATGAGCTTCGAGTCGCTGAGGAGACGCACGGACTCGGCTCCGAGCTCCTGGGCCAGCCTCAGGCCGTTGATTACCGCTTCGTACTCCGCCACGTTGTTGGTGGCCGGGAACTCGAACCGCAACGCGTATTCCACGATGTTCCCTTCCGGAGATCGGATCGCGATCCCAACCCCGCCTCCTGACTGTGTTGCCAATCCATCCACATGGACTATCCATGCTCCTGGGATTCCTGACCGGATAGGGTGGAGGTGGTCAGCCGAAAGGAAAGATAAGGGCTGGGCGATTACCGTTGCTGGGCCTTCTTCCTCCGGGGGATGTTCTCCTTCCGTTGTGCATTCAGCGATGAAGTCGGCCAAGGCCTGCCCCTTGATGGCCGTGCGTGGCTTGAATCGGAGGTCGAACTCGCTCAATTCCACTCCACAGTTCAGCATCCTTCCCATTCGATCGAATCTCTTGATATTCTGCTCCAATTGCGAGTCGGTCAAGACCAATATGGTGTGGGCTTGGAAGTAGGGCCTGAGCCTTCGCGCTGAGAGAACGAGGGCGTATGCCAGTTTCTCCATGGGCGAGTATCGCACCTCTGCTCCCTTCAAGATCCGGCTCGTGTAGTACACCGGCCATTGTACCCCACCGTATTCCCTGATTAGCACCGAGCTCACCGCTTCCTCCGTGCGTGCCAGGTAAATGCTTAGCGATTCCCCTTCTCGTGGCTTGGATAGGAGAGGCGGGATGCGAAGGTACTCCTTGAGATCCGCGAATGCCCTGGAGTAGTCTTCGTCCCATGGTATCGCCTTCTTGTTGTCTGACGGTTCCGCGATCGCTTTCCTCAGAACTTTGAAGAAGGGGAGCAATCTCTCCGCCGACTTGGATAGGAATCACCCCAAGGCCGCGATGCGCCCATTCAGCCTTTGCAGTTCTTTGATCGTCGTCGGCTCCCGCATATTGATCAATGCCTCAATCTTGTCAGGATTAGCTTCAATGCCACGGTTAGTTATCATAAATCCCAAGAATTTGCCAGATCTTAGCCCGAACATGCACTTCGTGGGGTTGAGTCGGATGTTGTGTCACCGCAACCGCTCAAAGGTTTCACGGAGGTCGGCGATATGGTCCTCCGGCTTTCTTGACTTGACAAGCATGTCGTCGACGTAGACCTCCAGGTTCCTCCCGATCTGGGAGTAAAAAACCTTGTTGACTATTCTCTGGTAGGTGGCCCCTGCGTTCTTCAAGCCGAAGGGCATCTTCTTGTAGCAGTATGTTCCCCGGTCCGTCGTGAAGGCTGCCATCTCTTCGTCCCGGGGATCCATCTGGACTTGATTGTACCCTGAGTAGGCGTCCATGAAGCTAAGCATCTTGTACCCCGAGGCATTGTCCACAAGGTGGTCAATGCGCGGTAAGGGGTAGCTGTCCTTGGGACAGGCTTTGTTGAGGTCACTGAAGTCCACGCACATTCGCCACTTTCCGTTGGGTTTTCTGACCATCACCACGTTCGATAGCCACTCCGGGTACCAGACCTCTCGTATGAAGCCGGCGTCGAGGAGACGCTCTACCTCCTTGGAGGCCGCCTTCATCTTTTCGCCACCCAGGTTCCACTTCTTCTGTCTGACCGGCTTGAAGTTGGGGTCGGTGTTGATCTGGTGGACGATCACCTGGGGATCTACGCCGGGCATGTCCTCTGGTGACCAAGCAAAGACGTCAAGGTTCGCCTCCAGGCACTCGACCAGTTGGCCCCTCAGGTCGTGGCTTAGCCCTCTCCCGATTGAGACGAACCTGCCCTCGACGTCCGTGACCGGGATCTGCTCTTGTTCCTCCGCAGGGGTGGGTCTCGGCCCGCCCCTTAAGTCGAGCGCGGCCATCTGGTCGACTAGACGATCTTCGGGCCCTTCCTCCTCCAGTTGGTAGTAGGTATTTGGTCTCCCCGCGTCGCCTTCGACCTGCCCCATCCCCCTGGGCGTTCGGAACTTGATAGTCTGATGAAGGGTCGAGACAACTACGCCGATGGAGTTGAGAAGGGGTCGGCCGATGATTCCGTTGTACTCCGACCCGATCCCCAATACGACGAATTCTACCGCCAGGGTCACCGAGTCTGGTGGGCCTCTGAGTGTTACAGGGAGGTGGATCGTGCCGATGATGGGGGTGGAATGACCCGTGAACCCTACCACGGGACCCGAGTGCGGTTGTAAGTCTTCCTTCCGCAGCCCCATCTTCTCCAGGGTTGACATGAAGAGGACGTCGCAGGAGCTGCCGGTGTCGATGAGCAGCCGTCGTACCATTGTTGTGTCGATGATCACCGACACCACCAAAGCTGCGTCCGATCTGTGCGCTGCTACTGTCGTGCCCGTCCTCCCGACCGGTAGGGCCGGTGAGGGTTTCTTGGTCTTCTCCTCACGGTCCTCCTCGCGCTGGGCCCGGGCCCTCTCTTGCCAACCATGGCGGGTCCTGTCACCTCGCGTCTGGGCCTTGCCTTCCCTTCGCCGTGATGGGTGAAGCCATGTCATCGCAGGTGTGGTTTGTTTTTCGTGGGATAGTTCGTTTCCCACAGACGGCGCCAGATGTTTCAGAGTGTTTTCTCACTACAGAAGCGTTGACCGTGGACTGCCCGGGCAACGTGGTCAAGGGGCCGATTTGGGTCCCTTGGGTGCGTCGAGCACGTGCGGACGTGACGTGAGTCGGAGATGCAGACAACGTGGAGCACGTCAGCTAAGCCGGGTCTGGATCCTCGGCCTCAAGGGGGCTGAGGGGAAGCCTCGGCCCGGTGTGAGATGCTCGGCCTCGGACGGTCGGACGACGAGGGGAAGCCTCGGCGCCTTGTCTTGGTGCACGGCCGATGCGGAGTAGAGGGGGAGCCTCGGCTCGGATGGATGCGCTCGGCCTCGGTCGGTCGGACGACGAGGGGTAGCCTCGGTCGTTTCGCTTGAGGCGCGGTCGGCGTGGAGCGGAGGGGAAGCCTCGGCTCGTGGTTCTGACGTCCTCCTGAACAGACGAGAACACTCGTCAGGGAGGCCGGACCTTGGTTCCAGCCAAATCCCCTCCGATGCCTAAGTCAGATGACGATCTGAAAGAGGAGGCTCAGCGGGAACGGTTCGACTCGAGAGGAGATCGAAACGACGTCCTCCGGCGCGAGCAGGGGGGGGAAGGAGATGAAATGGGGGAACTAGGTCATTGATGGAGTACCTTAGGGTTTGTTACCTCAGATGCTGTCCCTTGTCCAGTCGTCCTTCTAGCCCTTTTATAGGCCTCTCGTCGTGATTGCCCACGACTCTCATCCCTCGTCTGCCCCCAATCGTGCCCCCTCAATCCGCCTCCCCATCGTCGCTCCCTGCGCCATCCCAGCACCTCCCCATAACGGCCATTAAGTGGTAGCGGGCCTGGGGGAACGGTTATCGCTGGAGTGGGCGAGTGACTTACGCGTTATCGAGGCCGGGTCGGATCGATGTTCGGGGGTCCTCTGGGGGGCCTTGTTGGGCGGGCCTGATCGCGCAGATGGGCTTCTGATCGGCAGTCGGGTTTCTGGGCTCTTGTCTTTCGGGCTTCGGCCAAATAGGCGTAACACATCCAATTTTTTTCCTGAAGATTATTTAACTTTGCTTCTTCCTCATCAGATGACAGTTTATGTTATGAATCTGTAAGTAGATGTAGGTTTGATGAAAACATTCAATAAATCATTTGATACATGAAGGAAAAAAATTGTGTAGATTTAAAATGAAAAATACAGAGTTGGAAATCATGTTACTTGGTTACTTCGCATGTTACATACATATACATATGATTTATTTTACGTACTAATCAATTCAATTAAGCAATACTTAGTATATTATATACTTATGGATGATTTCCCTTATATATCAATTTTGCAACACACCAATACTTATGTTGCATCATTAGCTACTTGTGTGAGGTTAAGTTTTATCAAATATTTAAGAGATCAAAATAGGGATGGCTGAATTACTTATATCCTAGTGAAAAATTAAATATTGTTATGAGTGAGGGAGGCCTTTGGCCTCCCGACCTCTCTATCCATCCATTACTCCCCACTACTTAGTAGTGGGGAACCTTGGAATACCATTGACATGAATATATAGAGGACCATGGCTATGAGCCATGGTTACTCTTTCTTTGAGTTTATCTCAACACGTTATCAGCATGTGAGCTCTCGTTCTTGAGCTTCTCTTTTTATCCCCTAAAATCACCCTCACCGCGCTTAGAAATCTTGGTTGGTGCGATTCGTTGTGGTAATTTCTGCACGTTGAAGCTCGATCCCTTGGAATCTTTGGTTGTAGCGATCCGTTGCGGCGATTTTCACGGTTCATCAGGAGCGGTGATTTATTCTACGGATATAATCGTTATCGACGATCGTCCCTAGATCTAACGGATCTAGAGGTAAACAATAGAAAATGGTACCCTGAATATTATTTACGTTCAATCATTTGGCTCATCAAGCTTGTGGAATTACGATCAGTAAGTTCGGAACATCAACATATCATGTGTTGATGGATCAATTAGTGGAGGAAGAGGTTTTTTTATAACTATCTACTACCCATCACCCTGGAAGCTTTTCTTGTTTTTGTTTTTGCTTTGGGGGTTTTTTGAGTAACTATTGATAAATTGTTCACCTAAAGACTGGGAAGAATCGATGCTTTCATATCAGTCAGAACAAGAGACGACCAGAGGAGTTCTGGATTACTATTATTCATTATCTTTCTTCGATAATTAGCATGTGTGCTTATGAATTTTTTTCAGAGTGTTTTCTCACTACAGAAGCGTTGACCGTGGACTGCCCGGTCAACGTGGTCAAGGGGCCGATTTAGGTCCCTTGGGTGTGTCGAGCACGTGCGAACGCGACTCGAGTCGGAGATGCAGACGACGTGGAGCACGTCAGCTGGGCCGGGTCTGGATCCTCGGCCTCAAGGGGGCTGAGGGGAAGCCTCAGCCCGGTATGAGATGCTCAGCCTCGGACGGTCGGACGACGAGGGGAAGCCTCGGTGCCTTGTCTTGATGCACGGCCGATGCGGAGCGGAGGGGGAGCCTCGGCTCGGATGGATGTGCTCGGCCTCGGTTGGTCGGACGACGAGGGGTAGCCTCGGTCGTTTCGCTTGATGCGCGACCGGCGTGGAGCGGAGGGGAAGCCTCGGCTCTTGATTCTGACGTCCTCCTGAACAGACGAGAACACTCGTCAGGGAGGCCGGACCATGGTTCCGGCCAAAATCCCATCCGATGCCTAAGTCAGATGACGATCTGAAAGAGGAGGCTCGGTGGGGACGGTTCGACTCGAGAGGAGATCGGAACGACGTCCTCCGGCGCGAGCGGGGGGAAGGAGATGAAATGGGGGAACTAGGTCGTTGATGGAGTACCTTAGGGTTTGTTAACTGAGATGCGGTCCCTCTGTCCAGTTGTCCTTCTAGCCCTTTTATAGGCCTCTCGTCGTGATTGCCCACGACTCACGTCCCTCGTCCGCCCCCGATCGTGCCCCCTCAATCCGCCTCCCCATCGTCGCTCCCTGCGCCATGCCAGCACCTCCCCATAACGGCCATTAAGTGGTAGTGGGCCTGGGGGAACGGTTATCGCTGGAGTGGGCGAGTGACTTGCGCATTTTCGGGGTCGGGTCGGATCGACGTTCGGGGGTCCTCTAGGGAGCCTTGTCGGGCGGGCCTGATCTCGCAGTCGGGCTTCTGATCGGAAGTCGGATTTCTGGGCCCGTGTCTTTCGGGCTTCATTTGGTGGGCTTGGATCCTCCATGATTTCGCGTACTAGGCTGCGCCTTTGGGCCCTTGTTGTTGGGTCTCTGCAAAATAGACGTATCAATTGCCCCCATCGGTGGGGCCGATCGGCCTTGGCCGGCTCGGTTCGACCGATGTGACTCCAGGGGTTCCGATTGGCGCGTCAGTCGAGGCGTGGTCATAAATGAAGGTTATGATGAGGCGGATCGATAGGACTTCCCTTGGCGCCGATTTCGAAACACCGCCGGCTCTTCGAGGCTTGCCACGCGTTCCTGTCAGGCGTTTTGAATTCGCTCCTGGGTCTTGTATATAAGTGCCCCGGCTGCTTTGATCCCAACTTCTTCCTTGCTCTTCCCTCTGTTCCGGGCTTTCCACAAACTCGGAGTCTTCCGCCGCCTTCGTCTCCTTGCCTTCTCCAAGTAAACAAAAAGGTAACTCCTTTCCCATCCTCATATTATGGCAGCTCTTAGGATAGGTGGTTCTGGCCAAGGGGCGAGGGATCCTCCTGAGTCCAGGCGGGGCGGGCCCCGATCTGTGGGATCCGGTTCCTCCTCGGGGAGCCGTTCCCTCCGAGATAAAGGGAAGGGAAAGCTCTTCCCAGACTATGCCGGCGATGATGTGGCGTCGGCCGCCGTGCGGCTTAATGCTCCTCCGGTTGTCCTCAGAACGCCGTCGAGGACTTCTTTTCAGGCGGCTGCGGGGATTCAGGGAAGGTACCTCTGTCACCCGTATGATGTTCGAGTCACTTTCATCGACGAGCGGATCTGTCTTCCGAGGAGCAACAAAGTCGGCGTTTACGTCAAGATGTTCCGTCTGGGTCTTCGTTTCCCGCTCAATCCCTTCTTTATCCAAGTCATGGAGTACCTCATGGTGCCCCTTTGCCAGTTCACCCCCTGTTCGGTTGCGGTTCTGACAGGCTTTGTGACGCTCTGCTACACTCGCGGTCTGGAGCCATCTCTCCCCCTTCTCTTCCATTTTTATCAGATCCAGATGGTCGGTCTAGGGTCATGGTTGCACCTCCAAGCCCGCACGGGGAGGGAATGCCTGATCGGGCTACCCCACTGGGCGGGGGATTGGAGCTCGGATTATGTCTTCGTGGTCTTCCTTGAGGATGCCCAGATTTTGACAGGTTGGGGTGGGTCGGGTCAGCCATGCCTAACGCTAACCCTTTCCGAGGTTGATCAGGCGGCCGTCGCGCTGCTGTCGGCCCTCCCTCTGGAGGCGAAGTCTATCTGGCCTTTACTGGACGACCTACTCCTGAAGGCCGTCTTGTGGTCTCCGGGTAGGTCGCTTTTTCAGTCCTGGATTGCCCCGTGGCTTACCCTGATTTCGGTTTCGCTTGCAGGAATGGCTGGTCACGAGTTCACCCGCAATGTTGATGAGCTGATTCGGTGTGGAGCCGCTCGGAGCCGAGGTAGCACCTCGGGAAGGGCACCTCGGCGGACCGTTGAGGAGGAGGTGAGCCGTGCCGAGCCCACCGTGGGCAAGGTGGTGGCCGCGCCTCCCGCCTCTTCTTCTGGTAGTCTCCTCCCCGGGGGGTTGCAAGGGCCGTATCCGTCCCACCAGCCCAAGTGGCGGGAGGTAACGACGGGTTCGGTACAGCTCCTCCTGCGCTTGGCGTGCCCCCTCTTGTCCCCGAGGGTGGAGGTGGCACGAGGCGGAAGCGCTCCCCTTCGGCGCCTGCCGAGCCGCTGCCTCACGGAGGGAAGAGGAGGAAGGAAGGCGCGGATCCTTCCAGTCCGGTGTGCTCCGTGCCCCCGGCGGTGGCCGCCGAGGATCTTCCAGTGGCCCTGACGACCACCCCCGTCGTTGCGTCTCCGCCTCCATTATCGGGAATCGGCGCCTTGTTGGCTAGCAGCTCGGCCTCCCTCGAGGTCACCCCCGGGGATTCAGTGTTTGTCGACCGAGCCGTGGCTCAGCATTTGGCCGAGGGCTCCGTCCTCCCCCGGGACCGTAGTCTCCTTGAGAGGGCCCCAGCCGACAAGGTGTCAGACACCTTGGTCTGGATCCTTCAGCAGGTCTGGCTATCCCGCTGTCCCTTTCTTTCCTTCGCTCTCTTCTTGGCTCATGTCTTGTTGTTCAGGGTTCAACACTCGCTGTCGAGTCGCAGCGTCGAGCTGTCCGTTTGAGGGAGCTGGAGGAGTCTTCTGCGAAGGACCACGAGCAGGCTGGGGCGGCGGAGGTAGCTGCGGTGGCGGCCCAGATGGAGTCTCGAAAACTCAAGCTTCGGGTGGTTGAGCTAGAGGGACGAGTGGCCGATCTCCAGGGAGAGTTGG
This sequence comes from Scilla litardierei, assembly GCA_030789695.1. Taxonomy (NCBI): domain Eukaryota; kingdom Viridiplantae; phylum Streptophyta; class Magnoliopsida; order Asparagales; family Asparagaceae; genus Scilla; species Scilla litardierei. Next base: position 81,529,463 of record CM061137.1, read on the forward strand.
AGGATGCTCGGCGGTCGGCCGAGGAAGCGGCGGAGTCGTTCCGCCTGGAGAGGGAGGAGTTTCAGAGGGAACTGTCGGATCGGCGTCAGGTGGCGCGGCTTACGGATGACGTGGAGAGGGGTGTCGTCGGGACTCTGGGGGAGAGGATCTTCGAGGTCCTCAGGGAGGCCTTTGGTAAGTATGAAGACCTTATCGCCCCTCGGATCGTCGAAGTCGTCCAGTCCTCCTTCCGGGATTGTGCGGAGCGCGTCCGGCAAGCCCCTCCGCCTGTCGATCCCCCTCGCTCCGAGCAGGGTGAGGCGCCTGACGATGCATCCTCCCGAGCCCGGGTTCCCTAGGTCGTCCTTTCCGGCCTGTCATCCTTATTTTTATCCTCAAATTTTTTAGCATCCGCTTCGCTTTGGCCCGGCCTACTTGAAATGGATCCCTGACCTCGCAATCTCCATTGGCTTCTTTACCGACTCTCTGCTTCGGAGCAAACAATTGCTGATTGCAAGGATGTTCATTTGAGCCAGCAACTTTGTGTTCTTGGTCGACAAGTTATGCTCTGCCGGCGTTACCCTAATTTTCGTAGGTGATGAATTTTGTTGTCCGCCAAGAGCGGATTATTTGTAAGGAGGTCTCTCCACTTCGATTTCCTGTAAATAAGACACTTTTGTACCTCGGTTAATTGTTGGAAATGAAATTGACCTACTTGAATTTCCCGCGCATTTTGCTTTGTTGCTGCGACCTCGGCTCCTCTGCTGATGGTGGTCGCTCGCCTCCTTTCTCCGGGAGGTCGCCCCTTGCCCCCCGAGTGGACAAGTCGGTTGACGTCCTTAATGGCTGGGGGGGCTGCCCCCAGTCTTATGAGCAACGGAGTCGGTCAGCGAGGGCGAAGCTCCTTGGCTTAGGACCGGTCGGCGCCTGCGCTGGCTGGGGGATTGCCCCCAGACTTACGAGCGAAGGAGTCGGTCAGCGAGGGCGAAGCTCCTCGGCTTAGGACCGGTCGGCGTCTGCGCTGGCTGGGGGAATTGCCCCCAGACTTATGAGCGGTGGAGTCGGTCAGTGAGGGCGAAGTTCCTCGACTTAGGACCGGTCGGCGTCTGCGCTGGCTGGGGGAATTGCCCCAGACTTACGAGCGGTGGAGTCAGTCAGCGAGGGCGAAGCTCCTCGGCTTAGGACCGGTCGGCGTCTGCGCTGGCTGGGGGAATTGCCCCCAGACTTACGAGCGATGGAGTCGGTCAGCGAGGGTGAAGCTCCTCGGCTTAGGACCGGTCGGCGTCTGCGCTGGCTGGGGGAATTGCCCCCAGACTTACGAGCGGTGGCGTCGGTCAGCGAGGGCGAAGCTACTCGGCTTAGGACCGGTCGGCGTCTGTGCTGGCTGGGGGAATTGCCCCCAGACTTACGAGCGATGGAGTCGGTCAGCGAGGGTGATGCTCCTCGGCTTAGGACCGGTTTTGATTGACCCCCCGTCCGGTGAGGTGGCGATCTTTACTTTTATGCACCCTTGGCGAAATGTTGATTCCGTCGGAGATGAAGAAATGGTAAAAGGAATGCATTTGTACTCTTAAAGGTCCTATTGGACTAGTACATTTGGAGGAAAAAAGAAATAAAGCTAAACGGAGGGATGTAAACCTAGATAATCTCCTCCTGAATAGGTTGCGACTGGGGGGAGGGGCCTCGCCTGCTCACTCTATGATACGGAGGGGTCCTTGGATGGTGTTGACCTTCTTCCCTTTGTCCGGCTGCATGGAGGTTCCCTCTCCGTGGGCCGGCTCATCGGCTAAGTTCCTCGCGTGCCCTGGGCTCATCAACTTCTCAATGTCCTTCTTTAGGTGCCAGCAGTCTTCAGTGTCGTGGCCGTTGTCCTTGTGGTATTTGCAATACTTTTCCCCATTTCCCCCCCTCTTTTTGTCTTCGACGGGGGGCGATCAGCGCGCTCCTCCTTCTGCACTTGAGCGAGGACGGCGTCTGGGGTGGCGTCTCTCGTACCCTCTCTCTGTTGCCTGTTTCTCGCCCTCTTCTCTGTCCGGTACCCTTCGGGGCTGCGGCGCTCGCTATCGTCGCGTTTGGTCCCTCGTCTGGCCTTTCCTGCCTCCATGGCCAAGGTCTCCTCGGTCAACATGAAGCGCTCGGCCCTCGCCATGATCCCAGGGAGGTCTTTCGGGGGATCATTATGTAGAGATTTCTCCAAGCCTCTGTGACGCAGCCCTTTCTTTAGGGCCGTTTGGACAACGAGGTCAGGAGGGCTGTTTACGTTCAGCCGTTCCGCGTTGAAGCGGCGCATAAATTGTCGGAGCGGCTCGGTCGGGCCCTGCACTATGTTAAACAAATGTTCAGCATCAGGCATTACCTGTCGCCCTGCCATGAACTGTTTACAGAACAGCTGGGTGAGTTCCTCGAAGTTGTCAATGGAGCGGCTGGGTAGGCTGCGGTACCAAGTTCTTGCTGCTCCCATGAGGGTCGAATAAAAGCCCCTGCAGAGCAGGGTATCATCGGCTCCCTGGAAGGACATGTCCCCCTCGTATTCCATCACGTGGTTCCCTGGATCTCCTATCCCGTCGTACTTCCCCAGCGCTGGGATCTTGAATCGAGAAGGGACCCGCACGTCGATTATTCTCCGCGACAGGGGGCACCGGTCTCCGTGGATGCCTCCTGGGGTCCGACACCCGCCTACCTCAGGCTCGTTCGGTTGCGGTGGTGGCACAGGCGCTGGCTGGGCTGGCTCCACGGCCCTCGCCACACTGGGGGTGGGGCTGATCCGACGTTCCCGGCTCCTCCGTTGGGAGCTTCCGCTTCGCCGTGATCGGTCCCTCGAGTGGTGCCGATCGCTTCTTCTGCGGTGGGGTGATCGTGGCCGACGAGATGACGCGGTCACCGATTCGTCCCCTGTGCATTCGGTTCGCCTCCGGCTCCTTTCACGATACGGGGAGGAGGCGCGTGATCTCGCCTGGTGGAAGCCGGGTAGCGTGAACCGACGCTCCGTGTTCGGTCTTCGGTTTCCGTGGTCATCGACCACAGCGGAGCGCAGGAGCGGGGCCCCCCTCCCAACGTTGGCCATCGCCCAACACGTCTCCGTTGGCTGGCGCGGCGTCGATGAGCTGCTGTACCGTCGCGACCAACGTCTGGATGTTCGCGTTGGTCTCTTGGGCCAGGGCGCGGAGTTGCCCCTGCGTGGCCAGCTCGGACCCGCCAGTCTCTTCGGCTGAGGGGGCGGGGTGGTTGCCGTTGGGTACGCCCTCAAGGTTGCTGTTGGGTGTGCCATTCCCCTCCTCTGGGATGGGGGGCATGCGTCTCTTCCCGTTGCAGGCGCGTGCCATTGCAAGTGCGGTTTGTTTCTTCGTGGGATAGTTCGCTTCCCACAGACGGCGCCAGATGTTTCAGAGTGTGTTCTCACTACAGAAGCGTTGACCGTGGACTGCCCGGTCAACGTGGTCAAAGGGCCGATTTGGGTCCCTTGGGTGTGTCGAGCACGTGCGGACGCGACTCGAGTCAGAGATGCAGACGACGTGGATCATGTCAGCTAGGCCGGGTCTGTATCCTCGGCCTCAAGAGGGCTGAGGGGAAGCCTCGGCCCGGTATGAGATGCTCAGCCTCGGACGGTCGGACGACGAGGGGAAGCCTCGGTGCCTTGTCTTGATGCACGGCCGATGCGGAGCGGAGGGGGAGCCTCGGCTCGGATGGATGCGCTCGGCCTCGGTTGGTCGGACGACGAGGGGTAGCCTCGGTCGTTTCGCTTGATGCGCGACCGGCGTGGAGCGGAGGGGAAGCCTCGGCTCTTGATTCTGACGTCCTCCTGAACAGACGAGAACACTCGTCAGGGAGGCCGGACCTTGGTTCCGGCCAAATCCCCTCCGATACCTAAGTCAGATGACGATCTGAAAGAGGAGGCTCAGCGGGGACGGTTCGACTCGAGAGGATATCGGAACGATGTCCTCCGGTGCGAGCGGGGGGGGGGGGGGGAGGAGATGAAATGGGGGAACTAGGTCGTTTATGGAGTACCTTAGGGTTTGTTACCTGAGATGCGGTCCCTCTGTCCAGTCGTCCTTCTAGCCCTTGTATAGGCCTCTCGTCGTGATTGCCCACGACTCACGTCCCTCGTCCGCCTCCGATCGTGCCCCCTCAATCCGCCTCCCCATCGCCGCTCCCTGCGCCATGCCAGCACCTCCCCATAACGGCCATTAAGAGGTAGTGGGCCTGGGAGAACGGTTATCGCTGGAGTGGGCGAGTGACTTGCACGTTTTCGGGGTCGGGTCGGATCGACGTTCGGGGGTCCTCTATGGGGCCTTGTCGGGCGGGCCTGATCTCGCAGTCGGGCTTCTGATCGGAAGTCGGATTTCTGGGCCCGTGTCTTTCGGGCTTCGTTTGGTGGGCTTGGATCCTCCATGATTTCGCGTAGTAGGCTACGCCTTTGGGCCCTTGTTGTTGGGTCTCCGCAAAATAGACGTATCATGAATAATTAATACTAAATAGTCAAGTCTATTAATTCGGAAGTAATGTAATAATAGTGAATGAAAAGTTAATTGCTAAAAAAAATATTCCCGGTATCCACTTCTCAAGCAAACCAGAGGGAATGGATACCAAGTGTACTTGATTCGATAACATGCAAACATATTTCTATTTTATGTTGTAAATAATATTCAGGGCACCATTTTGTACTGCACTACTGTCATTAGAAGATCTTGCTCATATCTTCCCGCAAAAATAAACCAAATGATTTCCACGGTTCATCGGGATGGGCTGTGGATTCATCGGGGTGTCGCCCCAGGCGTCGCTCGTTTCACCCCCGGGCGCCTTCCTGTTCACCGGCGTGCTGCCCCCCCCGTCGAGGGGAGGCCTTCAATTCGACCCACCAGACCCCCTCGTCGGAGGGGGCTTCGAATCGCCGCCCCCCTCCCTGTCGGAGGAGGTTCTCTTTGTGCGCCCCCCGCCCCCCGTCGGGGGGGGGGGGGTCTGATCTGTCGGGGGAGCTAACAGCGGCCACCTCACATGTCGGGGGTCTCTCTGCTCGTCGGAGAGAGCCGCCGGGGCACGGCCGGGATTAAAATTGGAGGGGGGTGATGTCCCCCTCCCCCCGTCGCGATAAATAGTGGATGGGGGGCACTGTTCCGGCCCCCCTACAGAAAGAAATGTGAGGGGGCTATGTTCAGGCCCTCCTCCTGTCGCATTGAAAGAGGAACAGGAAAAAAAATTGTGGGGTCTTTTCACCTGCCCTAACGGCTGACCCAAAACAACCCCACTCCCCCCATTAAAGCCCGAATTAGGGTAAGGGGAAAAGAAACATGTGCCTCCCCTGATGGGCAAGACGCCCAATTTTTAACAAAATAGAAAATAAAAATGGGTATTTTCTGGCTGACGGGCCTGCAGCCCGCAGCCAGCCCGTGCGGGCCTTTGCCTTGCAGGCGAAAATATTTTTAATTCAAAAAATACTCAATTAAACCCTGAAAATTCCAGAAAATTCTGGAAATATCGGAATAGATCCGAAAAAATTCTGAAAAAAATCCAGAAATATCTGGGAAAATCAGGGTGAGGAAATTGGGTTTGATGAACTCCTCTCGGGGTATTTTGTGGCAATTAATAAATTTGTTACTTATATTTGATGTGGAAATGATTTTAAATCGCCTTCTTTTAAATTGGATAAAAATTATTTTACGTTTTGATAATTACAATGATACTGAGACCGCTCTGTCGTTAGATTAGTTACATAATCTAACGGGTAATGACGTTTCCCATGGTCCAAGTAATTATTAAACGTAATTTTTATATAAATTGCTTGTTATGTTGAAAATGCATCTTATGCATGTTATATCTAGTAGTTTCATATTTTTGCATATATTGTTGCTTGTAATATATATGAACTACATGTTTAATTGCTATTTGCATGATTTATTCATGTATTTGTACTAAAACTATGATTCTGGTACAATAATAATTTTTCAAAATTTTTTTTCATATCTGCATTGACAAATGAACCTGAAATTCAAATAGAATGTCAATACCCTTCTAACGAAATAAAATACGTTGGAATTATGCGACCATTAATGCTTCCATCTTCTAGACATACGTCTAAATGATGCATACTTCGCGGCAAATAGATCTATCATATCTATTTTAATATATATCATTATGCGTACCCGAAGATGCCAAAAATCAGCTAATTTATTTAGTACGCTCACGTTACAAGGTAAGATTCTTGAATCTAGCATTGCATAATGCACGCGCCTGAAGTGTGCATGCATAAAAGTGAGAACTATTTTTTTCGCACCAACGTATCTTTACTCCCCGTATTCATGTTCCTCTATCCACATAAATCCTGAATGGCTCAATAAAATGGCCTGAAGACCATACTAGAGCATTCACATGAACTTTGAAAAGTCTATATAAGAACATGGATACATCAAAAGTATACATCTGCCAACAATAACAAAAATGATCCTCAGATCGGGGTACATCATACAACATATGTCACAACGGACATCAAAATGAACATACAACAAAAAGTATAAATTAGATTAGTGGAATACTTAAAACATGGGAAGGCCATGACATATAATGTCCTGGACATTTATATAGAAAGGAAAGATATGATATACCTCTACTTGGAATAATCAATGTCAGACTTATATCAGACCCAGAAGTTCTTAAAACTCTCATATTGCTTTTGTAATATGATAGGTCATTAGATTATGCCATTGAAAATATATACTTATCTAGTCTAGACGACGTGTGTCGATCTACATATTTTGTATACATAGATATTCTATGAGGACAAATATATTTATGAAAATACAATTTAATCTAGTACCAGACCATAGTTCTTAGTGAGTATTTTTCAAAAATAGCATCAGACTTATGCTTTAAAAAGCATTTCACCCTTAATTTTATCCAGTAGATAATTATTTTTGTGACGTCTACTTGAGGTTCAAGCTTTACAAAGCCTGGATACTCTATATAAGGATACGTCCGTACTCTCAAATATTAAAAATAAATAAAGCCAAAAGCTTTTTCCCAAATAAATTCAAACATAGGAAGATAAGGGAACCCATGTAGTGCCCTCTTTCGTCCAAATCTTACTTTTGGCACGATATAATATGCCACCTTGGATTGTTATTGATGCAAGACATCATTTACCAATCTTATATAAACGAAGAACTATAAGTTTCTTCAAATATGGTGACATTTTCATTATCCCATTAAACGGGAAAAATGATTACGAGAACATCTCCACTTCACGTGGATATTGAATCTCAATACTTCCTCTAATAGAATATATATATGCTATATTTTACTATCATTATTAAATTATGAAGACCTCTTGGTCTCTTGAGAGTATTTTACGGATAAAAGTTAAACTTTTTAACTCCCTAATAGGGCTCATGATGTACATTAGTGTACTCATCTATATATCCTCTTAAATGGTCATATTCAAAACCTTATTATCCAGCCGCAGTCCAGATTATTATTAATCACAACGGACATATTACCTTACTGCGATATTGGTTGGGCTGTTACTTACCCTCATACCACCCTCAAAAATGCCGCAATGGAACTTATTCATCAGGATTAACCATCCTGGATGAATATATTCCAAGATCCCCAAATGGGGAGGCATTATTGCACATCTTATAGATCGTGCCTTGACGGGTTTATATTCCCAGTTCTATGCTCTACTTCGTTGAAGTCGAGCTTATTGTGGATTTTTTTTGGATAACATTGGGAAATCAATTATTTTTAACAACTAGGAGAATATTGAACACCCTGAAGTTTAGTGTTCACACCCAGAAATGGGTTATATGTAAATCATTAAATTAATAATAATGGTATTCTCTTCCGTTAAATTCAGTTACTGGTGTCTGCATGGGGACATGCAATTATAATGTAGACCATTAAAACGCTTACTTAGAACCTATTTATATGTGCCTGATCACCACATATAAACAGTTTTCGAGACCTTCTAACGGAGGAAAGCGTTTTATCATTATTCTACTTTGCATGCGGCGTCGTTAATCAGAATAAGACCCTCTTGTGGTCATATTTTTCGACTGTGCACCTTGCATATAGAGCATCACCAAACATCTCTTTTATGAGGGTATTTGGTTGCCATGATGGTCTCTCCATAACACCACTATAAACCATCAGAATCCCGTCTTAGATCTATTTTTCAGGCGTAATTAACCAAATAAATAGATTCTGAGCATCCCTTACGGAGAAAGCATTTAGATCACATCTCATAGATTGTACCTTGATGGGTCTCATATAAAGAATCGATAGTGAAGATTAGATCCTGAAGATCCTTCACATTTAGGATTCTTTAATTTCCCAGTATTATGTTCAACATAGTTATTGCCCTGAGCCTGAAGCTTTATTGACCATATCATGAATGTGTGAGATCATGTAGATCCACACTTATGAAACTATTAAACAGTTTTTAAACATTTAAACTGACAAATCTGAATATTGTCAGAATCACGCATCCTTGCTGCTAAAAATCCAGCTAGGATTGACTACCAATAATAATGGATGCAATCCACCAGTATCAGAAGTGGATGTCCTCACTGGATGAAGACATACCACAGGTCATCAATGAGAAATATAACTCATTGAGACCTTTAAACAATACCACCACAGGAAACTGAGCTCATTTCCATATCTTCTCCATTTTCCAGAACCTCCTGAAAAGATGAATCAGGAATAATTTGAAATAATGTACGTACATGCTGAGGCGTTTGGATAATAAAAACACACTTGTCGACAATAACTCATGTTTCATTTTTTCCATTTAAATGATAATGATAAATATCATTACACACTCCATTTCCTGAAGCAAACGTGCCAATAATGTGGAATAAGACAATAATAAGTTGAGATGGACTCTCTTATGAAATGTGACGTGTTTGGACCTAAAGTCCATATATCAAAAGATATCAAACCTGTGGGCTAACCGAGTATTGTATAAATATAAATAAATAAAATCGTATGCTATAAGCAACATGCTATAGCTTAGAGGTTTATTTCACAGAAATCAGGAAGTAATCAAGTAAGATGAGCTTAACTCACTTACAAAGTTATTTAAACTGATGCATCAGGCTCCCTAGTCATAGTTGCAAAAACCATGCGATTGGCAAAGGAAATTTTAGGCTATGTTGCTATGGATGATGTGACAACATACCCTTACGGATTTCCTCCTTATTTGCCTGGATAGATTTTTGGGACATCTACCCTATAAAATTATATCCTGAAGATGAATAATCATCCTGAAGATGAACTTATCATCCAGAAGATGAATTATCATTCTGAAGATGAAATCATCATCCAGAAGATGAATAATCATACAGAAGATGAAACCATCATCTTGAAGATGAATAGACACCCCGAAGATGAAACTATCATCATGAATATGAAATACTCATCCTGTAGATGATAACATCATCCTGAAGATGAATGTACATCCTGAAAAAGATACCATCATCATAAGGATGAAATACTTATCCCGAATATGAAAACATCATGCTTATGATGATACCATCATCCTGAAGATGAAATAATCATCCAGAAGATGAATAATCAACCAGAAGATGAAAACATCATCCTGAAGATGACTTATCATCCTGCAAATGAGAACCTCATTCACCCGAAGTTGATGAAGAAACATGGACAATTGCATTCCACTATATACACCAACTGGTTGTATGGATGCATATTGAAGACTTTTTACCCTAGCTGGAAGAGGGGGAGAATATCCTAGGTCCTGAAGTGCCCAGTTCCTTTATCTGGCCAACTGCACGTGTCTTTGTAGAACGTTTACAGTAAAGCTGTTAGCCAAATACAGTGCAGCGCCAGCACAATACTGGACCATGGATACATAGCTTTTGCGCTATCTCCAAGGGTCAAGGATCAGAAACCATGGAAATATATTTGCATATGCATGTTAAAGATCACTTCGATGACAAAGCACAAAATGAACAGCCACCTCCTGAAGATCTACACATCATCATGCTAAGTCTACATCATACTTCTATTCTGAGAAGCTCATCATCCAAGAATCAAATCGAATATATGCACAGCCAGGTCCAGCAGTACCTTACAGACACAGTGACGACTGGGTCAAAGTCTACAGATATGGAGCCATCTGCCAAGTTCGCAGAGCATACCACGTCAGAGCTCCCTTAGTTTCAGCAGCTTCAAGATATGAGTGCAACTTGTATAGATGAGTGATTATTGTATTTTGTTTTTCTTTTCGGAATTTTATGGAAGATGTATAGATACTTAGGATATTGGTGTATAGATACATAGGATATCTACAAGCCTGAAGCTTGTATGGTTTAGGGGGATTAACCTGTGGATTGTACTCTTTTTTCTTAAGCTGTTGGTTTTTCCCACTGAGTTTTTCACAGCTAAGGTTTTAATGAGGCAAACACGATTACTCTGGATCCAGAAGTATATACCCACTTAGCTTTATACGCTAAGACCAAAGAAATGGATGGATAAGGGGGAGTGTTATGAGTGAGTGAGGCCTTTAGCCTCCCCACCTTTCTATCCATCTATTACTCCCCACTACTTAGTAGTGGGGACCCTTGGTATACCATTGACATGAATATAAAGAGGACCATGGCTATGAGCCATGGTTACTCTTTCTTTGAGTTTATCTCAACAAATATTATACTGTTGCAGCAGAAAATTCGTTGGCCTTGAATCAAGGTATCAAGAAGAACATGGTGTTTTGGCTCAGTACATTGAAGAATTTTTTACAATTGCATGGGAACAAGTTCATTTTAGAAACATTTTGTCCTTTCCAATATTTGTGCTTTCCTCATTCTTTTTTTTTCAGGCATAAGCATGCAGATCGGGCTTGAATGAGTTCTATTACACAACATGTAGAATTTTCTCTTTCTGGGTACGAGAAGTGCATGTAACACACTTAATTTTACTTGCTTCACATATGTAGCCCTAACTTGCATGTCATTCTTAACCATTTCCACTAGCCCGACCATCTCTTTCGCACTCTCTTAATCAATCCCTTATTTTCCACTTTCTTGTTTTCTCAACTATATATACCACCACTCTTATCGTCGCCATATCTAAGTCTCTCTATCACCCTACTTCCTTGCATTTCCTTTTCCACCATCATTATAGTCATCAATGTTGCGGTCCCCTTTAACATCAATACAACCAGTCCCTAACTGCAGGTCAAGTTGAACTTCCCTGACTGTATACCGAGATTGCAACTGAGCTGATTATAGCACATCCCCAAGCTTTGGCCAAGCTAAGCTCCTTTAACCAATGAACAATGTTGATGACCTCATGCTCCTCTGTCATGCCATGCTTCCTATTCTGTGGAAGCGAGAACGTGAGCGGGCCCACTGTGTGTTTAAAATAGGAATGGAGCATATTTTTTTCCTTCTATTGTTCATTCCTACTTGATTTAAATACGTGAAATGTCTGTAGTTACTTACAGGTTCTTGCTTGCATACTTAAAAATAGTATATACAAATATCTTACAATCACATCATCTCAGAATAAAGTACAAAACATTAAGTCTAGCATGGCCCCTACAACAAGTTTACATAAAATGTGGTAAGAAAAGAGATATCTACTTGACAATAATCTGTACTAGTCCTTAATAGGGTCAGCGTAGTCCTAGGTTACTAGGTCAATTTCTTGGTTAGGCTTCACTGGATAATTACTCTCAAAACCTGACATGTATTTGACAAGACAATATATAAGGAACTACTAGCGACAATCGCCTGGAAAGTATTTCCCATAACCAATATGTGTGTGTGTGTGTGTAAAAGCATATAAAAAGAATATGATGTGAAAGAAATATTATCATGATATAAATATTAGAAAAGTGTGATTATACTATGAAGGAGCAAGTACAATACAAACTTTGCAGTTAATAACATATTTTAGCTATCACAACATATGATGATGTTAAAGCTTAATCTATCTATCGGTCAATATTTAGGTCATAAAATATATGTAAAAATAATACTAACCTAGCCACATATTCTAGTAACGATTTAGGTCTGAGAACAAACTATGTGACTAAAATGCATCCTACCATCGGGAGATCTCCGTGGCACTACTTACCGTGCTCAATGGTGTTGCTTTCCTCAACTCCATATGAGTGGAGGTGAATCCATAAGACTGATCCAGTCACTCCTGCACCCTCTATGACAATAGACTACCATAGTCCCATGTGATAGGTCAAGTGATAAGTCAACAAGTATATGTTAAGTCCAGTCAATTCTATCTGTGTTAGTCCATGTATGTCCACGTGGTCTAATCAATCATTTAATAATTTCTGTACAGCTCCATGATAGCAAATATATCTGTATATATCCACATAGTCCAATAAATCATGCAGATAGTTTTCTGAATGTCATGACATCCAATATGACCACATTTATTATTTTAATCGGTCAAAATTTCATAAGAATTAATTCAGAATTTTAAAAGCTAACATTTCAATAGAATATTTACCAAATTGTTATGAATGTATTATGTAGGCCCAAATAAAGGTCTGTGTATGGCTGATCCTATCTTGTAGCAGATTAGGAGTTAATATCCTACATGAATATTTTTGTATCCTACCATTGTATAAACTCTTTCCTATTCCCCTATAAATAAAGACTTGGTGTTATTCCTAGAGAGCACTTCACACCACATTATCAGTATGCTCTTCCTCAGAGAGAGACTAGATGTTGCCAAAGCTCTGAAAGATGACGGAGGATTGTTCGTGCACAGACAACAAATCAAAACTAGACGTCTGTGTTCTTCAATCTTGAGATATAACTATAAACCAATAATTTTTTCATGATAATGATATATATAATGTTCAATACCTAAGATCAAATAACATCGAAAAAAATTTGGAAAGGGCGGCGGCCATCGGTCGCCAGCCCACCCCAAGGGGGAGATGGTGGCAGCCTTTGGTTACCGACCCTAGGGCGGTAGCCAACAGGCAACCAACCCTCATTGGTCGACAAATCACAGCGAGAAGAAAAAAGTTTCTTTCATATAATCGGCTGGCCAGCTGTCCCCCATGCTGCCGACACACCCCCTCCACCTCCCTTCTACACTGCACCTTAACAGTTTATGCCACCGCCACTGGTGGCGGCAATACAACCTAATTTTTTCAAAAAAAATATAAAACCCCTACCGGTGGCCCTTAGCCATCGGCATCCCACAGTCGACATAACGATGACACATCGACACCACATGTGGCGATGCTAAAAGCCCAACTCCACTGCCGTTTCTTCAATGGTGGTGCACTGCCACCACTGGAAGCGGTCGCCACCCCCCTCGCCACATACCTGCTGGCCAAATCGCTAGGTTTTGGCCCCGGCGGGCTGTAGCCCATTAACAAAAAAATATCTCTTTGTTTATGAGCCGAAGCCCACAGCTTTACTATGGCCTCGGTCCATAAACAAAAAAAACTGAAGAATATTGGCTGAGGGCCGAAGCCCGCAGCGACAACCAGCGGGCTTCGGCCCACGGGCCAACCAACAAAAAAGGGCATGGCTGGCCTAGCGGGCTAAAGCTCGTAACTTTGCTATGGGCATCAGCCTTACAGAAGCAAAAAAAAGAAAAATGGGGCAGATGGACCGCCACTCGCAGCTTTTGCTGCGGGCCTCGGCCTTAAAAACTGAAAAAAAAAAGAAAAGGGGCGGGGCCGGGGTGGAACCGGGATGAGATGGCAAGGGGGCCGATGACGAATATAGAAATTTTAGTCATATGTGGTTGATACCGCAAGGAACAAATATAGAAAGTTTGACATGAAAATATGTTGTATGTTTCGAAAATTTTAGAAGAAACTTGTAAATTTACATGAGTTATATAAAATTGGTTACTTGAAAATAAATTCTTAATTTCATATGGTTTGGTAGAATATTTCAAGAGCTTTCTAGTGATATAAAGAACACATAATTTGGATGTATGTATAAGAAGTTATGGCCAAAACAAGCTTGTACGTCTAAAGTGAAAAAGATTTAGAAATTAAAAAAGGTTGAAAGGCAACTGGCAAGACTTGAACTCACACTGAAAGGACATAGAACCAAGGCTTTAACCACTAGGACATTGAGACACCTTTGTGTTGATTGTTGGCAAATCTTATTTAATGGGTAAAATACGTAGAATTAAAAACAAAAGAAAATTTTTAACATTAACAAGGCTCGTACTTGGGATCTCAAGTATGGGAAATCAACGCCCTAGCCACCTTGCCGTAGGCAATTTCTATGATTGGGGTATGGTAAAATTTTTTATGTATGTTATATTTACAAAATAAATTAAGTTAGAAACCCATAAAATAATGGGGGGGTGTGGAGTAGGGGGATGGTGGGGGGAGACCCCCCACCTACAACGTGGGTCCGCCCCTGGGCGGGGGGAATAAAATGGGAAAAGAAAGGGAAAAATAGGGCGAGGGAATAAAAAATTATTAACATAAATAAAATCAAGGGCGTATCTCAGTTTTTAAATTTTTTCTGAAATAGCCCCCATTACATATGTTCATAATATATTTTTAGCATATTATTCATTTGTGATCCATGTTTTAGGATCATTTAAATAAGCTTCATATCACATATTATCTCACAGCCTGACATATTTTTTTTACTTATTGTCGTAAGCATTCGCTTAATAATTATGAGGATCCTGCGACAACTCTGTCGTTAGTAACATAACCTTTGGGGCTTATGTTTTAAAGCTTTCTTAAATCCTTTTAGCCAAAGTTTCTTGATCTCAAAGAGCTTTATTTTCAACATCATATATAGATCAATCAATATAGCCACTACACATCTACACAAGAGCCTCAAGCAAGATTATATGTAAATTGTCTCTTCAATTTCAATATAAGTAGAAATCCTCATTTGTGAGGTGGTTAGTTGTAAATCCTCGTGGGAAGAGGTGTTGTACTATTTGTTGAAATAGTAATACTAGCTAAGTGGGCCTTGGGTGCTGGAGTAGGGTAAACTCCAACAATGAACAAAAATTATTCAAAGAGAGCAGCTAGAGCTCATTCAAATGAAACCACATAAAGGAGATATAAGCAAAATCTCACCACTCCATTAGATAAAAATAACAAGTTTAGATCTAAAAAATTTGAGCAATGTACATCTAGATGTTAAATATAGGGAAGATCCGAAACAAATAAACTGATCCTGCTCCTTACGAAGTTCACAAAAGCACAGCAGAAAAAAAATCGATCCTGCTTGATAACGTGGTGAGAATCAACTTCTATGGTGAAAACCATAGATCATATATATCATAGAATTAGTTGTTACAAGAAGATGAATATGAAGGGTCTCCACAATGATGATGGGTACCAAGGGTCCTTGAGATTCATAACAAAATAAGAATTTTTTTAATCACCATTCATCCCTTTAGATTGTTGGCAATGTTTTAAATTTATTATTAATCAAAAAGGATTTCAATAAATAATTGAAATGATTATAAACAAAGATAAGATATTGTGTTTCCGGCTTTTGAAGAAAACAAGCATATTGCACTGCCTAATGTGAGGATGGATAATCTTGTGCGATCAACATATGTATGTCTTCTCTTAGTAGTACGATCTTCCTTACTATGTTGTTGGTTACATTCTTCGAATTGTAATGCTGCCTACAAATATAGAAACTTATGTTGTGGGATAGAATTTGTAATGCTTTGAGAAGAACATGTAAATCTTTGAGAAAAGAAAATGTGTCACGACCCGCTTCCCTAAAATGGAGGCGAGACGTGAAAAGGTCCGCACGAGAGTGGAGCTGTGAAGCCCCAAACCTGATAAGCGTCCATAATACATAAACAGGTCCCTGTAACCACAACGGAATAACAATAATAATACAAGGAGGGACATGAAATAAAAATCTCACATCTGATATATTGTCCAACATGAAAATAAGTCCAACCTCCAGAAAAGCCACCAGGCTAAAAGAAAAGAGTCTAAGGCCCAGAACAAGGCCAACAAAAGCAACGACATAACAAAGTATAGGTGCTACGCACCGATAACAAAACAACTGTCTAAACAAAAGTAAAACACGACGAAGACACTAGGACTGGTCCCCAGTGTCCACGTACTCCCCGTCAAACACAAGCTCGGGCTCGGCGTCAGCAAACACCTCGTCCTCAACAAGGTACTCAGGCTCGAGATCTAACATGTGTCACCCAAAAGAGTAAAGGGGCACATGTCAGCAAGTCTAAAAGACTTGGGCAAGGAAAATGAAAGTAAGGCAACTAGCAACCTAGCAGTTTTAGTATGCATGACATGGCAGTTATAACATGAGTGCACAATTAAGACATGGCAAGACAATTTGTACAAGAGAACAATTATCGGGACAAGGCAAGAGTAGCCAAGCTACTAACATTCTCAATCAATTCACATTGTTTTGCAGGTGTTTACGCCCTTCGCTGAATGGTAAACATTCAGACCGATCAGCACTAAACACAAATCACATTTCACGGTTGTTTTGTAGATGTTTACGCCCTTCGCTGAATGGTATAACATTTCAGACCGATCGGCACTAAACACTACCCCACCCCAAAGAGTTTACGCCTTACAACTGCAGTTGTTGATCAAACAGACCCCCAGTTGAATGGCCGCTTAACCCTCACCCCAATACCCACACGAACTGGAGCCTGGGGTCCCCGCACATGGAGCTCAGCTAGTGACCCTGGGGTTGCCCCGCACATTGAGCTCGCATTCTTAGTTCACAATTCAATATATCGAGCGTTGGGGTTAGCAACTCATTATGCTCGCTTCTGGTCACGAGCCAGGAACACAAGTATTTTAGCAAAGCTACGCAATCACAGCAACACTTAAAGAATGCGATGACATGACAATTAATTTGCGTACCGTTAATGGAAAGTAAACATGGCATGGTAATTGTGCAACATGCTAAATGTCGGAACTAGCTTCGTTGTCAAGCTAGTTCCCCAATTTGCGTCTAGGCGAGTATCATTTCGTCGCCTAGCCTCTTTTACGCCAAAAACAAGCAAATGGCCTAAAACATGGCCTAAACCCTAAGTGGAAAGTTTCACTTGCCTAGCACCGGGAATGACGACCACTTCGTCACACGGATGCCAATCTACGGGGAAAAATCGCTGTTGTGGGGAAACATCCATCAAACAACATGAAATTTTATTAGGGTTTCATAAAAATATAAATAGGTTATGAAAACAACGGTAGATCGATTTCTTACCGAGAGGAGGCGGAAGAAACACTCCGAGGAACCCTAGGATCAGATCTGGAGAAGATTGGAGAAGTTTGGGGAAACTAGGGTTTTGGGAGATTTGGGGATTTTGATGGATTTAGTGAGATTTTGGGGAAGATGAGAGGTAGATAGAGTGAATGGATGGTTTGGATGATGGATTTAGGGTTTGGAATGAAGGATTGAAGCTTAAAGGAAGATGGGGGCTCAAGGGGGAAGATTTTAGGGTTTTGGGTCGTGTTGAGGAAGAAGAAAACGTTTGGGTTGGGTTTAAATAGGATGGGCTGGCGGCTAGGGCAAAACTAGGGTTTACAGCACTAGTTAGTCGGTCTAAGAGCAACCTCTAACCGACTAGTTTGACAACTAGTCGGTCGGTCGACCAACGCAGACCGACTAAGCGTAAACAGTAGCTACAGGTGAAAATAGGATTTAGAATTAGTCTGTCCATGAACAAGTACTGACCGACTGGTTTAGCATCTAGTCGGTCGATAAACGTTCTTAGACCGACTAAGAGTAAACAGTATCTCAACTAAATTTAAGATGATGTGTTAGTCGGTTAAAGAAGCATTGCCGACCGACTAGTTTGCAACCTAGTCGGTCAACCAACGTTCTTAGACCGACTAACGATAAACAGTAGCTTCAAAGAAATTTAGAAAGCCAACTAGTCGGTCCAAGAAGGATTGCCGACCGACTGGATCGTCATCTAGTCGGTCGGTTCCCCTTCTTACACCGGCTAATGAGCACCAAAAGTTCCGATACGGAGTGCGGGGCCCCGGGATCGATTCCTAAGACTCCTAGGCTTGATCTAATAGTAAGATACGACCGTTATGAAGCCCGTCACGAGTGACATACTTCGAAATCGACGATCCTAAGAAAGAAACGAGAAAATACGACGAAACGATCGAAGATGAAAACTACGGAGACGAAAACCACACATGAGGAGAAAATCTACCAAAACATATATTATAATATATTAAATCCAGATACATGAAAAGCAGTCGTTACATCCTCCCCAACTTAAGAAAAATTCCGTCCTCGGAATTTCCGAATACTCACGAGTCCGGAAACAAAAGTGGGAAACGCTCTCGCATCTCATCCTCATTCTCCCAAGTAGACTCTCCAGGTGAACCGTGTCGCCACATCACCCTCACAAGATTGACAATCTTGTTTCGAAGCGATTTCTGACGCCTGTCCAGAATCTTCACCGGATGCTGGTCATACGTCATATCGGGGCGAACGGTAATCTCCGAAAAATCCACCGCATGAGACGGATCGCTAATGTATCGACAAAGCTGCGACACATGGAAAACATTGTGAACTCCTTCCAAAGATGGCGGCAAGGCCAAGCGATAAGCTACCTCGCCAACCCTCTCCAAAACGTCAAACGGTCCAATGTATCGCGGGCTCAACTTTCCACGCTTCCCAAAACGAATCACACCACGATTCGGGGAAATCTTCAAGAACACATGGTCGCCCGGCTGAAACTCCAAAGGACGACGTTTAGCATCCGCCCAATGCTTAAAACGGTCCTGAGCAATTCTCAACCTCTCCCGAATATTCCTGACGATCCCCATGGCCTCCACGATCATCTCAGGTCCCAACAACTCCCGATCACCAACGTCATCCCAACTCAATGGCGATCGACATTTCCTCCCATAAAGAGCGGCGAAAGGCGCCATGCCGATACTAGCCTGGAAGTTGTTGTTGTAAGAGAACTCCACCAAGTGTAGATGGTCCTCCCACGAACCCTTGAAATCCAACATGCACGCCCTCAGCATGTCTTCCAAAATCTGAATCGTCCTCTCGGACTGGCCATCCGTCTGCGGATGGTACGCCGTGCTGAAACTCAGACGCGTACCCAAACTCTTCTGCAAACTCTGCCAGAACTGAGATGTGAACCTCGTGTCTCTGTCAGACACGATACTCACGGGGACTCCATGAAGTCGCACAACCTCCTGCACGATTTACGTTACATCACTATCCAAACTAGGAAAAGGAAATAAAACGGAGAGTAAAAAGAATTTTACCTCCATATATCTCCTCGCTAGCGCCTCAGTGGACTATCCCGCTCGGAACGGAATAAAGTGCGCGGATTTGGTCAATCGATCTACGATCACCCAAATCACGTCATTCTGCCTCGGACTCTGAGGTAGTCCAGTCACGAAGTCCATAGTGATGTGTTGCCACTTCCACTCCGGAATCGGAAGCGGTTGTAGCAACCCGGCCGTACGCTGATGCTCCGCCTTCACTTGCTGGCAAACCAAACACTTGGCTACACTCCGAGCCACGCTCCTCTTCATGCCATGCCACCAATAATTCAGACGAAGATCCTGGTACATCTTGGTGCCACCAGGATGTACAGAATACGGTGAACTGTGTGCCTCCACCATCAACTCCTCTCTAATATCCCCAGCGGGCACACACAACCTGGCTCCAAACCTCAGCGAGCCATCCTCATGAATCAAGAAGTCAGTCCACAGACCGGCTTCAACCTGCCCCCGAATCCTTACCAATTTTGGATCCCCAGCCTGACTTGCCTTAATCCGATCCACGATCGTCGACTGCACCTGCATGTACATCAACGAAGAAACCTCCCCAGGAAGAACAATCTCAATACCAGACTCGCAAAAATCCTGCTGCAATCTCCACTGCGAGGTCAAAATCATCACCGCTGGAAGCCTACTCAAAGCATCAGGAACCACATTCACCTTGCCAGGGTGAAACTGCAGATCAATATCATAATCCGCCATGAGCTCCAACCATCGACGCTGTCGCATGTTGAGCTCCTTCTGAGTGAAAATATACTTCAAGCTTTTGTGATCGGTGAAAATCTTCACTTTCTCACTCAGCAGGAAGTGCCTCCAAATCTTAAGAGCAAACACAATGGCAGCCAACTCCAAATCATGCGTCGGATAATTCTTCTCATGAACCTTAAGCTGCCGAGACGCATACGCTACAACGTGTCCGTGCTGATGCAACATACATCCGAGACCCTTGCCAGAAGCATCGCAAAAGATCTCAAATCCACCGCTGCGATTAGGCACGACAAGAATAGGGGCCGTCGTCAACCTCTCCTTCAGAACGCCAAAAAGCACTCTCACAATCACCCGACCAAACAAAAGCAACATCCTTCCGCGTCAACCTGGTCATCGGCTCAGCAATACGAGAAAAGTCCTTAATGAATCGCCGATAGTAACCAGCAAGTCCAAGAAAACTCCGAATCTCAGACGCAGACGACGGAACGGGCCACTCCCTGATGGCCCTAATCTTCTCGGGATCCACAGAAATGCCATCTCCAGTCACCACATGCCCGAGAAAAGCAACTTGATCCAGCCAAAACTCGCACTTCGAAAACTTAGCATACAACCGATGCTTCCTCAACATCTCCAACACCGTCCTTAAGTACGAGGCATGCTCTTCCTCCGACTTCGAATAGATCAGAATGTCGTCAATAAAGATAACGACAAACTTATCCAAAAAGTCGTAGAAAATCAGGTTCATCAGATTCATGAAAACTGCGGGCGCGTTAGTTACGCCGAAAGGCATAACCACAAACTCATAGTGTCCATATTTCGTCCTGAAAGCCGTCTTCGGAACATCTCCCTTCTTCACCTTCAACTGATGGTAACCACTCCTCAAATCCAATTTAGAAAACACCCTCGAACCTCCGAGCTGATCAAAAATATCATCGATGCGAGGTAACGGGTATCTATTCTTAATGGTCACCGCATTCAACTCCCGATAGTCCACGCACATGCGACGCGAACCATCCTTCTTCTTCACCAACAACACCGGCGCTCCCCACGGAGACACACTGGGATTAATGTAACCCTTCTGCAAAAGCTCATCCAACTGCTTCCGCAACTTTTCCAATTCAGCAGGTGCCATACGATACGGCGCCTTCGAAATCGGCTGCGCACCTGGGATGAGATCAATAGAGAATTCCAGAGCTCGATCAGGTGGCAAACCAGACATCTCCTCGGGGAAGACGTCGCCAAAATCACGCACCACAGCTGGCCACTCCAGCTCCATCTGCATAGCCACAGCCTCCACCGGCCTGGCCCGAAATCTGACAGGACCAAGCGAACTGCTACCACGACTGAACTCAAAAGCTGGATGTCCGGGAATCTCGAACACCACCTTCTTCCTCCGACAGTCGATCGTAGCATAGAAGCTCGCTAGCCAATCCATCCCAAGAACCGCATCATAGTTGATGATGTCGTGGACAATGAAATCAGCGAAGAGCTCATGTCCACAAACCACCAACGAGCAAGAATTGCAACCACGATGCACCGAGACCACGCCATTCCCTGTAACGATATTCCAACTCTTGGGAAGAGGGGACGTCGACAAGGAATGCCTCTCCACGAAGTTCCGAGAGATAATGCACATCGATTCACCAGAGTCAAAGAGGACTCGTGCAGGAAACGTGCACACCAAAACCAAACCTAACAAGCAATTAACAATCAAACCCTATTCTAACAAACAAGCATGCTCAAGCAAACAACACAATCTATCAATCAAACCAGCTAGGAAAATAACATCTAGATTGAGGATTACCTGCGATAACCTCATCCACAGCCTCGTTCTCCACAGCGGTCATCAGAAAAGCCTGCCTCCTCGGCGGAACAGCCTGCTGGAAAGCCTGCCTCTGCGGAACAAGAGCTGCTCCACGTCCAGCAGGAACAGACGCCCGCTGCTGCAACGGCTGTGCCGCAACAGGAGCCCTCCGCAGCTGACCCGCATGCCGATAATCCTTCGTGACATGAGAAGCATCACCACAAATCAAACACTGGCCCAAAAACTTCCGACACTGATCCTTGACGTGGCCAGGCTTGCCGCAGAAATGGCAAAACTTCAGAATAGGCCCTCCTGGCCTCTTAAACTGAGCGGACTGGTTAGGCCTGAATCCAGGTCTAACCACAGCTCTCGCCTGTTCCACCTGCCTCTTCCCAGCACCAACAACAGGTCCCCTCCTCTGGTTCACGAGCAGCTCCTGCCTCTTGGCAGCGACCAAAACCTTCTGATAAGATTCCTGGTCAGAGGAGGTCACAAAACTCTGGAGCTCCGAAGCAAGCCCCTGCAGGAACCTCTGAGCCTTCTCCTCAGCATCCTGCACCATCTTTGGTGCAAACCGACTCAGCCTCATGAACTCTTGGTGATACATGTCCACCGACGAGCTCCCCTGCTTCAAATCGATAAAACGCTGCAGCATCTCCTCCTTGGCAGCCTTCGGGAAGAACTCACCCTCGAATCTGGCTTTGAAGGTAGCCCAAGCTATCGGCTCCACCAACAACTTCTCTTCCGCATCCCACCAATTCCTAGCATTATCCTTGAGTTGCCTCTTCGCCAAATCAACCCATCCAGCCGGGGTGATCTTGGCCATCTTCAGATTGTCCTTAACGTTCCGAATCCATTCATCGGCAGCCAGAGGACCTTCAGAACCATCAAAATACGCGGGACCCAGCTCCCGAAATTGCTTCGCTCCTGGCTCGGAGCGAGGAACATCCGGAAGAGCCCGGGCAGCTCGAGCAAGTGGAGCATTCTGGACTTGCAGAAGCACGCCCTGTTGCACTTGCATCATCTGCATCATCATCCGCATCATCTCACCGCTGGTGGGTTCCTGCTCAGGCTCCTCATCATGAGGGAGCGCACCACTACCCCCACCACGGGTGAAACACCTTCCTGCCATCTAATGACATAGAGAACGACTCAGATTAGACTCATAGCTTATGCCTCGGACGTCGAACTTAATCTATTGGACATTCTAATATTATTATCGTCATTCCAAACATCGCAGTTACAGAAGGACCTGCATGGGCCACCACTAAAACCTGTCACGACCCGCTTCCCTAAAATGGAGGCGAGACGTGAAAAGGTCCGCACGAGAGTGGAGCTGTGAAGCCCCAAACCCGATAAGCGTCCATAATACATAAACAGGTCCCTGTAACCACAACGGAATAACAATAATAACACAAGGAGGGACATGAAATAAAAATCTCACATCTCATATATTGTCCAACATGAAAATAAGTCCAACCTCCAGAAAAGCCACCAGGCTAAAAGAAAAGAGTCTAAGGCCCAGAATAAGGCCAACAAAAGCAACGACATAACAAAGTATAGGTGCTACGCACCGATAACAAAACAACTGTCTAAACAAAAGTAAAACACGACGAAGACACTAGGACTGGTCCCCAGTGTCCACGTACTCCCCGTCAAACACAAGCTCGGGCTCGGCGTCAGCAAACACCTCGTCCTCAACAAGGTACTCAGGCTCGGGATCTAACATGTGTCACCCAAAAGAGTAAAGGGGCACATGTCAGCAAGTCTAAAAGACTTGGGCAAGGAAACTGAAAGTAAGGCAACTAGCAACCTAGCAGTTTTAGTATGCATGACATGGCAGTTATAACATGAGTGCACAATTAAGACATGGCAAGACAATTTGTACAAGAGAACAATTATCGGGACAAGGCAAGAGTAGCCAAGCTACTAACATTCTCAATCAATTCACATTGTTTTGCAGGTGTTTACGCCCTTCGCTGAATGGTAAACATTCAGACCGATCTGCACTAAACACAAATCACATTTCACGGTTGTTTTGTAGATGTTTACGCCCTTCGCTGAATGGTATAACATTTCAGACCGATCGGCACTAAACACTACCCCACCCCAAAGAGTTTACGCCTTACAACTGCAGTTGTTGATCAAACAGACCCCCAGTTGAATGGCCGCTTAACCCTCACCCCAATACCCACACGAACTGGAGCCTGGGGTCCCCGCACATGGAGCTCAGCTAGTGACCCTGGGGTTGCCCCGCACATTGAGCTCGCATTCTTAGTTCACAATTCAATATATCGAGCGTTGGGGTTAGCAACTCATTATGCTCGCTTCTGGTCACGAGCCAGGAACACAAGTATTGTAGCAAAGCTACGCAATCACAGCAACACTTAAAGAATGCGATGACATGACAATTAATTTGCGTACCGTTAATGGAAAGTAAACATGGCATGGTAATTGTGCAACATGCTAAATGTCGGAACTAGCTTCGTTGTCAAGCTAGTTTCCCAATTTGCGTCTAGGTGAGTATCATTTCGTCGCCTAGCCTCTTTTACGCCAAAAACAAGCAAATAGCCTAAAACATGGCCTAAACCCTAAGTGGCAAGTTTCACTTGCCTAGCACCGGGAATGACGACCACTTCGTCACACGGATGCCAATCTACGGGGAAAAATCGCTGTTGTGGGGAAACATCCATCAAACAACATGAAATTTTATTAGGGTTTCATAAAAATATAAATAGGTTATGAAAACAACGGTAGATCGATTTCTTACCGAGAGGAGGCGGAAGAAACACTCCGAGGAACCCTAGGATCAGATCTGGAGAAGATAGGAGAAGTTTGGGGAAACTAGGGTTTTGGGAGATTTGGGGATTTTGATGGATTTAGTGAGATTTTGGGGAAGATGCGAGGTAGATAGAGTGAATGGATGGTTTGGATGATGGATTTAGGGTTTCGAATGAAGGATTGAAGCTTGAAGGAAGATGGGGGCTCAAGGGGGAAGATTTTAGGGTTTTGGGTCGTGTTGAGGAAGAAGAAAACGTTTGGGTTGGGTTTAAATAGGATGGGCTGGCGGCTAGGGCAAAACTAGGGTTTACAGCACTAGTTAGTCGGTCAAAGAGCAACCACTGACCGACTAGTTTGACAACTAGTCGGTCGGTCGACCAACGCAGACCGACTAAGCGTAAACAGTAGCTACAGGTGAAAATAGGATTTAGAATTAGTCGGTCCATGAACAAGTACTGACCGACTGGTTTAGCATCTAGTCGGTCGATAAACGTTCTTAGACCGACTAAGAGTAAACAGTATCTCAACTAAATTTAAGATGATGTGTTAGTCGGTTAAAGAAGCATTGCCGACCGACTAGTTTGCAACCTAGTCAGTCAACCAACGTTCTTAGACCGACTAACGATAAACAGTAGCTTCAAAGAAATTTAGAAAGCCAACTAGTCGGTCCAAGAAGGATTGCCGACTGACTGGATCGTCATCTAGTCGGTCGGTGCCCCTTCTTACACCGGCTAATAAGCACCAAAAGTTCCGATACGGAGCGCGGGGCCCCGGGATCGATTCCTAAGACTCCTAGGCTTGATCTAATAGTAAGATACGACCGTTATGAAGCCCGTCACGAGTGACATACTTCGAAATCGACGATCCTAAGAAAGAAACGAGAAAATACGACGAAACGATCGAATATGAAAACTACGGAGACGAAAACCACACATGAGGAGAAAATCTACCAAAACATATATTATAATATATTAAATCCAGATACATGAAAAGCAGTCGTTACAAATTGGGAGTGATTGTTTATCTGCATTTCTCATGATATATATGATTATAACAATGTAATCATAATCATAATATCAATACAATGTTAATAAGTTGCCATAAAACATATAACATTTAGGTTGATTAAATCAATGTCGACTGGGTCACATATTAAATACATAAGTTAATAAAAAATTTAATTTTAAATTTTAAATAAAATATCAAGCAGTAGCAAAACCAAACGAGCATAAGTATGAGATTAGAAGTGACGAGGAGTGATTCTACTAGAGAGAGAGAGAGAGAGAGAGAGAGAGATATATATATATATATATATATATATATATATATATATATATATAGACGAGTAATATGTAGTCTTTATTCATATCAGAAAAAATGTACAAAAGAGGGGAGGGATCACTACGTAGCATCAGCCGACAGAAGGAAGAGAGGGGAGAGGGCACAAGCGCCGTCACCATATACATCCTAATATCAACTAAGACTATGTAAATCAACCCAAGCCCAAAACAAAGCTAAAACTAAACAGAAGTCTATACAAGTCAGCCCGCATCTAAAAAACCCCAGTTCGAGAAAGGCGTCATATTTGATGCTTCCTCCAGTTCTAGGTCGTGTAGCGAGATATTGACATCAGCAACGATGTCCTCGAACAATAAAGTCTTCCCCAAAGCTTTGGACTCAAAAATCCGCTTATTCCGTTGTTTCCAAATATGCCAAACCATGGACGCCAGAGCAGCTCTAGCAAGTACTCCTACTGGGTTAGATTTAGTATATCTAGATAAAATCAAGTCACACACACCAGAAATACTTGAGGGGACATGTCCAGTGTACCCGAGTTTGAGAAGGCATCTAGCAAGGATATATTGGGAGTATTCACATTCAAAGAATAGGTGCGACACACTTTCCTGGACGTCATCTTCACAGAGAACACAGTTCTGATCTGAAATAATACCCCACTTGAAGAGGATCTCCCTAGTCGGCAGTTTGCCTTGAATAGCACGCAGTAGAGTTAGGGCCATCTTAGGCACATGCTTGGTGTACCAAAGTATACCATGGTAGGCGAATCTAGGCTTCAAAACTCGCAAACCCTCCCAGGCCGAGCGGTAAGTGAAATTAGGGCCACATGCCCACGTCCAGCAATCAGGAATACGGCTAAGAGTAATGTTCTGTAAGTCTGGTAGCAGGGGTATGATTTCAGGTACATTGCGCCAAGAACCCGCCTACCAGTAGTCACAAACTCGCATGCATTCAGCCCCAGGCGGAGGAGGGTGGAGAAGATGTAGAGGTCCTTTGGGGTGCCAATTGTCAAACCAGAATAAAGTGGATGTTCCATCGCCAACAGTACGCTTGATTAGGTTATGGGAATAACATCGGTTCCTGAGCATAAATTTAAGTGTACCTGATTGAGAAGCTATAGGCCGCATACTGTAGAATTCCTTAGCAGCAAAACCATGTTGACTCCTCATATGCGCAGACCATAACCCCTGGGAGTTAAGGAATCTCCAGGTTAGACGTACCCCCGAAGCCGCATTCAGATCCTTCAGTTGTCTTAGCCCCACCCACCCTTCTTTCTTCGGAACACAAGAATCTTTCCATGCCCAAATATTAAGTTTTCCCCATATGAATTTTCTGCAAGCCGAATTGATGGATCTAATAACAGAATGAGGGATGTGGAATGCCTGCATCCAGAATGCCACCATGCCATGAATAATGCTACGAACCAATTCAATTTTGCCCGCGGTAGAGAGTAGAGAGGAGGACCACCCAAGTAATCTCTTCTTACATTTATCTACCAGCCTCCCATACATAGATGCTCTAGGATAATTAGATGAAAGAGGTAATCTGAGGTAGATAGAGAAGGAGGTTACCAAATTGATGCCAAGAGAAGTAGCCAGGCCTCTAGCGTCACGAACACCCTTACTAAAGATGGCAGAACTTTTATCCCAATTGACCTGAAGCCCCGTATAAAGGTGGAAGTTGTATAGTACATCCTTCAAGCCCTCAATAGAGCGGGGGGTGGCACGGCAAAAAACCAGGAGATCATCTGCGAACAACAGGTGAGAGATAGAACCTGATCTTTTCAACGGTTGAATAGAATGTGATGTTTCCGCCCTAGCCATCAGAAGTGAGAAAGCCTCCATAACCAACACAAAGAGGTAAGGGGATAGGGGGTCACCTTGGCGAAGACCTCTGTTAGAGGAAAAGTACCCTTCTGGAGAACCCTCAATTAGGACGGAAAACAAGGCCGTAGATATGCATTCTTTTATCCAGCTAATAAAAGTATAATTAAAGCCCATCTGGTGCATTTGGAAATAAATGAATTCCCTGTTGACGCTGTCGAAAGCCTTGCGAAGATCCAACTTGATACAGGTTCTGGATCTCATGGGATTGCTGAAGTCCCTAATCTGCTCATGGGCTATTAGAGTGCAATCAGCTAGTAATCTGCCCTTTAGGAATGCCGCTTGATTGGGAGAAACTAAATCTGATATAACATGCTTCAGCCTGTTGCATAACACTTTACTGATAATCTTATAAATGACATTACAACAAGAAATATGCATGTAGTATATATATATATATATATATATATATATATATATATATATATATATATATATATATATATATATATATATATATATATATATATATATGCTTAGTAACCAATCTCGGGAAGGTACATCTGTAATGAGTCTGGTTGTATAATTTTTCAAAGAATTTTGGTGCATCCTGTTTGAGGGCATCATAAGATCTGTTCTGTCGGCCACTGCTATCCACCAAATGCCTAAGATTATTATGGGTATCTCTTGACTTCATAGCACCATAGAAGAATTTGGTGTTACTGTCACCTAAAGTAAGCCATTCTTGACGACTTTTTTGACGATACATATCCTCCTCCAACTTCATAGCCTCAGATAAATCCTTGATAATACTCTGTAATTTACTTTGTAGGGAAATATCTAGATGGATAGCTGGATTATTGCGGCAATCTTCCAACCTATTGCGCAATATACGGACATTGTTTGATGCATTATAATCTCCTGCCCATTTGCGAAGAAGGGGTTTCAATCTCCTCAGCTTTTGAGAGAGGCAAAACATGGGTGTGCCTTCAACAAATCCCGTCCAACTAGCCTCCACTAACTCATGAAAACCAGGGCATTTGACCCAATAATTAAAGAATTTAAAAGGCTTAGCATCAGATTGTACCTGAGGATGTAGAAATACTGCCATAGGCCGATGGTCACTTGTATAAGAGTCCATATAATCCGATAGCATATTAATCCATTCAGCATTGCAAAAGACACGGTCAAACTGTGCGGAAATGCGGTCCTTGCCCA
This sequence comes from Scilla litardierei, assembly GCA_030789695.1. Lineage (NCBI taxonomy): Eukaryota > Viridiplantae > Streptophyta > Magnoliopsida > Asparagales > Asparagaceae > Scilla > Scilla litardierei. The sequence goes on from CM061137.1 coordinate 81,558,327, forward strand.
TCCTGTTGTTGCACCAACTAAGTTTCACACCCTTGCTTTTCAGTTCCTGTAACAAACAATTCTTGATGCAATCATTGTATTCAAACACCATTTTCTCTTCCAGACACCTCCCTCCCACTTTATCCCCGGTGAAAAGGACACTGTTGAAATCACCTCCTATTAGCCAAGGTACCCTCCCAACCTGTAGAAAATCATTTTCCAAATTTTTCCACAACTCCTTCCTTCCAACCAGTGTGTTTCTTGCATATATCCCTGTGATAACACACGAAAAGCCCCCAGAATTTGCAAACCTTGCTGTAATGTGTTGACAAGAGCTCGAGATAATAGTGGATTTCCAAACATGAGTGTTAAATCCAATTAGAACACGCCCACCAGATGCATGCATAAAATTATCCAAAGATGCCCAATTTTTGGGGATAGTTTGGTTATTTTTGTCCACCACAGACTTAAGCTTAGTCTCCAAAAGAATCATCATAGTAGGTTTTATTTTGTTAGCAATATCACGAAGATCCCTCTTCCTAAAAGAGTTATTCCTACCTCTAGTATTCCAGATTAATATAGTCATTTGCGGGTGTGAGAATTGCGCACCAAAGAGCTCTCCTGCAATCGAATGCTCTTCCTGGTGTTAATTATTGTCGTGCAACCTAGCTTCTTCACTCCTAGCGCGTTAGTGTCATGGCTAATGAGGTCTTCCACTTCAGCTTCCCATTCTGGGTTGTCTATGACTAGCTCCTTTGGGACTTTATCAATATCATCATCCAGGCTTTCATCAAGAAGAGACGGCATCCCAATATGACTGGCGTTTGGCGGAATATGTGCCTCAGCTTCCGCTACCCCGTTGGAACAAACAGCATGATCCCCCATTTCATCTGCATGACTCTCACAGGCATCATTTAATAATGTTTGGATGGGGTTCTGATTGCCGAATACAGGCTCTTGAGCTTTTGCGGTGCCTGCATCAAATACAGGAACATATTCTGTTGGCCCGGAATCACCCACCATTGCCACGGCCACGGGAGCTAGTGAGCTAGCAAAAGGCACAGCATCACCCCCACCTCTTCAATAGGTAAAGGAGCAGCAGAAGATAGTGACTGCGGGTCCTTATTACCTGCGCATTCCAGCACCTCCACACATGATTTTTCAGCTACAACATGAGGATCCACAGCTTCTTCAGGATTCCCTTCAGTATTAGAAATATTTGCCGCCCCATTATCTCCATTGGCCGCATTGATTTGGAATGAAGGGAGCTTTTCAAGAGATGGGCACTGGCTATCGGTATGACCAAAGCAAATACATTTGCTACACCGTGGTGTCTCTCCTTCGAATTTGGTGTCAATGGATAATGTGAGTCCATCATCCAGTTCTACTTCCACCGATGTAGGCAGTGGGAGCTTCGCATCGACCTCAACCAAACACCGAGCATATGTGATTCTCTCCATATTTGCAGTAGCTCGATCTAGGCACAACGGCAACCCAACAACTGAAGCGATGATATTGAGGGCCTCCAGGTTCCATAGGTATAGAGGCACACCATGTAACTGTACCCACATAGGCACAGAGGATAAGATGTCCCTATCATGACTAAGCTTCATATTCCATCTTTTAAGTACCACTAGCCGGCCATCAAAGAGCCAAGGCCCCCCCTGAAGGATTCTCTCACATTCCTCCGGCGATTCAAATCTGAAATAAAAGAATCCATTCTCTTTACTATAAATTTGAATTCTTCTCTTAAGCTTCCATAACCTCTCTACCCAAGCCAGAATTTGCCCATAGAAAGGGACGTCACCCAATACATATCCCACGAGAGTATTTTTCCAAATATCTGCACCCTTCTGGACTAGCTCCCCAGGAACCCTAGCACACGCAGACCCATCAGGTCTGATCATTGGTGGGATTAGTTTCATCGATATTCTATCATCATAGGAGCGTCTGTTAGTACAGACCTCCAACCAGGATTGTTTAGTAGCTGAAGTATCAACTTTAATTTGAGCAGTAGGTCTCATCGGCATTTTAACAGGCACCTTGTGAGCTCCCCTATCAGGCATTTTTGCTGGCTCCTTTTGAGCTCCCCAGTGAGGGTATGCCCCTTCAAATTTGTGAGGGTGTCTGCCGGAAATAAGAGCTCCCATCTCCCTTCGACCAAGTCGCCCCACAGTTGGTTTTTCCCTTTTGACAAATTCCCATCCATCCGCAGGAGCGGCACCTCCTTTGTTGTTTCCGTCGACAATGGAATCTCCCAGCACCTCAAATGGTTGCCTCGCATCTAACTCAGACTCACCGACGTGGACGCCAACGTCGTGATCCGTAATCGCCTCCAGATCACCTTTAGCCCGTCCTTCAGATCCACCCGCGCCCAAATCGCCACGCTGACCTTCCCTTAGGCCATTCCACGAGCTCCTTCCAGTTATACCTACACCCACAAACCTCCGCTCGCCGGGAAAGCCCCCACCCCTTCGCTGGTCGCCGCCGGGAAAATCGGAGCCGCTTCTCATCTTTACATATATATAGAGGTGATATCAAGTCTCTGATGATGAAATCAAGTCTGATGTCTTCCAGATTGGGGCTGACAAAGCACCGGGACCAGATGGGTATAATGGATTATTTTTCCAGAATAACTGGTATCTGGTTGGAGGAGATGTAATAAATGATGTTAAATCTTTCTTCAAGTCTGGCAAACTACTTCGGCAGGTAAATCACACTTTCCTCACTCTTGTGCCAAAGAATTCAAATGCTACTACTCTTGGTGATTACATGCCTATCGCCTGTTGTAATGTTATATATAAGATTATTAGCAAATTGCTATGCAATAGAATCAAGGTAGTCATCCATGACCTCATCTCTCCAAATCAAGCTGCATTTCTAAAAGGGCGGCTACTCTCTGATTGTACACTTATTGCACATGAGCAAATCAGGGATTTCAGTATTCCGATGGGGAGCAGATGCTGTTTGAAATTGGATATTAGAAAAGCTTTTGACAGTGTGAATCGAGAGTTCATCTATTACCTATTGCATCAGATGGGATTCCCCGAAAAATTTATTTGTTGGATCAAAGAGTGCATATCAACGCCTACATTCTCAGTAATGGTCAACGGCACTCCAGTGGGCTTCTTTGAAGGCAATAGAGGTCTACGGCAAGGGGATCCTCTATCCCCCTATCTATTTGTTATGGTCATGGAGGCTTTTTCACTCTTGTTTGCAAAGGCAATAAACATGCATTCTATTCAACCTATGAGGCGCACAGGTACTATCTCCCATCTCCTGTTTGCTGATGACCTTCTAATATTTTGCCGAGCAAATATCAAATCTTTTATGGGCCTTAAAAATCTACTTCTTGAGTTTACTGATTATACTGGACTTCAAGTCAACTGGGATAAAAGTGATGTATTATTTAGCAAGGGAGTGGTGGACAAAAGTGGGCTGGCAGACTTCTTGGGAATTAAGATCGCTACTACTATTACTACTTATTTGGGGCTACCTCTCTCCTCAAAGTATCCAAAAACACAGAATTACAACAGGCTTGTTGATAAATGCAAAAAGAGAATGATGGGGTGGGCATCTTCTGTGCTTTCTATTTCAGGACGTATTGAGCTGGTCCGGACTGTTATCTATGGCATGGTGGCTTTTTGGATGCAAGCCTTCCACATTCCTTCCAAAGTCCTGCGAACTATAACTTCGGCTTGTAGGCGATTCATTTGGGGTAATTCTAGAGCTTGGTCCTGGGATGCCATTTGCAAACCAAAACATGAAGGCGGAGTTGGCATTCGGAAACTGGAAGACCTTAATACTGCGGCCGGAGTTAGGCTAATATGGAGGTTCTTACAATCGGAAGGAATTTGGGCTACAAAGATGGGGGAGGATTACACTACGGCTGATTCTTTCTTTAGCGCAGAAGGAAGGGTAACGCAGTCAGGAAGTTGGAAGCGCATGCTCAAATGCCGAGATAAAGCCCGAAAGCTAATTAAGAGGCGGGTCAGAGATGGCAGATCTACATTATTTTGGGTTGATAACTGGCTGGACTGTGGGCCACTTAAAGACTCATTTGATGTTCCAGATGGAGAGGCGAGGAAGAGTGTGCGAGATTACTGGGGGTAGGCGGGCTGGATGTATGCCGAAATCCTTGTACAAATCCGGCCTCTTATGTGTGATTTCTCTCTAAGGGGAGGAGCTGATGATTGGATCTGGGCAGGGGTGAAAGATTCCAGTTCAAGCAAGCTTGGGATGGGGTTAGGAGCCCAGGTAACCTCTTCCCTTACTACAAATTAATTTGGTACGACAAATATGTTCCAAAGATGTCTCTTACTCTGCTAAGGGCATTTAAGGGGAAATTGTTGACAAAGGAATTGATGAGTAAATGGGGCATAAATATATCTACAAATTGCGTTCTTTGTGAAGACAACAAACTGGAGACTGGTGGCCATTTGTTCTTTGAATGCAATTATTCCAAATACATCCTACGGCGTGCAATGTTAAAGCTGAACATCAAGGATCAGATTTGTACTACTTTGGATGGTGTGGGGGATTATTATCTATTGCACTTTCGGGGGAAAACAATATTGAGCATGCTTGCAAAAACCGTGCTTGTTGCTGCTGTTTGGCATATTTGGCGTGAAAGGAATAGGAGAATTTTTGAAGGGGTAAGTAAGAGTAAAACTGCTCTATTTGAAGAGATTGCGGTGGATATCAGAGTTGCACTGGGTGACCTTGAGCCTTCAAGTGAGGAAGAGACTATAGCTCTAGCCAGATGGGAATTCAGAGACTTAGGATAATTCATCCTTCCATTTTCAGGACTTCTTATTTGGGTGTAAAGATTATTATTGTATAGTATTTTGTCTAGGGTGGGGTAACAATGGTGGAGAGTGACGGCGCTTGTGCCCTATCCTCTCTCTGTTGAAACCTCATGCCTATTAGGTGTAATTTCTGTATATTCAATGGAGAATCACGCTAACCTTTCATATATATATATATATATATATATATATATATATATATATATATATATATATATATATATATATATATATATATATTCGAAAGAGAATATAAGGCGATGAGTTTTTCTTCTTCTTGGAAAGAACATTTTTGTTGTTAAAAAATATAAGGATTTTTCCATGTTAAATGACACAGGAAAATTAAAAAGAAAAAAGAAAAAAGAAAAATCAGAGACAAATTGTAAAATGTTATAAACGGGCTTCTAGAGGCCCATCCGTGTATTGGGTATCCACCCATTATGTAACCCTATTACTATAAATACAGGGTTTCGGGGTTCCGTAGCCGCCGAGTTTACAACACGTTATCAGCATGCTCGAAGCTGAGCTGAACCTCTGCCGACGGACGAACGCGACGCGAACGGGCTTCCTTCACCGAACGTTGCTAGATCCGGCGGGTAGGATCTACAGGTAATTCTTTTCCCTAGATCTAAATTCGTATGCGCATATGTCTAGATCCAAAATTCTTGGATCGATTGTTTAATGAAAATCAACGTTTTTATTGATTAAAATAAACTTTTTACAATAAAAATGCTTTTTGGAGATTAAAAATGGATTTTTTTCCATCAAAAATTGGATTTTTATCATCTTTTTCCCCCAAAACCATTAAACCCTACGAGGATTTCTATCCGCCGTGCGGCCGGAAGCCGTCACAAGCCCCCTCCAATCCCGGGCCACCACCGCCGTCGCTGAACGGTGGGCTGTCCCCGCTGCTAACGCAGCGGGCAGATCCCGCCGTCGAAGCAGCCGGTGACCCCGCCGCTGAACGGCGGCCGTCCCCGCCGCCGGCAGCGGCCGATGACCCCGCCGCTGAACGACGGGCTGCCCCTGCCGCTGGAAGCGACGGGCAGTGTCACGCCCTGTTCCCCAGAATACCCGGCATTTAAAAAAAATTTCCAAGTATTCTGAAGAGTGAGGGTGATGAGAGAGGAACTGAAAGGGAAAGGAGAAACTGAACAAGCAGGTCACTGCGCACATGCTAGGATAGTACAAGTGAAGCTTCACAGTAATATCAAAACAACACTACAAGTGACTTAATACAATAACAACATGTCATATATACACCTTCCATTAATTTACATAGCCCAGGTACACTACTACATCTACTCCATCATTCTCCACCTCCCAATACCACCATATCACACCAGAAGACTACTCACATCAAATGCTATCCCTGGACCCGGCTCCAAGTCACTTCCAACCAAGCTAACCCTGCTACCTGAAAAATAAGGAGGAGCACATCAATGTGTGCCCCAGTAGGAACCAACTTGGTTTTGGAACACCATTTTAAGGTTATCAACCCACGAGACAAGGCAAGAGAAATAAGACATGTAACTAAGTAATATAATGAAAAGGGACTAGCTAAACAAGGAAATCATACCTGTGGTCCGCTATTGAGTTACTGCAAGAAAGAGGTTAGCACGACTAATAATAATAATAATAATAACACAAGTGTTCAAGCAACATTATCTAATAAAAAGAGTACAGCTGTCTGAGGCACAACACAAAGTCACCAAGAAGCAGGCAAAGGGAAGGGGAAGTGTTGTCAGCAGAAGGAGTAACACGCAAATTCTTACTTTATTATCTCATAATTGAATTAATTGGAACTTGGGTAAACTGTGTGATACCAGGACCTGGACTTCACCCCAAATTTGGGGTGAATATAGCACACGACGCAGTGGATACGGGCACTGTACGCCGGGCCTCTCAGCTCCCCCGTCCCTGGTAGGAGTGAGGCTATCCACATATAACCCAACCTCCGTATGACCCCTCCACTCCCGGCAAGGCGAGTGGGTGTAAATATCACATATCACATAATCATTTACCCCAACTTCTCTGTCCAGGCCTCATATCCACAATTTACTCAAATCCCACTTAAAACCCGGGCTTTGCTAACTCACCCTCATTAGAGAGGACTGAGACATTCAAAAGTATCATTTCATCATTTTAGTAATGAAGGAGTCATGTTGCACGGCATCACATTTCATATTCATATCAACATGGGTCATACACCGAAGTGTCATGCCCTCCATTGTATTCATACCAACCCATCATCACATCACAACTAGTGCCATGCATGACATGCTCCCAATATCACCATTCCATATCAAATTTCATTTCATAATTATAGGATGAAGCATTTCTCACAATTTTGACATTTGCCTTCATTCAAGCATTTCATCGAACACGTGGTGAGCGTGACGTGCACGTCCATAAAAACGTTAGCAAATCAATTGCCAAGACATATCATTACTCTAATTTACATTCAAGAATAATAAAAATGGAAAATTGGGGTATAAATGACAATATTACACAAATCTTATGACCATGCAAAAGCTTCAGCTAGCAGAAATTGCACATGGTGTCATAAAAAGTGGCGCATAACATCTATTTCTATATATAATTTAGCAACACTCTCTGAATGAAACTTGTATATATGATAGTCATGGACCTACAAATAAATTTTCATACACAAATATTAAGTATTTGATTTATGGTGAATTATTTAGTGAAGTGTGTCAATTCTGTTTTTCAGACAAATTTTAGGGTCTGTGTTCAAAGCCAATTTTGGGCATTTTATAGGCAGAAGTTTGACATAAGAACAATCTGATGAACTTTGAGAAAAACTTGTTAGATTTCCAACAAGACCAAAATCATAAAATACCAAGATGTGTGCAGCTCTGTAGGACAATTTTACTAAACTGTGTCAACACTGAAAATCAAACAGACATGCTGTAAAGATGGATTTATTTCTCCTAATTTTTGAATTGAAACTATATCAAAATTTATATGATTTTGGGGTAGAACTTCAGGATCTACATGTTCATATATTTTTTAGAAGTATGATTCGAGCTACAGTAACTGTAATGGAAGTTACAACAGATATCAAGAATTCTGAAATTCAAAAGGGGATGACTTTGCTAGGAATTTCAAAGAGAAAGTTGTGAAATTGAGCACTAACATGTAAAAATTGTTTTTCCTCATCAAATATTAGATAAAACATGCTATAAAAATAAATTAGAAAATTATAAATTGATTGGAATTCCAATCCCAAGAGATTCCTACCTCAAAACTTCATCTCCTCCTCTTTTACTCTTCTTTTCTTCTCCATCTTCTTCCCTCTTGCATGCTACTTGATATACTTAATTTTGGATGGGAAAATTAGGGTTTTGAGTTAAAGAATGAGGGGAAAGGAGGAGCATGGTGGCCGGCCTTGGTAAGGGGAAAGGATGGGGGAAAATTAGAAAAGAAAGGAAAGAAAGAAAAAGAAAGTTCAAGAAAGAAAGAGGGGTTTCCGCCAAAATATCTTTAACCTAGAAGCCTCTTATGGATAAGCATGCAACATGACAAATGACCAAAATACCCTCTTGACTTCCCACTAATTACAAGTGTGTCATTACTTTATGTACCGACCACCTAAGTATGTACGCACAGCAGTTCTAGTCAAAAAGACCGTTTTGCCCCTGCCTTTTCTAAAAATTTACGGGGGTTGCCATTGACCCCTAACCCCTTTCACACTTGCATGGCTCTTTCTACACACATCCACGCCCATCCATGCATGCATACATGCATCACACACGCGCGTCTAACACATTCCTGTTGTTTTACACGACGACGTCTTTCACACTTCTCTGCTTTCACACTTCACATTCACTTCCCTTAGCCACGTATTACGGCCCAATCACACTCTCACTACGTCACATACATCGATATCTTCATTTATCTCATGCCTACGTATGCACCGTAGATAGAAATACCACGCGTATTCAGCAGAATACACGTATAGTGCAAAATAGGGCATGACATCCTACCCACCTTAAAGTAAAGTCTCTCCTCGGACTTCCTAGTGTGTAAGTCTCGCCAAGGGTTTGCTGGGTAAAATGGTCCTTCTACCCATGAAGCACCAACCAGAATACATATCTATACCACCTTATATGCACTATAGGCTTTACTATCATTCATACACGTCCACTTCGCACTCATGGCACGGATACATCCAGTTACTCATCTAGTAACACATCCTTATCACCATATGCATCAATACATTTACATACACATATATCTTTCACGTAGACATCTAGGCACATGTTTTCACACACTAGCATACACATTACGCACCATAGATAAGTCTCTACACGTATTATTATACGTATTTAGATCACTACTCATATCCATGTGCATACGACATTACATCGTATCCACTTCATGATACCTTCAAGTATAACAACTTACATTTTACTTGATTATATTTATATATTACATATACGTCGACATACATGCACAAACACACAATAATACACATTAATCTACACACTATTTCTTAATAGTCAAGGTCACTTCTACAGTGTCGCATCGCACGTACACCGGATCCCTATACACCCAACACTTAGTCATATAGTCTCACTCACATGTATAGGCAGATAAATATCTACATACACATCATTCAGTCACATCCACACACACATTCACGTGCACGTACTAACACGTGCATGACTGTGTCACATAAGGTTCACAATCATGCTACAAATAAATATACACGTAACTTCACATCCATAACAGTGCACCTACTGCCTCACACAGATAGGCACATATATCACACACAATGCATAGAATAGTGCACAAACATAACACATTCTCCGCCATACGCTATACATGTAACTATTTTTGTACATCCTACGCACATACAGACTTAATAGTCAAATAATTATAAACATCCATCTACACTCCACATACGCGTATACATATAAATATGCAAACAAACAAACACATTCCAACACCTACATACCAACAGTTTCATTCACTTATATTCATCAAAACATTCATATATTCACATATATTTCATACTCATCACATTTACGTCCACATTGCACATGTATATACAGACACATATGCTTTGGTACTAACCTATATATCCATGCACACAAGCAGAAATACAAGTATCCAGGCTTACCGAGATACACCTGGATGGAAAATCTTATTGAATAATTCAGCAAGTAAACAAACAAGACATGTATAAGTGTGTGTGTGTGTGTGTGTGTGTGTGTCTATATATATATTCATTCACCCGATACACACACCATCACATATACTCCTACTACACATTACACTTACATGATCACAACCTTACACTTCACATTCATACAAGTATGATACATATTCACATATCGGTAACAAACAATACTTCACATAGATACCTAGGTAGATGTATTCTAAGGTAACAAACAATACTTCACATTCATACACGTATGATACATATTCACATATCGGTAACAAACAATACTTCACATAGATACCTAGGTAGATGCATATCTCGCCAAGGATATGCATACACATATATGTATGTAGTTATCTATCATCCAATATACAACAAGTACTTATGCCCCCACTACATACCACACATACATAGCACATTCCTACATTCCATCGTGACACGTATATTAGAAATCCATACAATTATAATGCATATTCCTATATACACATCAAGCAGTATTCTACATAGATACTCCATATGCACATATTCATACATATATGTATAAGTATCACTACCATACGTAGATTTCTGAATCTTCATATAACCAAATGCACGTACACACATACACACAAGACCATTATCTAATAGTAAACATGCACACAATCATGCATATATATATATATATATGTATCAGGACCCATGCACCATGCACCTACATTACTATGTATGGGCACACACATCCACACCGTTAAGCTACCTAAACTATACTAGCGGTAGTCGGTAGCCATCCATACCACTATATACATAACATCCAATATATCCACACTTTTACTAGTATACTCACAAATAAGTACATTTCAATATTCACACGCATTCGATAGATAACCACATCCACTTTACATACACATCTATGTATATCAGAATGGGAATCATTCACATACATATACATATAACCACCCAAAAGACATACACCAATGCACATTCAATAATAATGACATATGCACACAATCACACCATGCTTACTACAACACGCCTACATACATACAAGTATCTCATATGCCAGCACACAATCCTCCTTATACCACTATATACGGAAGGGTACATGTACTACATGTACATCCAATGGTTCTATAGACACCATTCGACGTGGCTCGAATACACACACATGTATGTATATATATCATAACTCTACTTAACCATGCAAACCTACAATCATTCCATATATACATGTACTCTATAGTCTCAAATCCTTATATCCATCCCATCTTACATGTATTACATGTCATACATATATCCCTATCCTGTAATGGCACAATATAGGGCTAGGGACCTAAACTTTGGTGGACGGGTCTAAAGCACCTCTACACACCTTAGAATACATCTACCCCCAAATACCCTGGAGCATTACTCATACTACCTGTATGCCCATTACTTGTCTATATCACTACATACATACCATATATGGCCAGAGCATTGCACCTATCTTCACGCAATAATACAACCCACTCCCATATACCCATGTAAAACAATATACCAATTGCTATAGGCACATAGGCGACAGATACATATACTCTCAGGTATTTAAACTTTTTAACACACTAGGAAGTCATACCCTAGTAATGCAATACTAACGATATATATACACTAACTTTCCACATATATATATCTACACCACATACCCATACAAGCACACATATATTCACACACATGCACTTACCTACATATGTCCAGAGACAATGTGGATATCCCACTACGTTATCCATACAAGGGTAGATGTACACACATTAGTGTACTCCCCATATGAAACATAACTATATTTAGGAGATAGTGAGCCGCATACATGTACTCACATCACATACTTGCACACCCTCGCCCATGTCCCTATAAACATATAATATTCTTGCTAGCTGATATGTATCACATACTTGCACACCCTCGCCCATGTCCCTATAAACATATAATATTCTTGCTAGCTGATATGTATCCATCAGTATACTTCCACCATTAATAAACATATACTTATCATCTATTCCTCAAAGTCACACAAGTACAACACATATCCGCCTCACATATCCGTATCATGTACTTTTATAGAGACGTAGTATACATACATTCAAGTATTCACCACCTAGTAGTTACACCCACACGTATCCATATACCACTACAAGCATCCAGGACACGTGTAACTTTCATGCCATTCTAGCATACAAGTATACGCAACTTGTATAATTCAAATCTCTAAGCACAACAATGCATTTATACACACTGATTTACATCGTTACATATACACGCGTATACCTACAATATACATGTAAGGTATACTATATAGTAGGAAGTTCACCCCCGGACTCCCTAAAACTAGGGGTTTAAGGGTGGATCACTTAGAATTCTAAGGTCACTAAGGCCGCTACCCACCTTAGGGCTAACCTATCCCAATCACTTACTGAAGTATTACAAGTACTATCCTTACGCACATCGCAGTGCGGTGACCTGCATGGGCCACCAAAAACTGTCATGCCCCATTCCCCAGAATACCCGGCATTTAAAAAAAAAATTTTCCAAGTATTCTGAAGAGTGAGGGTGATGAGAGAGGAAATGAAAGGGAAAGGAGAAACTAAACAAGTAGGTCACTGCGCACATGCTGGGATAGTACAAGTGAAGCTTCACACTAATATCAAAACAACACTACAAGTGACTTAATACAATAACAACATGTCATATATACACCTTCCATTAATTTACATAGCCCAGGTACACTACTACATCTACTCCATCATTCTCCACCTCCCAATACCAACATATCACACCAGAAGACTACTCACATCAAATGCTATCCCTGGACCCGGCTCCAAGTCACTTCCAACCAAGCTAACCCTGCTACCTGAAAAATAAGGAGGAGCACATCAATGTGTGCCCCAGTAGGAACCAACTTGGTTTTGGAACACCATTTTAAGGTTATCAACCCACGAGACAAGGCAAGAGAAATAAGACATGTAACTAAGTAATATAATGAAAAGGGACTAACTAAACAAGGAAATCATACCTGTGGTCCGCTGTTGAGTTACTGCAAGAAAGAGGTTAGCACGACTAATAATAATAATAATAATAACACAAGTGTTCAAACAACATTATCTAATAAAAAGAGTACAGCTGTCTGAGGCACAACACAAAGTCACCAAGAAGCAGGCAAAGGGAAGGGGAAGTGCTGTCAGCAGAAGGAGTAACACGCAAATTCTTACTTTATTATCTCATAATTGAATTAATTGGAACTTGGGTAAACTGTGTGATACCAGGACCTGGACTTCACCCGAAATTTGGGGTGAATATAGCACACGACGTAGTGGATACGGGCACTGTACGCCGGGCCTCTCAGCTCCCCCTTCCCTGGCAGGAGTGAGGCTATCCACATATAACCCAACCTCCGTATGACCCCTCCACTCTCGGCAAGGCGAGTGGGTGTAAATATCACATATCACATAATCATTTCCCCCAACTTCTCAGTCCAGGCCTCATATCCACAATTTACTCAAATCCCACTTAAAACCCGGGCTTTGCTAACTCACCCTCATTAGAGAGGACTGAGACATTCAAGAGTATCATTTCATCATTTTAGTAATGAAGGAATCATGTTGCACGGCATCACATTTCATATTCATATCAACATGGGTCATACACCGAAGTGTCATGCCCTCCATTGTATTCATACCAACCCATCATCACATCACAACTAGTGCCATGCATGGCATGCTCCCAATACCACCATTCCATATCAAATTACATTTCATAATTATAGGATGAAGCATTTCTCACAATTTTGACATTTGCCTTCATTCAGGCATTTCATCGAACACATGGTGAGCGTAACGTGCACGTCCATAAAAACGCTAGAAAATCAATTGCCAAGACATATCATTACTCTAATTTACATTCAAGAATAATAAACATGGACAATTGGGGTATAAATGACAATATTACACAAATCTTATGACCATGCAAAAGCTTCAGCTAGCAGAAATTGCACATGTTGTCATAAAAAGTGGTTGATAACATCTATTTATATATAGAATTTAGCAAACTTTTCTGAATGAAACTTGTATATATGATAGTCATGGACCTACAGATAAATTTTCATGCAATAATATTAAGTATTTGATTTACGGTGAATTATTTAGTGAAGTGTGTCAATTCTGTTTTTCAGACAGATTTTAGGGTCTGTATTCAAAGCCAATTTTGGGCATGTTCTAGGCAGAATTTCGACATAAGAGCAGTCTGATGAACTTTGAGAAAAACTTGTTAGATTTCCAACAAGACCAAAATCATAAAATTCCAAGATGTGTGCAGCTCTGTAGGACAATCTTACTGAACTGTGTCAACACTGAAAATCAAACAGACATGCTGTAAAGATGGATTTATTTCTCCTAATTTCTGAATTGAAACTGATACGAGGTGGAACTCGCACACAATGAATTTGTATTGAGGGAAACCAAGGGCACGGTGGTTCTGTTGACAAGAGGGTTTAGGTGGGCAATTTAACAAGTGAGTAATGGGGTGAAGAGGCTGGACTTGCCGCCGGGGGTGGCCACGGAGTCAAATCCCACCGGACGCGGCAGAAGAAGATCGGGTAGCGGGAGGCTGAAGCTGATGTCGACCAAGGGGCGAGCTTTCCTGCAGCATGAGCAACTCGTCAGAAGGGCGGGGTTGGGGTCCAACCCTTAGCCCCTCCGATGCCTAAGTCAGTAATAGGACTTAAAACGGGGGCTAGGCACGCCGGTCGGACTGAGGGTGTGTCGACCGTGCGTGGCGAGCTATAAGTGGAAGAACAAAGATATGGACGACCTTTGCTCTTGTGTGTGAATAATGGATTGAGAGAGAATTTGCCAACCCCCTCACCGTAAGAAGTGAGGGGGTATTTATACCTGACGGGAGATGACTAGGCGGGGCTGACCTGGCATGCTGACTCGACGTGCTGAGCTGGCTCGGTTGTCAGTGGAAGCTTCTGACGTGGATGTCAGGAACAGGAGTGCCTGACCTGCTTTTGTCAGACGGCGCAACGGCCAGGGGCACTTTTGTCAGGATGTCAGGGCCGAAAGCATTAATTGTCAGGGGGCTCAGCTGCCAGGGGGTGCTTTGTCAGATGGTCGGGCGGCGTTAGTGTCAGTCGTGTCCTTGGTGGCGTTAGGGTCAGTCGTGTCCTTATCCTAGGTTGTTTGTCGTTGGTGACGAACTAAAGGTCTGGCTATGCTATCCCTGGCGCCGCGGTGCATGGGGACCGACCGGGTCGACTGGCTTGGGGGTTGTCCGGCCCGGCCGCATCCCCTTTTTGGTCGTGAGTCTGCGGGCCGCTGGCCCGAAAGGATATGCACATGCCTATGCTAGCATACCCGGTGGTACTGTCCGGGCGCTCCCCAAGCGCCCTGCCCCCGGCGGGCCGAGCAACTACGGTTGTACGCCTCGGCCGGGTGGGGGGAGTGCTGCGAGGTGCGCCTGTTCCCGTGTAGCTTCGGTCTTCCGGGGTGGCGGCCCTTTCGTGAAGGGGAGAGTCAATGGGGTATGTCAGCGGATCCGGGCGGGGTCGGACTCTTATGATCTCTAGGTCGTAACAATTGCCCCCGGCATTCGAGTGTGAGGCGGAAGCCCGGCTCGGCTCGGATGGCGTAACACTACCTTCTAACCTGACTCGGACTTGGATCCAAGCTCAGGGGTGGCGACGCTGCTCCCGCGGGGTATTGCCCGCTGTTGCGGGATTGCGAGGTCTCATCCCGAGTGGGAACTAGGTGGGGCGTTACCCCATAACGACGTGCCGTTTTATGTGGTGGCTGGGTCAGATTTTGGGGGATCCCGAATTTTTGAGAAGGTTGTGGTTTTTGCTGAGATGTGTTTACCGGACGTGTTTGTAATTTTCGCGGGACTTCAGCCGCACTGTGCCTGGTGGACCTCCCAGCTGTTATGCGCTTGGGCTCAGGGGAGGAGTCCATAAGGAGGAATATTATTCATCAACCTTTACCGGAGATTTAGATGATATTTACAATGATAGGGCAGGTGTGACCAAACCTATGGTCGGGACGGGAGGTTGTTTACACTCGTCGCCCGCTACATCGGGGTGGGCAGATCCCCGTTGCCGGGCGGTCTTCCCTTTTACTGACCGCTGAATTCCTTCTGCCTCATTGTCCGGGGAGGAGCTGACGCGCCGCGAATCACCGTTTGGTTTAATCAGGGATGCAGCCCCGTGGTGGTCCCCCCTTCGGGGGGGGGGGGGGGGGGGGGGGGCTGACCCTTGTTTGTCGGGTGGACCTTCTTCCTTTCCCTTTCCTCGCTTCCTCACGTTCTGCCTCGCCGTCGCCGCGCTGGAGGGTTCCTCGCTAGGGATTCCGCGCACCGAGGGGGAACCCCGGGGGAGGCGGAGGACGAGGTAGCGGTGGTGGCGTCGCCCTCCCCGGGGGAGTCCGGTGGGCCGGTGCCGCGGGGAAGGTTGGGGGCCGGCAGGCAGGTGGGTCGCTGGGAGACCCGTGGGGGGTTTCTGCCCTCACACCCGGTAGGGATCGCCGTAGGGTGAGTGTGAATTGGGGTGTGGCGGCCCGCGGCTAGTCTTCTGGGCCTGCCGTTTAATCCGGTAACGATCAGGAGGAAGGCTGGCGGGCGGGGCCTCCCATGTGTAAGGGGAATATCCTATCAGGGGTCGCGGAGCGGAGGCGGTCACCGTCGGGGGGAGTGAGGCCCATCGGTGGTCATCGGCCTTCTTTGTAGCTCGGTGGAGCGGTCGGGGCCGTTTCATATCCGGTGTGAGGGGATGTGAATCCCTTTTGTCTATCTCCCCTTCCCCCCTGACTTCTAAAGGGGGGTACTTATAGTGGGATTTTGTGGAAGGGTTTTCCATGGATAATGGGAGGGACTAGTTCCATTAATGGGCTCCGCTGAATCACGCGCTTTGGGAACCGCTTTTTCCTGACGGTACCTGACACGGGTTGTCTGTTCTGGCCTCTCGGGGGGCGTGTTGCTACTGATGGCATGTTGTCCAAGTATCCTTTCGTTACGTCGAGTCGTATCGTGGCGCTGCCTCGTCGAGACTTGGCGTATATTCGGCAGGTATTGTTTCGCGGTTTCTGGCTTACGGCCGGTCCGTCCCGGGTCATGTGTCCTTGTCCTTGTTCCCCGGGCCGAGTTTTTGAGGATGTTGGGCCAAATCTGGGGGAATCCAGATGTGGTTTGGGGGGCCGGCCCTGGGTAGATGGTCGTTGTGCGGTCTTAACCGAGGCATTAAGGGAACGTCGGTCTTCGCCGTGTTTTACCACCGGGGTTGCCTATTTTGGTTTCTTGCGTGAGTTACACAATAACTAGTTATGCCCCCAACATTCCCTTGTCCGAGAGCGCGAGGTCTGGGGGAAGGGGATGTTGATGGTTTGTATTGTCTTTGGGTGGGGTGGGGAACCGCCGAATAGGTTCGGGATGAGATCTGCTGCCCTAACACGATTTGGCCTTGGGCGGAGGTGGTCATCGCAGGGCGGGCCTCAGTTCACCTCTTTCCCCTTCGACCGAAAGTTGTCGTTGTCTTTAGTTGGCGAGGGGTCTTGGTTCGAAGCGTAGTATCGAGGGGTTCGAACTGCGGGTGTAAACTTACTGGGCGTCCTAAGCTAGTCCAGGGAGTGCGATGTGCCGTTCCTGCTTTTCACGCCGCGAAGGGTGGTGAGCTCGCCCGGCACTTGGCAGGGGGATCGCTTCACGCTATGGCATTCTCAGAAAGTCAAAGCGAATCTGACAAGGATGAATGTTTTCATTTAAATTTACAAGAACTGCTCTATGGCTTGTACATGAGTACTTAGATTATCGCCCGTTGTGGGGTAAGATCCGGCCCTGGGGCGGGCTATGGAGCCGTCCTCGCCTGCGGTGAATGGACTTCGGATTTAGGGGTTACCCTCTGCCGGGTGGGCCCTTTTAACTCGAGCTGTTCTTGGCGCATAGGTGAGCGACCGCCCTCTGTGCTGAAGGGTTGCAAGGTCTCCTCGGCCAGGTGGATGGGGTAGGGAAGCCGTCTTGGAGTGGCGTTTGGCCCGGGGGGCGGAATCCTGACGGTCGGGCCATCTCCCCTCCATTGCTTTGTCATCTCCCTCCACGCCTCGCGGTTTGGGTTTGAGGGCGGGGGGAGGTCTTGACGATCGGGCCGCTTCCCCTCCACGCCTCGCGGTTTGGGTTTGAGGGCGGGGTTCGGGTCCCGATTGTGCTGGGGCGGGCTGACATGCCATGACTCGCCTTTTGGGCTCGTCGGGGATGCAGCCTTGCCGAGGTCCCCGTCCGGAGGTCGACGGCGAGGAGGTTTTGGCTTGTAAGCCCGCGGGGCTCTCGCTTTTCCTGCCGGCGGGGGTCGGATGCCTACCTTTCTCCGACTCGTCCTTGTTTAGGGCAGACAGAGGTGTGAAAGGTGGATTTCCCTTGCGTAAGTGGAATATCCTGTTGGCGATCCGTTTGTAAGGGGAATATCCTGTCGGAGGTGGTGGAGATGCGGGTACCGCCGCCCTGGGCGGAGGGAACCACTGATGGCCGGTGACCTCTCTTTTGTTAGGGCGTTGTATCTCTGCCTGTTTCCCAGCGGGTGGGGGGATAAGTGTTGATTTCTCATGTCTTCCAACTCGTTGTTCTCTTTCTTTCGGAAGGTTGAGTGGTGTCTTTATAGGGGGATCTTGCTGGCGGTTCCTCCGTAATTATTGCGATGAGTTGGCGTTATTAATGGGCTCCTCGGATTCACGCCCGTGGGAAACCGCTTTTGCCAGGTGGCTCTTACGGAACCTCTTTTGGAGTGTACCATTAATGGTGGCGTATTCCTCGAGCGTCCTTTTGTTTCGTCGAGTCACATCGGGGCCGCCTCCTCGGTAACTGACGCCATTTCGTCCCGGTTTATGTGCCCTTGTCTTCTTTCGATTTTTCAAGGATCACGGGCACGTAGCCCGCTCCCGCCAGAGGTCTTGAGGGGGGGGGGAGCGGGCGCGTGGCCCGGCCCGTGCCCTTCTCTGGTTTGGGTGGCTATGGTTGGCCATGCCCCAGAGGTCTTGAGGGGGGAACGGGCGCGTGGCCCGGCCCGTGCCCTTCTCTGGTTTGGGTGGCTAGGGTTGGCCCTGCCCCAGAGGTCTTGAGGGGGGGAGCGGGCGTGTGGCCCGGCCCGTGCCCTTCTCTGGTTTGGGTGGCTAGGGTTGGCCCTGCCCCAGAGGTCTTGAGGGGGGGAGCGGGCGCGTGGCCCGGCCCGTGCCCTTCTCTGGTTTGGGTGGCTAGGGTTGGCCCTGCCCCAGAGGTCTTGAGGGGGTAGCGGGCGCGTGGCCCGGCCCGTGCCCTTCTCTGGTTTGGGTGGCTAGGGTTGGCCCTGCCCCAGAGGTCTTAGGGGGGGAGCGGGCGCGTGGCCCGGCCCGTGCCCTTCTCTGGTTTGGGTGGCTAGGGTTGGCCCTACCCCAGAGGTCTTAGGGGGGAGCGGGCGCGTGGCCCGGCCCGTGCCCTTCTCTGGTTTGGGTGGCTAGGGTTGGCCCTGCCCCAGAGGTCTTGAGGGGGGAGCGGGCGCGTGGCCCGGCCCGTGCCCTTCTCTGGTTTGGGTGGCTAGGGTTGGCCCTGCCCCAGAGGTCTTGAGGGGGGGAGCGGGCGCGTGGCCCGGCCCGTGCCCTTCTCTGGTTTGGGTGGCTAGGGTTGGTCCCTGCCCCAGAGGTCTTAGGGGGGGAGCGGGCGCGTGGCCCGGCCCGTGCCCTTCTCTGGTTTGGGTGGCTAGGGTTGGCCCTGCCCCAGAGGTCTTGAGGGGGGGAGCGGGCGCGTGGCCCGGCCCGTGCCCTTCTCTGGTTTGGGTGGCTAGGGTTGGCCCTGCCCCAGAGGTCTTGAGGGGGGAGCGGGCACGTGGCCCGGCCCGTGCCCTTCTCTGGTTTGGGTGGCTAGGGTTGGCCCTGCCCCAGAGGTCTTGAGGGGGGGAGCGGGCGCGTGGCCCGGCCCGTGCCCTTCTCTGGTTTGGGTGGCTAGGGTTGGCCCTGCCCCAGAGGTCTTGAGGGGGGAGCGGGCGCGTGGCCCGGCCCGTGCCCTTCTCTGGTTTGGGTGGCTAGGGTTGGCCCTGCCCCAGAGGTCTTGAGGGGGGAGCGGGCGCGTGGCCCGGCCCGTGCCCTTCTCTGGTTTGGGTGGCTAGGGTTGGCCCTGCCCCAGAGGTTCGGAGGTTTGCACTGAAAAACTTATGTAGAAACAACAATGTTGGGGAAAGCGGGTAGATGTGTATTTCGTAAGTATGAAAAGAAAAACTCACAACTATTGGTAGAATTTTAGCAGATGCTTTGCGTTCCAAGGGTGGGCCAGCTCATTCCCTTCGGGGGTTGCCAAGATGTACGTGGCTGGTCCGACGATATCGATGACCTTGTAGGGCCCTTCCCATTTGGCGGCCAGCTTTCCCCGCTGGGCGGTCTTGGGGCGGAAGGTGGCGTCTCTGAGGACCAAGTCGCCAATCCTGAAAGTCAGCGGCTTCACCCGGGAGTCGTAGTGTCGCGCCATCCTCTGGCTGTGTTTGACGAGGCTCGTTAGGGCCCGGTCTCTTACCTCGTCTATCAATTCAAGACTGAGGCCGAGTCCCTCCCCATTAATCTCTTCGTCGAAGAGCTTCAGTCGGAGCGTCTCTTCGCCAATCTCCACGGGAACGACCGCCTCCGATCCGTATGCTAGCATGAACGGGCTTTCTCCTGTCGAGGCCTTGTGGGTGGTGCGATAGGACCATAGGATTCCCGGCAGCTCGTCGACCCATGCCCCAAGGGCGGCGTCCACTTTTTTCTTCATGGGGTTCAAGATACATTTATTCGCGGCCTCCGCCATTCCGTTGCACTGTGGGTGGGCGACTGACGCGAACTGGAGTTTGATTCCCCAGCCCGAACAGAAGTCACGAAAGCCTTCGCAATCGAACTGCCTCCCGTTATCCGTGACTATCGAGCGGGGAATCCCGAAGCGACATATAACGGATTGCCAGATAAAGCCCTTCATGTCCGTCCACGTGATACGCGCTAGCGGCTCCGCTTCCACCCACTTCGTGAAGTAGTCTACGGCGACGACTAGATATTTCCTTCCTCCGGAGGCCTTTGCGAAAGGCCCAAGGATGTCGAGTCCCCATTTGGCGAAGGGGATCGGGCTCACGATGGGCATCAGGTTGGCCGGAGGTGCAGTCGTCCGTCGGTAGAATTTCTGGCACGCCTCGCACCTCTTGACGTATTGTACCGCGTCCCGGATCATTGTCGGCCAATAGTACCCCTGGCGCATTATTTTGTGGGCGATGGTGTGACCGCCATGGTGGTTTCCGTAGAAGCCTTCGTGCACTTCGCGGATGACTTGCTCAGCCTGCTCCGGGCCCAAGCACTTCAGATAGGGCAGGACATCGAAATTGGCGCAGCGGCGGCGGTACATTACTCCGTCGAGGAGTACGAATGACAGGGCCCGCCTCTCCACCTGTTTAGCCAGCATCCGCTCCTCGGGCAGTTTCCCCGTCTCCAAGTACTTCATAATGGGGGTTATCCACGTCGTCACCGTGCCCGCACACATCAGTTCTTCTTCGTCGATGGTTGGGGTCAATAGGCTTTCGACGTAGATGGCCTTCCCGATCTCGGCCGCGGAGGAGGAAGCCAGCTTGGACAGGGCGTCCGCCCGGAGGTTGTCGGAGCACGCCAGGTGCTGGACGTCCGCCTTCTTGAACTTGCGGAGTTCGATCTGGATGCGCTTAAGGTAACGCTTCATTGTTTCTTCTCGAGCCTCGAAGCTCCCTAGGATCTGCTGGACGACAAGCCGTGAGTCACTTAGGAGCAACACGTTCGTCGCCCCCACCGCCCTAGCGAGTTTCAACCCGTTAACCGCGGCCTCGTACTTCGCGACATTGTTAGTTGCCAGGAAGTTGAAGCGTAGGGCGTATTCCAACGAGCACCCGTCGGGGGTCTGAATGACGATACCCGCCCCTGTCCCGGATCCTGTCGCGGAGCCGTCGACGTGGATGGTCCACAATTCGTCCACGTCCTTCTGGGAGGGCTTTGAGGGTTCGCCCACCCCGGTCCCCCGTGGGGACGCGGTCGCCGATGGGTGCTCTGGCTGGTTCCCCGATGTGCCCCCTGCGGTGCATTCCACCACGAAGTCGGCCAGCGCCTGGCCCTTGATCGCCGTCCGGGCCTTATACATTATGTCGAACTCGCTGAGCTCGACACTCCAGTTGAGCATCCTCCCCGACCACTCTAGTCTCTTCAGGTTTTTCTCGAGGGGCATGTCGGTGTGGACGGCTATGGGATGGGCCTGGAAGTATGGTCGGAGCTTTCGGGCTGTGGTGACTAGGCAGTAGGCGGCTCTCTCGATGGGACTGTAACGAGTCTCCGCCTCCCGGAGGATCCGGCTGGCATAGTAAATGGGGCGCTGCACCCCCCCCCCCCTTCTTCCTTGATTAGGACGGAACTAACGGCCTCCTCGTTGGTCGCCAAGTACAACCCTAGGGGTTCGCCTTCTTCCGGCCGTGCGAGGAGCGGTGGACTCTGTAGGTAAGCCCTCAGCTCTGCGAATGCCCACGCACAGTTGTCGTCCCACGGGATCACCTTCCTCTTGTCCTTAGCTTCGCCAAAGGCTGTGCGCAAGACCCTGAAGAAGGGGAGCGACTTCTCCGCAGATTTCGACAGGAATCGCCCCAGAGCAACGATCCGGCCGTTCAGTCGCTACAAGTCCCGGATCGTCTGGGGTTTCGCCATATTGATGAGGGTCGTCGCCTTGTTGGGGTTCGCCTCAATCCCCCGCTTCGTTATCATGAAGCCCAGGAACTTTCCCGACTGCACGCTGAAGATACACTTCGCGGGGTTCAGTCTCAGGTTGTATCGGCGGACCCTTTGGAAAGTTTCCTGTAAGTCGGCGAGGTGGTCTGGGGCCCTCCTACTCTTTACCAGCATGTCGTCGATGTAGACCTCCAAGTTTCGCCCCACCTGAGGGCCGAATATTCGGTCTACCATCCGCTGATAGGTCGCCCCGGTGTTCTTCAGTCCGAAGGGCATCTTGGTGTAACAGAAGGTGCCCTTGTCGGTGACATAGGACATCTTTTCCTCGTCCTCCTCCGCCATCGGTATCTGGTTGTACCCCGAGAAGGCGTCCATAAAGCTTAACAACTCTTAGCCGGACGCCTGGTCCACCAAGCGGTCAATCCGGGGTAGGGGGAAGCTGTCCTTCGGGCATACCTTGTTGAGGTCGGTGAAGTCGACGCACATGCGCCACTTTCCACTGGGCTTCTTCACCAAAACGACATTGGCGAGCCAGTCCGGGTAATCCACCGGCCGGACAAACTTGGCTTCGAGGAGCCGCTCTACTTCTTCCTCGGCCGCCCTCTTCTTTTCGCCCCCCGCACTTCTCTTCTTCTGTCGGATCGGTCGGGCCTCTGGGTCCGTGTTCAACCTGTGGGAGATCACCGTCGGGTCAACCCCCGGCATGTCGGCGGGTGACCATGCGAATATATCCGCATTTTCCCAGAGCAAGGCGACGAGGGCTGCCCTCAGGGCGGCCGGGAGTTTCGTCCCGATGGAGACGGTTCTCTCTTCATCCACGGCTACAAGAACCTCTTCGACCTCCTCGGCCGGGGTCGGCCGCTGGTCGCAGAAGTCCTCCCTTTCGTCGGGGATAAGAACCGTCAGGGCCCGCCCCGGGCTCCCATGCTGGGCAGGCCCCTCCCGGTATCCTCGCACCAGTCCCACCCCCTGTGGGGTCCGGAACTTCATCACCTGATGTAGCAGGCTGGGGAGCGCCTCTATGGCCGTCATGTACGGACGCCCTATGATTCCGTTGTACGCCGATGCGACGTCGACGATGACGAAACACGTCCCCCTGGTGACGACCCTTGGTTCCGCCCCCAAATTCATCGGCAGGGTGATCATCCCCACTATGGGGATCTTATGGCCGGTGAAGCTGACAATGGGGCCCGCGCAGGGCTCTAGGTCTGCACGCCCCCGCCCCATTCTTTCGACCGTTGACAGGAACAGGATGTCGCAGGAGCTACTGGTGTCAATCAGGAGCCGGCCGACGACGACCGCCCCGATCCGAGCCTCGACGACGAGGGCGTCATCGCTCTGGCTCCCAACCTCCTGCTGATCTCCCTCGGTAAAGGTGATAGGGGGTCGGTGTGTCCTTCTCCGCTTCGGCCGGCTGCCGGCGCCCGCCACCATCACCTGTCGGACACCGGCCTCCGAGATCGTGGGCGACGTCCCCCCTGGGGACGGCCCCCCGCTTATCATCTCAATGCGCATGATCGCCCCGGGGGGGGGCGTGGCTCCCCCCGATCGCGGTCCGCCGGTGGTTCTGGCTCCCGCGACTCCGGGGGGGCTCTCTCTCCTTCTACTGCCCGCCTGTCCGCCACGAAGTTTCCCAAGTGGCCCGCCTGGATCAGCCGCTCGATCTCTCTCTTAAGAGCGTAGCAATGGTCGGTATCGTGACCGTGGTCACGGTGATATCGACAATACCTCCAGAGATCCCGCTTCGCCGGGTCCGTTCTCATCCTCCGGGGAGGCTTCGGTAGTAATCCGGCCCTTGTCGCCGTGGCCAGAACCTCCAACATGGGGGCGTTAAGCCGCGTGTAGTGCGCACGCAGGGGGCCTTCCTGTCTTGGGAGGGCTCGGGCGGCGCCTTGGGCCGGGGCGAACTCACGCGCCGGGCCAGGGCGATCCTGCGGGCGTCGCAACGCCGGTTCGCGCCTTGGTTGGGTCAACTGGTCACGACCTCGGTGCCCCTCTTCTTGCCTCGGCCGAGGGTGTGACCGGGGCTCGCCTCGGGGTGGCTTCGTCGGGGGAAATAGGGCCTTGGCGCCGAGAGTCTCTTCGGCCAACGCATGCCTCTCCGCCATAGCAACCAACGCCTCATAGTCGATCGGCGGATCTCGGAGCAGGGATTTGTGGAGGCTCCGAGTCCACAATCCCGTCTTGAAGGCCATCATAAGCACCTCATCCCCGCATGTCACCACCGCCCGTCTCTCGTCCTGAAAGCGGCGGAGGTATCTGCCCGTTGTCTCCCCTTCTCCTTGTACTATCGTGCTGAGATAGTCTAAGGGTTTCTTCTTCGTCCGTCCGGCCCGAAACTCTTGGCAGAACTTATGGGATAGCTCGTCAAAGCTCCCGATGGATCTCGCGGGTAGGCCGAAGTACCAGTCCAACGCGGTGTCCCTCAGGCTTTGGGAGAAATGCCGGCATAGGAACGCCTCATCAACGTCCTGCGCCTCCATTGCCCCCGGTATTGCTGCACGTGCGTGAGGGGGTCGCCTCTTCCGTTGTATGTGGCCAAGTGGGGGGGTTTGAACCTTACGGGCCTTGGGGCGGACGAGATCCATCGTGCAAGTGGCGTGGCCTCCTCCGGATAGGTAGGGCGATCGGGCGCATCCCCTCTCCGCCACTCGGGGGTCTGGCATCGGTCTCGCCTCGGCCGCCGACGGTCCTCCGGCCCCGGGGAGTAGCCTGACGGTCGCCTGGGGGGGCTCCTTCCCCGGGTCGAGGATTCGACGGGTTGCGGGCTACAGTTCTCCCAGTACCATCGCCTCCCGGCCGGCTCCCCTCGGGTCTCCATCCGCTCCTGATTCTCCCGCAGAAGCCTTTTGCGCTCGGCGGTGAGGAAGCATAGTTGTCGACAAACGGCTTCCTTGTGCAGGCGATCAGAGTGGTGGTGCAGGCGATGTGGGCTGCCTCCTCCCGGTGGGGACCTGGCCAACAACGGGCCCCGCCCGTCCCCGAGCCGTCGGCCCGTCGCCGTCACCTCCAGGATTTCCCGGTTGCTTTCGTTCTCCCTCCTTAACCTCTCGCGCTCCGCGATGATGAAGCGGAGCTGGTGGCGGGTGGTCTCTTTGTCCTGGTAGGCCCTCCGGGCAGTCTCGGCCGCCTCGTCCCAACGCCTTTGCGCAGCGGCCGGCGCCTCCACAGCCGCGCGACCTCCATTTCCTCTTCCAGGAGCTTCTGCTGGGCCGTAACCTCCTTGGCGAGCCCCCTATTCTCCCCTCCTCCTCGAACTGAGGGTGGAGATTCCGTCTCACGTTCTGGGGCTCCGAGGGGCCGGGCGGTGGCTCCGCCCCCGCCGCCGGGTAGCTTCCCATCGCCTGAGTAACGGCCTCGAAGCTCTTCGGGACTGCGTGGGCCGAAGTATGGTCAGTCTCGGTGCCCATCCCCGGAGGGGGGTCGGGCGCCGGGGTGATTAGTAGAGAGAGCGGCTCCTGACCCACGGGATCCTTGCCGTGGTCAGGGTTCCGAGTGATCGGCATGGAGTCTAACATGGGTGTGACCCTTCGTTCCCATAGACGGCGCCAATTGTTACGAGGTGGAACTCGCACACAATGAATTTGTATTGAGGGAAACCAAGGGCACGGTGGTTCTGTTGACAAGAGGGTTTAGGTGGGCAATTTAACAAGTGAGTAATGGGGTGAAGAGGCTGGACTTGCCGCCGGGGGTGGCCACGGAGTCAAATCCCACCGGACGCGGCGGAAGAAGATCGGGTAGCGGGAGGCTGAAGCTGATGTCGACCAAGGGGCGAGCTTTCCTGCAGCACGAGCAACTCGTCAGAAGGGCGGGGTTGGGGTCCAACCCTTAGCCCCTCTGATGCCTAAGTCAGTAATAGGACTTAAAACGGGGGCTAGGCACGCCGGTCGGACTGAGGGTGTGTCGACCGTGCGTGGCGAGCTATAAGTGGAAGAACAAAGATATGGACGACCTTTGCTCTTGTGTGTGAATAATGGATTGAGAGAGAATTTGCCAACCCCCTCACCGTAAGAAGTGAGGGGGTATTTATACCTGACGGGAGATGACTAGGTGGGGTTGACCTGGCATGCTAACTCGACGTGCTGAGCTGGCTCGGTTGTCAGTGGAAGCTTCTGACGTGGATGTCAGGAACAGGAGTGCCTGACCTGCTTTTGTCAGACGGCGCAACGGCCAGGGGCACTTTTGTCAGGATGTCAGGGCCAAAAGCATTAATTGTCAGGGGGCTCAGCTACCAGGGGGTGCTTTGTCAGATGGTCGGGCGGCGTTAGTGTCAGTCGTGTCCTTGGCGGCGTTAGTGTCAGTCGTGTCCTTATCCTAGGTTGTTTGTCGTTGGTGATGAACTAAAGGTCTGGCTATGCTATCCCTGGCGCCGCGGTGCATGGGGACCGGCCGGGTCGACCGGCTTGGGGGTTGTCCGGCCCGACCGCGCCCCCTTTTCGGTCGTGAGTCTGCGGGCCGCTGGCCCGGAAGGATACGCACATGCCTATGCTAGCATACCCGGTGGTACTGTCTGGGCGCTCCCCAAGCGCCCTGCCCCCGGCGGGCCGAGCAACTGCGGTTGTACGCCTCGGCTGGGTGGGGGGAGTGCTGCGAGGTGCGCCCGTTCCCGTGTAGCTTCGGTCTTCCGGGGTGGCGGCCCTTTCGTGAAGGGGAGAGTCAATGGGGTATGTCAGCGGATCCGGGCGGGGGTCGGACTCTTACGATCTCTAGGTCGTAACAGAAACTATATCAAAATTTATATGATTTTGAGGTAGAACTTCATGATCTACATGTTCATATTTTTTTTCGAAGTATGATTCGAGCTACAGTAACTGTAATGGAAGTTACAACAGACATCAAGAATTCTGAAATTCAAAAGGGGATGACTTTGCTAGGAATTTCAAAGAGAAAGTTGTGAAATTGAGCAATAACATGTAAAAATTGTTTTTCTTCATCAAATATTAGATAAAACATGCTATAAAAATAAATTAGAAAATTTTAAATTGATTGGAATTCCAATCCCAAGAGATTCCTACCTCAAAACTTCATTTCCTCCTCTTTTACTCTTCTTTTCTTCTCCATCTTCTTCCCTCTTGTATGCTACTTGATATACTTAATTTTGGATGGGAAAATTAGGGTTTTGAGTTAAAGAATGAGGGGAAAGGAGGAGCATGGTGGTCGGCCTTGGTAAGGGGAAAGGATGGGGAAAAATTAGAAAAGAAAGGAAAAGAAAGAAAAAGAAAGTTCAAGAAAGAAAGAGGGGTTTCCACCAAAATATCTTTAACCTAGAAGCCTCTTATGGATAAGCATGCAACATGTCAAATGACCAAAATACCCTCTTGACTTTCCACTAATTACAAGTGTGCCATTACTTTATGTACCGACCACCTAAGTATGTACGCACAGCAATTCTAGTCAAAAAGACCGTTTTTGCCCCTGCCTTTTCTAAAAATTTACGGGGGTTGCCATTGACCCCTAACCCCTTTCACACTTGCATGGCTCTTCCTACACACATCCACGCCCATCCATGCATGCATACATGCATCACACACGCGTCTAACACATTCCTGTTGTTTTACACCGACAACGTCTTTCACACTTCTCTGCTTTCACACTTCGCATTCACTTCACTTAGCCACGTATTACGGCCCAATCCCACTCTCACTACGTCACATACATCGATATCTTCATTTATCTCATGCCTACGTATGCACCGTAGATAGAAATACGACGCGTATTCAGCAGAATACACGTATAGTGCAAAATAGGGCATGACAGGCAGATCCCGCCGCTGAAGCGGTGGGCACGTCCCTGCCGCCGGCAACGACGCGTGACCCCGCCGCTGAACGACGGGCTGCCCCGCCGGCCGCGGCGGGTGACCCCGCCGCCGGCAGCGGCGGGCAGAAACTGCCGCCTGCAACGGAGAGCCCCCCTTCCCCCCCCGCCCACAGCCCGTAGCGTCGGCCCCCCATGCACGCGTATATCCAGAAACCCTAGCCGCCAGAAGCGGCAGCTCACGCGACCAAAAACTCTAACTAGGGTTTGACCACAAAAGCTTTTTTAATTTCAAAATTATTTTTAAGATTTAAATTACGATTTCTTTTTTCGTTAAAATCTGGACAAATTACATGCTTCTAATACATCACACTTTATTTGGATTATCTGATTATTACACGTTTGATAATTAGGAAGATCCTGCGATCGCTCTGCCGTTAGTTAACTAACCTAACGGTGTATGACGTTGCCCAGTGGTCCAATAATTATTAAACGAAAAATTTTCATTTCCATTATAAAATGTATGTGATGATTAAATGCATGTGTAGAAATTATATACATGTCACATATTTAATGATTCTGTGATGTATATTTTTATTTAGCATGCTAAAATCTCTATGATATATTTTTTTAATGCCTGTAGCATAAATATATGTCTGCGATGAGATTATTTAAATGCCTGAAGCATATAAATAGCATGTGTATACATCATACTTGTTTCAACTCAGGTTAATTGAGCATAACTTTTTTCGTTTACAAGCTTTATATTATATGTATGATGTGCTCATGATATGACGATATTTTATGACAAAAAACCAATAATGATTTCAAAAAGTTTAACATCATATCCTATTTGACAAAATGAACATGTAGTTCAAAATCAAAATGAACTTGAAATTCAAAATCAAATCAAAAGTCAACACCCTTTCACCCTAATAAAAATTAACAAGTACGATGGATTATGCGAAAAACATTTATGCGATTTCTTTTAGAGATACGCATTTTGCGGTAAATAGATCTCTCAGATCTATGGTTTATATAAACCAATATTGAAACCAGCAGTTGTCATAACACCGATAAACTCTTTTAGAGTAATCTCACTCTACAAGGTATGATTCTTGAATCTAACCTTAACCTTAAGCGTACGCCCGAAGTCGTGGCTTAAAAGATAAGTGAGAAATTATAAATTTCGTAGCCACGTATTTGTTTCCCCTTGAGCATGATTCTAAATCCACACAATACTTGAATGACTCGATAAATATGGCATGTAGACCATATTTAAGCATTCAAATAGACTTTTAAAAAGTCTCTCATAAATTAGAAAGTGGAAATATAAAGACTAACTCATTTCCCTTGTATATGTCTACTTCGTAAGACCAATATTCATTCTTCCTTATGAATGTCAATGAGGAAGACTGAAAACAGGGGAAGTCTTGTATTAAATGAGAAAGGGAAGATATGATATACCTCGACATGGAGTATGCAATGGCAACCCAATATCAGACCAGAAGTTCTGACAAGACCCATAATGCTTTTTTCAATATGAATGTGCATTAACCTATGCCATATAAAATTATATACATATCTAGTCTAAACGACGAAAGTCAAATTGACTATATGTATATTTCGCTACTCCCCGTGGACAAATAAAACTTTGTAAATAAATTTGATATGTTGTCATAATATGAGTCTAAAATGAGCACAACTGTGGACGTATATTTTCTAGAGCACACATCATACTATGAAACTTGTTTCTGTAACATAATTATTAGTAGTATTCTCTTGCAGTATATATGTGCTTTTTACGCATTTTATTTTACTGTAAATAATTTGTCATCCTGAATCCTCCTAAAATGAGGATGCCATTGACTCTCTTCACTCCCTACATATTGCTGATGATGTACCTTAGAGTACTCATCTATTTATCCTCTTAAAATGGTCATAATCAAAACCTTGTTATCCAACCGCAATCCAGATTATTATTAATCACAACGGACATATTAACTTACTGGGATATTGGTTGGGCTTTTACTTACCCTCATACCACCCTCAATATGACGCAGTGGAACTTATTCATCGGGATTTACCATCCTAGATGAATATATTCCGAGATCCCCAAACGGAGGAGGCATTACTGCACATCTTATAGATGGAGCCTTGACGGGTTCATATCCCCAGTTCTATGCTCAACTTCATTGAAGTCGAGCTTATTACGGATTTTTGGATAACACTGGGAAATCAATTATATTTAACAACTGGAAGAAAATTGAACACCCTGAAGCTTTGTGTTCACACCCAGAAATGGGTTATATGTAAATCATTAAAATGATTTAAACAGATTACTTGTCCATTAGAAATCCAGTTGTAGGTGGCCATGTGGGAACATGCAAACCATCAGAACGCCTCCTTAGAACCTATTTATATGAGCCTGATCACCTCATATAAATAGTTTCTGAGAACCCCTAACGAGGGAAGCGTTTAGTGCACATCTTATCGATGGAGCCATGATGAGTATACATCTCCATATCACCACTATGGACCATCAGAACACAGAACTATTTATCGGAAGTAATTACCCCAGATAAATTGCTTCTGAGCACTCTGAACAGGGGAAGCATTTAAATCACTTCTCCTAAGACGTGCATTGATGGGATCCCTTTTAAAGACTTGATGTGATCCTGAAGATCCTTCATAACCTTAATTCCCCAGTATTATGTTTAACAAAAATACGATAATCATCCATGAGCTTGAAGCTCAATTTGACCATTAAAAACATTAATACCTATGATCTGATTATCATGAATTGCGATGAGATCCTGAAGTTCCACACTCATGAAACTGTTAAACAGTTATCAGACATAGCTACTGACAATATAAATATTGTCAAACTCACACATCCCTGCTACTAAAAATCCAGCTAGGATTGACATACCAAATATAATGGATGCAATCCACCAGTATCAGAAGTGTTGGATATTGGACTCCCCGGATTTGGTTTTGGATGATGAACAAACATAAATATAACGTGAACTAACACTTTGTGAGCGCAGTTATGGAGATCGTCGCAAAATTCATATGAATATCAATTACGACGTCTCAAGACTTCTCAAAGCACGTGATCGTATGCCTAAAGCTTCGTTGAAGCTTATGGACCAATTTAGAAGTCATGAAGATTTGATTGAAGCTATTGAAGATGGTATCATCAAGTTTTATTTATAGTCTTTAAGCTTCTTTCGTAGAATGTTAAGCCTTGAGTAGGTCTTACGGTTTAAATATTCATAACGCTCATATCTTAGCTCTAGGATCTTAGTTGAAGTCCATACAATTCTTCTCGAAGCTTCGCGCTTCGATTCGGGACTTCTTGTGCATGTTAGTTGGTTCAAGAAGAAGATCTGACCGACTAGATGGTGATCTAGTCGGTCGGCAAAGCTTCTTGGACCGACTAGTTTCAGTCAGTTAATTCTTTGCTCTTTACTGTTTACAGTTAGTCGGTCTAAGTTGACTCACCGACCGACTAGTCTGTGAACTAGTCGGTCAGTGATGCTTCTGTGACCGACTAGTGGAGCTTTCCCTGTACATGCACATTTGAGCCTGAGCTACTGTTTATCATTAGTCGGTCTGTGTTCATTGATCGACCGACTAGTTGATGAACTAGTCGGTCAACTTTCCTTCTTGGACCGACTAGTTTACTTTTACTGTACAAGCCAATTTTTCACCTAACTTACTGTTTATCGTTAGTCGCTCTATTCTCATTTGGTGACCGACTAGTTGGTGAATTAGTCGGTCAACATTTGTTCTTGGACCGACTAAGTCAATTTGTGCTCAGACTTCAGTTTTATCTGTTAGTCGGTCTCAGTTGAGTAACCGACCGACTAGTTGTGAAACTAGTCGGTCAGCGACTCTTCTTGGACCGACTAGTTCCTTATGTCTGTGCTTTGATCTTTTCTCTGTTCACTCATTAGTCGGTATACGTTATGTGACCGACCGACTAGTTGATGAACTAGTCGGTCGGTAGTTGTTCTTTGACCGACTAGTTGGGTTCAGAAAAGAGCCGTTGGAGCATTAATTGAAACGTTTTTCTCTCTCTCTCTCCTCTAACCTATATATACTTGTTGGGCTGTATTCATTGCACAAAAAGGCTGATATTATTGCAAGTTTAGAGATCAAGAGAAATCATTCCAAGCTCATTCAAAGCTCTTTCATTCCATTCAATAATCTCTCCTCACTCTTCTTCCAAAGAGAGATTCATTAAGTGTGAAGCCTTCCAAGCCAAGTGCTTGATTCTAGGTGACCAACTTCCCCATAGCTCTCCATCGTTGATCTACATCTTGGAGCTAGGGTTTGGTGCCACTTCTTCCTCAAAATCATCCTTGCCCTAATTCGTAAGCATTACTCAAGGCATAGGTATTTTGTCAGTAAGAAGTTTCTTATTTCATTTCATATTTGAATTGTAAGTTTTACTCTCGGTTGTGAGAGTGTGGTTGTGATCCCGGGTTATGGGAGTCACAAATTACTTTGTGTATGATTTGACTTGTGAAGGTTTTTCACAAGTATTTCATAGTGAAAATCTTGAGTTAGGGTTTCTAACTCAAGTATCCGGAGGGGATCCGGGTGGTTGGGACGTAGGATCACCGGGAACAAGTCGAAGAGACTTAGGTGGATCCGAACCCAGTAATATCGTTTGTTTGCTTTGTTAATTTTGTTGTTGTATTCAATTTAAGCTTCCACAAATTGATTTGGTAGTTGTTTGCACGATAATTAGGAATTATACTCCTCGTTATTTTTAAAGTACTATTCACCCCCCCTCTAGTACTTGTGCAGTAGCTTGTAGGGCATTACATTTGGTATCAGAGCCAAGTCTATAGCTATGTCTACCAACGACAACAAGACCGTTCGTCCACCTTCCGACTATAGCACCTTCAGGAACCGTGAAGGAGCGTCTTCGGTGATAGAAGGACATTCCTCGACGAGGCCTCCATTCTTCAACGGTACCAACTACGGGTACTAGAAATGCCGGATGGAAACTTTCCTCCGGAGTGCATCTCTATGGAGGGCCACGATGAAGGAATACGTCGAGCCTACCGAAGAAGACTTTGAGAAGTGGACTCCCACAGAGGTCGCCGCGGAAGTGAGCAATGCCAAGGCAATGAACGCCTTGCAATGCGCCTTGGAACCCGAGAATTTCAATAAGATATGCACATGTAAGAGTGCATATCAAATATGGAATTCCCTCCTCATATTACATGAAGGGACAAGTAGGGTAAGAGACTCTAAACTCATTGTAGTTAATAGAGATTACGAGTTGTTTCATATGATACAGTGTGAGAAGATGAAGGAGTACTACGCTCGCTTCGTCGACATCACAAACGAGTTGGAGGCTCTCGGCAAAACCTACACCCAAAAGGAGAAAGTCTCGAAGATCATCGATGGACTTCCTTCTAGTTGGGAGAAACGGACCTTCGCCATCGAGGAAGGTAATGACATGAAAACCTATACCGTTGTTCAACTAATGGGTACTTTAATGTCATACGAGGTTCGCAAGGATAGCAAGCTTAAGTTGCCGGACAAGATGAAGTCCTATCTAAAGCAAGACGAGCCAAAGAAGAAGGCTATTGCTTTTAAGGCCGCTCCATCCACATCCACCTCAACCGATGATGAAGACTCGGAAAACGAGTTGGACTTGGAGTCCATGGCACTCATGGCCAAGAAGTTCAACCGTTTCTTCCGAAAAGGTAACTACAAGAACAAAGCTAAATTTGGTTCTTCTAACGCTTCCTCCTCTCCTTTGTGTTTCAAGTGCAATAAGCCAAGACACATGAAAGCGGAGTGTCCTATCAACAAGCAAAAGGAGAAGTGGAAGGCGCCAAAGTACGACAAGTCCAAGAAGTACAAGAAAGGGAACAAAAAGGGGCTTGTCGGAGCAACATTCACCGACTCCGAGGATTCCTCATGCAGAGAGTCGGACGATGAGCAAGTGGAGCAAGCGCACATGTGCTTCATGGCAAGAGAGGAGTATGATCAAGGATCCTCCTCTTCCGATGATAGTGACGACGAAAGCGATGAGGTAACTATGGATGACCTTAGGAATGCTAATTCTCAATTATGGTCTAAGTATACTAAATTAGTAAATAGGTATACTAAGGTAAAAGATGACCTAGCTAACATTCAAAGCTCGCCTAAGACTATCATCACCAACAACGACACCGTTGTTGAAGAGTTGAAGAATGAGATTGTTAATCTCAAGACTCGACTTGAACATGTTAGCATTGAGGATCCGGAAGAACATAAGATAGAGGATTTGACTTCTCAAAACTCGACTTTGAGTATTGAGAATGAAAGTCTTAAATCTCGTGTTTATGTGCTCACATCGCAAGTATCCACTTTGGATGCTTCTTTGCGTTCTCTCACAGAGAAATATGAGAACACATTAGGCCGAATCAATGAATTCAATAAGGGTAAGGGCCATTTGGATAATATCCTAAGTGTCTTACCTCCGGCCAATCACCATATTGGTTTGGGGTATACTTTGGGAAAGTCATCCAAGTCGGTCACTACTTTTGTTAGGCCAACTTCCAGTGACTCAACGAGTGGTAGCAAACACTCTATTGGTAGTTCATCTACCAATGGTGCTTCCACCTCGTACACACCCTCTTTCGGAAAGAAACCCACTTTGGGTGGACCTCCAAAGAAGGGGCATGCTTATATGTACACAAATACCATGCCACGTAGGAACACACGTCCTACTCCACCGACTCACACATATGATGATTTTTATGCAACACATTCACGGGCACGTGCACACAATGTGAGACACCCTCATGCACGTGTTCCCTCACATGCATATGTTCACCCACATCATCGTATGAATAATTATCCGCATGCACCATTCCATCATGTTCCTTATGCCTATCCACGACATGCATCACGTAGAAACCAACAATGCATGCATGCACCCAATAGGATGAGGGCTCCCAAGATTTTCACTATTTGGAGCCCAAAGGACACAAGCATGGATGAAAAACCAGTGTATATGAATGCTTATTTTCAGATGTTGTGCATAGTAGAAATTATGTCGGGGAGTCTAAGTCCAATTGGACTTGGCTTCCAAAGGTCAAATCTTTTGGACCCAATGACCTTGGGTACCATGATATGAAATTCTCTATCTTTAGGTACTCAAGGAAAAGAAAAAGAAAAGGAGCAACAAATTTAAATTTAGCTCCAAGGGGAATTGGATACTCGATAGCGGGTGTTCAAAACACATGACGGGCGATGCTCAATTGCTTTCCGGAGTGGTTCCCATTGTAAATGGAAACCGCGTCGTATTTGGAGGCAACGAGAGCGGAACCATCGTCGGTGTTGGTAAAGTGGGTAACCCATCTAAACCCTTAATTAGTGATGTTTATCTAGTTAATGGCTTAAATCATAATCTTATTTCAATAAGCCAACTTTGTGACAAATGTTACAAAGTTAGCTTTGCGAAAGGATTGTGTCATATTTTGAGTGATAATAATAATTTATTATTTTCCGGCACTCGTCATAAAGATATTTATATTTTGGATCTTCATAAGTCTTATGAACAATGTCTCGTTGCCAACACAAGTGAACAACACTTATGGCATCGACGCTTTGGACATGTGAACTTTGGAACACTTTATAAGCTTTCAAAATTAAATTCCATTAAAGGTTTTTCGAAGCTCGTTTTTGAAAAGAAAAGTTTTTGTGATTGTTGTCAACGTGGCAAGCTTCCTAAATCCTCATTTAAACCTAAGAAAAGCATTTCTACTAAACGGCCACTAGAGCTATTACATCTAGACTTATTTGGGCCAACTAGAGTTGCTTCCTTAGGAAATGCAAGATATGGACTTGTCATCGTAGATGATTATTCGAGATTTACTTGGGTATTTTCATTGTGTAATAAAAATGAAGCTTTTGAAAACTTCACAATTTTTGTTAAGAAAGTACAAAATCTCTTAGGAACCACCATTGTCACTATTCGTAGTGATCATGGAGGTGAATTTGAGAATGAGTCTTTTGAGACATTTTGTGATGAAGTTGGTATTACACACACCTTCTCTTTCCCTCGTGCACCTCCTCAAAATGGTGTTATTGAGAGAAAGAATAGGACGCTAGTGGAGTGTGCTCGCACTATGCTTGATGATAGCCAACTTGGCCATCAATTTTGGGCGGAAGCGGTACACACCGCTTGCTATGTGTTTAATAGAATACTTTTGAGGCCCGGCACTAAACAAACTTGTTATGAATTGTTGTTTGGTAGGTTGCCTCAAGTTAAACATTTTCATGTTTTTGGTTCGAAATGTTTTATTAAGAACACGTATGGTAGTTTGGACAAATTCGATCCAAGATCCGATGAGGGGATTTTTGTTAGATATTCTTCGCGTAGCAAAGCCTACCGGATATTCAACAAACGAACCTCAACGATCGAGGAGTCGCTTCATGTGTCATTTAATGAAGGATTTGTTCCAACTAGAATTTCAAATGATAATGATTCTATGGATGTTTTATGTGATTCGTTTGATAATTCTAACTCTAATGATTCTATTGATTCTATTGAGACTAACCCGTCTAATGAAGTTGTTGAGAATGTTCCTAGTGACCAAGGTATTCCCAAACGGCTTCATACCGTTCGTGACCATCCTCATGAGCAAGTCATTGGCAATATCCATGATAGTGTCAAGACGAGATCGCAAGTGAACTACTTCGCACATTGTGCCTTTGCCTCCTCGATAGAGCCAAAGAATGTTAATGAAGCATGCAAAGATAGCGCTTGGATATTAGCCATGGAGGAGGAACTCATTCAATTCGAGAGGAATGAAGTTTGGGAGCTTGTTCCATTGCCATCGAAGAATCACACCGTCATAGGGACAAAGTGGATCTTCAAGAACAAAACCGATGAAAACCAAGTCGTCGTCCGAAACAAAGCTAGGTTAGTTGCTCAAGGCTACCGTCAAGAGGAAGGTATTGATTTCGAAGAATCCTTCGCTCCGGTAGCTAGATTAGAATCAATTATATTATTATTGTCTTTTGCATGCCATAAGGATTTTAAATTATTTCAAATGGATGTTAAAAGTGCATTTTTAAATGGAGATGTTGTTGAGGAAGTTTACGTTTCTCAACCTCCGGGTTTTATTAATGAAAATTTTCCAAATCATGTTTTTAAACTAAAGAAAGCGCTTTACGGTTTGAGACAAGCTCCTCGAGCTTGGTATGATCGCCTAAAGAACTTTCTTTTGGATTTGAATTTTAAAATGGGAGAAGCCGATTCTACACTTTTTGTTAAGCATGCGAATAATGATATTTTGTTAGTTCAAATTTATGTTGATGATATCATTTTCGGTGCTACTAACTTTGCTCTTTGCGAAGAGTTTTCTAATGTTATGAAGGATCAATTTGAGATGAGACACATGGGTGAGCTCAAATATTTCTTAGGTCTCCAAATTCGCCAAATGGACGATGCAATCTTCATCCACCAAACGAAGTATACGGTGGAGTCGCTAAAGCGATTTGGAATGGAGAGTGCCTCCGGGAAAAAGACTCCAATGAGCACGACTACGCATCTTGATAAGGATACG
Organism: Scilla litardierei; assembly: GCA_030789695.1. Taxonomy (NCBI): domain Eukaryota; kingdom Viridiplantae; phylum Streptophyta; class Magnoliopsida; order Asparagales; family Asparagaceae; genus Scilla; species Scilla litardierei. The sequence continues at coordinate 81,596,356 of CM061137.1, forward strand.
GGCGGTAAGGATGTAGACATTCGTCTATATCGAGGTATGATAGGTAGTTTACTTTATCTTACCGCAAGTAGGCCCGATATTATGTTTGCCGTATGCGTATGTGCTCGTTATCAGTCTCAACCTAAGGAGTCTCACTTAGTAGCGGTAAAACGTATTTTTCGCTATCTGAGTTACACTTTAGATTTTGGATTACTTTATCTGAAATCTAGCACATATGAGTTAATCTCATATATGATGCCGATTATGCGGGATGCAAATCCGACAGGAAAAGTACTAGTGGCACTTGCCATTTTATAGAAAATTCCCTTGTCTCTTGGTTTTCCAAGAAGCAAAATTCTGTATCACTTTCAACCACCGAGGCGGAATACATTGCCGCCGGTGCCGCGTGTGCTCAAGTTCTTTGGATGAGACACACACTTAAAGACTTTGGTATAAACTGTGATACTTGCCCTATCATGGTTTACAACCAAAGTGCAATATGTCTTTCCAAGAACCCGGTACACCATTCCCGTTCGAAACACATAGATGTCCGACACCACTTTTTAGATGATCATGTTGCTAAAAAGGACATCATATTAGTGTACGTTGAAACCCAAAAGCAAATCGCCGATATTTTCACGAAACCCCTAAAGGAGGACTCCTTTGTGCGGTTGCGTCGAGAATTGGGGATTATGGGTGAATCCGAGATATAGGATTCATGTTTCATTCAATAATCTTGCATGATATTATATTTCGTAATATTTCATTCATGCTAGACTTATTGGATTTTTCGGGATTTTATGTGATATTTTGAATTTTTGCTCGAATTCATGTTTGAATGTTGTATTTGAGATTTCGATGTTTAATGGGGTAGTGTAGATGATTTTTGAGAGGATTGTGATGTATCGTCCAAGTATTTTGAGGAGAGAACTTCATTATCAATTTTTGGACTCATTTAGTCGGTCTCAGTTCATCAACCAACCGACTAGATTCACATCTAGTCGGTCAGCTAATGAACTCAGACCGACTAGCTCTATCTCTCAACTTTTGAACTCCTTTAGTCGGTTCATGTTCAGTGACCGACCGACTAGATTGAGATCTAGTCGGTCAGTAAATGAACACAGACCGACTAATTCTGTTCAGTATACTTGGATTCAGCCACTGTTTGCAACTGGTCGGTTCAAGCTCATTGACCGACCGACTAGATCGTGATCTAGTCGGTCAGTGCTTGAACTGTGACCGACTAGTTGTGCCAGGGACTGTTTGGTCTTTTGAACTCTCGACCGACTTAAACTCGATTTGACCGACTCTTTTTCATTTTAGTCGGTTGCTATCTCTTCTCCAGCTCGCAAAACCCCCGTTCCTCCCTCGTGACCCTTCGACTTCCGGCCTATTTCCGACCATTCCCGCCGCCGATCGCCGTCGTTCTTCCTCCTAGGGTAACCCCCTCTCACTCCCTCTCCTGTCTAGGGTTCGTTTTCCTATTCCTAGGGTTAGGGATAGTTCTTTTTCAGTTAGGGCTTCCTCTAGGGTTTCGGATTTCCTAGGGTTGTGCTAGGGCTTCTTCAATTAGATCTCGTGCGTCGTGTCTTGCTTCGATTATGGCAAGAACACGAATCCCGATCACTCCCTCTAGCCCCTCGCCGATGTCCGTAGAACCATCCCCTACGGATCTCGTTCAACCTTCGCGAACCCCGCCGAAACGCCGTGCCAAAACCACCCAACCCTCTTCGTCTTCGCCTCCTCTTAAGCGTAAGAGGACGGCGACTGCGAAACCCCGAGCCCGATCTCAGCCCAAGCCCAAGCCAGTTATTTTTCGTGCTCCCACTCCTCCCGATGCTTCGGATTCCGACACCGAGTATATCCCCGAGACTGAGACTCCTAGGGAACCCACTCCTCCTACCCATCCTGAGTCTAGCTCCCGACCTCGTACGTCTACCCGTAAGCCTAAGGGAAAGGGTCCGATGCCGGTAGGCGGTGTCGATATCTCGTTGTGTCACAACGACCCTATGTGTCTCGCGGCTTACAACCGTATCGAGCATTGCCCGCTGCTTCTGGAGCATTTCGTCCAATTCAGTGACTTCATAGGGTTAGCTAATCTTCTTTCGTCGTCGGGTCTTCTCGATTACCTTCGATATGACCCGAAGGCGAATCCTCACCCCTACCCTCGATTAGTCAAGCTATTCTATGCCAATAGGATCCGGGGTCAGTACGATGAGACCCACTCTGTTGAGACGACTGTTTTGGGGACTCATATAGTCCTCACGGCAGAAATCTTAGGAGAGATTTTGGGTATCTCCTCGTCTGGCATCCTCCCCTCTGATATCTCTGTTGATGATATTTCTTCCCTTGATCAGACCATCCTTTCTGAGATTTTCCATCAGATCCCTGCCGCCATGATTGGCGTGCCTTCAAAATCTTTCAAGCCGAATGCATGGGTCCTCAATCTTATTCTGAAATCATGCTTGCTTCCCAAGTATGGCTCCTCATCTCTACCGTCCCAGCCTTTTCTGAAGCTGATCTATGCCATTTTCATGGGGAGCTCGATTAATTGGGCTCGCATTATACTCGATAAGATTGATTCTTTCGAGTGTATTCGCAAGTCCTCTAAATCGGCTCATATCCCATTTCCGTGCTTGTTGACCCTTGTTTTTCGTCACTTCCGTGTCCCCCTGCCTCGTGACGATGAGCGTCCACTTGGTCCTCCCCTGAATGCGACGGCCATCAAGAAATCTCTTGCGGCGCTCCGTCACGTTCAGAGGACGACACCTTCAGTGTCTGTCTCTGCCTCTGCGTCAGCTGCTCCCTCTGCCACCCTTGATGATGTCGTTCGGTTACTTCGTCGTCACAAGTCTCGTTTGGCTCGTACCGAGGAGGTAGTTTGCCATATGGCTAGTCTGATGGGTATTGAGCTTCCTCCTCCTGTTTCTGAGGATGAGGAGATGGATGAGTTGGCTGAGGAGGACATTGAGGAGCTTTGTTGTGCTTCCACTCGTGCCCCCGAGGGCCCTTCTGGTACTGCTGCTGGTGCTTCCTCTTCTGGTGCTGCTGTTGCTGCTTCGTCTGCTGGTGCCCCCGAGAGCACACTTGTTGCCACCACTCCTGCGGTGGATACTCCGACTGGTGCTCCCGAGGCCACTACTGTTGCTGCTCCAGAGATTGCCACTTCTGCTGTCGCTCCTGCTGACATTCCAGATGTTCCTGTTGATCCAGTTTCCACCACTTCTCCTGCAGAGCCTGCTGCTGCTGCAGATCCTGCCGGTTCCTCTTGAGCTTCTTTGAGGACTCTCCGATACTCCTTAGATGATACATCTAGTGTGAGAGAGTTTGGTTAGGATAGAGTGTGGTTTTGGGTCATTGTGATGTATTTTGATACTTTTGATGATGTATTTTGATGTATTTTGATGATGTCGTATGTTTTATGACACTCCGATATATGTGATATGATGATGTATTTTTTGTGCACCGATCGGTGGATCGATGTTTTGTATGTCAGTCCTGTTCATTTTTGATGTACTCTGGTTCGTATCTTTTATATATATACATCGCAGTTGACATTTCATACTATTGTGCAAAATTTGTAATTTCTTTTATGTCTCTGATGTTTGATTTCGTCGCTCGACGATATAACCTTGGTTTAATAGAAATTTCTTCTATGGAAACATAGAATTGTTTTCCATGCTCTAAATTAACCAAGAATGTTGATATTGGAAAGTATATTCCATAACTCAATCCGTAATATTGATTTGAGTTTTGATGATTTCATTTTACGATTTTCAACTATGGTTTCATTGACACGCCTTGATTTTATTCGTATTTTTCTTTGGTGTCACTTGAACTGTCGTCGTATTCTACGACTCCCGTGCTTTTTTATTTGAGGCCATTGTTGTTGTCGTTGTTATCCTCCCGCTCTTTTTGCTAATGCCAAAGGGGGAGAGATATAATAATAACGATGTGCTAAATGATAATTTAAAGCATTATTTCAAGAATCTAATTTGATATGTTAGATTCAGGGGGAGTTAAGGTAAATAAATGGATTTTCAAATCCGATATTTCAATAACCCACCATTTGGTTTTCGACATTTCAATAATCGATTCTCATTTATATACTTTACTCGTCTGCTTGATGCGTATTAGTAATGTTTAATTTGGAATTAACGTGTCATCAATGCAGGGGGAGTAAGTAAATTTCATTTGAATTATTATTTTTGATTATTATTTATGTTGGTATGTCATCACCAAAAAGGGGGAGAATGTTGGATATTGGACTCCCCGGATTTGGTTTTGGATGATGAACAAATATAAATATAACGTGAACTAACACTTTGTGAGCGCAGTTATGGAGATCGTCGCAAAATTCATATGAATATCAATTACGACGTCTCAAGACTTCTCAAAGCACGTGATCGTATGCCTAAAGCTTCGTTGAAGCTTATGGACCAATTTAGAAGTCATGAAGATTCGATTGAAGCTATTGAAGACGGTATCGTCAAGTTTTATTTATAGTCTTTAAGCTTCTTTCGTAGAATGTTAAGCCTTGAGTAGGTCTTACTGTTTAAATCTTCATAACGCTCATATCTTAGCTCTAGGATCTTAGTTGAAGTCCATACAATTCTTCCCGAAGCTTCGCGCTTCGATTCGGGACTTCTTGTGCATGTTAGTTGGTTCAAGAAGAAGAACTGACCGACTAGATGGTGATCTAGTCGGTCGGCAAAGCTTCTTGGACCGACTAGTTTCAGTCAGTTAATTCTTTGCTCTTTACTGTTTACAGTTAGTCGGTCTAAGTTGACTCACCGACCGACTAGTCTGTGAACTAGTCGGTCAGTGATGCTTCTGTGACCTACTAGTGGAGCTTTCCATGTACATGCACATTTGAGCCTGAGCTACTGTTTATCATTAGTCGGTCTGTGTTCATTGATCGACCGACTAGTTGATGAACTAGTCGGCCAACTTTCCTTCTTGGACCGACTAGTTTACTTTTACTGTACATGCCAATTTTTCACCTAACTTACTGTTTATCGTTAGTCGGTCTATGCTCATTTGGTGACCGACTAGTTGGTGAATTATTCGGTCAACATTTGTTCTTGGACCGACTAAGTCAATTTGTGCTCAGACTTCAGTTTTATCTGTTAGTCGGTCTCAGTTGAGTAACCGACCGACTAGTTGTGAAACTAGTCGGTCAGCGACTCTTCTTGGACCGACTAGTTCCTTATGTCTGTGCTTTGATCTTTTCTCTGTTCACTCATTAGTCGGTATACGTTATGTGACCGACCGACTAGTTGATGAACTAGTCGGTCGGTAGTTGTTCTTTGACCGACTAGTTGGGTTCAGAAAAGAGCCGTTGGAGCATTAATTGAAACGTTTTTCTCTCTCTCTCTCCTCTAACCTATATATACTTGTTGGGCTGCATTCATTGCACAAAAAGGCTGATATTATTGCAAGTTTAGAGATCAAGAGAAATCATTCCAAGCTCATTCAAAGCTCTTTCATTCCATTCAATAATCTCTCCTCACTCTTCTTCCAAAGAGAGATTCATTAAGTGTGAAGCCTTCCAAGCCAAGTGCTTGATTCTAGGTCACCAACTTCCCCATAGCTCTCCATCGCTGATCTACATCTTGGAGCTAGGGTTTGGTGCCACTTCTTCCACAAAATCATCCTTGCCCTAATTCGTAAGCATTACTCAAGGCATAGGTATTTTGTCGGTAAGAAGTTTCTTATTTCATTTCATATTTGAATTGTAAGTTTTACTCTCGGTTGTGAGAGTGTGGTTGTGATCCCGGATTGTGGAAGTCACAAATTACTTTGTGTATGATTTGACTTGTGAAGGTTTTTCACAAGTATTTCATAGTGGAAATCTTGAGTTAGGGTTTCTAACTCAAGTATCCGGAGGGGATCCGGGTGGTTGGGACGTAGGATCACCGGTGTTACGACCTAAAGATCGTAGGAGCCCGACTCCCGTCCAGATCTGCTAACATACCCCATTAACCCACGATTTCACAAAAGGGCCGCCGCCCCGAAAATCTGGGGAATCAGGGAGACAGGCGCGCCTTGCAGCGCTCCTCGAACCGGCCGAGGCGGACCACCGCAGCCGGCCGAGGCGGACCACCGCAGCCGGCCGAGGCGGACCACCGCAGCCGGCCGAGGCGGACCACCGCAGCCGGTCGAGGCGGACCATCGCAGCCGGCCGACCCACCGGGGTAGCGCGTGTGGGGTCGCTTGGGTAGCTAGGCCAGGCCTATTGACGGGCGCGTACGTATCCTACCGTACCGGCAGGCCATACCCCATGGTCGGTCGGGGGGCGCGGCCGGGCCGGACAACCCCCGATCGGAACGGCCCGCCCGATTCCCGCGAACCGCGGCGCCTAGAGTGACACAGCCCGACCTTAATTTCATCGCTAACGACAAACAGCCTAGGATAAGGACGCGACTGACACATACGTCACCCGACCGCCTGACAAAGCACCCCCAGGCGGCCGAACCATCCGATGGTTAGTGCTTTCGGCCCTGACATCCCGACAAAAGCACCCCTTGGCCATTGCGCCGCCTGACAGAAGCAGGTCAGGAACTCCTATTCCCAATGTCCTTGTCCAAAGCTTCCGCTGACACCCGAGCCAGCTCAGCACGCCTAGTCATCACCCGTCAAGTATAAATACCCCATCTCCTCTTACGGAGAGGGGGTTGGAGAATTCTCTCTCATTTTCTATTATTCACACACGAGAGCAAAGGTCTTCCATATCTTTGTTCTCCCACCTATAGCTCGCCACGCGCGGTCGACACACCGTTAGTCTGGTCGGCGTGTCTAGCCCCCCATTTTAAGCCCTATTACTGACTTAGGCATCGGAGGGGCTAAGGGTTGAACCCCAACCCATCCCTTCTGATGAGTTGTTCGTGCTGCAGGAGAGCTCGCCCCTTGACCAAAGTCAGCGTCAGCCCCCTGCCGTCCGACCCTCCACAGCTGCGTCCGGCGAGACACGATCCCGTGAGCACCACCGGCAACGGATCCAACCTCTTCACCCCACTAATCACTTGTAAAACAGCCTTCCTAAACCTTCTTCTCCACATAACCATCGTGCCCTTGGTTCCCCATAATACAAATTCATTGTACGCGAGTTCCACCTCGTAACAATTGGCGCCGTCTATGGGAACGAAGGGTCACACCCATGTTAGACTCCATGCCGATCCCTCGGAACCCTGACCACGGCAAAGATCCCGTGGGTCAGGAATCGCTCTCTCTACAAGTCACCCCGGCGTCCGCCCCCCTTCGGGGGATGGGCACCGAAACTGAACACACATCAGTCCCCGCCATCCTGAAGAGCTTCGAGGCCGTCACTCAGGCCAGGGGAGGCTATCAAACGGCAGGAACGGAGCCTCCGCCCGGCCCCTCGGAGCCCCAGAACGTGAGGCGGAACCTCCACCCTCAGTTCGAGGAGGAGGGGAGAACAAGGGGCTCGCTGAGGAGATTACGGCCCAGCAAAGGCTCCTGAAAGAGGAGATGGAAGTCGCACGGCGGTGGAGGCGCCTGGGGGAGGCGGCCGCCGCGCAAAGGCGTTTGGACAAAGCAGCCGAGACCGCCCGAAGGGCCCACCAGGACGAAGAGGCCGCTCGCCGCCAACTCCGCCTCATCGTCGCAGGACGCGAGAGGCTAAGGAGAGAAAACTGGAGCGACCGAGAAATCCTTGACGAGACGGCGACGGGCCGGCGGCTCGGGGACGGGCGGGACCCGTTGCTGAACAGGTCCCCACCCGGAGGAGGCAGCCCACATCGCCTGCACCACCCCTCCGATTCCCTGCGTGAGGAAGCCGTTTGTCGACAACTACGCTTCCTCACCGCCGAGCGCGAGAGACTCCTTCGGGAGAATCAAGAACGGATGGAGGCCCGAGGAGAGCTGGCCGGGAGGCGCTGGCGCTGGAAGAACCGCAGCCCGCAACCCGTCGAGTCCTCGACCTGGGGAAGGAGCCCTGCCAGACAACAGACGGGCTACTCCCCGGGGACGGAGGACCGTCGACGGCCGAGGCGCGACCGAAGCCAGACCACCGAATGGCGGAGAGGGGATGCGCCGGATCGCCCAACCTACCCGGAGGAGACCACGCCACTTGCACGGTGGATCACGTCCGCCCCAAGGCCCATAAGGTTCAAACCCCCTCACTTGGCCACATACAATGGGAGAGGCGACCCCCTCACGCACGTGCAGCAATACCGAGGGGCGATGGAGGTGCAGGACGTGGATGAGGCGTTCCTATGCCGACATTTCTCCCAAAGCCTAAGGGACACCGCGTTGGACTGGTACTTTGGCTTGCCCGCGAGGTCCGTCGGGAGCTTTGGCGAACTATCCCACAAGTTCTGCCAAGAGTTCCGGGCCGGGCGGACCAAAAAGAAGCCCTTAGACTATCTCAGCACAATAGTCCAAGGGGAGGGAGAGACTACAAGTAGATACCTCCGCCGCTTTCAGGAGGAGAGACGGGCGGTGGTGACGTGCGGCGATGAGGTGCTCATGCTGGCCTTCAAAACGGGGTTGCAGACTCGGAGCCTCCACAAATCCCTGCTCTGGGATCTGCCAACCGACTATGAGGCATTGGTTTCTATGGCGGAGAGACACGCGTTGGCCGAGGAGACTCTCGGTGCCAAGGCCTTATTCCCCCCGGCGAAACCCCCCCAAGGCGAACCCCGGTCGCACCCACGGTCGAGGCAGGAAGAGGGACACCGTGGTCGCGACCAGCTGGCCCGACCAAGTAGGGAACCGCCCGGGCCTCGCCCGCAAGATCGACCTGGCCCGGTGCGCGAGTTCGCTCCGGACCAAGGGCTCCCTCGAGTCGTCCCGAGACAAGAAGGCCCCCTACGGGCACATTACACGCAACTCAATGCCTCCCTGATTGAGGTGATGGCCGCGGCTACATGGGCCGGACTGCTGCTGGAGCCGCCCTGAGAAATGAAGTCGGACCCAGCCCGGAGAGATTTTAAGAAATACTGCCGATACCACCGGGACCATGGCCACGACACCGACAACTGCTTCACCCTCAAAAGGGAAATCGAGCGGTTGATCCAGGCGGGCCACCTGGGGGACTTCGTCGGAGGCCGGAGACCGGACCGAGAAGGTGGGAACCACCGAAGGGACCGGAGGGCAGACCCTCCGGCAAACGACGAGCGGGAAGAGCTTCACCCCCCGAAACCCGTTATGCGCATAAACACGATATGAAACGGGCCATCTTCAGGAGGGGCATCGTCGTCAAGCAAAAAGGCGTATGCGAGACAAGTGATGACGACGGGCCTTGGAGGGGACCAGAGAGGGAGAAGGATGGCCTACCCTCCCATTAGTTTCAGCGACGAGGATCTAGAGGGGATCGAGCAGCCGCACGACGATGCCATCGTCATCGAGGCCCAGATTGGGACGGCCATCGTCAGCCGCCTCCTGATCGACACAGGGAGCTCTTGCGACATCCTGTTCATGTCCACAATCGAGAAGATGGGGTTAAGGCCGACGGACCTGAGACCCTGTACTTGACCCCTCGTCGGTTTCACCGGTCACTCGACCCCCATCATGGGAGTGATCACCTTACTGATAACCCTCGGAGAAGAGCCACAGGTCGTCACTCGAATGACGCTGTTCGTTGTGGTCGACATTATGTCAGCATACAACGGGATCATAGGACGACCTTACATGTCGGCCATTGGAGCGCTCTCCAGCCTTCTCCATCAGATGGTCAAGTTCCAAACCCCCCGAGGGGTGGGGATCGTACCGGGAAGCCAGAAGCTGTCTAGGAGCTGCTACGTAGGGTCGACCAAGCATAAGGGACCAGAGGTGAACCTGAAGATCGATTCCCCCAGGCGGAGTTATGACCCCTACCAGCCAGAGTTAGCTCCAGCCGATGCCACTGCCGAGGGAAACAGGATCGACCACCCCCCCCCCCCTGAGAAGGACGGGCTAATCACTCCAAGGGGCGCGGTGCGCCGGTCTTTGCATAGCCTGGAACTGTAAGTCCTGAACGCAATACCTTGTTCCCTTCCTTTTATCTTCGAATTTTGCCTTTTCTGCATGACAATTTCAGTTCAACCCTCTCAAAGACTCCGGGGCAGGACCAATCCTCGCCACCCAAACCGGAGAGGGGCATGGGCCGAGCTGCGCACTCGCTCCCCCCCAAGAAGACCACTGGGGCAAGTTCACTGAGCTTGGCCACCCAAACCGGAGCGCCATATGCGGGGTAGGCGACGGCCCAATACCCGTCCGACTATAGAGGCTGCAGGGAGGCGACGGCCCAATACCCGCCCTCTCAAAGACTCCGGGGTAGGACCAATCCTCGCCACCCAAACCGGAGAGGTGCACGGGCCGAGCTGCGCACTCGCTCCCCCCCCAAGAAGACCTCCGGGGCAAGTTCACTGAGCTTGGCCACCTAAACCAGAGCGCCATATGCGGGATAGGCGACGGCCCAATACCCGTCCGACTATAGAGGCTACGGGGAGGCGACGGCCCAATACCCGCCCTCTCAAAGACTCTGGGGCAGGACCAATCCTCGCCACCCAAACCGGAGAGGGGCACGGGCCGAGCTGCGCAATCGTTCCCCCCCCCAAGAAGACCTCCGGGGCAAGTTCACTGAGCTTGGCCACCCTAAAACCGGAGCGCCATATGCAGGGTAGGCGACGGCCCAATACCCGTCCGACTATAGAGGCTGCGGGGAGGCGACGGCCCAATACCCGCCCTCTCAAAGACTCCGGGGCAGGACCAATCCTCGCCACCCAAACCGGAGAGGGGCACGGGCCGAGCTACGCACTCGCTCCCCCCCCAGGAAGACCTCCGGGGCAAGTTCACTGAGCTTGGCCACCCAAACCGGAGCGCCATATGCGGGGTAGGCGACGGCCCAATACCCGTCCGACTATAGAGGCTGCGGGGAGGCGACGGCCCAATACCCGCCCTCTCAAAGACTCCGGGGCAGGACCAATCCTCGCCACCCAAACCGGAGAGGGGCACGGCCCGAGCTGCGCACTCGCTCCCCCCCCCCCAAGAAGACCTCCGGGGCAAGTTCACTGAGCTTGGCCACCCAAACCGGAGCGCCATATGCGGGGTAGGCGACGGCCCAATACCCGTCCGACTATAGAGGCTGCGGGGAGGCGACGGCCCAATACCCGCCCTCTCAAAGACTCCGAGGCAGGACCAATCCTCGCCACCCAAACCGGAGAGGGGCACGGGCCGAGCTGCGCACTCGATCCCCCCCAGGAAGACCTCCGGGGCAAGTTCACTGAGCTTGGCCACCCAAACCGGAGCGCCATATGCGGGGTAGGCGACGGCCCAATACCCGTTCGACTATAGAGGCTGCGGGGAGGCGACGGCCCAATACCCGCCCTCTCAAAGACTCCGGGGCAGGACCAATCCTCGCCACCCAAACCAGAGAGGGGCACGGGCGGAGCTGCGCACTCGCTCCCCCCCCCCCCAAGAAGACCTCCGGGGCAAGCTCACTGAGCTTGGCCACACAAACCGGAGCACCATATGCGGGGTACGCACCGAACCAAAACCCGCCCTCCCCAGAAAGGGCCTACGACCCCTCTCCTCAAACCTCGGGAAACGAATCAGGGTCCGCGAATCAAGACGGCCCCTACGCGGAGCCATCCCGGAGGAGTAACGTCTGACACCCATGAAGCCGACGTCCGAAATGACTTGTCCAACCCAAAAGGACACTCGGGACGAACGCCACTGACACACGGCATGCCTGCCGAAAAACGGGAGCTGAGGAGTCACATCAAACATCACCCATCGGGAACGCTCCCCAAGGAACGAAATTCCAAGATGGCCCCAACCCTCCATGAAGAGGAAACGGAGGCAAAAATACACCATTATAAATATCCCCCCTCAGCTTCCTTGGGGGGAGAGGAAGGCGAGAGGGAGAGGATGCGGAGAAAGACGAGCCTCTTCGCCACTCTCTCCCCCTAAAAATACGAGTGCCGCCGACCGGCAAAGTAAGCGATCTCCCAACAGGATATTCCTCCTACACGATGGTCGCTCGGCCTGCGGTTCCCCCCTTCCCTTGGACAACTTAAGGCACGGGAACCGATGCTCCGATGGCATACCACGCCTCTCAACGGACGCAGGCACGGGGGGCAGACAACCCGATGGAG